>JASUUL010000142.1:8390000-9015000 GCA_030449875.1 Aegle marmelos | reverse complement strand
TGCATGGATAGTTGAGATATCAATAAAATCATAGTTTGATATCATTTTTCAATTCCTCGATTAGATGACTTATTAAATCAACTAAGCAGAGCAGCTGCTTTTACCAAACTTAATTTGAAAAGTGGCTACCATCAAATTCGAATATGACCTGGAGATGAATGGAAAATAGCCTTTAAGACTCACAAATATATGAGTGGTTAGTAATGTTGTTTGGTTTATCCAACACATCAAGTACTTTCATACGCGTTATGAATTAAGTTCTTCACCCTTTCATTAGAAATTTTATGGTTGTTTACTTTGATGATATACTTATATATAGCGCTAACCATGAGTTATATCTACAACATTTGAGAGAAATACTTTTATCTTTAAGAGTAGTAAGTTTATACTCAGTAGTTAATAAGTGTATTTTCTTAACAGAGAAAGTATTATTTTTGAGATACGTAGTGCAAAAGATGGTATCTCTGTTGATTAATCAAAAGTGGATGCTATCCGAGATTAGCCATAACCAACTACTTTATTTGCTACCAAAAGTTTCCATAGATTAGCCTTTTTTTATAGGCAATTTATTCCTTAATTCAGTATTATCATGGCACCAATCACGAATTATATGAAAGAAGGACAATTCTCATGGATAAAAGCAGTTACTAAGGCATTCAAGATTATAAAAGAAAAATTAATTACTGCTTTGGTACTTGCCCTACCATTTTTTTGCTCACTTTTGAGGTGTATTGTGATGCTTTTAAAGTTGGCATTAGAGCTATTCTTAGCCAACAGGGTAAACCTATACCCTATTTCAATGAGATGTTGAATAGAGTGAAGGCACGCTATAACACTTATGATGTAGAGTTTTACGCAGTGGTTCAAGCATTAAAACATTGGCATCATTATTTAATTCATAAAGACTTTGTTTTATACACTGACCATGCTGTATTGAAGCACCTTAATAATCAAGATAAGTGCTCTTATGGACATGCCACAGGGACAATATTCCTTCAACAGTTTACTTTTGTGATAAAGTATACCTCTATTAAATCTAACAGGGTAGCAGATGCACTTAGTCAGCGTACTTCTTTATTGATGCAAATACATAATCGAGTCCTTAGATTTAACATATTTTGAGAGTTATATTCTATTGATCCTTTCTTTGCTCTTATAGTAGAAGGCATTACTGTAAGAATTTACTCATATTTTTATTTACATGACAGATTTGTCTTTAAGGGTTAATCAATTATGTATTCTTGACTCAAGTTAAGGATTTAATATTATTGCAGAATTATATAATGAATGACATATGAGTCGTGATAAAACTTTAGCTCTAGTAACAATACTTATTTTTGGCCTACTTTGAGGTGCAATGTCTATCATTATGTCGAGACTTGTTGCATTTGCCAGGTTTTGAAGAGCACCATAACTAATGCTGAGTTATATATGCTGCTGTCGATTCTAACACAACCTTAGGCTAACATTAACATAAATTTTGTTTTGGCATTATCTCGTACTCAAAGGGGTACGAATTCAATATTTATTGTGATTGATTGAATTTTGAAAATGACTCACTCTATTACCTGTAAGAAGACTACAGATGCCTTAACTGTTGCTCATTTATTCTTTAAGAAAGTCAATAGATTACATGGCTTACCGAGTTTTATAGTATCTAACCGGGATACACGATTTCTTAGATATTTTTGGAAGACATTATGGAAGTTGACTAAGATTTGACCAAAGTTTAGAAGTGCTTACCATCCACAAACAGATGGTTAGACTGAAGTTGTCAACCATATTTGGGAAATCATTTATGTAGTCCAGTTGGCAAAAATCTGAAGACATAGGATCAGAAGTTATACCAAGTCAAACGTGCTTATAATCGAGCAATTAAGCATGGTACCAGTTTAAGCCATTTTCAAGTGAATTACGGATATAATCCACGAGCTCCTATTGATTGGTTCTAGTTTCAGATTTAGTTAACAAAAGTAACAAGATAGAAGACTTTATTAAGCAGCTTAAAAAGATTCATGTAACTGTATAAGAGTCTTTAGAGAAGACTACTAAAAGTTATAAAATTATGGCAAACAAAAAGCGTCGAGTTCTAGAATTTTAAGCTGGAAATCTTGTTTGGGCAATCTTAACCAAAGATAGGTTCTCCGTTGGTGAGTATAATAAGCTTTCTACCAGGAAAATTGGATCTTTAGAGATTACATATTAAATCCTAATACTTACATATTAAAGCTTCTTAGTCATATTCGCACTGCAGATGTGTTTAATGTCAAGCATCTTATTCCTTATAGAGGCGATCATGATGAAGATGCTATTATTGACCATTCAAATTCGAATGCGAATTCTTTCCATCCTGGGGGGAATGATGCTGATTAGGAATTAATTTCATATTAGGATTAGTTTCCTTATTATTTTAAGTCTTTGTTTTTTCTTTATAATTAAGAACTTTATTTCTTTTTACTTTATAGTTTAGGATAATTGTTACTAGTATAAATAGCTCACTCTTGTAGCAATTAAAAGACATGATTTTTTTGTTCAATAATATTTTAGTTTTTAAATTTTTGTGTGAGTATTTGAGCAAGTTAATTCTCGATATTCTACAGAATTAATGAGTTTTAACCTCTTTTGAATCAGCATGGATTTAGTTTATTCTTTATTCCGGTATTTCCTAAAAATTAATGAAATATTGAAATTATAAACCTTTGTTGCATCAGTTGTATATTGTAAAACTCCCACTAGACTCTTATACAAGGTTTTATATTCAAAAGTAGCTCTAATTTCTTTTAATTTTGGATTCAACCTATGCTTATAGGTGTAGGGTTTCTTTGTAATTATTCAATCTTATTTTCTTTGACAAGTCTTGGTGCCTAGTTCGAGTTAAGTGCATTTCTATCCATCTCTCTAAACTTTTATTCTAACAAAATAGCTGATTAACACTAAAAGTATATATTTAATAAAGATAAAATTATTAGTATACATTTAAAATATTGATTAATGTGCTCATAACTTATAAATTATATGAATGCTCCCCAATAAATATTTATGTTAAATTAATTAACAATATATTAATTTTTATCTTATAAATATTTTTTAGGAATAAAGATGGAATTGAAATTAAAAGCAGAAACAAAGAAGAATAAACAGAGCAATTTGGACTGCATTATTTAGGGACGTAATTAATAAAAATAAAAAATAAAAAAATAAAAAATAAAATGAATGACAAAGAGTGATAGCCATGAGTGATAGTTACCATTATAACTATCACACTCTTCTAGTAGAGATAATGTAAAAAAAATTAAATAATAAAGTAAAAGAAGCCAAAGGCATTCATTGCCTATAAAAAGATGCCGAGGAGAAGTTGAGGGAGGCAGCTGAGTGGTGAACCATAGAGAGGAAGAAATTAGGGAATCTTTCTTTCTTTTCATCTATTGTCTTTTTTTTTGTGTAATTAATTCCCTTGTTATATATTTAAGAAGTTTGCTAAATAAAATGAGTATTTTGTTTTCTAATATGAGTGGCTAAATTCGATGAGATGAGGTGTGTTAACATATATGTATCCATAATGTTAATTTTGATGATAATAAACAAGACTAATAATGATTAAGTTTTAAAAGTTTAAATTATTTTTCATAAATCATTATTTTGATTTTATAAAGGTTTTATACCTAAAGGAAAAGTGATTTGATGAAATTGGTTATTTTTCAAGTTCATGATCTAATTGAAAAAGTTTTAAAAATTTTAAAATCTCAAAATAGGCTTATTGATAAAGTTTTATAAAGATTTGAGCCATAATATAATTATAAAAGTTTTAGGATAAAACTATAATTTTAAAAAATAATTCACTATAGCAAAGTGGCAAGCCGGATTCTCAAAAGCAGTTGATTATTTATGAACCAAAAACTCACTGAATAAAAATGACAAACTGACTTTGTTGAAGCGATATATTGGTTGTGCAAGAATTCAAATATTTTATTATAATGGTAGCATAAAGTGGCAAATCAGTTACCATAAAACAGTAAGCTAGTTATCGTTAGAAGTCAATAATGGCTACTTTTTAACTACAACTATAAGTTGGCTTATTCAAATTTAAATAAAAATAGATCTAAGAGTTATCATTGAGGATGTTACTAAGGATACAAATATTATTGGGCTTTAAACTTATTTTTGTTTCTTTGATTAACATGTTGAACTTTTATTTGTAATCTATCATATTGTGTGATAGAGAATTCATTTGTAATTTTTATCTTTGAGAAGTTGTAAGTATTAAGATACATTTAGGTTAAGAGATTATTTGTAATCTTTTGTTATATAAGTTAATTGAAACTTATGAAGTTAATTGTAAAAGTTCTTGGAGTCTTAGAGGCTTGGATGATAGAACCCTCAAGCTCAGTGTGCTTGGAGAAAGGACGTAGGTGGGATTGACTGAACCATATAAAAATCTCGTGTTCTCATACCCTTACCTCTTTTTTTTTCACCGCATTTTAGTTTGTTTATTTAAATTTTGGTTGTTTTGTATAAATTACTTAAATTTTTAAAAATCTAATTCACCCTTATTAGATTGCTTAAATAATATTTCATTTAATATCAGAGTAAGGAACTTTTATTTTAGACTTAATTGTCTAGAGCTAAAGATCAATAGCAACTCAAAATGATTCTACATTTAGGTAAGGTCAGTTCACAGCTAGACTGCTATTATTTGATGGAAATAGCTATATATATTGGAAAACTAGGATGATAATTTATTTACAAGCACTAAATTATGAAATTTAGGAAGCTGTATGTTATGGTTCGTTCATGTATATGACTAAAAATGAAGTAAGGGAAATTCCAAAACCTTTGTGGAAATGGAATGATTTGGAAAAGAGAAAAGCTTCTTTGAATTACAAAGCTAAGAAAGAATTTCATAAAGTGTCTAGTTGTGAGAGTGCTTAAGAAATATGAAAAAAGCTTAGAGTCTTTTATGAAGGTACAAACCAAGTGTAAAAATCTAAAATTAGTAGATTCACTAAGTAATAAAAAATATTTCAAATGGAGTCATAAAGGAATGTCCACGATATGTATACTAGACTACATTCATCGATATTGTGAATTCTCTTGAAGTACTAGGAAAGACATTTACTAATAGTGGAAAAGAGAAGAAAATTATTAGATCTTTGCCAAAAGAGTAGAGACTAAATAGAATAACCATAGAAGAAGTAAAAAATCTTAATACTTTATCTTTTAATGACTTGATTAGTTCACTTATCTTATATGAATAAGATATAACTAATGAAATAATTTAGCTAATAAAAGAATTAATAAAGATAAAAAGAAGAAAAACTTTGCTTTTAAATCTTCTATAATTGAAAGTGACGATGATAGAAGTGACTTTGAAGATCTTATAAGAAAAAACCTTAAGGTAGAGAAACAGAAGAAGGAGCCAATTATTTGTTTTGAATGCAAAAAGCCTAGCTATATAAGATCGGAGTATCCACTTCTCAATAAACTTAAGAAGAAAGCTCTGGTAGGTACTTGGAAAGATAGCGATAAAGAATCGAGTGATGAAAAAGATTCACAACAAGTGTTAAACCTAGCACGTATGGCAATAGGAGATGATGAACTTGATAAGATAAATAATCTTCCTACTTATGATGAATTATATGATGCTTTTAAAGAATTGTATGATAAATGGTTGAAAATTGATAAAAAGAGTGTATGTTTTAAAAAGAAAATTGTAAAGCTCACAAATGAAAATGAGTCTCTAATTGTAAAGATTAAATGCCTAAAATTAGAGAATAAAACGTTGCATGATAAAATTATATTATCAAATGAAAAACCTAGCATTTCACATGAACATATAGAATCACATGTAGATGATTTGAAAAAAAAATTAAATGCTTAAGAAGAAGAATATTAAATTTAATGATGTTGTCTTAAAATTTACAAATGGGCATAAGATATTGGATAACTTGCTTGATTCATAAAAAATGTGTGTTTGACAAAGGAGGCATTGGTTATAAGCCAAATTTAAAATAAAAGTTTTATAAGAATTACTTTTTGAAGAGTACCTCTATTAGCAATCATGTTATATGTCACTATTGCAATAAAAATGGTCACATGATGCTTGGATATCTAGTTAAAAGAAATATATATTATGGAGTGAAATGTATTTGAGTTCCAAAAGGAATCATTACTAACACTTAAAGACCTAAAAGTATTTGGGTACCAAAAGATGTAACTTGAATATTTTTTGTAGGTACTATAATCAAGATATGGTTGAGAGTTCCTCGATGAATGCTTGTGAGGGTAATCATTTGATCATGATCTAGAAGAAAATGATGAGGCGGGATAATTTAATTATTTTGATAACAATTCTTGCCATATTGAATTTGTTGAATAAATCATGATAGATGGATAATAGTTTAAATTTACAAAAGTATGCTCGTACGTTTATATAATTAAATTATTATTGTGTATAATCATAATGCATGAATAGATATATATGTTGGTAGCATGTTAACTTAGCATAATGCCTTTGTTTGATTTTGATGATTGTATGATCTTTAATTTCATCTTTTTAATTGTTTATCATCATGTTTCATGTCATTTATTCATTTTCCTTATTTGTTCATTGCACTTTCTCTAAGAAGCCGAAACACAAACATTTATCTCATTAAAATCCATTATCTTTATCTTTTTCTTACTCATTTGATGTTTCTAAATCATTATCTATCACTTAAGCATTAATTCTTTAACACTTATATGTGTTTGAATTATTATGCCATTGATTGTGTTGTACTATCATTCATTTATAAAATTGACATATATGACTTTTGTACTAATGAATTTGATCACTTATCCTTTTAGCTTATAATGATGGCTTATATTAATGGCTATGTTGATTTTGATCATCTATATATTGCCATTATATACTTATACTTTGCTTAAGTTTTGATAATAAAGAATGTACTTTGATGATTGTATTGTATTTGATGAAGTTTGATCTTATGAGATCTATAATTAGTGAATGGATGAACTTTATTGATGTTTTGTTGAATATGCATTACTTACTTTAAATGATATCGAAAGGGGGAGAAATACATATACTTTCAGACTTTTAAGCATATTTTTTTTAAGTTATATTGAAATATCATATTAGATCTTTGATGAGTTTAGTTGTCTTGATTTCTAAAATGTCATTAATAATTATAGAGCTTGGATAGTTGATAATATGCTCTTATGACTTTTGTATGCCTTGCCTAGTCTATTACTTGTTTGCTTCATTATTGATAACGGGACCTGTCTTAGTAACTATTTAGTTCTTTTTGCTTTTATTTTAGATAAATTTTGAACTTTTTTGTTGTTTGAAGGGAGAGACAAAGTAATGTAACATTTTGATGATATCAAAAGGAAGAGAAGTAATATGCATCTTAAGCATCCTTTTGATGGTTGATATATGATTATAGTGATGATTTTGAGATATGACGATGATTTGATTACATGGTTGTTTTATACGATGATTTTATGTTATGAGTTGTTGATTTGGAAATTGATAGAATGATTGTTCATTATCTTTTTTTTTTTAATTGATGGTTTATATGATGATTTATGATAATTTGGAAGTGATATTACTAAACTTGTCTTTAAAGTGACAAATTTGCTACTCTTTTTCTTTTCCACTTATGTTTTCTTTTTTATGATAAAAGGGTAGAAGAATACTTGTAGTTAAATTTGTTATGACATGAGTAACAAATTTGCTATTCTTTTTCTTTTTTAGGATGAAGGAAAAAAAGAATACATGTATTTAAATTTATTGATTGCCTACTTGTCTAAAATTATAATATACTTAAGGGAAATTAATATTTAGGGAGAGTAATTTATAGAATCATTCTTTAAATATATGTAAAGTTTCTCATCATAAAAAAAGGGTGAGATTGTTAACATATATATATATATATCCATAATATTGATTTTGATGATAACAGACTAAGAATGATTAAGTTTTAAAAGCTCAAATTATTTTTTATAAATCATTATTTTGATTTTATAAAGCTTTTAATCTTAAAAAAAGTGATTTCATGAAATTGGTTATTTTTCAAGTTCATTATCTAATTAAAAAAGTTTTGAAAACTTTGAAATCTTAAAATACGTTTATTTATAAACTTTTATGATGATATTGACCATAGTATAAATGCAGAAAGTTTTGAGATAAAACTATAATTTTAAAAAATAGTTTACTATAACAGTTATTGTAGCAAAGTGGCAAGCTAGATTCTCAAAAGTGGCAAGTCAATTATGAAGTAGGAACTCTTTAAACAAAAATGACAGACCAAATTTGTCAAAATGGCATACTGGTTGTTCAAAAATTCAAATATTTAATTATAACAGTAGCATAAAGTAGCAAATTAGTTACTATAAAATAGCAAGCTGGTTATCATCAGAAAATTAATAACGGCTAATTTTTAGCTCCAATGATAAATTGGTCCATTCAAATTCAAATAAAGAGAGATCCAACAGTTATCACTGAGGTTGCTACTAAGGATATAAATATTTTTGGGCATTAAACTTATTTTTGTTTCTTTGATTCACATATGTGCTCTTATTATTCTTTCCTTATTAGCCATATCCTTATCCTACATTACGTACTAATGAAATCTTTTAGATAACTATAGTTAAAGTAGAAATTAATAATATGGACTAAAGGATGTAGTAATGCATAAAAGTATACATAAATTAGTTTGGCCAATAATTCCCTTTACTTGAGATAATTTTATTTCTAAACTATAGGCATTATTCTTTTATCTTGGTGAAAGTATGTGATATTATTGAAATATTAACTAGGCAACTTAAGAGAGAGATGAATTGAGTTTCTAAAAATTAAGCAGTTAAGAAATTGAAGACAATTTAAACAAAGTGATTAAATTTGAAATAAACAAATTAATATACAAACAAAAATAATGAGATAGAGTAAGAAAGAACAAACATGTGATTTTTATGTAGTTTAGCAAACTATACCTACATCTATACCTCCAAGCTCACCTTACTTGAGGATTCCATTAATTAAACCTGCAAGACTTTAATAATTCTTACAATTGATTTCTAAAGTGTCAATAGACCTTTACAACAAGAGGTTGTCCTCAATCTCTTAACTAAAGTATATCTCAATCACTAAAAACAAATATTACAAATGTATTTTCTCTCGTACAATGTAAATGGTTACAAATACAAGCTCAAAGTATAAATAAATGAAACTAGACCAAGTTTAAGGCTTAATAAATGTTGTATTCTTAATTGCAAGCTCAGTGATAACTCTTTTATCTTTTACATTTTAATTTGATTGAGGCTTTTTTATAGTTAAAGCTGAAAACCAATTGTTGACTTTCTAAACGAAATCTAATTGTTGTTAATTGCTACCAGTTAACTATTTGGCCTATTCCAAATGAGTGTTGAGTTGAATTATCAATACCAATAATTTTTCTTTTCGAATTATCTCCGAAGGAAATGTTTCTACTATTTTCGATCTTAGTAAGACTTGAGAACGAAAAGTAATTTCTTATCATGTGTCTTCAACATCCATTGTCCAAGTGTCATTTGTTCTTCCTCTTCTTTGATCCCTACAAAAGAAATTTCTAAGTTTTAAGTACCCAAATTTTTTGGTTCCTTGAGTGTTAGCAATGGTTTTTTTTTTTAATCCAAATACATTTGATTCCATTGTATCCATTTCTTTTCACTGGAGATCTATATTTTATATGATCATTTTGATTGCAATAATAACAAATAATTTTATGATCACTAGTGGAAGTAGCTTTAATAAAGTAATTCTTATAATACTTTTGCTTTAAGTTACGCTTATATTCTAGTCTTCTTTTATCACATACATATTTTTTAGAGTTTAATAATTTTTCTGAGTTCTTTTGATCATTTGTGAATTTTAACATAATTTCATTGAGTTTATTACTCTTTTCTTAAGTACTTCATTTTCTTTTATCAATTCATCAATATGTGTTTTTTTATACTTATATAGTGTTAAGTTTCTTATTTGATAATGCAACTTTATCGTGCAATGTTTTATTTATTAGTTCTATAATTTTCTTTTTAAGACATGCATTCTTCTTACTTATTTTTATCGAATCATCATGTAATTCTTTAAAAATATCATATAATTCACTATAAGTAAGATCACTTAACTCATCGAGTTTGTCAAATGATTCTTTCCTGATTGCCATGAGAGTAAGATTTGACATTTCTTATGGCTCTTCATCATCATTTGTTTCCTCATCACTATTATTCTATGTAGCTGCCATTACTTTCTTCTTGAGTTCATTGAGAATAGGATATTCAAATTGTGTATTTCTAAGCTTCTTGCACTCATAACAAGTGATTGACTTCCAATTTTGATTATTATAGTTTCTGAATCTTTTCCGCTCACTGGTTTTCTTAAAGAATTTTTTGAACCTTCTAGCCATTATAGCCATGTCTTCATCATTAATCTCACTTTCTTTATCACTTTTATGTTTTGATGCTTTGAGTGCAATATTTTTCTTTTTCTTTTCCTTAATCTTTTTTTTATTGCTAAATTTTCCTCATATGAAATAAGAAAATCAATTAAATCATCAATAGATATGGTAAAGGCTTAAATAATAAAAGTTTAAATAATAAAATAAAGGAAGTCAAAGTCATTTGCCACCTATTAAAGGAGGCTGAGGAAAAGTTCAGAGAGGGGAGCTGAGTGGTGAGCCATAGAGAGGGAGAAGCTAAAGAATCTTTTTTTCTTTTCATCTATTGTCCTGTTTTTATGTGAAATCAATTTTTTTGTAATATAGTTCAGAAGTTTATTAAATAAAAAGAATATTTTATTTTCTAATATGAGTGGCTAAATTTACTGAGCTGAGATGAATGGTGAAGCTCAATGATTCAAGTTATTAATTAATTACTCGATTAAATGAGCTTTAAAATATATTTTATTTGTTGTATTTTACTTTTTTTACCCATTTCTTTTATGTCATATTAATAAACATCTTTTCAAATTTATATGGTATTTTAACATTCTGTCAATACTTCAATAAAGTTGTGGCACAATAAATACTTAATTTTATATTTATCACATTAGAGGATTAGTTAAGAAGTAAATAATATAGTAATTTACTGGTAAAATATATACAAGATAAAAATATGATAGAGCTATTATAATTATAATTTGATATCTAATAGTAAATCTCCTAGCCTTAGCATATTTTTAAATTGATTTCTATTAATTTCTTTTTCTATGTTAAATTTACTTCGTTTAATAAATTGAATACTAGATTTTAAATTTCCTATAACTCTGCTCCAAACTTGGTGGGTTATATTGTAATTAGACACTTTTATACTTGAAGTAATAACACTTTAGAGTTGTTTAACAACTTAATGATCTAAGTTCATTTAAAGCAAACTTATTTTCAGTAAGTCTATTACTCTTTATATGTCTCTTTCTATCTTCTTGTTATTAGTATGTCATCCAAATAGACTAATATTAATAAGAATTTATTTCATTTCATTAATAGAATTAATGAAGTATCTGATTGTACTTCTAAACTTTCACTTAATAAGAGTTCTCTTCAGCTTCTCATAATAGGCTCTAAGAGTTATTTTGAGCTATTAAATGCCTTCTTTAATTTAGAAATCGATTCAAGTTGTCTTAGATCAATAAAGGTTGTCTCATATATGCCTTTTCATTTAGATCTCTATTTAAGAAGGCATTATTGACATTTACTTGCTTAATCTCCCATATTTTTGCTATTGCCAAACTAAGCATCATTTTAACTATTGCACTTTTTGTAACTTGCCTAAAAGTTTTAGTATAGTCTACAATAGCAATTTGATGATATCTTTGAGCCACGAATTTAGATTCGTATCTAGATACACTTCCATCTAAATTATACTTGATTTTATAAGTCTATTTGTTTTTCATAATCTATATATCCTCCTTTAGTTTGACAAGTTCTATGTATTATTCGTTTATAGTGCTTTGTACTCTTCATTCTTTGCATTCCTTCCTTCAATTCTTGTCCCTTAATACAACTACCACATTATCAAGAATGAGTTCATATCTTGTTGCTCTTATTTAGCTAAATAATCTTAGGCTTGAAAGTTTAAACTTTCAATCTTGTGATCATTTGATGGCCTTCTGGTAATCTGGAATTTTAATTGTGGGACCTGATCATATTCTTCAATTTATTTATTTGTACTCTTATTTATTTGAGCATTTGTTGTGTATATTGTAAGGATGGAAAATGTTATTAGTTTAGCACATGTGAGGGACAATCATATGTGTTATGAGATTGAAAAGCTTAATGATCATATTTGATTTCTAGATCAATTGAGTGGAGTAGTCAAAGTCATAAGATACAAATGATACTTCAAGAACCTGTATGTAATAGTGCTATGTGCATTGACTTTGTAAATGCTTTGATGGTTTAAACATAGGATCATCTGAGAAAGGAAAATCATTTTCATTAAATATCATATTTCTAGCTAGATATACCCTTTAGAAATTATGCAGACACTTATAACCTTTATAACTCATGCCATATCTTATGAAGATACACTTTGGGATATGTATTAGAGTTTATGTTTGCTATATGGTCTTAAATAAGGGTAGTAAGCACAACCAAAGGTTTTAATGAAACTATAGTCAGGTTCATGATTTGTACAAGAGCTTTAATGATTTAAAATTGATGTGAGAAGTTTGTTTATATTTTATTATGCTATCTCATAAGCTTTTCGTCAAAATTTAAATGGTAATTTAGATTGAGTTAAACAAATAAGTTCTTTTTCTATAATATACTTATGTTTTCTTTTAATTCTTCCATTTTAGTGCGAATTATATGGACAAAAATGCCTAAATCCTATTCCTTGTGACTCAATACAATTTTTCAATGGTCTAAATTCTCTTCCTTAATCACTTTGATCATATTTAATTTTATTTCTTATGAATACTTCAATTTAGTCTTTAAACTTGATGAATTGTTTGTTGTTTAAGTTTTGTTTGAAAAAAAAATCTAGGTATATCTTGTTGTGTGATCATCTACCATGCTCGTTGTGTGATCATCTACTATGCTTTTGTAATATTTAAATGAGCTAATCCCTATAGGTTTGTGTGTAAGAATTCAAGTGATTTGGTTGTTTTGTCAGAGGTGTTTATGGAGTGCTGCTTATGGCTTTTTCCATGCATACAGGCTGAGCAAAATTATAGAGAATTAACTTTTATTCATTCTATTGAATTAATTACAAATAGGTAGCAACTTTATCAAAGCTTGCTCAATTGGATGATGTATTCTCTTAGACTAGATGTCTAATTGCTTTACATTCTTAGGGGTTGCCTAAAGACTAACAAACTCTTTAAGACTTATATTGACATACTCACCCAATGCGGCATAAACGACACAAAAACACTTTAATACAGAAACAACTTCATGCTTATTCCTTTTTGTATCAACATTATTTACTTTGCACACCTTAAAAAAATTAGCTTTTTTTTAAAAAAATATTTTTAAGTAAAACTCTGTACAACTTATCTTTTACAACAAAAGCTCCATTAGTAAATATTATGTCTAGGTTATTTTGGGAGGCTGGACTTCATATAACATATTATATATGGTGATATGTATATTATTTAGTGTATGCAATGTTGTATTGCTAACATAAGAGATACTTAGCTCATTGTATTAATAATTAAGAGTTTAATCTTACCTATATATTCAGACCTCAATCATAGATTGCTTAAGTCATTTGTCACATGATAAGTTGCTTCACTGTCATAGAACCATCCTTGTTTATTTTACTTGACGACGCCATGTAGACCACTTTCTGTCCTTATAATCTTTAATGTACAAAAGTAGGTTACCTATGTATAAATTCATCATTTTTTGTGTCAATATTCATTAGGAGTAGGTCTTTTTTAAAGTAAATTTAATAGAAAAAACTAGACTTAAAGGTGGTTTTGAAGATTTTTGCCTTCTTTTTCTTTTTTTTTGGGTTTTCTAGAGTAGTTTTTATTGTTATAGCTCGCTTTATTCATATATCTAGAGTTCATCCTTATAATAGATTGTGAGGCATAAAGCTATTTAAATACATCCATAAATCATAAGAGAATGTAAAGTGTATGATTGCAGTAAGTATGCTTTTAGAAACAATGGACACTAGTCAAATAATTAGCAGTTAGCCACATCATGTATTTTTTATTCTCGGTGGCCATTACACTTTGAAATTAACCCTTAAGACTAAGTTCTTGGAGGGAGTTATCTTCGTTCCATTGATGAAACTTTCAGGACCATTGCCTTTTATTAATAACAAGACTTAAACTTTATAGATAAGGTAGCTGGTTGCATCAAGTTTGATTGGAACTTAAGTAGTGATAGTTTAATGTCGTGTTGTTCACTCAGTGTGCACTTGATATTGATTATACAACTATGTTAATGGACTACTTTTATGTTGCAGATATTTTATTGATAGTTTGTACTCCATTCAAGATTGGGTTTGTGTTTCCGACTAGTGTTGGTTTATGGTGGTGTTATTTTTGTTACTTTTATATTTGTTTCCTAAATCTTAAGGTCAACCTTAACAATTTCCATTAGATTGAAAATATAGGGGCTACTTTGATATAAAAATAAAATGTAATAATTTAACTTAAGATAATAAATATAGAGAATGTTAAAAATGCAGCACATTGTTTTCATTCCTTAATCTTGAAATATATAAAAAATATTGTCTTGCCTTTCAAGCTTAATCATTGTCCTATTCATAACTTGAAACAACTTGACCCAGATTCCCAAAGTAAGTCTATCCAGTCTCATTAATATTGGGCTAATAATAATCTAATTAGGAATTTGTCAAAGTCTCCTTTATAAATATAACACTCTCAGTTTGCAAATACGTAAAACAAATACTCCCAAAATTATCAAATAGACAATTAACTCCAACGATCAATATCCTCAACCAAAATACTGAGATTTACTTAAGATATCTCTAAGGTGTTAAGATTATATTACAACTAATATTAACAGACACTGGTTTATTCTTAATCCTAAAAAAATAATATAATAAAATTATACAATCCCAAAAGAAATGAGATAATCAAAATGCTTTAACAAAAATTATCTATATGTTTTAATACCATCCCACAGCCAAAACTCAAAATATCTATAATCGATACATTAATTCAATGCACCTACAACCTTCTATGGGGAGGAGGAGGAAATGAAATAAAATGGGATAAGTATAAAACTTAGTGAGCTCAGTGAGTGGATAATAGTATTTGAAAGTAAATTTACTTAAAAATAATTTAATCTTTCTTTAAACAATCTCATCAAAATATTATAAGATTTTTAATAAACTTAATTGAAATCATGCACTGGAATAACCATAATACATAATACTATTAAAATAAAGAAATCATAACACTTATAATAACAAATATCGAATACTGAAACTATCACTAAATAGGTAACCATAAAAAATAATCACATCATATCTGGATATTAACGGACAGGCAATGAAGTACTATCTAGATACTGTCATGCTCGGGAGCTACACAGATAGATGGAAAAATATCATCTCATATCTCATTATATTTACACAGGCATAACAGTCCCCAAAGGATAAAATTGCCCAAGCACATAGCCTAAATCCTTTGTGCGTACTCAAACGGGGCCTAAAAGCTTGTATCTAATCTGTATCATCTGTATCTGTATCACTATTATTATCATATCACATATACATGTCTCCAAAAGGTACAAACGCTCAAACACACGACCCAAAACCTCTGTGTGTATTCAACTAGGCTCCAAAGGACTCATCATATTTATTTCACTATAACTGAGAATGGATATTGTTAGAGTACAATTTATGCACTAGTTTTGCATTGTTTATTTCTCTTAATATCAATGTTTTGCATTTAATAGTAGTAATTTACTTGTGTTTTATTTTTATAGGTATAATTCTATTGATTGATGCTAAAATTGAGCTATAAGATGATGTTTGAGGATGATCACTTTCTTAGAAAAATTATAAGTTTCAGAAGAATTTTGTTGATAAGGTATAGGCGCGTGTTGTCAAATAAGGACCTGCAGTTTTTATTTTAACGTATTTTATCTTTTTGGTTATTTTGTAATTTTAAATTTAATATTTAGATCGTACTTTAGATATTAGTATTTTATTTGTGGAAAAAATCTATAAGAGGGGAAAGACATGAGAAACAAAAGAGGGACTTAAAAGGAAAAAAAAGAGGAAATTCTAGATCTCAATTTTTCTCTTTTCTCTGTGAAGAACTAAACTTATTATTCTAGTTAAAGGTTAACAAAGTTTTGATTTATCATTACTATGAGATCTTTCTTATGTCTTAATTGTTTTATTACTTTTTGAGTATATGTTTATTCTCTAAATTATTCTCATGACTATGTTTGTTAATTAGATAATTGACTACTATTTAATTATCAACTTAATCTATTGTCAATTAAAAGATTCATCGTATGAAGATTTTAATATTTATGACAAATAGCATGACAGTGCATTGTGCTATAAGAATAAACAATCTAATTTTAATAAACCATTGTATGTATTTATTGATTAGGATTTTAGTCTTTCTGGTTTTTTAGGCGGTCAATTGATTAAATCCTATGATCGTATCTAGGGTTGTTTATTGATTAGGGAAATAACCAATAGTCGTACCTTAGTTATCGATTGGAAAAAGGAGAAATTGGCTATTAAAGGGTTTCAGTAACTATAACCGGTCTATTCATAAGTAGTAATGATTTATATTTGAATCAATGATTAGTAATCGAATCAAGTTGAGTTAATTCTTTTGACTAGAGCTTTTCCTAATTTAAATTACAATTTTAATTTGCATTCTTGTTATTTTTATTTGATTTTGATTATTTTCATCAACCTCTAAATTTTATACTTTACATTTAAAAAAGATTTAAATAATTACCGATCTCTGTGGACACAACCTTACTCAATCACTATACATAATTTATTTAGAGTAGATATTTATATTTGCTAGATTCGACAACCATCAAAATTTTTGTGCGTTGCTAGGGATTGGTGTCATTTATTTAATCCTTTTTATGTTTTACTTAATAAATGATTCATTTTTCTCGAATAGGTACATTTTCGTTTGATCCTAAAATTGAGAAGACAACTGGCCGTTGAGATAGCAGACGAAGCGAGCCAAGCAACAATCCTCATTGCCTTTGCTTTCTGAAATAGATATAGTGCTGAATTTAGTTGAATGATTTAGTGATTCAGAAGAACAAGTGATAGATAGAGTTGCACCTATAGAAAGAACTTTTAGAGAGTTAGCTGAACCAGACCTAAATTAGCAGCCACTCTACATTTAATATATAGACTCAGAGGTAAATTTTGAATTAAAGTCTGGTCTTATTCATTTATTAACCAAGTTTTATGGTTTTACATATGAAGATCCTCATAAACATCTTAAGGAGTTTCATGTTGTATGTTTAAGTATGAGGCCACAAGGTGTGACCGAAGAGCAGATTAAGCTGCATGCTTTTCCTTTCTTTTTAGATGAGCTAGCTAAAGATCGGTTGTACTACTTGCCTCTTAGGTCAATTACAACATGGAATGGCATGATAAAACAATTCCTCGAGAAGTACTTTCTTACTTTAAGAGCTGCCAACATCAGAAAAGACATTTATAGGATCAGACAACTTCTTGGAGAGGCTTTGTATTAGCATTTAGAGTGATTCAAGCAATTATATGCCAATTATCGTTATCATCAAATTTCTAACCAACTTCTTATCCAATATTTTTATAAAAGACTATCATTGATAGATAGGAGTATGATAGATGCCATTAGTGGAAGTGTGTTAGTGAACAAGACCCCTACTTAAGTAAGGGAATTGATTTTAAATATAGCTGCTAATGCCCAATAGTTTAGCAGTAAGCAAGATCCCATTTCAAGGAAGGCAAATGAGGTAAATACTTCTTTTATTGATCAACGTTTAGATAAACTTACTTCTCTTTTGGAAAAGTTTATTGTAGGTAATGTACAATAATTAAATTGTGAGGTACAATTTTCTTAAGCAGATATAACATAATTAACATTAAACTAACAAGCTCTCTCAAGCATTTATTTTAATAATAATAAAAAAAATACTAATATAACAACATAATAATAAAATAATAAAACATAATAATTAAAAAGTAATGATGACATAAGTAATGATGTAACAAGAAATATTGTATAGATATTAGAAATTCTAGAAATTACTAAGATATTTATCGAAGAGATAAATCTCCGCCGTTAATTAAATATTAGGTGGCAAAATCTTAACATTATAGAAATTACTAAAATATTTATGGAGAGATAAATCTCTACAATTAATTAAGTGCTAGGTGGTAAAATCTTAGCATTCTAGAAATTACTAAGATATTTATGGAGAAATAAATCTTTACCATTAATCAGATGATATGATGGCAAAATCCTAGCCACTTATGGGCCTTAGAAAATCTTATAAATACCTCCTAACCCTTTTATTTTTCATAAACCATAGAAATTTTATTTTTTTCCATTCTAAGCCAAAGCATCATTAATAGAGAAATTCTTAAATTAGGAAGAAAGGTTTAGGGGAATCAAGGAAAATAAGTAATACTTCACTTCAGCTGTAATATAAGGACACTATGTTAAAATTAGCTTGGAATAATAATTCTTTTATACTAGGTTTAGTTTTAAATAATCTCTTATCTTATAATGAATATTATGGTGCATATGGTTATTATTTAAACCCCACATGCCTGGCTATGTCACCTATATCATGATATCATTTTAATCATCCTCATATGGCCGTCTATACTGCTTAGGATGTGATGCTTACTACTTACTTGATTGGATGGTCGGCTATGCTGTCTAATATGTGAGCTTTTATTTTATCATACCATGGTTGGCGCTACCGCCTAAATTATGATGTTTGTTATTACTCCTTACATGGTCAGCTTTGTTGCCTATATTATAATTCTATTTCTTTAATTTCTGTATAAACTGCGATGCTACCCACGTTAGATGTTGGTGTCTTAAATTAGTTTTGTGTTTTGCTTTATTCTATATCTAGAAAATTTACATACTATGACATAAGTTGCATTGCGCTCATGCATTTCATGGATGATTTGATAAAGAGGTATTTTAATAAATTTTGAAAAAAATGATTATTATCTAAGTTAAGAAAGGAGATCCTTTAGGAACGGTGATATGTAACGTTTAATGGATCAATTAATTCAACCCAAGGGCTTATTGTGGAATATTAGCCTTGTAGTACAACAAATTTAGGGTCCTAACACAGTCCTTTACATTTCTAAGTTTCATTTAAAAGATTTAGCACTAATTTCATGAAGTTATTCATATGCATGGTAGGTAATACATGCATCAAGTGTTTACTTACTGAGTATCAGCTCATGTAGTCCTTATACAAGAACTGAGGAAGAGGGAAAGTTAATGCAAGTCCCAACCAAGGCAAAATGCATACAGATATAATAGACCTTGGGTTACATAATGGGCTCAACTGTGTTCTTATCTAAGTATAAATACAACAAATTTATTTATCGAATTAGTTTGTGACTTGTTATTAAGAGATCCTTGACTTTTGTAACTAAGTTTTTATATAACAAACCTTTTATATAGCTTTTGTGTAACAAAAGTTTTACGTTATATATTTATAAAATGCTTATTTTGAAATTTATTTCTATAAATGCTTAGTGTTTTAGTTATTTTAACCATTTTAGTTACAACTATAAAGGTAGAGTGTTACAAATTAGTATTAGAGCTCAAGGTTTAAAGTAATTCTATAGACTATTTATATGTACAAGCCAAGGGAGAGGACATAGCTCAGCTCTGAGTAAAAATTAAGAATTAAGATAATTAAATATCTTACATTTAATTTCTTTGACACATAGAAGCTTGGTTGAAAAATTATAGAGATATAAAGTGCCAGGGGTAATATAGATAGAAGAGTGAAGGAACTTCAAGGGAGCAATCCTTTGTAATTGAACGACTTACAGATATTATCGCACGACTATTATAAAGAGAAGTCAGAAGAGACGAATGTGCTCAATCAACAAATATGCTCGAACTATGGAAAGAATGACTGAAGTAGCCAAGGTGACAGAAGAAGAAAGGGTCACTTGTATTTCCTTTATACTACGAGGAGTAGCTAAATATTGGTGGAATTCCATCAGACAGTGCCATAACAAAGTAATAATGCGATGTAAGGAATTTAAAGAACACTTTTATAATAAGTATTTTTCAGTGACAATCTGATCTACTAAAAGAAGAGAATTCATTTATTTATAACAAGGAAAAATGATAGTGCTCGAGTATATCTGAAAATTTGATGAGCTCTCTCTTTATGTCCTACATATGGTTACCATAGAAGAATTGAAAAAGGATCATTTTATGCAATGATTATATAAAAACTTAGCAAGACTTAAAGGTAGTTGGAATTCTTAATGCTTCCATCAATGAACTCATGGATCGAGCCTTAGTGATTGAGCAAGTAGATGAAGAAAAGAAAGAAAAAAAGTGAAAAAAACAAAAGAAGCATAGATTAAGAGAATTGTATAGCTAATCACAGAAGACAGCTCTCAAACAATAAAAGAAAGTACCATCTACGTAAGAGCAAGATAAGAATAAGCGTTTAAAGAATCACCAGAAAGGGCCTAAATATAATCGATGTGGTAGAACTCACCTTGGGGAATGCTGAGCCAACACTAAAATATGTTTTAAATATAAGAAAGAAAGACACTTCATCAAAGATTACCTAGAGAATGGTACGTAACGAGAAAAGACTAACATACGAGTATTTACACTCACCAAGGCTGATATACAGGCAAACCCCTTAGTAATATCAGGTGAACTATCTATCTCTCAAACTCATATATATGTGTTGATAAACTCAAGAGCTATATATTCATTTGTCTCACCAGCATTTATTAGAAAAATCAAAGTGGCCCTTAATATAATAAATAGACCTTTTAGTGTCATGCTTTTATCTAGTGAGGTATTAAACTTAGGATAACTAGTAAGAGCATGCGAAGTCAATATTAATGGTCGTACACTATGTGTTGACTTAATAATCCTTGAGATACATGACTATGATGTGATTCTTGGCATATATTGGTCATCAACGTACCATGCCAAGATAGATTGTGAGAAAAAAAAATGTAACATTCCAACCACTACAAAAGGAAACATTTATATTCAAGGGAGGGTATAAGGAGAAAAGAATACCTGTCATCTCTACCTTAAAAGTAATTAGACTATTAAAGAGAGGATGTGAGGGATACTTGGCAAGCGTCATTAAAGTTGAAGAGCAAAAGCCAAAGTTGGAAGAAATCTAAGTGGTGAACGAATTTCTTGAAGTTTTCCCTAAAGAACTCCCTAGACTACCACCAGATGGAGAAGTCAAGTTTAAGATTGACTTGTTATCAGGAATTGCCCCAATCTCAAAAGTGCCTTATAGAATGGCCTCATTGGAATTAAAGGAGTTAAAGAATTAATTACAAGAACTATTAGACAAAGGCTATATATGTCTAAGCCACTCACCTTGAGGGTAACAATATTATTCATAAGAAAAAATGATGGATCAATACGGATGTGCATAAACTATCAAGAATTAAATAAAGTCATCATCAAGAATAAGTACCCACTTTTGCATATCAAGGACTTGTTTGATCAACTACAAGGAGTAGCAGTATTCTTAAAGATTGATCTACAGTCAAGATATCACCAACTAAAAGTCAGAGAGGAGGATATTTTTAAAACTGTATTTAGAACACGTTATGGATACTATGAATTTATTGTCATGCCATTTGGTCTAACTAATGTCCCAGCAGCTTTCATGGATATCATGAATATAGTATTTAAAAATTATTTGGACAAATTCATGGTAGAGTTCATTGATGACATCTTGATCTATTTAGGAACAAAAAATGAACATGCTAAACATATGAGGATCACTCTTTAGACTTTAAAAGAGAAGCAACTTTATGAAAAATTCAAGAAGTATGAATTTTAGCTGGAAAGCATTATATTCCTAGGGCATGTTATATCTAAGGATGGAATCTCAATTGATCCCTCAAAGGTGGAAGCAGCCAGCTAATCGGCTAGGCCAATTAATGCTAAAGAAGTCAGAAGTTTCTTGGGATTAGCAGGTTATTACTGAAATTCATGGAAGGCTTTTCTAAGATCGCAATGCCATTAACCCAATTAACAAAGAAGAACACCGAGTTTGTATGGGCACCAGAATGTGAGAAACGCTTAAAAGAACTAAAACGATGATTGATCACTATCTCGATCTTAGTCATTCCTAATAGCTCTAAGGAATTCATTATATATAGTGATACCTCCAAAAATGGCATAGGATGCGTCCTCATACTGAACAAAAAGGTCATTGCGTATGCCTTTAGAAAATTAAAAGAATATGAGAAAAACTATCATACATACGATTTAGAGTTGGCCACGGTGGTACATGTATTAAAAATATTACGTTACTATTTGATTAGAGAGTATTGTAAGATTTATATGGATCACAAGAGCCTTAAATAGTTTTTACACAAAAAAAGCTGAACCTGCGACAACGATGTTGACTGGAACTCGTCAAGGACTACAATTATGAAATAAACTATTATCCTAGAAAAGCAAACATGGCAACAAATGCACTAAGTTGAAAGTCAAGTGTGTCAGCTTTAAGGATTCTACCTAAGTCATTACAAAACGAGATATGCAAGGCAGAGATCGAGCTTATGACAGACGAACTTACGCACATGACACTTTGCTCAACTTAATTAGAAAGGATTAAAGAAGAGCAGGAAGTTGATTCGTACTGAAAGAATTTAAAGATAGAGACCAATTTAAAAAAAGAGATGCATTCAAAAACTCTGAGAAATGAATCATTTTATTTAGAGATAGGATATGCATACCAAATAATAAAGATGTAAAGAAAGAAGTTCTACTTGAAGCTCATTCAGCCCCATATTCACTCTATCTTAGCACAATAAAAATGTATAAAAATTTAAAGAGGCATTATTGATGGCCTGGGATAAAGAAGGATATAGTTAAGTTTGTGGCTCAATGCCTCACCTGTCAATAAATCAAGGTAGAGCATCAGAGACTGGCAAGAATTTTAAAACCCAATCAAATATCTCAATAGAAGTGGGAGAAAATCATAATGGACTTTGTCATAGGCCTCTCAAGGGCTACAAAAATGCATGATGCCATCTGAGTGATAGTTGATCGACTCACAAACTCTGCCCACTTTTTGCTTATTCGAATGACGTACACCATGGACCAACTTATATAAATATACATAAAGGAGATAGTTAGACTACATGGTGTACTTATCTCTATTATTTCTGATCGAGATACCAGATTCACCTCGATATTCTGGGAGAAGCCGCACAAGGCTACGGGGATAAGATTAAAATTTAGCACAACATTTCACCCCAAACAGATGGCCAATCAGAAAGGACGATTCAAACACTTGAAGATATGTTGTGATGATGTGCCATCAACTTTCAAGGATCATGGAGCAAATATTTAGCATTGGCTGAATTTGTCTACAATAATAGTTACTAAGTAACAATCGGCATGGCACCATACGAAGCTTTATATGGTAGAAAATATTGGTCATCTATTTATTGGGATGAGATAAGTGAGCAATGATACCTTAGATCAGACTTAGTTGCTACCACATCTGAGGCAATTGAGAAAATACGCCAAAAGTATGCAAGCAGCCTAAAGTCGATAGAAAAGTTATGCAGACAAAAGATAAATACCATTAGAATTTCAAGTTGGTGAGAAAGTATTCCTAAGAGTCACCTAATGAAAAGATCGATGAGATTTAGAAATAAGGAAAAATTAATCTCAAGATTCATTGGGCTATTTGAAGTACTTGAACGTATTGAGAGTGTCTCCTATTGAATTACACTTTTACCATCATTATCAAGAATGCACAAAGTCTTTCATATCTGCATGTTAAAGAAATATATTTCAAACCCCTCTCATATGCTAGACTATAAGCCTCTTCAACTAGAGGAAGACCTAACTTACGAAGAGTGTCCAGTTCAAGCACTTTATAGAAGAATTAAAGAGTTAAGGAACAAGAAAATCCTTCTAGTTAAGATACTATAGCGGAATAGCTCAATGGAGGAGACAACATGGGAGCACGAGGAATAAATAAAGAACAAGTATCCCGAGTTATTCAGTAAGTAAATTTTGAGAATGAAATTTTTTAAAAGGAGAAGAAATTGTGAGCTAGAATCTTTTTACTCGAATATAACATAATTAACCTTAAGCTAATAAGCTCTCTTAAGCATTTATGATGATGATAATAATAATAATAATAATAATAATAATAATAATAATAATAATAAAGTATAATAATAAAATAACATAATAATAAAATAGTAAAACATAATAATTAAAAAGTAATGATGATATAAGCAATGACATAAGTAATAATGTAACAAGAAATGTTGTTGAGATATTAGAAATTCTAGAAATTACTAAGATATTTATGAAGAGATAAATCATCATCATTAATTAAGTGTTAAGTGGCCAAATCTTAGCATTTTAGAAATTACTAAGATATTTATGGAGAAATAAATTTTCACCATTAATATATGATATGGTGATAAAATCCTAACTTCTCATAGGAATTAGAAAATCCTATAAATACCTCCTAGTCCTTTCATTTTTCATAAATCCTAGAAATCTCATTTGTTTCTATTCTAAGCCAAAGCAACATTAGTAGAGAACTTCTTAAGTTAGGAATAAAGGTTTAGGGAAATCAAGAAAAATAGATAAGAAACACTTTACTTCAACTGCAATGTAAGGATAATATGTTAAAATTAGCTTTGAATAATAATTCTCTTATGCTAGATTTAGTTGTAAATAATCTCTTATCTTATAATGATTATTGTTGTGGGATTGGTTATTATTTAATCCTTACATGTAGCCGCCTGTATTGTGATATCATCTCCAGCTATTCCTCTTAGAATATGATGCTTACTACTTGATTGGATGGTTGACTATGTCGCCTTATATGTGATACTTTTATTTTATCATGCTATGGTCAGCACTGCCGCCTAAATTATGATGTTTGTTATTACTCTTTATATGATCGACCCTGCCACCTATATTATAATTCTATTTCTTTAATTTCTATATGAACAGCGCTGTAACCTATGTTAGATATTTTTGTTTTAAATTAGTTTAGTATTTTGCTTTATTATATATCTAGAAAATTTATATACTATGACATAAGTTGCATTGGGCTCATGTATGTCATGGATAATTTGATAAAGAGGTATTTTAACGAATTTTAAAAAAGGGTTGCTTTACTACTAGGTGGGAAAAGTATATAAAGAGTGCAAGTCCTTTAAGCTAAGAAAGGAAATCCTTTGGGGATGGTGATACGTAACGTTTAATAGATCAATTAATTAAGCCCAAGGGTATATTCTGGAATGCTAGCCTTGTAGTACAACAAACTTAGGGCCTTAACATAGTCCTTTACATTTCTAAGTTTCATTTAAAAGATTTAGCACTCATTTCATAAAGTCATCATATGCATGGTAGGTAATACATGCATCAAGTGTTTACTTGCTGGTATTAACTCATGTAGTCCTTACATTGCAAGAACTGATGAGTAGGGAAAGCTGAGGCCAAGTCCCAACTAAGGCAAAGTACATACGGATATAATAGGCCTTGGGTTACATAACGGGCTCAATTGTGTTCCTATCTAAGTATAAATACAATAAGTTTATTTATGGAATTGGTTTGTGACATGTTACTAAGTCCCAAATTTTTGTGTAACATACCTTTTATATAGTTTTTGTATAACAAACTTTTTATGTTCTATATTTATAAAACGCTTATTTTGAAATTTATTTCTACAAGTGCTTAATGTTTTAGCTGTTTTAACTATTATAGTTACAACCGTAAAGGTAGAGTGCTATATAAAGACTTGTGGCATTTGTTCCAATATAGGTTATTTAACTGATATATGTCTTATACTTTAAAAAGAACCCATTGAACAAGCCAATGCAATTAAAAGATATTCGGGCATATGCCTGGGAAAAGATATGATCTTTATGTACAAATATATAATCTAGGATAGAAGAATCACCCTAACTTTAGCTATGGAGTTAGGTCGTTAGGATTCTCACAACAATACCCACTAAGACAATCAACTCTTTTGTAATCAAACTCCAATTCAGGTATATCTCTTGAAGAAATTATTAAATCACTTACAACTAACACTCAACAATTTCAGCATGCAACTACAACAAGCATTTAGAATTTAAAAAACCAAATGAGTTAGTTGACAACTACAGTAAGCTACCCTAGTAACTCATTTGGTTACTTGATATAGAAGGTAAGCTTAAAAATGATGAATTGATGCCTAAATCTCACAATGTGCAACCCATCAAATCGAAACCCTTACCTATAGTGATATTTCTTCTTTATTTAAGTCAATTTATAAAATCCAAAAAGGAGGAGCAAGAAAAAGACATCCTTGAGACATTTCGTAAGGTTTAGGCATCAATTCATCATTTTTAAGCTTACATATATATCCTGATGGGGTAATAAAAGATGTCTTAGTACAAGTTAATGAGTTAGTTTTTCCTATTGATTTTTATGTACTTGATATAGAAGAGGATAAATCCTCTAATTCTATCTTAATTTCGTTAGGAATACCATTTCTTAAGACTATTAGGACCAAAATAGATGTATATAAAGGGACTCTTACTATAGAGTTTGATGAAGAAGTGATAAAGTTTGATAGGATTGATGCCACGATATACCCTAGTGAGGAACATTCAATATTTTTTATGGATGTTATTAACCTTATAGTACAGGAAATTTTTTATTTAAATGTTGGAAATTCATTGGTAGCTACTTTAAATAACAGTTTGGGTCTCAAGAGATTGTAAAATGATGAAAATTAGTTTGTTTTAAATTCTGTGTTGTAAGAGATAATTTATGAATTAAATTTTTTAAGAACTTTAACTCATCATATGTCTTATATTAAATTATGTTCATCTTATGCAAAGCTTCTTCCATCTATTTTGCAAGCAAAAAAAATATAGCTTAAACCGTTGTCGAGTCATCTAAAATATATGTTTCTAGGAGATGGTAAGACACTTCTAGTGATCATTTCTTCAAAACTTAGTATTTTAGAGGAAGAAAAACTTATTAGAAGGCTGAAGGATTACAAAAAGGATATTGGTTAGACAATTACTAATATCAAGGGGATAAGTTCATCCATGTGCATGCATAAAATACTACTGAAGGAAGATACCAAACCTTCAATTCAAGCTTAACATCAATTGAATCCACTCATGATGGAAGTAGTGAAGAAAGAAATTCTAAAATTTCTTGATGCAGTTATAATCTATCCAATTTTGAATAACAAATGGGTAAGTTCGGTATAAGTGCTACTAAAGAAAATTGGTATAGCAATTGTTGAGAATTCTTATAGCGAGTTAGTACCCATTCGAGTTTAGAATGGGTGGAGGGTTTGTATTGATTTTAGAAAGCTTAATTCACTCACTATGAAGATCATTTTATTGACTTCAACTCCAATTATACAGCCACCCAATTGGAGCCTCCTTTTTGAGATAATGTGTGCCACCAATAACTATATTGTTGGTGCTGGTCTCAGACAAAGAGTTGGAAGAGTTGCTCATGTGATATATTACGCATCAAGTATACTTGATAGTTCTCAGTACAATTATTCAACAACAGAAAAAGAACTTTTGGCTATTGTTTTTGCTTTAAAAAATTATGTTCATATTTATTGAGTACTAAAGTAATTATTTTTTCTGATCATACATTTCTCAGATATTTGCTCACTAAGAAATAAGCAAAATTGAGACTTATCCTTTGGATCTTATTACTTCAAATGTTCAATTTAGAGATTCATGATAAGAAAATAGCATAAAATTTGATTGCAAACCACCTTATTAGATTGATCATGAGTAAAAAAATAGCATCTTTGAAGGATGATTTTTCAGATGAGTATCTTTTTGTAACTTAAAATATGGTTCCTTGGTACACTGATACTATTAATTACTTAGTTACAAGAATGCTACTTAATGATCTGATGAGGGCTAAAAAATATAAGATTAAGAGTCATGCTAAGTACTATGTTTAGGATGACCTTTGCTTATGTAAACATTGCTCTAATCAAGTCATCAGAAGGTGCGTACCTGAGTTTTAAATTCCTTTTATTCTTTAGTTTTGTCACTCATATGCATGTGGTGATCATTTTGGTCCCAAAAGGATAGCATTTAAGGCATTGGAATGTGGTCTATTTTGGCCTTCTTTGTTTCGTGATTCATTTACGTTTTGTAAGTTGTGTGAGAATTGTCAAAAGTTGGGCAATTTAAGTCATAGAAATCAAATGCCACTTACCTTTATTCTTATGTGTGAAATATTTGATGTGTGGGCCATTGATTTTATGGGACTTTTCTTCTTATCTTTTGGCAATGTTTATATTTGTTTAGCAGTAAATTAGTTTCTAAATAGGTAGAGGCTAAAGCTAGCCAAACTGACAATGCTTAAGTTGTTATAGATTTTGTCAAGTCTAATATTTTTGTCAAATTTGGTGTATCAAGAATGGTGATTAGTGATAGAGGCACTCATTTCTATAACCAAATGGTGAAGGCTTTGTTTAAGAGATATCATGTTCCTCACCAAGTGTTTATTGCCTATCATCCACAGATGAGCGGACAAGCTGAGGTATCAACAAATAAATCAAGTCTATTCTTGAAAAGACGGTTAATCTAAATCGAAAGGGTTGAAGCTTACAATTAGATGATGCATTATAGGCATATCGCACTGGATACAAAACTCTTATAGGTATGTCTCCTTATTGTTTAGTATTTGATAAGCCTTATCATTTACCTATAGAGCTTTAGCACAGAGTGTACTGAGTGGTTAAGCAATGCAATATATAATAGATGAGGCTAGAAAAAAGAGAAAGTTACAATTGCAAGAGTTAGAGGAGATTAGAAACGAATGCTACGAGAGTTCGCAACTTTACAAGGAAAAGACAAAAACATTTCATGATAGAATGATTTTGAGAAAGGAGTTCTCTATTGGTCAAAAAAGTTTTTCTTTTTTCATTCTAAGCTTCAACCTTTTCTTGGTAAATTACATTCTCACTGGGTTGGACCTTTTATTATTACTAACATTTTTCCTCATGGTGCAATTAAGATTCAAAGCCCGACCTCTGTCAAAGTTTTTAAGGTTAGTTGTCGTTGCTTAAAAACTTTTTATATAAGTTTTTGGGTGAATATTGTTGAGAAAGTGGTTCTCGAAAGTCTCATTTATAGAGATTGATGCATAAATGTGTCTAGCTAAAGACATAAAACAAAGGTACTTTTTGGGAGGCAACCTAAAGGATTTATTTTATTTTGATTTTTGTTATATCTTTCATTTTTAGTTTTGACTCAAATTGTTTAAATAATATTTTTGCTTGTCTTGGCCAGAAGAAAATTTTTGGTTAGGCATGCCCACTTTTTAACTAATAAGTACTTTTATAATTTTAAAGTAAAATGATTTTAAGGACTGCATATATGCTTATTAAAAAAATTCTTCTGTGATTATTATTTATTTTGGAATTTGGCCTATGAAAATTTTTGATTAAATGTGCCAATGCTTTAACTAACAAGAACATTTGCTCTTTTATTTATTAAAATATAATAGTTTTAAAACTTGTCCATATATTTATTTAAAAAGTACTTCTGTAAGTTTTGATGTCTCAAGTGTCTTTTTTAATTTTTTAGTTTATAATTTTTTTCTTTCATATAATTTTTAATTATTTATTTATTTAATTTTTATTTTTAAAAAAATTAAAAAATGAGTTTTATTTTATTTTATTTTTAATTTTTCACTTAATTTTATTTTTAGTTTTTTTCATTAATTTCTATTTTGAAATAAAAAAACCCTAATCAAATCTCTTCATTATTCAGAACAGCCCTTAAGTCGCTTCTCTATCACCAGCCTGCACCATCAACTAGCGTCCCAAGCAAACCAGCAGCGTCACCAGCCCCACGCTCAGCACTCCTAGCCAAGACTAAGCCGCGTCTCTAGCACACCTACCAATTTCAGTTAATCAACTCATGCAATCTCACCGGCCACGCACAGTGTCTCCAACACACTCACCAGCCCCACGCTCAGTGCACTTAGCCATGACCAAGTAGTGTCTCCAGCATCCCTAGCACACCTACTAGCCAGCATCTCCAACGTAGTCCAGCACGCCCATTGGTTATGTCTCCAACTTCTTTAGCACAGCCCAACAAGCCCAATCTGTGTCCCAAGCAAGTCAGCCATGTCTCCACTTGTAATTAAAATTACTGTAACAATGCCAAAGAGGAAAGTTTTAACTTTCAAGTCATCAATTTCTAAAAGGAAACCCACCATAAAGAAATCCAAGAATGTCGCTCCCACTACTGTCCCATGGAAAACAGTTTCAGATTCATACTAAGCCATGAGATAAAGATCAAAACATAGAAAATGCATGAGTGTTTTGCCACTTGCTGAATCCAATTTCGAAGGGTGCCTTACATTCATGACTTAACAACAGAAAGAAAGGTACAAAGATATTTCCAAGCAAAAAATTCTTTCAGCTAAGTATATTTATTACCCAACTCTCAAAAAATTAAATGTTAAGGATAACTTTAATTCTTTGATAGATAGGATGGGTTTGCATAAGTTTGTTGATATTGATTGTTTGGGATGTGTTGAGTTGATTAGGGAGTTCTATACTACTTTTCAATTTTATATACCGAATGATTTTACTTTGCATACTCCAAATGTTATAAAGTTTAGGTTAATGGGACAAAATTTTTCACAATCTATCACATATTTTAACCTTGCTTTAAGATTCATTGATGATGATTATTCTTCTAGTAATGCATATTTAGAGAAACTTGTGACTTTAGCCAAAATTTTGAGCCTTATGGTTTTTGGCATAATTTATCTTTAGCTCACCATGCCAATGACCTGAGTAAATCAAAGAGTTCTTTCTTATATGATCTTGTTTTGAAATATGTGTATCAATTCTTAGCATATAATTTTTTAAGAAAGAAAGAACACTCGACAGCTTTCTCTAAAACTGAGTTTTATTTTATCTAGTCTATATTAAATGATGTGAGGCCTAATTTAGGTTTTTGGTTAGCAGATCAATTTCAGAGTGTGCTTAAAACATTTAGGACTTTATTTCTTGGTCCATATATTACTCTGTTAGTTATAAACTTATGTATGCTTGATCTTAACAATCATGATTTACATCATACTTGTAAAAAGAAATTTTTGGATATATCTATGTTTGAAAGAACAGGTGTAGTCAAATTCCAGTAAGGGAGATTTTAGTTTACTGAACTAAGACCCATTCAACTTTCAAAGCAGCTTTATACTCGGAGTAGTGCTAACTCTGATGACAAGTTTGACGACGAAACGGTTGTCCCACTAATTATTCTTTCTATATCTGCACTACTTTTGAACACTTAGTTAGAGAAAAAGGGGCACAAACTAAACAAGATGGAGTAGAATTTAGCTGTATCCTTCGAGAGTATAGGATTTGTCCTACCATTTCGCCAAGCCCATAGACGTTATGTGGATCAAAGCTCTTAATTTAGAGATGTTTTCTTTGCCTTTAATCTTTTATCCTTACACTTTATTTCTTTATGTGAGCTTTCATTATTATACATTGGGGACAATGTAAGTTCTTGGTGTGAGGAAGGGATTTTTGTAATGTTGATGTCTGAAGTATTATTTTCACTTTGCTCATCCTTAAATGATTTTAAAGTTAGTATGCTTTATATATTATTTTTTTAAAAAAATTTCTCTTTCCTTTTTTTTCTCACTATTTTTTTCCATCTATCTTAAATTATTTACATTTTATTTTATTTTATTATACTCTTTCATTTGTATTCCATACTCACTTTATCTTTCACTTTTCTCCCCTCTTATCCTTTTTAACTTTCGTTTTATATATCACTCATACTTTCTTCTCATTCTACACCATTATTGATAGTTGATTTATTTGAAGAGTGTACATGATTTGATGGCAAATTTACCAACTTTATGTGGACATGAGCCTATGAGCAACCACTTTGTTTGAATTATTTTTGTTGTGTGAATATCAATCTTAGTTTGTTTATTCTAGAACTTTCTTTGTTATGCATGTTGAAGCCACATTATAGGATTTTGTGCATGAAATGATAAAGGCAAACCACTTTTCATTTTTCTATTTTCGTATTTTTCTTTTTTTCTTTACCGAAGACCATTATTTGCTATCTTTGTTTGAGTCTTATTCATTTCCTTACCCATTTTCCTTTTTTTTTAGCCTCAATTTAAGGAGATTTTTGAACCTATTGTTTGGATATATTTTGTATGTATTTTATTATTTTTGCTATCTTAAATTAAAGTCTCTCAATTAGATCAACAAGCATTATGCTTGAATAAAATTGTGCATGGTTCATTTCTTTTATTTGGTTCACTATTACAAGAAAAAAAAAGAGAAAAAAAAGAAAGAGAAAATGCAAAAAAAAATTTGAAAAAAATGAGAGTATTTACATTCTTGGTAACTTGAGTAGAAATAAACGTTTTGATATCATAAGGTTCATTCAATGAGTTCATTCTTCTCATTTTTTATCTCTTTTACTTTCATAGACCTTTCTTTTTCATTTTACCTATTTAACTCCGTTACAACCTTTCTAAGACCCTTAGATTTTTGCATTTAATTTATGTTTTGTGGATTGAAATATGATATATGAGCAAGCTTATAGTGATAGCATTCTTAGATTTGATTTGAGTACATATATGATACCCTAAACACTTTGAGTGCATGGAGTGAAGTCAATAAAAGGACTATTAAATCTTATTGCACTTGAATTTTGAATGGATTTTCTTGATGGTTGAATGCTTTATACTTGCTTATGAGATCATATGCTTTAAAATCCTTATCTCTCGAATGTTGATTGACTTAAATTCTTGAGATATGCTTGCCTAAGATTGTTTTTAGATAAGTTGAGATCAGAATTGAGTGGAGATTTGGGCTTAGTCTTGAGTTATATGCGTAAGGACAAGCATTATCTTAGTGTGGGGGAATTTGTTAGAGTGCAATTTATGCACTAGTTTTGCATTGTTTATTTCCCTTAATATCAATGTTTTATTTTTGCACTTAATCTCTGTGGACATGACCCTTCTCAATTACTATACACAATTTATTTAGAGTAGATATTTATATTTGTTGGCTTCAACAACCATCAGATATTGTCTAATGATTTGCATACAACCTTTTATACACATATACATAAACATATAATCATATATGAGATCTCATTTCATTTTCCATTTAACGTGCTTTAAATTATTTCCTTTTCTTTGAAATATCATCATGCATATATTCAAAATTAGTATTAAAATAATTAATTGTCCGCATTTTTAATAACAAATGTCATTCTATAGATAAAATCAATTTTAAAAAATCATTGATTTGGAACCTTTAAAACTTATTTTGTAAACATGCTTTATTATATTGTAAAAGAATTATAATATATTATAAAAATAAATTTTGTATATTTCACTCACAGTGAGGAACGATATTCAAACTCAATGATTGTCCTTATCTGCAGATTGATTATTGCTCGTAGATCCTCTTAAATCAAGGAAATGACATAATTATTTTTCTAAATCTAAATTTAGACTAAATTATGCAATAAACTGGAAACACATATTTATCCATAATTTACAACTTCTGTGTAGATAAAATTACTAAAATACAGTCATATCTGTAAATTATTGCAACAATATAAAATCTAAATCATCAAATTATCCTTGGAATTGTGATTACCAATCCATTCTCAATTTTAGGAATTAATAAAATATCCACATGGTTACAAATTAAAAAATCATCCTTAAAATATGAAACTCTCGATTTGCCCCGCCATTCAACAGTGATAGGAATTTAGTCAACAATGGCTGGGAAGCTCAACTTTGATAGTTCCAACCTTAATAAGTCCATTGGTGTTGGCGACAACCTCCCTCGTACAGCAACGACAGTAGACCAAGCTTCCAAAGTTGTGAGCTTTCTTGTGGATGTTTACGTTAAAAACAATGGTTTCGGGTGGGAGGGTTAGTTAGAAAACAAAGTTAGTGGTGAAAAGAGAAAAGCACAGCTAGTCCTGTCACCCAAAATTGGTGAAATCAATAGTGGAGCAACGTGGCAAAACCTTGGGATTTCAAGTTTCCTAGCATTCCGACTAGTTTTAGGTGTCGAAAATGACAAAGATACAATAGTCAACTCACAAGCATCATATTGGTACCTCTCTTTGCTATAAGATTGTAAGAAACAGTAATGGTGGTTGAGTCATGCTCATGGGGCGGGTCGGGTCTGGTTGAGTCGAGTTTTCGGGTTAACTTGGCAAATTTTCTCACTTTCTCGTACGTGTGTATATGTATTCCCCTATTCTGAATTATTCTTCTTTTATTTCTTTCTAGCTTCTTCTTTTTTATTCTTTCTTTAATTGCCTATTTCTTTTGTTCTTACATGTTACATAACTACAAAGCTAATCTAACCATTACAATTCATTTGATCTAAAGGCTTATAGTTTTTATAGTTGCAATTGTCCCATGATCATTGTCTTCACTTCACTTTAGTTCTTATCTACAATACCATCTAAAGAGTTCTTATGTGTTTAGCATATTTGTCTTCATAAGTCATTTGAGTATCTCCAAGTTAATACCATTTTGGCTCAAGCTTGCCATGTTTGATGTAAAGTCTTCAATTGGGTATTTCATCAACCACCTTATTCTACTACAAAACGATGGGCTCTGTATCTATAAATTATAATAGAGAGTTAGTTCTATATCCAGATGTTTGGACTCCATGATAGCCTATAACGTAAATAATGCATTTACTTTCTAGATTAGAAAATCAAAATCTAGAATTAGAATTATTAACAGCGTTTACTATACAAAATAAAGACAAGTATCAAAATCAAAATTGTATGGCATGCCCTAATTTAAGAATAGGGAATATGAGATAGATTTTTTCCCTCTACCCTTCATTCCTGAGAATGACTATTTTCCTTAATAAAATAAAAAAAATCTCAATTTTTTTTCTAGTTGATTTGATTCAATGCAAATTCAATAGGGTTTGAGTTTGAAAAAATTAATTTATTTAATAAATGGGTAAAATCAATTTGATTCGGTAATTAAACGAATCGAATTATGGTTTGAGGACATTGATTTATTTTTCATTTCGTATTTGTTTAATAAATAGGTTGTAAACAAATTGAGTACAATTTATTTATTTAAAATTTGTTTAATTAAATTAATTATTTATCCTCAAATATGTATGAAAAGAATCTAAAGTTTAAAGGCTAATATAGTAATTATAAATGACAATAAGTTTATGTTTTGTAGGATGTTAAATTTAGGTCTTTTTATATTTTATATTCCTTAATTTATGTTTATCAATTATATTTTTATAAATGAATTCATATTCATATTTGTTATCAGATAATCAAATAGTAAATGAATCATATTCAATTCAATTTGTTTATTAATTTTATCAAATGGATTAAACGAATCAAATCCAACTAGTGAGATTTCAATTTATTTAATAAATGAATTGAACTCAAATTAGTAGAGTTTTGATTAATTCATTTATGATTTGATTCACATTGGATTCATTTATTCATTTTGTCACCCCTAATTGGGTATGCCCCAAATAACCTTTTCACAATGGTGGTGTTGTCACAACACCTATGCCACTCAATGTAATTATATTTAGATATCTTACTTAAAAGTTGTTGCATTTATGATTTGCCAGCTATATCAATCACTTTATATCTCAGTCATATAATGTATCTTGACTTCATTATAGAAACATTAAATGCATTTTTTTCCGTAAAGTGACTAAAGTATCATTTGGTACCCTATGTTTTAATATATAAACTAATATTGACGTTTCTTCTATAGTTAATCACTCTGTAAATGAGTCCGCTCAAAAAGGTTTTGCAATTGAATGATACACACTACCTTTAATGTCCAATCATTATGAATGTCTAACTTTGACCCTTTAATTTAAAAAGGCATTTGTATCTTTTTATAAACTTCGAATCTTGTTTTTTACTTTCTTATTATAGGGCGGCTACTTTACACTACTGTAACGTACAACCTCTTACATAAACAATATCTATAATGTGTCTGGGTACTGTTAATGAAAGAGGGTTGTACCTTACAGCAGCTGTAAGGTAGCCTCTCCATCTTGTTATTTTTTTTTCATAGTTTTAACTTTTTAACAACCATAAAAGATCTTGGTGTATTACCACCGCAACCTAATTTAGATTTCTTGATGACAACTGTTATACCATTGTTTCTCTACTCTTGAATATCTGAATAGACAAAATCTCATGCATGTTAAATAGAATTTCAAAAAAAATTAATGCAAAATTAATTATAAGCTAAAGTTACCTCATGACCTATAAATTCATTGCTAAAATCCATCACACAATGTGTATTAGACTTGATAGATCCAGTGGAAACATCATCGTGCTTAATTTTTTTATTAATTATTTTTTGTAAATGAATTCATATTCAATTTAATTCTTTTTGGACTTATTATACGATAAATGAATAGTAAATGAATCCAAACTCAATTTGATTTCTTTATTAATTCTACTAAATTAATTAAACGAATCGAATTAAATATTCATTTAATAAATGAATCGAATTTGAATCCTAAGATTTTAATTCATTTAATAAACGAATTGAATCTGAATCAGTATAGTTTTTAACTAATTCATTTATTTTGCCACCCCTAATTTTGTCTTTAAATTAAACAAGCTCTATCGTCATTGTCAGTTGTCACTTAGCTAATTGTTGATTATTGTATTACAAGCAGCAATAGTCATAGGTAGCCATCGTATCATAGGCAACAGCAACCATAGCATTCCAATCTAATGTAAATGATGATAATGTCGTCAGACTCTAATGATGATGATGGTGATTATTGTTATTATTTGAAATGGATTATTATTACTATTTGTAATATTAATATTAGTATGTTAATGTTAGTAATAATAATAACAATAATAATAATAAACAATATTTAATAATAATAATAATCACAATAATTGAAATAAAAAGTAATAATTATGATAATAGTTAATTAAATACCTTTTAATAATTTGTAACAATCTAAGTCATTCCATTTCTAATTCCAAGGTAAGTAAACATCTTAAAGATAATCCAGCTCATTTTAATTTAAATTTTTACAATTTAAGTAAATAAATTATTCTAATTCATGTTTCTTAATCCCATTCCAAATCATTTCAATTTCAACTCATTCTGATTCCAACCTATTTTTATTCTCATTTAATAATCACACCAGAAGTATAACACATAGGTAAGTTCCACTTCGACAAAGTATGGAAGAAATGCTAGATTTATAAAAGGTGATCCACACATTAAATGGCAAGATGTGTTTTAAAAAAAAGTAAATTACAATTTAAAAAGATTACATGCAAAAATGATTCTTTTTTCAATAAGATGAGCACAAATAAAGCTAAAATCATTAGAAAATGTGAGGTACAATTTTCTTACTCGAATATAGCATAATTGATCTTAAGCTAATAAGCCCTTTTAAGCATCATTATCAATAATAATAAAGTATAATAATATAATAACATACAAATAATATAGTAAAATATAATAATTAATTCTAAACTAATGATGACATAAGCAATGACATAAATGATGATTTAATAAGAGATGTTGTAGAAATATTAGGAATTCTAGAAATTATTATGATATTTATGGAGGATAAATCTCCTCCATTAATCAAATGTTATGGTGGTAAAATCCTAGCTATCCATAAGCTTTAGAAAATCCTATAAATTCCCCTTAATCTTTTTATTTTCCATAAACCCTAGAAATTTAATCTCTTTCCATTCTAAGCCAAAGTATCATTAATAAAAAAATTCTCAAGTTAGGAAAGAAGGTTTAGGGGAATCAAGAAAAAGAGGTAAGTAATACTTTAATTGCAATGTAAAAACAATATGCTTAACTTTGCTTTGAATAATAATTCTTTTATGCTAAGTTTAGTCTTAAATAATCTTTTATCCTATAGTTATTATTATTATGGTGAGATTAGTTAGTATCTAATCTCTACATGGCTGGCTATGCTGCCTATATTACAATACCGTCTTAATCATCCTCATATGGTCAATTATGCCACTTATAATGTGATGCTTTGCTATTTACTTGATTATATGATCGGCTGTGCTGCCTCATATGTGATACTTTATTTTATTATGCCATGGTCGGCTATGTCGCTATAATATAATGCTTTACTACTTATTTAATTAAATGGCTGGCTATGCCACATAATAGATGATGCTTGTATTATGCCATGGCTGGCTCTGTCGCCTGAAATGTGATGTTTGTTATTTACTCCTTATATGGTCGACCTTGCCACCTATATTATAATTCTACTTCTTTAATTTCTAGATGGACAGGCTACCGACTCTGTTAAATGTTATCTTAAAATAGTTTTATAATTTGCCTTTATTATACATCTAGAAAATTTACTTGTTATGACATAAGTTGCATTAGACACATGCATTTCATGGATTATTTTATAGAGAATATGTTTTTATGAATTTTTTTCAAACAGGTTGTTGTATTACTAGGTGGCAAAGTTTACAAAGAGGGCGAGCCCTCTAAGCTAAGTAAAAAGAGGTCTTTTGGAGATAGCAATATGTAACACCCAAGTGATTAATTAATTAGACCCAAGGGCATGTTATTTAGTGCTAGCCTTGTAGTACAACAAACTTAGAGCCCTAACAAAGTTCTTTCATATTCTTAAGTTTCATGAAAAGAATTTGCACTCCTTTCATTCAGTCATTCACGTGCATAGTAGCTAATACATGTATTAAATGTTTACTTACTAAGTATTAGCTCATGTAGTCCTTACATTGCAGGAATTAAGGAGTAGGGTAAGCTGACACCAAGTTTCAACCAAGGTGAAGTGTATATAGATATAACAAGAATTTGGGTTATAAAATGAGCTCAATTGTATTTCTATCAAAGCATTAATATTATAAGTTTGTTTAACTGTAGAGTTAGTTTGAGATATGTTAATAAGGAATTTTTGCATTTTGTAACAAAGTTTTTGTGTAACAAGAATTTTATGTTTTATATTTATAAATGCTTATTTTGAAAGTAAGTGTTGAATGCTTCATATATTTTTTTATTCACTTTAATTACAATTATAAACGCGGGGTGTCACAAATTAGTATTAAAACCCAAGATTTAAAGTGATTTTATAGATCATCCATATGCACAAGCCAAGGGGGAGGACAAAGCTCAACTTTTAGTAAGAATTAGGAATTAGCTTAATTGAATATGTTATATTTAATTTGTTTGACAAATAGAAGCTAGGTCAAAAAATGTTGAGATGTCAAGTGCTAGGGGCAACAGAGATAGAAGAGTGGGAGGAACTTCAAGGGAGCAATCCTCCATAATTGATCGACTTATTAACATTGTGGCATAACTCTTAGAAAGAAAAGTTAAAATAGACAAATGTGCCCAAGCAACAAATAATGCTGGGGCTAAATTTAAAAGATTAAATCTACCTATATTTGAAGGAGGCGTAGATCCTATTGCAACAGACGAATGGTTACAAATTATTGTGAAAATTTTATTAAAGTTGCAAATGCACGAATCTATTGTAAAATAGATAATGGTGACGAGTGTCAATCCCATAAGGAGGTGAATTTTAATTATATGGTGAATTAATTTTCTAAGTGGTGGTTAGAATTATGATAAAAGTAATTTCATCTATTTTAAAATTAAAGTTGGAATGACAGAAATAAATTATACCTACAACTATTATAATAAAACACATAAGTATTTAGATCCGCATCAACATATCCCATGGGCTTAATATTCCTTATTAGAATCAATTAAATCATAAGAGAGATATCTACTCCTCATGAACCGCTCTCTAATTAATATGGTGCTAAGGACTTATCGTGCCAAGCAGTAATAATTCTGTTATTATTGTTTGTCAACAGAAAGTCAAAACATCCACAGAAATTGTAGGGGAAGAGAAAATAAATTTACCAAAATAAACCCATGGAACATGTTAAGACTTCACCTTCAATCCAAGTTTGAAAGAAAATTAGATAATCATATTTGAACTAGGGGTAAAATGAGAATTTTATTAAAATACATAAAAATACAAGATAGAAAAGGAATTAGAAAAATAGAGCTAAAAAATGAACTAAGGGGTTATCAAATTAGGGGAAGAGCCCTCCTTTTATAGATACAATGAGTAAATCATGGCCATCGGATTAAAACAATTTGGACGTATAGGATTGCAGTACATGACAAGTTCTAATCAGATTGAACTCATCATCAAGGCTATTATCCCATGTATATGCATACACCGTACATATATTTTTCTAATCCACTAACATACTTTCATGTCATTGGTCTACAGTGCATAATCATTTTAATCCAATAAGAATGTGACACCTCATTAGTTAAGCTATGTCATCAATCAATACCACATAATCAGTCAATGCCACATTATTCCTCCAATCAAATACTGTCACGTCATTGGTCGATACCACATCATTAGTCAATGCCATATCATCGTATAGTATTTACGTACAGAATCATGAATAGTACTATAAACCGTACCGTATATGTAAACAGTGACATTTATACTTGAAATGCAAATGTGCAACCCAAAAGGAGGGGTGAATTGGGTTTTTAAAAGTTATACTAAATAAAATTTTAAACGGTTCAATCTAATGCCTTAATGCAAACAAAAAATAATAAGTCTTACAACAATTAAATTAAATATAATAAATTAGACAATGCTTGCAAAATAAATGAGTAAGGGAAGAGAATGCAAACACAGCGATTTTTTACGTGGTTCGGTAATCCCCACCTACGTCCACGCCTCCAAGCCAACCGAGCTTGGGGATTTCACTATCCAAGCCTCCCAAGACTTCAAATGTTTACAATTGACTTCCAAGGTGTTAATGGACCTTTACAATTGATCTATGATTGTACTATATCTTAAAATGTCAAAAATCCTTACAAACATGTCTGATTTCAGAATTTTTAAATATTACTTCTCATTCTTACAACTTTCTAAAATTATGATATGACTAAAAATATTTCTAATTTTGTAAATAAATTCAAATTCATATTTAAAACATTACTTATTAAAATCAAAGATTACAAAACTTTTTCACTTTAGTCCATATTTAGAAAATCAATTAGTTTACATGAAATACTTGATTTATGATTAAAACTTTAGATTAATGAAAAATAATAATTAATTGATTAAAATCTTGAACTTCACAAATTACTAAATTAAGTGTAAATTAAATCATACAGGCTTTTTTAAGAATTTGTCGTAATAATAAGTCCGTTGAGCTCTAAACTTTGCTCTTGATCAAGCCCTTGTTCGTTGAGTGTCTTGTAATTGATTTCACTGGATTCACTTGTATAAATACTATCTTTCAAAAACTTAGTGAAAACGTTAAATACATTATTGATTAAAAAAATTAAGACACATGTTTGTTATCATCAAGATTACATTATGTATAGCCTTTAGGCTAACAATCTCTCCCTTTTTGATGACAACAAATATTTTATGTATTTTGACATTTATACTCCTCTCAATACATGGCATACATGAATGAACATATTAAAATAAGCTCCCCCTTAATATATGGTCTATAGTATTTTGTAAAACTGCCCCTCAATATTTCAAAAATATGTATAAATTCCTTAATATTAAAATACGTATTACCTGTCTTCAAGAATTTAAAATACATGATTTCTCCTCCTTCATCATCAAAATTACCAATAAAGACCAATAAACATAAATGATTAATCAAGAAACATATAAAACTTAAGCATACAATTAGTCATAGAATTATAAAATCCATACTGTCCAGCAAACATCAACCACATATCCAAGTAACAAATAAAAAAATCAAAATACCTCATGATAAGCATCCATAATTAAGATAACAATGCATATAAAGATGTAGTGTAGAGTGAGAGATGACTAAAAATAAAGCACTATATAGATGGTGGATGTGAAGAAGTGGATGGTGGTGGAAAACTAACTGTAGCAAAAAGTTACTGCTATCCATCAAAAATATGTTGTTGTTGAGTAAAGAAGTGTTGTTGTTGATTAAATAATTGCTACTGTTGCTCAAAGAGACGTTGATGTTCGAAAATGGATTGAATTTGAAAAGCTTCAAACTGTGATTAAAGTTGGCTGTGTTGCTCAGAAAGGGATTGTACAGCTGTTATATTGGATCCTCATGATCTGTTGAAGTACAGTGTGTGGGACCTTCGGATGGTGAAGGATGTGAGCTCTATAAAGCACTCAGATTAGGAAGCTCATCTGGGTCAAGAACATTATTAAAGAACAGATGATCCTTAGGGGCAAGTGCGGAAACTTTCTTCTTGAGTCTCATCTTTACACCACTGACCATTTTCAAATATAAATCATAAATTTGCTATAGCATCACCTCCTAATTCCTTAGGACTAAAAAATATTGGTTCAGTTAAGGAAACACGAAAGTGTTTAAGAATATGAGTGACAATACTACCATAAGGAAGTTTCTGATTTGGAAAATTCAGAACACTCAACATATGTTGAAGGATAATATTTTCAACATTCAATACCCTATCCTCAAGAATACAATCCAGTAAAGCAACATCTAAACGAGTAACTTCATCTCTATATCCACCTTTAGGACTTATTACAAGTTGAAAAATATAATAAAATATTCTCATTTGAAGTGGTAATTGTTGTGCAAATTTTATTGAACTCGCAAGTGCACGAATCTATTGTAGAATAGATTAATGGTGACGAGTGTCGATCCCACGAGAATGTTGATTTTAATTATATGCCGAATTAATTTTCTTTTAATGAGAATAATTAAATTACGGTAACTTTGTCCTAAATTATTGAATTAAAATGGTGGGAATAATAAAAAATGAAACTGTTATAATAAAGCATTTGGGTATCCGGATCTGCATCAACATGCTCCATGGGCTAAATATTCCATATTAATACCAATTAAATCATAAGGGGGGATTCCACACCTCATGAACCATTCTCCAATAAGTATGGTGCCAAGGGCTTATCCTGCCAAATAATAATAATCTTGTACTAGGGTGCCGGTTTAACCAGAGCTGTATCTAGACAAGACTATTATTATTTGTCGACGAAAAGTCAAAACAACCACAAATATTAGAGGGGAAGAGAAAGTAAATTTACCAAATTAAGCCCATGGAACATGTTGAGACTTCACCTTTAACCCAAGCTCAAAAAGAAATTAGCTACTCATATTTTAACTAGGGATAAAAAGTAAATTTTATTAAAATACAAAGAAACTACAAGAAAGAGAAGGAATTTCAGAAATCTAAGCTTAAAAATGAATTCAGGGGTCTCAAATTAGGAGGGGAGAGCCCCCTTTTTATAGATACATTGAGTGAATTGTGACCATCGGATTAAAAACAGTTTGGATGCTCAGGATTGCACCACGTCATCAGTCAACAATCAACAGTCAACAGTCAATATTTGTACAGTAACGCCACCTGAATAGTAAATAATCCCATGTACGCGCATGTATTGTACACACGATTTTTACTCCACTGAGATGTTGCCATGTCATTGATCTACAGTATATAAGAAATTTAGTCCAATAAGATCGTGACACATCATTGGTCGATGCCACGTCATCGGTCAACGCCACATAAGCAATCAATACCACATAATTCGTCCAATCAGATACTGCCACGTCACAGGTAGTTGCCACATCATCAGTCCGTATACATAAACGAAGGTCGTAAATGATCGATGAGTGAAGCGATTACCATGAACGATGACTGCACGTAGAACAAGATCTAGTATATGTGAACAGTGACTTTTTTCCTTTAATGCTCCTCTTAAGGTTTTCAACCGTCTTGAGTCCAAATATGATGTCCGTTTTGCTGTCTGATCACTCGTTCATTGTGAAACGATCGTAATGCCCCTAAAATACATAAAATACATAATTATAATAAAATACATATAGTTAAATAACAAAATACTTAAATAAATAAAAGTAGCAATGTTAGTGAGAATTAAAGTGTAAAATGATGATTTTCTCCTTTATAAATATACACTTTCTAACACTCAACAGTAATGCCTAAATTTTAAAAAGGACTTATATAAATCGAAGGATAGATTAGAATGTCTATAAATTTTTCTAACAGTATCCTTAACAGAATACCAAGAATAATGAAGTTGACTTCTAATAGTGTACACCTCTAATCCTTTATTAGGAGTTTTAAGAATTCAGTTTAAATCCTTAACATCAAATTCAATAGGAATTCCCTCAACATTGAGAATAACTCTTTTTGAAGATTACAAAGATATAACCATATTCGAATAGAAAACTCGAACTAAATTCTTATAATATGGTTCTTTAATGACTAAAGCATTTTTCCACCCCATTGCACCAAGTAAAGCACTAAGAGATTTATCACAAATATATAAATTATCCAAATTATAAAGATTGACGAAATAAGGAGTAATTACTGACCTTGACATGAAAAGATCAAAAAACCATTTCTGAAGAGTTATAGTTAGTAGATGAGTCATTATAAACTCTAGATTATCTTTATGATTCTCCTTTCTTTTCTTAGATATTTACTTTTCCTTGGATTTCTCACCATCCACCATGATTGAAACAAGAATAAGCTTAAATAACCAAATTCGGATTACTAAGATTTTGAGTGAAATGAGTGTTGTTGAAGTAAGAAAATTAATCCTAGAGATGATTTAAGTCAATATATGATTTTGGTTTGAGTAAATATGGATTAAACATGGCTTCAAATGGTAGAGAGAGAAATGGGTAAGTTTGGATTTTGATTTGTTAATTTGGAGCAGTAAGGAAGAAAAAAAATATTTGAATGATAAGTAATGAAGGATTAATGACTGGAAAATGATTTGAGTGAGTAATTTTGGCAAGAAAATAAGTGAAAAATGATAAAGATTTAAGAGAAAATAAGTGTAGAACAAGTGAAGAACAAAGGAAGAAGAAGAAAAATGAGTAAAAACCTGTGACTAAGTAGCTAGCCACTTGGGGCCGCTTGCTCTCAGGTTTAGATGCATTTCTAAGTAGCTAGCCACTTGATTCAGGTGGCTAGTCGCCTGGCTTCTGTCTTCGCTGCACAATATTTGCTTTTGGCTTAGTTTGATCAATCTTAAGACCATTTTATGATCCCAAAACACTTCAAAAGCCATTTTCATTCATGAATCGTGATAATTAACAATTAAAAAATCACAAATTCAATCAATTAACTCATTAATCAAGCATAAACTTTACACATTCAAAATATATGTAAACATTCAAAGATCAACAATTTACGCATATCACTCATTAATCATGCATAAACATGTATAAAAGCATCAACAATCATCAAACCATCGATTATAATAGTCTCAATAACATGAGTAAAGATGTTAATGTGAAAATTTTATCATCCCAAATTCATGCCAAATTTTTGAAAATTATTCTTCGTAAAGAAGTTTTATAATATCGGCAAGTTATTTTTTCGTAGAGATAAATTCAAATGCAATATCATCTTTTTTAACATGATCTCTTAAGAAATGATGTCTAATCTCTATTTACTTGGTTCTAGATACTGAATGGGATTCTTTGATAGGTTTATAGCACTAGTAATATCACACTTGATAGGAATTTGTTCAAGATTAACACTTTAATCTTTAAGTGTTTGTTTCATCCAAAGAGCCTGTGCATAACAACTACTTGTGGCAATATATTTGGCTTCAGTGGTTGAAAGTGCAACTGAATTTTATTTCGTACTGAACAATAAAACAAGTGCATGATCTAGGAAATGACAAGTACCACTAGTATTTTTCTTATCATTTTAAAAGGACACAAAAATTGGGTAGCCACAAAACACTGTAAATATCATTTTAAAAATAAAATATTACAAGAATGTCTACAAACATGGTAAATAATATTTAAAAAAAGAATATGTGCATATAACATAGTAAATATCATTAGAGAAACAAAAGTAATGATGGCTATAAGTTCTTGTATAAACAAATTCATGTAACATAATTTAATTGGTTCAATCAAGGGCCAGTTTGAAAATATTGTGTAACTTTTATAATAATTGTATGACATTTTAATTGTGGAACCCAAGAGGGGGTAAATTAGGTTTTTAAAAATTAATCTAAACAAATCACACAATAATTAATTCTAACACCTTAATGAAATCAAGATAATAAGTTTAAAAATACTAAAACATAAAAGAGTAGGGAAGAGAGAACAAACACAGATATTTTTATGTGGTTCGGCAAACCTTGCTTATGTTCACACCTTCAATCTAACCAAGCTTGAGGATTTCATTATCCAAACCTCCTACGGCTTCAATTCCATTACAATTAACTTTAAGGTGTCAATGAACCCTTACAATTCAGGGATTATTCCCCAATCCCTTCACCTAAGTGCTTTCCACACTTATACAACCACAAATTTGATAAGAGATTAAAAATTACAATAAAAAAAATTTGTTCAAGAGTGGATGAACAAATATAGCATTACAATGATTTGATCTATAATGATTTACAAGTTGGAAGCTCAATCAATGATGTATGAACTTATTTTTTATTGTTCAAGAGATTAGAAATGAGTTTGATTTGGGTTTTTATAGTTTTTACTTGAAAAGTAGTCGTTATAGGCAAAATCCAGCGCCTAAGTGGTTAGCCTTTACATTCAAATAGTTAGCTGCTTACTACAGTGAAGTTACCGTTAAATTTGAATATTGCTACAGTAACATTGTTCATGAAATCATGATTTTACTCAAATCTTTTATAATTATACTATAGCTCAAAAACTTATAAAACTTTACAAGCAGGTATATTTTTAAAATAATTTTAACTTGCTACAGTACCACTATTCATAAAATTGGAATTTTGCTCAACATATTTATATAATTGTACTATAGTTTAAAATGTCAAAAATCCTTACAAACATGTCTAATTTCAAAATTTCTAAATAATACTTCTCATTCCTACAACTTTCTAAAATTATGATATGACTAAAAATATTTCTAATTTTGTAAATAAATTCAAATTAATATTTAAAACATTACTTATTAAAATCAAAGATTGCAAAACTTTTTCACCTTAGTTCATATTTAGAACATCAATTAGTTTGCATGAAATACTTGATTTATGATTAAAACTTTAGATTAATAAAAAAAAATAATTAATGGATTAAAATCTTGAACTTCACAAATTACTAAATCAAGTATAAATTAAATTATATAGGCTTTTTAAAGAATTTGTTGTAATAATAAGTCTATTGAGCTCTAAACTTTGTTCTTGATCGAGTCGTTATTCGTTGAGTGTCTTGCAATCGATTTCACTTGATTCACTTATATAAATACTATCCTTCAAGAACATAGTGAAAATGTAAAATATATTATTAATTAAAATAATTAAGACACATGTTTGTTACCATCAAAATTGCATTATATGTAGCCTTTAGGCTAACATTGTAGTTAGTTATACTAGACAAATTATTAGTTCTAAAATTTTATAAAATTTCTTTTCAAAGGTGCTATGAGTATTAAAAGTAATAATATATATTTGGTAAATTTTTCTGTTGAATTGTGGAGAGAATGCAAATGACTGGAGTGAATGTTAAAGAAAATTGATTTACATATTCATAAACATTTATATATATAACATTTTATGATTTATATTAATAATTGATAATTAAAATAATATTTTATTTTATTTTTATCTCAAAATAATTAGTATTGGTAATAATTGTAATTTTTTAAATTTAATAATTTCATTTCTTAATTGACTAATTATGATGTTATAATTTTATAATATATGTGAGCATGTATATGAAGTTGTATTAAATATAAAAATGATTCTTATAATCATATTTTAAAAAATATCATTTCCATGCTTCTTAAAATCTGTTGTAGGAAGAGGAGATTTTACCAGAATTAATTTTTTAAAAAATTACTAAACAAGAAAAATTAGCTTTTTATTAGAGAAGCTATTAGCTAGCAGCACAAAATAAAATAGGAGCACAAGATAAAAAATAAAATGAGAGAACAATATATTATAGAGTGATTTTATTCATTTCAAGTGTGTACAAAATAATGAGATGAACTTTCCTTTTATAGTTACATAATCACTCTATAAAACTAATAAAAATATTATGGATCATAATTTCTTATGAGATAATAAAAGGTATAGAGAAGCCAAAAGCTGCTAGTGGGAGATAATAGAGAGATTAAGAGATGTATGCTATGAATATCTACTTTTATTTTAATAAATTCATAACACTTTTAGCTTTTTAAAATTATGTTCAATTCTATCAAAAAATGTTTCCAAATGAGCTATAAATACCCACTACAACAAAAAAGGGTTTTAGCGACGACACATTTCGTCGCCAAAACCGTAAATTTTCGTCGCTAAAAGTTATTGCGACGACAATTTTTTCGTCGCTAAATCATCGCAATAGCAGCATCGCGCTAGCCATTTGGCGACGAATAACTAAATTCGTCGCTAAAACTTTTGGCAACGAAAATAGTTTCGTCGCAAAAATGATCAAATGCGTCGAAATCAATTGTTGCTCATTTCGTCGCCAAATGTTAGTTTCGTCGCCAAATCATAACTTTAGCGATGAAGCATATTGTCGCGGAAACCTTTTTTAGTAATGAATGTTGTCGTCGCAAAAGTTGATTTTTGGCGACGAAAAAGGTTCGTCGCTGAAAAGTCTTTCTGCGATGAAGCTATTTCGTCGCTGAAAGGTCTTTTTGCGACGAACCCTTCAGTCGCTAAAAATACTTTCTGCGACGAAAAATTTTCGTCTCAAAAACAAATTTCGGCGACGAAAACAATTTCGTCGCTAAAAATTGCTTTGGCAAGGAATTTGTTCCGTTGCGGAATATATTTTTTGCGACGAATTTATTTGGTCGCTAAAAACATCTTTAGCGATGAAATTACTATCGTCGCAGAAATATTTTTTTGCGACCATAATTTTCGTCGCTAATAGTCTTTTCATTAATCAATATGATTTTAGTCACCAAATTTGCCCAGAAGCTTTTTTTTATATTTTATTATTAATCAAATCTATTAAAATATTAAGTATAAAATTATTAATTAGATAAATAATCGAAAAAGGCATTTAATTTTATTAACTTTCATAACCCCAACTACAATAAAATCTCAACTACAAATTGCAAGTGTGATGAGGAGCCAATAAAATTTCAATTATAAATTGCAACTACAACAATAAAATCCTAATTTTCATAACTCCAAGTAGAGAAATAACACCAACTACAAAAATACCTCACAAAAACTATGATGAGGAGCCAAATTGGCTTGGTGCCAATGTTGTTAAAAATGATGTAACATTCTTCAGCTCCTTTGACAAGTCTTCGATCTTGAATTGCTGTGATTGTAATTGATCTTTGGTATTCTGCAACTCCTGCTCAGTTGTCTGCAACCGATCCTGAGTTGTTTGCAGCTGAGCTTGAGTTGTTTGTAACTCAGAACGGGTGGATTCTAACTCAATGCGCAACACCTTCTCATTCGATGATGAAACTTGAAAATTTTGACGAGCCCGCTTTCTTTTTGCAAGTCCCGTGTAATAGTTTGACTTTTCTCCAAATACTTGTAGGGACATCTGTTCACCATTAATTGGTTGAGATCCTTCAGCTTCAGACAATTGATGTAACTCAACCATTTTTTCCTATAATGAAAAATAATCACTTTAAAATAAATTTAATTATGTAAACAATCTTGAATTCAATAACAGTAAAAATCTTACATGTGCAGATTGTGCCTCCGAATTGATCCATCCATTTTTTTCATTGTAGTGAGTAGAACGAAAAAATTCTGGAAAACTTTGTACTTCACCTGACTCAGAAGACTGTGAGAAAAAAAAATTATAACATTAGAAATGCTAACACTTAAAAATTATGACTCAATATAAATTTAAAGATATTATACCTGCTCACGATGAATCTTAAATGGTTTTGATCCCCCACGATGGTTGAAAGGAAGTTTACTCCTATTTTCTGCATTTATTTTGCACTTTTGCTAAAAATAACAACACAAAATAAGATTTTCATGTTATATAAATAAATTAAAATATAAAAAGTACCATTATAAAATTCTGTTTGGACATTTCTATTTTGGTAGATGTATTCAACTTTAATATATCAACAAATGCCCCAACATAGAATTATAGAAAATATATTGAACTAAAATTTACAAGTAAATGCATTAATAAGTCTTTATATGCTTTATTGTGAATTTCTGAAAAAATTTCAGCATGACCTCCCCAAAAATATGAGAAGTCCCAATTTATCAAAACATACCAAAACAACACTTTGTCTATTAGTGTGATTCATTAATTTTGGTCGCTAATTGTACAAGTGAAAGCATAGTTTTATTGGGTAAAAGTTAAATAGATTCTTAGGTAAAGAACCCTAATAAATTTAAGCATGAAGCAATTATTAAAATGAATAATAAAAATTTAACAGGGAAATTTGGTAAGCAAACTGTCAACATTCACATAAAAAGCAATCAATCAACAGAAGAAGATGAGATAATTAATTTTAATTATCTCAGTGACCTAATAGATCTAAATTGAATGCAAATTAAGGTTCTTGGCCTAAAACTCTCCGGATGGATTGCTATATATTTTCAAGATAATTAGATTTCAGGTCATCCCCAATCCCATAAATACTAAAAGTAGATGAGACATAGCTTGAGTTTATTACATACCTCATGTGCCTCATTCTCCCAAATATCGCATAATTTGTCCCAATCCTCTTGTTTGATGTCCTTTGGTGGATGTCTACGTGCCTCACTTGGTGAATATTTTTTGTAGGCCTTCCTCAATGTCTTGCATCGATAATCAGCATATCGTTCACCCATTATTCTGTTTAGATAGCGCAAAACATGCTGTTGATCGAGGTCTAGATCGAACCACTCCTGTATAAATAAATAAAAGCAATTAGAATATTATTAAATAAATGACGATAAAAACCATGTCAATTATAACATTGCTGTTAAGAAAGTTTTCATACAAGTAAACATTTGACTAAATCTACCCTCTCGTCCCAAGGAATCTTCGACCATGATACTACGCCTAGTGGAGCACGAGTTCGAACAATTGTACCACAACTACTAACTAATTCTTTATAATATGTTTCTTCTTGCTCCTCCGTAATTGGCGAGATATTGATAACTATTCGACCCTTTAGCCTAACCATAGCCATCGTATTAAGACCTCGTGTAGGTCCTCGAGAACTTCAAACTTCTGGAGGTGAACCTATATAAAAGAAAAACACATATAATAAAACATTAATATAACCACACATACATAATAGTTAAAAAAATATTAATAGGAATTAGGCAAGCTATAGTTGAAGCTTATAATTTGTTACCAACACTACTTCGAACATCTTGTGAATCCTCTATAGTGCGAGGATTTGTTTCATCACGTAAAGTTGGAGTACTTTGTGCAGAAGAAGTAGCCGAAACAGAACGTCTACGTAAACCTGGAGCCATCTACAAGATAGAATATGTCATTTAAAATTAAATAAAATTCTAATAACTTAAAACAGAAAAGTAACATAAAAAATGGTTTAAGATAGATATTAATTAATCAATTAGACTAATTCAATAATAACAATAATCATAAAATTGTATACCATGTGTACTTCAAATTTGTTTCAGTCCAAATCAGAATCATCTAAATCTTGTACAAGTTCAAAATTTGCAATAATTTCATCATCATTATCATCTGAAATGAGTTCAACATATTCATCATGACGTAAAGATTCTTGCACAAGTTGGGCATCGACTAAATCTCCAGCAACATCATCTCTAGTGAGTGATTGTTCATTGAAACTATCATGTTGCGACACCGAGACAGGATAACCATCTGAGTTAATACATTGGTCCTCGTCTTCTTCATATGCATTGTGATTAACGTTGTCATCATTCCCCTCATTTTTTTCTTGCACATCCCATACACCTCTTTGATTTATTTTTTCAACTACTTTCCATCCTTTACCAAGTGTGGGATCGTCAATATACATTGCTAATCCTGCTTGAGTTGCTAGTATAAAGGCATCTTCATCATACCATGTCCGAGTAACATTTATTGATGTAAGATAATAATCTTTGCGTACTCTTCTCTGCTTCGGGTCAACATTAAACCATTTACATTTAAATAAAATAACCCGACGCCGTGACAAATATACTAACTCGATGATATCAACTAAAACTCCAAAGAAATCAATATTGTCATCGTTATGCGAACTAGACGCAACCACTCCACTATTTTGGGTTGTACGACGGTCATCCTTTTCATTTATAAGAAAACGTACACCATTGACATTACAACCCGAATAGCTATATACTCTAGGATCTGGGCCAAATGCCAATGAACACAATGGGTGTTCATCATCCAAGGATCCTTGACGACGCATTTCTCGCACCTAGGTAACAAACACACGTATTAAAACTCAATCATGCTAATATTAGTTAATATTTTATAGTAGAGAACCATTATTCTATAGTAAAGAAATAATATTTTATAGTAAAGGAAAATACTTACACGTGACTCAAACCATTTTGGAAATAGTTTTCCTTGACATTCAAGTAAATTTGTTTTCCCCTCCATTCCCATCAGCCTTAGATGTTCACTGCAATGACTAATATCGTTAATATACTTAATAGGTTTCTATTACTAAGCACGAAAACTAAAAAGAGTAACTCACTTTATGTATGGTTGTACTTCATCACAATTGTTTAGTACAAACCAAAGAGCTTTATTAATATCATCTTGTGACAATTCTTTAAATCCAACTAGTCCAAATGGTCGAGCAATTTGTGAGAAAACTGAAAATACATCCCCGATCCCCACCATCGATTTCTCAGGTCGAGTAAATTTTGTTTCAATTTCATTAAGATACATTGAACAAAAAGTCAATGCCTCATTCACAATGTAAGCTTCTGCAATTGACCCCTCTGGACGAGCTTTATTCTTGACATATTTCTTATATTTACCTAAAGCTCTAATAATATTCAAAGGTATATTTGGTTAGATATAATCGAAAACTAAAACGACATATATGAATAATTAACAATTATAATAGAATAATTACCTTTCAATTGGATACATCCACCTAAAGGCAACCGGGCCACCATGCCTTGCCTCCCTAGGTAAATGTACAGCTAAGTGTACCATTATGTCAAAAAATGCTGGTGGAAAAATACGCTCAAACTTGCAAAGTATCAAGATAATTCCCTTTTCTAACTCAACAATAATTTCTTCAGTCACCGTCTTTGCACATAATTGCCGAAAAAAATTACTTAACTCTACAATAGCCTCACACACTTCTTTTTTTAAATACGGACGTATTCCAATTGGAAGTAGTTGCTCCAATAACACATGACAATCATGGCTTTTCAAACCAAACAGTCTACCATCATTAACACTTACACATCTACCAATGTTTGATGCATAGCCATCCGGAAACTTTACAGCTCTTAAGAATTGGCAAAATTCCCGCCTTTCTTTCAAGGTTAAAGTGTAAAAAGGATGAGGCTTTAAGTACCCATTACATTGTGGTTTTAAATGTAACTCTTTCTGGATACCCATATCTTTTAGGTCTTGTCTAACCTTGATAGTATCTTTTGTTTTCCCATCAATGTTCAATAATGTCCCTACAAGACTTTCACATATATTTTTCTCAATATGCATCACATCAAGATTGTGCTGAAGCTTTAGCTTTGGCCAATACTCTAGCTCAAAAAAAATACTTCTTTTAGTCCAATTTAACTCCTCTACTTTTCTTTTTCTTTTCCTATCTTTATTATTAGGATGCTTTCCAGGCTTTGAATCCTTGATATGCTCAAATTGTTTCAAGATATCATCCCCAGAATATTCTTTTGGAGGAGGGTCCCTTTCTATCTCCCCATTAAATTCCAAGCTTCTACGCCATGAATGGCCACGCGGCAAGAATCGACGATGCCCCATGTAACCTATTTTATCTCGCAACTTTACCAAGGAAGTTTTTTCATTACATACAGGACAAGTTTTGTACCCTTTTGTGCTCCATCCCGACAAAACACCATAGGCTGGAAAATCATTAATTGTCCATAATAATACAGCACGCATAAGAAACCTAAAGTTAGTTGAAGCATCATAGGTATCTATGCCAACAGCCCATAATTCCTTTAATTCATCAATTAAAGGCCTTAAATAAACATCAATGTCTCTCCCCGGTGCATGGGGTCCGGGTATGAGCAATGACATGAACATAAATGGCTCTTTCATACACTTCCACGATGGTAGATTATAAGGCATCAATATAACAGGCCACATACTAGTCGAATTATACATGTTTGCAAAAGGATTAAATCCGTCAGTTGCAAGTCCTAACCTCACATTACGTGGGTCTTTTGCAAACGTAGGATACAATTTATCAAAATCCTTCCATGCCTCACCATCGGCCGGATGTCTCAAAATACCATCTGTACCCACCCGCTTCTCATGATGCCATCTCATATCACTTGCTGTGTGTCGCGACATAAATAATTGTTGTAGCCTAGGTTTCAAAGGAAAATACCTTAAAACCTTTTGTGGTACATTCTTCCCTTGACTACAATATTTATATCGTGATTCACCACATATTGGACATTTATCCATTGATTCATTTTCTTTCCAAAACAACATACAATCATACTTGCAAGCATGAATAACTTCATAACTTAGCCCTAATCCTTTCAACATATTTTTGACATCATACAGGGTTCCTGGCATCTCAGTCCCCTCAGGTAAGAACTGAATCAACAATTTAAGTAACATATCTATTGATTTGTTACTCCACTGATTAAGGACTTTTATATGCATTAATCTGACAATAAAACTTAATAATGATAATCGTGCTCCAGAGAAAGGCATCTTATGAGCATCATTTAACAAGCCACTCACTTCACAAGTATTAAAATCCCCCATTTCAAAAGGAAATGTGAATCTATCCACATTAGGTTGTTCTGCATCAAACCCTGTGTTTGGACCCAGTAACTCATCGAGAATATCGAATATGTCATTACGATCATGAGTAATATTACTATTGTCTGCTGGTTCTGATTCTTTCCTAGATGAAAGTGAACTAGACCAACGTTTTTCACCATGGTAAACCCATACATTATAAGTAGGTGAGATCCCCGGCTTGTACAAATGATCATAAACTACATTTAATGGTCTAAAAATTGCATTTAAACACTTTTGACATGGACAACGGACGCAATTATTCTCATCTGCACACTTCTCTGCAGCTCTCATAAATGAATTAACACCATTCCGATATTCATCACAAAGTTTATTTTTAAGACGCATCCAATCTTTATTGGTTGTTGACATCTTAATCAAATCAAATCCTGTTCATATTAATATTTCATTAATTTAGAAATAATGTTTCATCAATAATTATTAAGAACACCCAAAACAGAATAGAAGCAATACAACACACAAAAAGTTCTGAAAAATTATGCAACATATATCTCAAAACAACAATCTATGATTTTAATATAAAACCAGCGAAATCAGCAACAAATAATAGCAGAAAGTAATCTAAACAATTAAAAAAATGCTCCAAAGAACAGATTATCCAATAAAAATTACAAAGTAGCAGCAAACAATAGTTAATAACAGTAAAAACAACAAAGTTGGTAGTAAATACAGTAAATCCCAGAGAGGTTTCTTTTCTCCTTAGGTGGCTACTGCAATGAGCTAACAATTTAAAAATAGTTTTTCAATTCTTTACAAATCCAAGCTTACCCATGTCTAATAGTATACATCCTAACAGAATTAATAATATAAGCAACAATGGAAGAGTGAAAATTCAGAAAAAAAGGTGAAATTAGAAAATAATAATACCATCAAATTTGAATTAACAAATTAACTAGATATATAAGAAATTAAATACCTCAAAAACTGAATCTAGATCAAGTGAGGAATCGGCTGGTGGTCGTGAATCCGGAAATGTTGAGGTTTTAATTGAGAGAATTTGAGATAAAGTTAAAGAAATAGAAAACTGAGATGCAAAATGAAACTTACCAAAGTAGGAAAAAGTGAGAACAACGAGAGAGTGATGAGCCAAAGGTGAATAAATCCTGACTATTAACCCGAAGAACTTTGATGCGGCAGTAATGGACTATATTTCCTCAACAATACATCGAACACAGCAGCAATGGGCTTGGGTGTTCAAACAATATTACAGGCATGGTAGCAATATACTTGAACGATGCTAAAACGACATGAGTTTCTCAACTGATTGAGTACAGGATTGATTTTTTTGGGTTTTGCCTTGAGTGAGTGATGGGTGTTATGTAAGAGTGGTTTCCTGGATAGGTTTTAAAAGCACATCTATATATATTAGATAAGTAAGTTATTGTGACATATTTATTTTGAATGCTTGTGTGCTTCACTTCACATATTTGATGGATGAAATATTTACTTGAATAAATTATGTTTTAAATGTTTAAAATTATGATTCATGCATTAAAATGGTTCTTGAGAAGTTTTGGAATCAAGAAATGATGACGAAATTGATCAAAAATGGCTGAAAATCGAGTTTGGTGCAGTGGGACAGCAACCAGGTAGCTAGCCGCTTGAACCAAGCGGCTAGTCGCTTGGAATAAGTCCCAAACCCATGAGCAAGCGGCTAGCCACTTGCTCACGGGTTTTAACCCATCTTTTGTGTCATCTTCATCCTCTTTCATCACTTATTCTCTCTCTCTCTCAGCCGTGACTTCTTCTATCCATTGCTCTCTCAAATTTCTTCATTTTTCACTTATTTTCTTGCCAAAATCACTCACTCAAATCATTTTCCAGCCATTAACCTTTAATTGTTTGTAATTTAAACATCATTTTCTCTCTTAGTTCTTTAACTCAAGAGATCAAAATCTAAGCTTGTCGAATTCTCTTTCTGCCATTTTAAATGTTTTAAATTATGATTCATGCATTAAAATGGTTCTTGAGAAGTTTTGGAATCAAGAAATGATGACGAAATTGATCAAAAATGGCTGAAAATCGAGTTTGGTGCAGTGGGACAGCAACTAGGCGGCTAACCGCTTGCTCACGGGTTTTAACCCATCTTTTGTGTCATCTTCATCCTCTTTCATCACTTATTCTCTCTCTCTCTCAGCCGTGACTTCTTTTATCCATTGCTCTCTCAAATTTCTTCATTTTTCACTTATTTTCTTGCCAAAATCACTCACTCAAATCATTTTCCAGCCATTAACCTTTCATTGTTCGTAATTTAAACATCATTTTCTCTCTTAGTTCTTTAACTCAAGAGATCAAAATCTAAGCTTGTCGAATTCTCTTTCTGCCATTTTAAATGTTTTAAATTATGATTCATGCATTAAAATGGTTCTTGAGAAGTTTTGGAATCAAGAAATGATGACGAAATTGATCAAAAATGGCTGAAAATCGAGTTTGGTGCAGTGGGACAGCAACTAGGCGGCTAGCCGCTTGCTCACTGGTTTTAACCCATCTTTTGTGTCATCTTCATCCTCTTTCATCACTTATTCTCTCTCTCTCTCAGCCGTGATTTCTTCTATCCATTGCTCTCTCAAATTTCTTCATTTTTCACTTATTTTCTTGCCAAAATCACTCACTCAAATCATTTTCCAGCCATTAACCTTTCATTGTTCATCATTTAAACATCATTTTCTCTCTTAGTTCTTTAAATCAAGAGATCAAAATCTAAGCTTACCCATTTCTCTCTCTACCATTTTAAGGCATTTTTAGTTCATCTTCACTCAAATCACAACCATTTCTTGCCTTAATTCATCTCTAGGATAAGTTTTCTTGTTTCAAAAACATCCATTTCACTCAAAACCGAAATTATTATTTAACCTTGTTCAACAATGGTGGGTGGTGAAAAAGGCAAGAGCAAACAAATAGCCAAGAGACGCAAAGAAGATTATGGAGATAATACAGAGTTTTTATCAACTCATTTTCGGCATCTCCCACTTCGAAAACGATTTATCAACAATTTCATGCCAAGGTCGGTTATTCCTCCTTACTTTGTCAATCTTACAAATTTGACGAATTTGGAAATTTGTGATAAATCTCTTGATAAATTTCTTATTGCTATGGGGTGGAAAAATATCTTAGTTATTCAAGAATCATATTGTGAGAATTTAGTTAAGGTTTTCTATTCGAATATGGATATAGAAATTTCGGATAAAATTGTTACAAGTGTTGGGGGAGTTCGTATTGAATTTGATGTTGCGGAGTTAAATCGTATTCTTGGGACTCCGAATGAGGGATTAGAACTATACAGTACTAGAACCAGAATAGATTATCCATGGTTTTCTCTTGAAAATGTTGTTCGAAAAATTTGTCGCCGACGTGACTTGTCCGATGAATTTTGTCGATCATCATTGAAATCTCAAGTTTTGCCTCTTCAAATTAGAATCCTACATTATATTCTTCATCATGTGATTACTCCTAGGTATGGTCATGGGGATGAAGTTAACCGATTGGATGTGGCTTTATTAGATTGTATTTTAGAGGGTAGAAAGGTTAATGTTGGATACATTATACTCCATCATATGCTTAGCACACCTTGTATGGCTAAAAGATCCCTCCCTTATGGTAGTATAATTACCCGCATCCTCAAATATTTCAAAGTACCCATTACCGAACCAATCTTTTTAAATTCAAGAGAACTAGGAGATGATGCCATTGCCAACTTAGGATTTATTTGGATGGAAGGTAAATGGACTAGAGACCGGAGGTACTCAACCAAAGTTACTGAACTTGCTCCTACAGATCATCGTTTCTTTAACGATGTTCTTCCACCAGAGCAACTTCCTGATCTTAGTGTCCCACAGCGTTCTCATTATCCATCTTCTACGGGTTCTTCCAAATCTTCTTCAGTTGCCAATGAGGATTCGATGCAGCAACTGTTGGCTAAAATGGATTCTCTTTCGGCACAGCAGAGCCGACTTCAATCTCAGTTTGAAGCCTTTACAGTTCAATCCACTTCGGAGCACCAGCGCCTCTTTGAGCAGCAGCAGCAATTATTTGATCAACAACATCGACTTTTTGCTCAACAGCAGCAAATTCTGGATGGTCAGCAGCAGCTTTTTGTAGTTCTTGGGTATCCACCACCATCATCTTCATCACATCCGCCATCTCCATAGCTCTTTATCTTTTATTTGTTGTTACTCTGTACCGTACATATTTTTTTTTTTGCATCTATGTTATATTTATGGATTGCGGATAATCAATATGAGATGTTTGGATGTTTTGTATTTGGATATTTTATTTTTAAATGCTTTGTGTTTCGATGCTTTGTATTTCGATACTTTGTATTTGAATTATATATTATGACTTCTTGAAATGTTGTGAATCTTTGAATATTTGGTTGAACCATATAAAATTTTATTTAGAATAACTTTAAAAAACTTACGTTCACCCCCCTCTTGTGTTCCACATTTGCATTTCATTTATTTTTTTATTTCACTATTTTGTATTAATTAAAATTTTATATTATATTTTTTACAATTTATTAACAATCAAATAAGTCATATTTAGTAATAACAAAAAGGTAAATAAATAATATGATTATTAATTCGCCACTAATAACTAACACATTTTATTTTCTTTATTTTTAAAAATATAAATAAATTTATCTTGTTATCATAATGAAAACTATATTATGTGTTAATTAATAAAAGGATTAATCATGAACAAAAATTAAAATAATTGAAAATGCATTCTAAATTTATAATTTTATATTAATTTATCATATTTATAATTAATATGACAGACTTTTAGCCACAAAGTATTTAGTTGCTAAAAATACAATTAGCGACCAAAATTATTTCGTCGCAAAAGAGTAATCTTTAGTGACGAAGTTTTTCGTCGCCAAAGAGCAATATTGGCGACGCAATATTTCGTCGCTAAAGATTGTTCTTTAGCGACGAGAAATTTCGTCGCTAAAACATATTACAGCTTCTATTCCAGGTCCCTTTGTTGGGACTAAGCATGTCGTCGCGAAAGAAAAAGCTTTAGCTTCGAAATCAAATTTGTCGCCAAAGGAATTCTTTAGCGACTAAATGTTTCATTGCAGAAAAGGAGAAAGACGACCAATCTACTTTCGTCGCTAAATATCCTTTTAGCGACGAAATATATCGTCGCGAAAGAGTCCATTTTCGTTGCTAATTATATACTTTCAGCGACAAAATAGTTCGTCGCAAAAGATTGTCAATTCGTCGCTAAAAGCCAGCGCGCCAATAATTATTTTGCCACCTAATTTTTTGGCGACGAAAAAATATAATCGTTGCAATATGTAATTTTTAGCGACAAAATGTGCGTCGCTAAAACCTGCAATTAAATATTAATTCTTTCTTCATTAGATTTGGCGACAAAATAAGGATTTCGTCGCCAAAAGTCCCTTTTAGCGGCCAAAATAATTTCGTCGCTAAAACTTTTGTCGCTAAAGGCTAAAATTCTTGTAGTGACCTCTTAGTTCACAATATTTATTTTTATTAATTTATATTTTCATCAAAAAAATAAATTTATAATATTTTAATTTATACAATAATTTATAGTTTTATCATCGCTCTAAGAATAATACGTGCACCAAACATTATTAATACAATAATCTAGCATCATTATTATTCTTACCGACCAAAAAAAAATGCAAAACGATGCCATTTTTATGGTGATTTTATCACCATTTTTTTCCAATGTATCATTGCTCAATTTTAAATGAATTCATCTAGTAAATTAATTATTACTGCTATACAATGACTAATTAAGAGGCTTAAATTTGAGTTTTTTGATAAAAATATAACATGAAAATATACAAGTTTACTAGATGAAAATTTCTGACATTAATGAACACAATACCCATCATATATTGTAAATGTAGTACAGATTATATTTTATTATTATGATTTGCAGTGTTCAAATCTCAAATTTCTTGTAACATTAAACAAAGCTTTTCCTCAAAAAAAAAAAAATCATTCTAACTTGCAACCATAAGCTTAAAAGCTTAATTCCATTTCATGAATGTACTCTTGACTCTGTAAAGATCCAGTTGAAAATATCGAATATGGTTAATATGACTAATGAATTTTACGAAAAAGGAAAAATGTTTGAAAACAAATTCTTTGTTTTAGTTGGTTTTCGAACAAAAATCAAACAGAATATATAAAATTGTAACAAGTTAAGCCAAGTGATTGTATAATGTGAGACTCAAGAGAACTTTATTGAAGAGTTTTTTTAACATAAGCAGTACAACTAAATGATTTGATTCAACAGATATATTGTTACAGAAGCTGTCAGTTGTTGAAAATTCTCTGCCCAGGTGATAATATCATTTTGGGGTCAAAGCGAACTTTCCTCTGTTGAAAAGTGTTCCATTTTGAGCCAAAATGGTAAATCCATTCTTCTTTAGTAGCATGATGGCCAAGATATTGCTTAAATTTGATGCCACCATTAACACAAAACAGCAATATGTCTTTGTTTCTGTTATCAAATGTCTCCCAGTTATCAGCACTTGCATCCAAAAACCCCGCTACGTAGAAAACATCTTCTTCATCTGGTATAACTGCTGACATTCTTTCATCCCATCTGCAAGGAATTGAAACAATATTACTAATACTTAAGCATTACTATTTAGGCCAAAGGCTGACAAAACCATAATCAAAACATGTCGTTTTGACTATTGTCAAGCAAAATGATGGTGATTTTACCACCCTTTTGTTCAAATAGCATTTTTCTTGATAATCATGTTTCTTTCAGAGTCTTACTTGCTTCGGAGCAGGGGGTAAACAAGGACAGTTGACGAGGTAAAGTTTCGCTTAAGAAGAATGTTCCTGAAGACACCATTGTCGAAATCTGTCATTCGAGATCTTGGTATAAAGATATTTAGCCATGGATGAGGGATATCCCACAGTCCTTTCTTCCGAAGGACTATCTCTTCATCATGAACTCTATTTAAAAACTCTAGGTATGTTACATCCTTCTCGAAAACAAATCCAGGAACAAAACTCTTTAAGTTTTTCAGCATTTGTTTCACTCTCTGTCAACAAATATATAAAATATTAATATTATATCTAATAAGGCCTTCAGCGGTTAAAAAAAAATGCAGATTCAAATAAGTCATTAATTATTTGGTGAGGTTACCACACTTTATTTCTATGTATATATCATTACACTAAAATTTTATATATACATATATATATATATATATATATGTATATATATTTTTTTCTAGTGTAAGTGTTTTTATATTTTTTATACTGATACATTTTTAAACTATACGATTAAATAAGGTCATATTTTAATATTATTAAACCGCATACCTTTAATAGTGTATAAAAGAATTTTATTAAATTATGTAATTTAACAGTGTATGTATATTAAAAAATAAAGATGTCCATGTCTAAGAGTTATATATATATATTGACGAGGGATTTCTAACTTTATTACGTATATATTATTACAATATAAGATCATTGATGACTTACCTTCTCCTCATTTTTGTTGTCGTAATACGTGGCTACCTCAATAACGTAAAGGATGCCGTGTTGGTCTATAAGGGAAGTTATCTCTTGATGTTGTGACGGTGGATAAAAATCTAGAGGACTTTGGTTCATTAAAAGTTGACCTTCCAAATAATCCGGGCTCTCTTTGTGGCTTGGTCCAGTGGTTGAGATCAAAGTTCCCTGGTCGGTGCTGAAAGAAGAGAAATCACTGCAAAGTATACGTAACCACTTAACCTGCAGACAAAGTCAACACAGTAAAATGAATTAATGGATGCAAAGGCAATCCACGTTCCATATGCTTATTCATTTTTAAACATGAATTAAGCTTCAAAGATAAATATTTAAGTTCTAAAGAACTCTAATTAAGTACTCTGTTTTTGGCCGGCTCGAGGACGATTCTTGCTCTAGTTATAATACCGAACTGGCCTAAACCTCCTAGGGCTGCGTAAAACAATTCTGGATCCTTCTGGGAGGCGCAAGTCACAAGCTCTCCTTTTCCTGTGAAAATGAAAGGTGCACGCCACGCCATTTTTTGCTTACAATATCTCGACTCCGTAGCAAAATAATTAATTAATATTACATAAACAACTCATTCATGATAGAATTTTTATTTGTATAGTTTAATTTTTATTTGTATAGTTATTTTTTCTTAAAAGATAGAGGCGTTGATAAAGTATAAATAAATTTGAAGTTCCTATCCTTTCAGGAAATCAACTTGAGTTGCCTGTTAAATTAAACAGATTAAAAGTCTCTCAGTCAGATCCTTGGAGGCACTTTTTTTTTTTAAAATTTCTTTTACATTACTTTAAGTAATTTCATGGAGAGATTATGATGAAGAATCGAGGAGAAGACTAAAAATTATGATGAAGAATCAAGGAGAAGATTTAAATCTTATTTTCTTGTGAAAACATTGAATGCCGGCTAGGTTTCATTTATACTAGAACAAATTATTAATATAATTGTTGTATCATTCAATAATCCTTAATAAGAAGACACTACGTTGCAGTTGGCTGCAACGTACGCTTTGCCTCCTTAATATTATGATTTCAAGTAAATATTGTTGTCACTAGTAAATTCAACTATTAAAATATACTATGCTCATATAAGAAATCTTGGGTCAATCACATAAAAAATATAGGGTCCATCCTGCAACTCCCTAAAAATAAAATATTAAGTAAATAGTCTGTGAAATATGATGGCATAATTAATGTGCTTTCTATATTGACATGTTATTTATATTATGATTCATAAATCATTTTATTTTTGTTCTGGAATACAAATTAAATATACCTAGCACCAGTTATTCATTAAATTTCGATTCCATAAAAGGAAACGATGCAAGCGTCATTTCGTGCTAGATAGATTATAATAAATGTTTTATAAAAGGAAAGCTGAACCAAAAAAAAAATCTAATTAATAACGAAATTAATTATCAACTGTAAACTCTCTAATGAAATGTTATGATGTATCCTTGTAATATACTAGATACATTAGAGACAGAACACATGGCCAGTATGTAAATAGTCTATTCTCGTATAATAAAAAGATTGCGAACTTGAGATAACTCATGAAAAGTCTAAACAGTTTGAATTAATATAAAGGCCCTGAAAAGTCTATAGCTTGGATCAAGCTCAACAAAATGATTTCCAGCTTTGACTAAAATGTTAAAGTGACGTACATCCTATATTTAAGCAGAGGTATTAAACTGTATGAAACTAATGTGATTGGTAATTTTCAAGTCAATCTATCTTCAAGTCGTTCAAGTCGATAGATTTGGATCATCCTGAAATTTTCTAGTGAAAGAAAAACATAATCAAATCAACCATATTGACTTTTTCATTAAGAATGTAATTAATTAAAATAAGTCGATCTGTAACGATTACCAACTAGATTATGTGCTTCAGTTTTAAACAACATTTCTACGTTGATTTTTTAAAAATAAAAATAAAACAAGTTTTCTACGTTTTACATGATTTAAAGCATTCAAAAATTAACTAAATGGAGAATGGCTGCTTTACTCTCTTTCAGAATTTGTTCTTATCACTTTATACTTCCTTTGGCATCAGGGTTGAATAGCTAGAACTTTCAAGTTATGGCATGAAGTGTTTGATGAAGTGTGTGATAAATACTATTTTTTGTATCTTGAAAGTTAAATTAATTTAATCTTATACTTATATTAAAAAAACCATAATATTTATAATAATTTAGTCAAAATTATTATTTAAAAGTAATATTTACTACACAACATTAATTTTTATAGTTACAGTTTTTAATTTTTTATTAAGTTAGTAAAATTATTATTTAAAAATACTATTACTACACAATATAAATATTTATTTTATAATTGCAAAATTCTCTACAGTAAACATGCCTTAAATATTTCAGCACTTCAATGCAAATCAGCACCTTAGTCCTAGTTGATTTTTAATTTAAAAAAAATTAAAAGAAAATATTTTCTCATATAAACTGATTATTCAACACTTCTACAAATTAAAACTAATTAATTTATATGTTAAAAGGTCCAATTTATGTTATGTTTTTTCAGTCCACTGTTTGAATACTAGATATGGATTAACGTGGTAAAAAAAAAGCTCTAATAAATAACACATCATATTATGTGATATGAATAAGAATTTTTTCTTATTGTCTTTTCTCTCCTCACCTCTCCTAATAAAATAAGCGGTTAAGGTTGAATTTTAAATTTGGATGTTAATAATCAAGTGTTTTTTTTTTTCATTTTGTTGACTATTAAATCAATTTTTTTAACTAGATGTGAAAGATTTGGAGAGATTAGGACTGAAAAAAACACTGGAGATACTAGTTAGCAGGTACCTGTTAAAACGTCTAATTCAAGAACGTTTGTTATCTGTGGGCCTTTTCGATACGTTTGGCCGCTAATTCCAGCATTAGAGAGCGTCCCACCAACAGTGAGATACAAATAATCCGTCCAAGAAACCGGCGAAAGCCCCCGAGCAAGAGTGCCGTTCAGCACATCAATCCAAAGTTGCTCGCCGCCGACGTCAGCATAAAATCCTGAAGAACGGTCTCCAGAGATCGAGATTTCCGTCCCGTTTCTGAAGCTGTTCAGAGAATTCATCTGCACTACGACGCCGTTATTGGCCTGAGCCTGGCCCCACGTGGAATGAGCCTGGCCTTTTGCTGCAATGGTGTATGGAATTGAAGAATTGTATGATAAATTTATTAGGGTTCTGATGTCATCCACAGATGATGGATAAAGAACTGCAAATGGTTTTTCTTCAATAATGCGGCCGTAATCGATTGAGGCTAATTTAATGGCACCAGGGTCGGTTTGTAAATTATCTGTGAGCTCGGGTGGCACTGAAATAGCCAATATGGCAGATGTTATAGAGCTTGTGACGAATAATGCTGTAAAATATATGGCAATTGGAGAGCTTGTAGCCATTTGCCTCGAGAAAATGAAGAAGAAAGAAATTTGTATTTGTTGTGTTATTGGTTGAGACAGTGCGTTGAAGAAGAAAGGAAGTTTATATAGAGATTTAATTCCGTATCATATTTAATCTTAAAAGCACGTGGTTAATTCTCTTGGTAAAAAATTATAATTTTTCTTATAAAATAAAATTTTAGGACCTATCTTATATAATATATAATAAATTCGTAATCTAAAAAATCATACTTCAATAATCTAAAAATATGAACAATAGGAAGCAATAAATCCGCCACTAAACAATTTTTTAGGTTTTGACTCAAGTTTGATCTACACTAAATGTGTGGGCGTTGTTTTACCACTCCCAAAAACTATTAACTCTTTTTTCAGTATTTTTCTTAAAAGTCGTCTCTACTTTTTAGAGAAAAACATATTTATATAATATTTTTTAGTAAAACCCTAACATGTGTTTTCTTTTTACTTTAATAATTCAAAATTTAAATATTTTAAATTTAATATATTACCTTTCCACTTATGTAAAAGTGGAGATAATATGTAACAACTTTGGGGCCCACCTTGTAAGATAACATAAGGCCTCATTTACACATAAATATAATACATAGGGCCTTAACAAATATTATAATTAAGTTTATCATCTAATATGTTAGTTTTCTTATTTTTTAGTCCAGTAATGATGTAGTCAATTAAATGAGCTAAATAGGAGATTATTTGGGAATATATAATAATGGCTACAATAATTAAGCATGTAATTAAACTATCTTAATTATTTAATTCCAATTCTACTTCACTATAAGATTGGAACTGACCTCTATAATTGTTTATTCAAATAATAATTCATCCCAAGCTACATTGATATCTTTACTTTACAATCCTTTGCACCACATTGTTAATTAAATTAATATCTCAACTGTCTAATCAATTTAATAATATCTTGTTCATTCATACTTACTAGTTTTCTCTAATGATCATTTTCAACATATCAAATATGTCGACACACTTTGGCAGGAGAATTCTATGACCAAGTACCGAAAACTCATTAAGAGATGTGTTGTATAAATTCCATATTGTTAATCTATAATTTCAATACTTATAATTACTCCCATCAAGATACCAAGTAATGTTGGCTACAAATATGTGTCGTGCCTATTGATAACTCAAATGGAATGACAACCTCAATCATGAAATTATAACTAATTTAAGATTAAAAATACAGTAAAATCAATGCCAACAACCACAATCATGAAATTACAACTAATTCAAGATTAAAATTACAGTAAAATCAATGTCTGTGAGATTTAATAAGTTTGATAGTTAAAATAAAATTAATTAAATCTCATATGTGATCTTATTTAATGTAGTCGTCCTACATCAATAAATACATACATGATTAAAACAAATCATTCAATGAATTTATCATAATTTATACCTAACTAAAGTGTCCAACTTTATTTATCAACTATAAACTTAATTTATTAAATCATAAGATAGCTTGTATTTATGTCTTCCGTGAATCCATATAGTGATCACATAAATACATATAATATGATTGAATGAACTTTACAAAAAAATTAATGCAAACAAGATATTTGAATAAAATACCTTAATTATTTTATTAATAAAAAAATATTTATTACAATTAAATAAACCTATATACTTAAAGAGCATATTTTTCCAATAAATTCCTCTTTTTTATCCAACAATCAAAACAAGCAAAACAAAATTTATAAAACAACTTTGTAAGATAAATAATTTTTTTAGTTATAAGGATTTGAGTTAATCAATCCATGTGTGACGTATGTTTAAGAATTACTCAAAATGTCTATATTTACATTAAAGTATATTTTTATTAATATTAAAACATAATCAACTTTTTATTTGGATAAATGTGAAAGCTTTATTAAAAAACAAAAAATATTAATAGAGAGGATCTTACTAAGCTATAGATAATGTAGCTTACAACAAACTCAATATAACTATCAATTACATTACACTTGTTACAAGTTCGAACTAAATATCTGACCATCCCTACAGATAAGCTACCTCCAAAGCCATAAGAATCGCACAAAGTTCTTCAAGAAAGGAGGTATTTATATATACACCCCACCCTCCAAAAACACAGACCCACGAGAAGATGTCTCCCTTTGGCCACTCCACCCAAGAGCAGTGCCAAAAGGTTCGAGAAGGGCTGAATCCACTGCTGACTTTTAAAAAATTTGAAATTAATTTTGTTTTAATGATTTATTTATTATTAATTACCTAAAAATCTATTTAAAGATGTGAAATTTTTAAAATGCAAGTGTTATCTTCACTTAATTACTTCATTATTCTTTTTCACTGAAAAATGAAAATTTATCATATATGTTTTATAATAAATTCTCTTATCTTTCTCTTATTTGTTAAATTCTTATCATGTTAAAATATTTTATGGTAATTTCTTTCTCTTATCTTTCTTTCTATTGTTAAAGAATTTATGATCATTACTAAATCCATTGACAAACTACAGCTACACCCTTATATTAGAGCTAAAATTAAAATTTTTCAAGATTTTAAATTTTATTGAACTAATCATTCAATATAATCAAACGATAAATAATAATACATTAAGAACTTTGTACCTATAACTAAGTATTATAATTAATTGATAAAATGGTAAACCACACTATAAGAAAAATGACCTATTATGACAAGTAAAAACTGTCATAGTAGGGGTTTATACTATTACGGTAGCTAACGTTAAGAATAAATAATAGAACAATACCCATTATAGCCAGTGATGGATATAACTAATCAAACAACTATCACAACTTTATTTAGAGGGAAATATAATAATTTTAAATTTGACTTTTTTTTGTTTCGTGTGCTATATTTCAATCGTAATTGAAATTCTAACTAGACTACCCAAGAGGAGGGGTGAATTGGGTTTTTAATAACTATGAAAATAAATCGCTCAATTACTCTTTAAAAAATTTGAAATAATTGAATAAATAAATAGACAGTGATAAATAAATTAAGAGATAAGGAAAGAAAGTAAACACAGTGATTTTTATGTGGTTCGGCTATCCTCGCCTACGTCCACGCCTCCAAGCACTCCGAGCTTGAGGATTCCACTATGCAAGCCTTCAAGGCTTCAACAACTTACAATTGACTTCCCAGGTGTCAATGGACCTTTACAACAAGAGATTATTCCCAATCTCTTAACCCAAATGTATCCCTACACTTGCAGTCACTTAAGACAGAGAAATACAGATTGATTTATCTCTCACACAATCTTTCAAGGTTACAAGTTAAAGTACAATGTGTGAATGAATGAAGTACAAATCTATTTTAAGCTTTCTGTAGTTGGTAAACTTGTATATAAGCTCAGTAGTTGTGTTGTCGTCAGTCGTTGATTTGAATTGGATGAGCATATTTATAGTCGAAGCTGAAAACTAGCCATTACTCTTCCATCTGACATAAAACGGTTTGCCGTTAGCTGTTAACGGTTAGCCGTTTTTCTTTGGTCAATGTTATCGTTGAGCATGATTTCAAATAAATGGCTGACCGTTAAGCATTACCCTTTCGCCGTTAACTTCCAGAAACCTGCATAACAAAAACACTTAATCCGTTTTCTCTAAACGATTAAGGGTTAACAAAGAATATCAATTCTGAGACTTATCGGTTAACCGTTATGTGTTAACGGTTTGCCGATTACTTCCAGTATCTCACAAAATGCCTATCGGTTAAGATTTAAGCTGTTAACCTTTTAACTTTAAAGAGTTCACGATATCGGTTAGCCGTTTTATGTTGACGGTTCGCCGATTACTTCTAGTATGTCACAAAATGTCTATCGGTTAAGGCTTAAGCTGTTAACCTTTTACAGTCTTAAGGCAACTTCACTAACGGTTAACCGTTTAATATAATCGGTTAGCCGTTTATACTCAGAATTTCATTTAACTTACAAATTGTTCTAGTTCTTCAAAGAAATGTTAAATACTACCTAGTTTTGACTCTTAAAAGAATACTTGAAACATTTGTAAGTCTTAAAACACATTTATCAACTTAAAATTCATTGTTTGTTATCATAAAAATCAATTGCCAAAACATGTATATGTTAACATTCTCCCCCTTTTTGATGATGACAAACACTTTTGGAACTTTGCTCCCCCTAAGTATATGCTTTAATTCATCTCTCCCCCTTCATCATCAAAGAAGGGTTAACCAAAAACGTGCAAAGGTTCCCCGTAAAATGCAGGAAATCCATAGTTACAATAAGAAGAAAAGACACTCCCAAAGAATTCATATGCCAACTCACTTCCAAACTGCCCATTTGCCAAGATACTTCCAAACTATTCAGATACCAACACACTCCCAAATTCCAATATAATCCAAAAATAGCAACATAAGCAAACAGAACACAGGGAAAAATAAATCATAACTAGCAATATCAATCAACAAAACACAAAAGATTAAAGTTAACTGTCATTACAGTCATCAATCACGGCATATGAAACTAACTCAGACAATATGGATAATGGCTAAATAATAGAAACTACGAGCCGCGTCATGAGATGGAAGGTCGAGCAGAAGAAGGTCGCCATGAAGAAGGTCTCGCAGTGGATGGTTGAGCAGGACGAGAGGAAGTAGTTCGCGGAGGAGAAGCGGTTGCAGAGGTGCTTCCAGGTTTATAGCCAAAATACCCCAGAAGTTGTCTATGTCTAGCAATGATTTCATATTGATGATCGAAGCTCACCTCTTGAAGAGTCTGAAGCTGAGTTCGAATCTGCAGCTCATCCTGACAAATAGCATCTAAGCGATCAAGAATCGTCTGCTGAGTGTCAGAAATTCGGTGAACATCAACAACCAGCTGATGTAGGATGTTAGTGATAGGTGGCTGAATTGAAGCTGAAGGATGTGCGAGAGCTAGAGGCTGCTCACTAGCGAGAGAGACTGCCGAGGCTGAGGGAGGAGCAGAATCCATCTCAGAGGCAACTGATGGCTGAGGAACACGGCGAGGAGAGGGCTGAGGACGAGCTCCAAGTCTGAAATCAAGAAGTTGATCAGGATGATAGATATCATTGAGCATCTGATCATCCTCAGGAGCAATTAAGGTGTCCAGGTTCTTGGCGTTTGCAGTTTTGTGCCATTTGCCATCCTTCCTAGTAAATCCTATGCTACTCATAGTATCCCGACCAATTTGCTTAGGTTCTTTATACACTGCCTCTCGTAGTGGTACATGAAAATGTCTCAGGATGTGAGTGATAAGACTACCATACGGAAGCAACCTATGAGTGACATCAGGGGTGGATAACATATGGCGCACAATAATATATCCTAGATTTACAGGTCTTCCACTAAGTAGGCTATCCAACAGTCCAACATCCATCCAGGTTACTTCATCTGAATGACCCTTCCTAGGTGTGATTAAATGCTGCAGAATACTATGAACAATGCGAACCTGAAGAGGCAGCAGTTGTGCCCGAAAAGGTAAGCTACAAATATCATCGCTAAGGTCCCTACGACGACATATGTTTTTCACATTCATGATGAATAAAGTCACCAAACGACAAGGTCTTTCTAGAGGTATAGAACGATTCACCTTCATCCGAAATCCCAAGTATGACAATATTCAAAAAATGGACATCGAAATCAATTTTTATACCACCAACTATGGTAATTATTCTTTCTAAACGGGTAGCTGAAATTTCCATATTGGAATAGAATACCCGAACTAAATTAGGATAGGTCTTATCATCTATATTAACAAATAATTCCCAGGGCCTAAGCATTTCAGTAACACTTCTACCATATACTAATAAATCCTCAAAGTCTCCTATGTTCACAAAGTATGAGTCCAGTACCTATCTACCCATAAAGCGATCCTCGAATCATTTTCGCAATGCAGGTGTTGGGAAGTGCAGCCTTTCAAATTCAGAAGTTTCTTGTGATCTTGTTGGGTTGACAGCAGGAGTATGTTTTCTCCTAAGTCTCTGAGAGGACTCAGCCGTTGAATAAGAGCAAGAAGATTTTTTAGATGAGTATTGAAAGAAATAGACCGAGTATGTTGTTAAGGACAAGTAGAGGAGAAGATATTATATAACAAGGTGTCAAGGATGTGTGAAGAATTTGAACAAATTTCTTAAGTTTCAATTGGCTGCTCTTAGGGTTTCAAATTGGGAATTTTTAATTTCGATCACGATTTGATGTTTTTAATCGATGAAATTACTCAAAAAGTGATGGGAAAGATTTCTACCGATGTAATTTGATGCAAAAGGAAGAGAATCTGAGAGAAAATTGAGATAAAAGAGCTTAGGTTTCGTAACAATGGCTGAAACAGTGAGAGGGCAAGTAAGAAGAAGAAAATAAAATCGTGACCAGTTATATACTTTGCAAAATCGGTTAACCGTTTTCTGCAAACGGTGAGAGGTTAACATTTGAGAGCCTTTCTTTCTTTGAACGGCTGATCGTTTAATTTAAACAGTGAGAGGATAGAGTGCAAACTAAACAATGTTTTAGTTTCTGGGAATAAACGGTGAACCGCTTACACAAAAAACGGTTATCCGTTTATTAGACGACAACGGCTGACCGTTTAATTGGAACGGTGAGAGGATAGAGTGCAAACTAAACAAAGTTTTAGTTTCTGAAAATAAACGGTGAACCGTTTTCATGAAAACGGTTATCCGTTTATTACACGACATTTCATAATCCATTTAACAACTGCACCAATCAACTAAGGCATATACACACAATTACAGTACATCATCAAAACATTAAATATCAATAATTCCAATAACATGATTAATGATGTTAATGTGAAGATATCATCATCATCCCAAGTTCATGTCTAATCTTCAAAAATTGTTCTTCACAAAGGGGTTTTGTGAAAATATCAGCGAGTTGCTCTTCTGTAGAAACAAACTCTAACATTATATCCCCCTTTTGAGCATGATCTCTTAAGAAGTGATATCTAATTTCTATATGCTTGGTTCTAGAGTGCTGAATGGGATTTTTTGAAAGATTAATAGCACACTAGTATTAACACATTTGATAGGAATTTGTTCAAGCTTGATGCCATAGTCTCTAAGTGTTTGTTTCATCCAAAGGGCTTGATCACAACAACTATCTATGGCAATATATTCAGCTTCAGTGGTTGAAAGTGCCACTGAGTTTTGCTTTTTACTAAACCATGAAACAAGTGCATGACCTAGAAAATGGCAAGTACCACTGGTACTTTTCCTATCAACCTTATGAGCAGAAAAATCAGCATCCGAAAAGCACTTTCAATATGAGTTTCCCTAGGATACCAAAGACAAAGATCTATTGTTCCATTTAAATAACGAAAAATTCTTTTCACAGCAAGCAAATGAGATTCCTTGGGATTTGATTGAAATCTTGCACATAAACATACACTAAACATGATATCAGGTCTACTTGCAGTTAAATATAGTAGAGAACCAATTATACCTCGATATATCTTGATATCAACCTCTTTGCCTTTTTCATCTTTGTCCAGCTTGATTGTTGGGCTCATTGGTGTGCATTTGGTCTTTGAGTTCTCAATTCCAAAGCGTTTGAACAGATCTCTTATATACTTAGCTTGATTTATGAATATTCCCTCATTATTTTGTTTTATTTGCAGTCCAAGGAAATATTTCAGCTCTCCCATCATACTCATTTCAAACTCTTTGCTCATACATGTAGAAAATTCTTTGCACAAGGATTCATTAGTAGAACCAAAAATAATGTCATCAACATAAATTTGAACAACAAGTATGTCTTGGTTCTTATGCTTAACAAAGAGTGTAGTATCGACTTTTCCCATTAAAAATTCATTGTCAAGCAAGAAATTTTTAAGCCTATCATATCATGCTCTAGGTGCTTGTTTTAATCCATACAATGCTTTTGATAACTTATAAACATGATTTGGAAATTTTTCATTTTCAAAACCAGGGGGTTGTTTCACATAAACTTCCTCTATAATATATCCATTTAAAAAGGCACTTTTAACATCCATTTGAAATGAAATAAAATAAAATTCTTATAACATGCATATGCTAGCAGCATTCTAATAGATTCTAATCTAACTACAGGAGCAAATGTCTCATCAAAATCAATTCTTTCTTCTTGGTTGTATCCTTGAGCTACTAATCTAGCTTACACTAGATTCATCCATCTTATTTCTAAATACCCATTTAGTTCCTATGATGTATTGATGTTCTGGTTTAGGAACTAATTCCCACACTTTATTTCTCTTAAATTGATTTAACTCCTCTTGCATTGCCATACTCCAAGATTCATCATTTTCCGCATCCCCAAAGGATTTTAGTTCAATTTGAGAAATAAATGCAGCATGCTCACATGTATTCCTAAGTGATGATCTAGTTGTAATACCTCTAGATGGATCTCCTAAAATGACATCCTTTGGATGAGAAGAAACATACCTCTATTTTCTTGGAAGTACTTGAGAAGTACCTTGATTTCGTTCTGCACCTGTTTCTTTATGTTGATCCACTTGATTTTCTTGTGTTGTATTTTCTTTATTTCCTTGTGACATTCCTTCTTGTAATTCTTCATCTGCATTATCATCAATAATTCTTTTCTCCGCAGAGAAGGAGTTAGATTCATCAAAAGAAACATGTATAGATTCTTCCACGACTAAGGTTCTTTTATTGTAAACTCTATAGGCTTTGCTTGAGGAAGAGTATCCAAGAAAAATGCCAATATCAGATTTTGAATCAAATTTTCCTATATTATCTTTTGTGTTTAAAATAAAACATTTACAACCAATGACTTTAAAATAACCAATATTGGGTTTTCTACCTTGCCAAAGCTCATACGGAGTCTTATCAAGAAGAGATCTAATCAACACCCGATTTAAAACGTAACAAGCAGTGTTGACAGCTTTGGCCCAAAAATATTTAGGTAATGCATTTTCATTCAACATGGTCCTAGCCATTTCTTGAATAGACCTATTCTTTCTTTCAACAACTCCATTTTGTTGAGGAGTCCTCGGTGATGAGAATTGATGCTTAATGCCTAAATTATTGCAGAAATTTTCAAATGCATGATTTTCAAATTCTCTACCATGATCACTTCTAATGCAAGTAATAGAGTATCCTTTTTCATTTTGAACCTTTTTACAGAAAAATTTAAAGACCTCAAATGCATGATCTTTATTAGCTAGAAACAGTACCCAAGTATATCTAGAATAATCATCTACAATTACAAATGCATAATATTTTCCACTTAAGCTAGTATGTCTAGAAGATCCAAATAAGTCCATATGAAGTAGCTGCAATGGCTTTGAAGTAGAAACATCATTTTTCTTTTTGAATGAAGTTTTAATTTGTTTGTCAAATTGACAGGCTCCATAAATTTTATCCTTTTGAAAACCAATTTTTGGGAGACCTTTGACTAAGTCCTTTTTCGATATTTTTGATATTAAATCCATGCTTGCATGTCCTAATCTTCTATGCCACAACCAGCAATCATCATATAATGCAGAAAAACATTTAATATGAGTAGATGCAACTTCTATGTCAATTGTATACACATTACCACTTTTACTTCCAATGAATAAGGTTTTTCCATCACAAGTATCTTCAACAATACATCTAAAATTGTCAAAAATTACTCTATAACCTTTGTCACACAATTGACTAATACTAATCAGATTGTGTTTTAAATTTTCAACCAAGCAGACATTTTCAATTAAGATTGATGAACTCTTACCAACATTACCAATTCCTAGAATCTTCCCTTTTGAATTGTCTCCAAAAGAAATATCTCTGCCATTTACAATTTTGGTGAAACTTGAGAACCAGAAATAATTTCCAGTCATGTGCCTTGAACAACCACTATTTAAGTACCATTTATTCTTCTTCTTCTTTAAGCTCTGCAAAAAAAATCTCAAGTCTTAGGTACCCAAACCTTTTTGGGTCCTTGAGTGTTAGCAATGGTCCCTTTTGGAACCCAAACATATTTAGCTCCATGATATGCATTTCTTCTAACATGGCATCTATTTTTCGTATGACCATCTTGATTACAATAATGACATACAATCTGAGGATTGTTTGTATAGGTAGATTTAACAAAATAGTTCTTATAATATTTTTGCTTAATACTAGGTTTATAACCTATTCCACTTTTGTCAAATACACATTTTTGAGTGCTCAGCAATTTCTCTAAATTATTTTGACCATTTATGAATTTCAAAACAATTTCATTGAGTTCAATACTCTTTTTCTTCAGCACTTCATTTTCTTTCAATAATTTATCAACATAACATTTGTCATGTTCATATGAATTACTGGGTTTCTCATTTGATGATGCAATCCTATCTTGTAATGTTTTATTTTCTTATTCTAGACATGTTATCTTTACATTTAATGATTCATTATATTTTTGTAATGCATCATTTTCCTTTGAAGTTTCTACCATCTTCTTTTTAAGGCAAACATTCTTTTTACCAATTTTCATCAATTCATTATGTAATTCTTTAAATGCATCATACAACTCATCATAAGTGAGATCACTTACTTCATCAATTTCATTGTCAGATTCATCTCCAATAGCCATAAGTGCCAAATTTGACAATTCTTGGGATTCCTCTTCATCACTTGATTCTTCTTCACTGTCATCCCAAGTAGCCACCATGGCTTTCTTCTTAAGCTTACTGAGAAGTGGGCATTCTGATCTTATATGTCCTAGCTTCTTGTACTCATAGCATTTGATTGCTTCTTTTTTCTCCTTTTGATTGTTGAAATCTCTGAATTTTCTTCTATCATTGATTTTCTTGAAGAATTTTCTGAATCTTCTTGCCAGCATAACTAATTCTTCATCATCTGGCTCACTTTGTTCATCACTCTCAAGTTTTGAAACTTTGAGAGCAATGTTTTTCTTCTTTTCTTCATTTCCTCTTTCAACTGCTAAATCTTCTTCATAAGAAATAAGAGAACCAATTAAGTCATCAATAGGCAATGTATTTAGGTCTTTGGCCTCCTCAATGGCAGTTCTTTTTGGTCTCCATTCCTTAGGCAAAGATCTAATAATTTTCTTAACTTCTCACTGTTAGAGAAAGTTTTTCCTAGAGCTCCTAAAGTGTTTATTATATCCGTAAATCTTGTATACATAGAATAAACACTTTCATTTTGTTCCATTTGAAATAATTCATATTGTCTAGTAAATCTGCTAATTTTAGACTCTTTTACCTGATTAGTTCCTTCATAGATGACTTTTAGTTTCTGCCAGATTTCATAAGCACTTTCACAACTAGAGACTCTATGGAATTCCTTCTTATCTAATGCACAGAATAAAGCATTCATAGCTTTGGAATTCAGAGAAGCTTTTCTCTTTTCCAAATCATTCCACTCCCTTGAGGGTTTAGGAATGTCATCTCCTAATTCGTTTTTGATCATTGGCGTAATTGGTCTATCACACACAATTTTCCAGATTTCATAATCTAAGGCTTGCAAATAGATTCTTATCTTAGTTTTTCAATAAGGATAATCATTACCATAAAAAAATGGTGGACGAGTTGTGGATTGTCCTTCCCTAAATGTGGATTCATACTGGGTAGCCATGGATCTTTTACTCTGGACGATTAAGTCTTGCTAAGAGAACCAAGCTTTGATACCAATTGAAATTCTAACTAAACTACCCAAGAGGGGGGATGAATTGGGTTTTTAATAACTATGAAATTAAATCGCTCAATTACTCTTTAACAAATTTGAAATAATTGAATAAATAAATAGACAATGATAAATAAATTAAGAGATAGGGAAAGAAAGCAAACACAGTTATTTCTACGTGGTTCGGCTATCCTCGCCTACGTCCACGCCTCCAAGCACTCCGGGCTTGAGGATTCCACTATGTAAGCCTTCAAGGCTTCAACAACTTACAATTGACGTCCCAGGTGTCAATGGACCTTTACAACAAGAGATTATTCCCAATCTCTTAACCAAAATGTATCCGCACACTTGCAGTCACTCAAGATAGAGAAATACAGATTGATTTATCTCTCACACAATCTTTCAGGGTTACAAGTTAAAGTACAATGTGTGAATGAATGAAGTACAAATCTATTTTAAGCTTTCTGTAGTTGGTAAACTTGTATATAAGCTCAGTAGTTGTGTTGTCGTCAGTCGTTGATTTGAATTGGATGAGCATATTTATAGTCGAAGCTGAAAACTAGCCGTTACTCTTCCATCTGACATAAAACGGTTTGCCGTTAGCTGTTAACGGTTAGCTGTTTTTCTTTGGTCAATGTTACCGTTGAGCATGATTTCAAATAAACGGTTGACCGTTAAACATTACCTTTTCGCCGTTAACTTCCAGAAACCTGCATAATAAAAACACTTGATCCGTTTTCTCTAAACGGTTAAGGGTTAACAAAGAATGTCAATTCTGAGACTTATCGGTTAACCGTTATGTGTTAACAGTTTACCGATTACTTTCAGTATCTCACAAAATGCCTATCGGTTAAGACTTAAGCTGTTAACCTTTTAACTTTAAAGAGTTCACGATATCGGTTAGCCGTTTTATGTTGACGGTTCGCCGATTACTTCCAGTATCTCACAAAATGTCTATCGGTTAAGGCTTAAGCTATTAACCTTTTACAGTCTTAAGGCAACTTCACTAACGGTTAACCGTTTAATATAATCGGTTAGCCGTTTATACTCAGAATTTCATTTAACTTACAAATTGTTCTAGTTCTTCAAAGAAATGCTAAATACTACCTAGTTTTGACTCTTAAAAGAATACTTGAAACATTTGTAAGTCTTAAAACACATTTATCAACTTAAAATTCATTGTTTGTTATTATCAAAATCAATTGCCAAAATATGTATATGTTAACAGTAATTAATTGAATTTTTTTTACAATTAATATTGAAATTGAAATTATAATTAATAAAATATGACTATTTTGTTACTGGATGAAATCATTATCATTTTAATAAAAACCCTACAATTGATTTAGAAATTAAAATTTCATAATTTAGCTAATTAATTATATTATTAAAATAAATATTGAAATTAAAATTTCACCGCCTTAATATAATCACACTCTAAGTTGAATCTCAAATAATCTCAATTGAAATCTTAAATTACCAAAAAATCTCAAATCTTTTAAAATTACCAAAATACCCTTGAATTTAAAATTATCAAAATACCACTAAAATCTTAATTTATTGATTTAACCTGAAGATCATAAATTACAAACTTATCCTCAATTTCATTAATTACTTAAATACCCATAAATTAGAAATTATAAAATTATCCCTGAAGTGCAAAATTACCAAAATGCCATTACCAGTCAACGATCACTGAAATTCAATTGACGGTAATAATAAGCTCAAATTACACAATTCAGACCACCTTGAATCCTATGGTGGTGGTGATGAGCTTTGACGCAGAACGATGGGCGGAATCGTTCTCCCAAAGCCGCAAATCCTTAAACAGTTGATCAATTTAAAATCGGCATCATTGGCAGCTGTAGATGGTCGAAAATGACAGAAGGAAGGTGAGAAACAAAATCTGAATAGTGGCATCACAGAAAATAGGCAAACTAGCAATGAATCAAGGTGGAGATTCCACGACTTTTCACGGCTTCATTGGTTGCTTTTCCAGACGTTTTCTAGCGACAAAGATGGCATAGAGATGAGTAGTGGCTCAAGCACTTCCGATCGGTACCCTACTCGACCAGCAAAGTGGTCGAAATATAAAACAATAGCTGCGTCGGGTTCACGGGTTTGCAACGACCCAATTTTCTTTCCTTTCTATCTCTCCCATGCATTCTTTTCTTTTTCTTCTCACCCTCTCTCCTCTCTCTATCTCTCTCTCTTGCTGTCTCTTTTCTTTTAATTACAATATTAACAGCCACACGAACATCCGTGACTACCAATGGTACTCCATACAAAGTTGCATTATGATTATTATTTTCTAATATTGTATCTTTGGCTACAATATTATTTATGCTGCCTATTGCTAACATACATGATTTGCTTTGCATCATTTATGAGTAAAGTATTAATCATAGCATAATAAGTGATTAAAATTTAAACTTTGAGATTTGGAATTAAAAAAAAAATAGAACAGCACTTATTTTTCATATATATTTGTTTCTCCTTAAAGCACTCATTTTGTATATGTGCTTGTTTCTTTTTGGAGCACTTTTTCTTAATATTTGGTTTTTCAGAGCAACTACCCTTTTTTTAGGGAACTTTTAGTGACTAGATTGGTTGAAGTCCATGCTCTCAAAATTCATCAAAAGAATGCATCATTTGTTCTTGTGCAATCTTCCTTACATTTTGCTCTAATAGAAATTTTTCTTGTGAATTTTTCTTATAATTTTCCTCTAGTTGAGTTATGCACTCTTGTAACTCATTGTTGGATAAGAAACTTCAATTGTTTCCTTCCAAAGTATAAAGAAGGTGTGGCAAAATGACTTTCAGTCCTTACTTATCCTGAACTTTCAGGGGTACCTAAATCTATTGTTAGAACATCATTTCTACTACCAGTAGCTATAACTCTTTCCTCACTTTTCTTTGTTATCTCATCCTACAGTTGAATAATAACAAGAAATCAGCAACTTTTCAGTTCATATGTTAAATTATTCAAAAATCATATACTTATAATACTTACTAGTTCATCAGCCTTTTTTCTAACAACCTCGCTCGTGTATATACCTTTCTTATTTTTGCATGCTGCTCTCCATAAGGTAGAGCGACTAATTTCTTTATTGTTTCTAGCCACTTGTTGCTATATATAAGTTTAAATGTATTAAAGTGATGCATAACTTTCTTAATTCAGGTGATAAGCTAAATAGTAAAGTTATACATGCATATAAATGTTTGTACACATACTAATTCATCCTCTAATCCTATATAGCCTTTTCGTGTGAAAGGCTATGATTGTATATAGTTTTTGCCCTTCTTTCTCTATATTTTTGGCTAATTTCCTACATTTAATTACCAAGATAAGTACGCAAACAATGATAAACATGCATTTAATTTAAAAAGTTAGTCACTACCTCAAATGCATTAGAAGTTCGATAATGTACGAAAACTTCCCAATCTTCTTGCTAGATAAAATCATACATTTTAGGCGGGCATTTTAATGCCTTTGGCTTATCTTTGTATCTCTTGATGTATTTAGTAATAAACCTATTCTTGAATGTTCTCTATTTGTTTGCTGTTGAAGATAAGAATTTTCCTTGAAGCTTATCATCCACCCCAAAAGAGAAATACAATATGCATAGCATGTTTAAAAAATATTCACTAATTAAATAAATGTGTATTAGTTTAAGAAAAAGGTTGTAAACACATACTTTCACACATTCCCTTATCTTTTCTTTAGTCTCTGATGGCACTTTGCTCCAATCTTTATAAGAAATTCGAACCATGGTTTGTGCCAAGACACCCAAAAGGCTAAAGAATTATATTGCTACCTTACCGTGTGGTTGCCCTCTTTTGTTATACTCCACTATAAGCTTCTATCTATTGTTTCTATTTCTAACTAGCTGAGGTAAACTTGCTCGACCTCTACTTTTTATTTTTCTACCAATTGAACTCATTTATGTGGTAATGTTTTATAATGTACTATAAAATAACTGAAGAAAAAGAAATCTCATTAGTCACTTCATGAGAATTTAATAGAAGAATCTCACATAAATTAAATAAATGCTATACATTAAAAATAATTATTCAGTACATCAAATATGTTGCAAAAAACCTTACATTTTGCTTTTAATTTAAATCTTCATCAATCATTTTATCAAATGATTCAATAGATGGCATCAAATTGCTAGAATTTTGATGTTCTAACATGAAGTCACATAGATCTTCTTTTAAATCATATATATATTCTCTACTTGGACTCATTATCACAATGGACCACCTTAGATCAAGTTGATCTTTAGCATAAAATGCTTGTATCGATTAAGAAGCCAAAATAAAACAATTATCTTTATGGCCTATCCTATTAAGGTTTACTAATGTAGCTTTTAGCTCATCTTTTTTTATCCCATGATTGTTTTCAACCCAATCACACTTAAATATAAGAATCTTAAACTTATTGTAATCAAGCTCCCATATCACTTGTATAACTCCATAAAATGACATATTTGCCACCACAGGATTCTTATCTTAAGCACTTGAAATCTAAAATGAATGTGCCTCTAAATAGACTCCACTGTTCTATACAACTTATTGTCATCAAGTTCTTTGGTATGAAAATGATATCCATTAATTTCATAGCCTTGATACTTTATCACTTCAAGGCGAGGTCCATATGCAATCTATCTTAAGGCTTTTGAGATATTATTCCGTGATTCGTTAAGTTGAATTTCAACTTATAGGATAGTAATAAAAATGTACATAAATAATACATAAATATCTTAGAATAATAGAAAAATATTTATGCATGAACTATATAGTTAATTACTTTCAGATGTAACCAATATATGAAAGTCCTATTACGTTCTTCTTACAACCACTTTTTCTTCTTTGACTTAATTGGATATTTCTTCTTTAAGAACTCCGTATGCTCTTTAAAATATCAAGGATAAAATAAGAATGATTATAGTAATTATAGAAAACATAACTAATATATATACAATAAGGGAAACAGTTACCAAGATGATAGATGGCTGAATTTTTTAATATTTTCCAGTATATATCTATTTGCCTTCACCCACAATTTACGATCTATTCTAACAACACATCAAATCTACACTTTTTAGGTGGAATGCCAATCATATCAACTTTAGATAAGTATTCTATGCAAATCTCAATAGCCTCTTCAGCTATATAATATTCAGCAATATAGCCTTCTGGTTTGTCCAGATTTCATACATAATCCTTTAATATTTTCATTTCTCTATCAAATGAATACATCTATTTGAGGTAAATAAATCCACAGAGTTTGACCTCTCTAGTAAGGTGCACTGGTAAGTGAATCATAATATCAAAGAAAGTTGGCAAGAAATACTTTTCGAACAAGCTTATCGTATTCACTAAATCTACTTGCATTTGATCCAATTTTGACACATCTACTGCTTTGCTGCACAAGTTGCTAAAAAACGGACAAAATCTTGTTAGTACATATCTAACATGTATTGGTAACAAGGATCGTATTGCTAAAGTAAGCAATTGTTGCATTAAACATGGCAATCATGAGATTTCAAGCCATAGAGTTTCAAATCTTACAATGAGATTAGATTTCTAAAATTTGAACAATAGCCATCAGGAACCTTAAGTTCAAACAATGTCTTATAAAATTTTTTCTTTTTTTCCCTTAATAAACTGTAACATGTAGCATGGAATTTTTTTTTATTTTGGCCAACTCTTTGTAGTAATTCTTTCCTTACACCCATTTCATCTAGATCCATACGAGCTATAAAATAGTTTTTTTATATCCCTGGAATGTCACGTAAAGCCCCTAGAAGACTTTTCCATACATTCTTTTTAATATGCATAACATGAAGGGTGCATCTAACATATAAAGACTTCCAATAATCAAGGTAAAAAATAATACATTTTTTCTTCTAACAAACTTTTTCATTGATATCAGTTGCACGATGATTTGCTTTTTTTCCCTAAGGGGAAATTTAATCTTTGAACTCATGCCAAGATATCCTCTCATTTTAGCTGATCTAGAGCAATTTTAATTTCCCCATCATTATTAAATGCCTTATTCTGAAACTGATATGGATGATATCATGGTAAAAATCTTCTATGATCAATATAAGACATTTTTTTATTATGGCCGAGTCGAACTGTATATGTTTTTTCACTACGAATTAGACATACTTTATATATCTTTTTACAGTGTAACCAACCAAGTTTTAATAAGTAGGAAAATTCTTTATCATCCACATTAAAATAACTTTTAATGTCAAAGACTCTTGATGATAAGCATCATAAGCTTTAAGCTTACCTTCTACAATATTTTAATATCATCAACAATGGAGCTAAGTAGACATCAATATCATTACCAGGCTGTTTCGGATTTGAAATTAACTGTGTCAATATCATAAATTTCCTCTTCATGCAAAGCCATGGAGGAAGATTGCATGTCACTAGTATCACTAGGCAACAACTAGATCTACTACTGAGAGAATTATATGGATTAATCCCATTTGTAGATAATGCAAGTAAGTTCCTTACTTTAGCTGCAAAATTAGGCCATAAGGGATTTCTTAGTTTCCATGTCGAAGTGTCTGCAAGATGACATAATAATCCATCAGTTTATCTTTGTGTGGCTTACCATGTTAAATTTTAAAATGTTTCAACACTTTAAAACATTCTTTTAAATCTTGGGATATGTGGGAAATACCATAAAACCTTTGTTCGAACACCAATCTTCATCTCAATTGATTTTTTTTAGCTTCCACTTTGCTGGACAACAATTAGGGCATATAACAGCATCTTTATAGTCCTTTCTATAAAGTATGCAGTCATTTGGGCATGTTTATTCTCATACTCCATCCTAATGCATTTAAGGTTTTTTTCCTCATATGTTGAACAAGGCAATTCGTTATTGTGAAGCAACATTATCTGAAAAGCCTCAGTCTGACCACCTATTTCTTGCTTTTAGGCTATACAATTTTACCAATGCAAATAATTTTGTGAACTTACTACATCTTGGGTATAACTTTTTCTCGGCATCAGCTAATAAATTCTTAAATTGTTTATGGTTGTTTTTAAAATGATCATAAGCTTCTTGAATCATCTCTACAGTGCTGACCATATATTCAGTTTCAAAGGGTCTTGTTTTAAATTCTCTTGTAGATTAAGTGTTGCTAGTAGTCAATAGCTTCCTAACAAGCTTTTCTCCATTAAATCCAATTATTGTAACTTTGGTCTATACCATTCAAATACAAATGATCCCTAATCTCATCAACAATATGATGTTTCACATTTCAACATTTCATACACAGACATAGTATGTGACTAGAATTTATTGCATGAACTGTTGTAAAATTTATAAATCTTTCAACACCAATCTCATAATCTTTTGATCTTTGATCCATAGACATCCATGATTTTTCCATTCTGAATGAAAAATATAAATATATCATTCTAAAGTATTTTTCATAATTTCCTCATAAATATCTATGTCCTAATTTAAGAAAAAGTAAAACATAACACCTTAATATTATTAACCTATCCAAATAATATCAATAAAAACACTAATTTACTAAAGCACAAAACATAATAAATTGACCAAAGCTTAATGGACATGAAGTGTCAAAGATTGAACACAAAAGCTCAATAAAATGGATTGCTATAGTAGAGAGCATTTGTATTAAGTGCTAAGCATATATATGATGACAAAATAATTTGGTATATGTAACTTCCCTAAAATATACAAGTATAAACATTATTATCAAACTCGTCCATAAATTCTAATCTCTAGAAAAAATTTTACTATTCGTCCATTTTGTCAATATTAGCTTTTTTTTTCTTTTGGAACAAGTCAATATTTGCTATTCAAAAAGAGTAAGTCAAAGAAAGAAAGAAAGAAAAAAACAGCACATGTAGGCCACCCATGATCAAACAATCTATCTTTTTCTTTCATAAAGATGATTAAACAAAAGGAAAGAAAATACCTATATATGGGGACCAAAGCTTTTAAAATCCAAGATTCAAGGTAGCCGAATGCTTCAACAATTTACTTGATAGTGTTGTGGTCCCAAGCTTTATAATCTTCTTGCCAACATGTGTGGTCTAGAGCTTTAAGATTTCCTCTTAATTTGTCTTCACTTTGACTATGTGTGAATAATTAGGGTTTATGATTTTGAGCCTATATAAATAATGGTTTCATACTTGAAAGTAGCAGATAGGTAGATATTTTGTATGGGCAAAAGGAAATTTTATAGAGAAAGATTATAAAGTGGAGGCTGAAATAGAGACACTGATTTTTTACGGAAGACAAAGAATATAAAGAAGGAAAGTGGGGGTTTTTATATTTCAAAATAAATTACACATTTTAAAAATAAGAGTCATCTCATAATTAATTAATGATGACTTATTATCTAAAGGTGAGTCATTTATGACTTCTAAAAATAAATAAAAATCATTTAACTTAATAGATGACAGTTAATAGTATGCTTGTCATGTATTACATGTCATCTTTGTCTTGTTTTGTACTAGTGATATTACGTAGATGGCTTTCCCTTCCAGGCTAATGTAGTGCCTCTGAGTTGTGTTACCCCCTAAAATTATTAGGGAAGTATACTGTGATATTGGCCATTCTTTGAAATTTGTAATACCCAAAGTATGGATTAATATGACATTAAAAATAGTTCGTAACTGATAAAAAATGAGAGAAAATTTTTGTCCAGAAACACAATAAAATATCAACCAAACAATAGTAAGATGCTAATGTATGGGAAGCATTCAAATTCAGTAGATTACTCTTAGTCGTGTTAATTGATGTTGTTCTAAAGTATAGAAATGAAGTGTTGTAAACAAAACCTCTATTACATGTCAACAAAATTAAGTAGTAATCAATAATTACCTTGTTTCGTATTCTAACAATTCTTACAAATTCTCAACAAAATGCCACTCCCTAGAAAAAAAATGGTGCAAATGTGTTAGATAAGTCGAAATGAAAAATTTGTTGATATTGCATTGATAAAATATTATGAGGCAAACCTGACTAACTTGCATCTCTTGGGCAACTAAGAAGTCAATACCCTCTCTATTGATGGACCTATTTTAAAATGACAAAAGGAAAAAAAAAGCACTTAGGACACCTTTTTTCTTTTGATACTTAAGTAAAGCTTTACTATCATGGCAATGAGGGACGAAGTTTGATCATCTTTTGATACTTAAGCAAATCTGAACTCAAAACGGTTGAAAACTTCAAGAGGAGAATAAAAGGATAAATATTACTGTTCACATATACGGTACTGTTCACATATATGGTATTGTTAATAGTACTATTCATGACACTATTCATATATATTGTACGATGATGTGGCATTAATCAATGATGTGGCATTGATTGATGACGTGGCATCGACCAATGACATGGCAGCATTTGATTGGAGGAATGATGTGGCATTGAATGATTATGTGGTGTTGACTGATGACATTACTTGACTGATTATATATCATAATCTTATTAGATAAAAACGTGTATGCACTGTTGACCAATGACATGGCAGTATATTAGTGGATTATAAAGGCATGCGTATAGTACATGCATATACATGGGATAATAGCCTTGATGATGTATTCAAACCAATCAAATCTTGCCATGTGGCGTAATCTTGTGCATCCAAATTGTTTTAATCCGATGACCATGATTTACTCATTATATCTATAAAAGGAGGGCTCTCTCCCTAATTTGACACTCTTGAATTCATTTTTTTGCTCCATTCTCTTTATTTCATTCTCCATCTTATATATATATTTTTTATGTATTTTAGTAAAATTTCCATTTTATCTCTAGTTCAAATATGAGTAGCTAATTTTATTTCAGACTTGGGTTGAAGATAAAGTCTTAACATGTTCCATGGGCTTAATTGGTAAATTTATTTTCTCTTCTTCTCTAATTTTTGCGGATATTTTGACTTTTCGTCGATAGATAGTAATGATACAGTTATTAATGTTTGGCACGATAAGCTCTTAGCACCGTATTAATTAGAACGTGGTTCATGAGGAGTGAATTTCACCCTCATGATTTAATTAGCATTACTAAGAAATATTGAGTCTTGATGCATGTTGATACGGATCCAGATACCCAAGTGCTTTATTATAATAGTTGCTACTTTAATTTATTTCTGTCATTCTAACTTTAATTTTAAGATAGAATAAATTAATTTCACTACAATTCAACTACTTATTTAGAAAATTAATTCAACATTCAATTAAAACCCATATATTCATAGGATCGACACTCGTCACTATTAATCTATTGTACAATAGATTCATACACTTGAGAGTTCAATAAAATTTGCATAATAAGTTTTTGGCACCGTTGATGGGGAGGTAAGTTATTTTAATTTGTTGAATTAATTTTTTTATTTTCTTATAATTTAATTCTATAATTTAAATTCCTTTAAATTTATGTAATTTAATTTTTAAGTTATTTTCTTTAGTAATTTTCTTCATTTTATCTTGTTAATTTATTTTAATTAATTCGTAGAATAAAATTTTTGAAGTATTTTTTGTTGTTTTCTTTTAAAATTGTTATTAAAATAAAAAAATTAAAAAATAAATCCACAATTCTTGTAAATTAATTTCTTTTCTTTTTCTCTTTTAAAATTATTAAAAAATTTAAAAAATTAAAATTTTAAAAATTTTAAAAAGTGAATCTATAATTTAAATTTCTTTGTATTTCAGTAATTCAATTTCGTTCTAATTTTTGTAAATCTCTACAATTTAATTTCTAAGTTATTTTTCTTTGTAATTTTTTTTTATTTTGTTAATTTATTAATTCATAGAATTAATTTTTAAGTACCTTTTAGTTGTTTTCTTTTAAATTTTTTTAAAAATAAAAAAAGTAAATCTATATTTTTTTAATTTAATTTATTTTTTCTTTAAATTTCTGTAATTTTATTTTCATGTTACTTTAATTCGTTGAATTAACTTTTATAAATAATTTTTTAGTGTTCTTTTCTTGTATTTTTTTTTCTTATAAAAAAATTCTACAATTTAACGTTTGTCTTTAATTCAATTTCTTTGTAATTTCTTTGTAATTTCTTTAAATTTATGTAATTTAATTTTTACTTTACTTTTCTTTATAATTTATTTTGTTTATCTTATAATTTATTTTAATTTTACTTAATCTATTTCTTGTATTTTCATTTTAGTACTTGAGTGTATGTTCATAGTAAAATTGCAACAAGGTGATAAGGTTAGTGTTATAATTTCTCATTCCTCTTATCACGACCAGTTCTGAACCCTGGAACGAATCGTGACTGATCCTCGAAATTCGACTAGTAATTATTCTAATATTAATAATAAAAATAATATTTCTACTAAAATTTCCGATAGAATTTCTCTATATTTTTGAAATTCCCAATCCTGCAATTAATAAGATAAGACTCCCAAAATAATTTTCATATACAACCAACTCCGTCAATCAACATCTCAAAAAATACCAAATATCATCCGAAATATTTTAATATCAAACACAGTAAGTTATTCTTAATTATAATATCATACAACCCAAAATATTCTACACAAACTCAACAATTCCTAAAACAAATACGTGGCCAATTACACATAACTATCGTTGTTGAGTCAACTATTATACCTGTAAGTCTCCTGTGGGGGGAAAAATATAATAAAACGAAAAAGAATGGGGGTGAGTATAAAACTCAGTGAAGGTCAGTGAATGGATAATAGTTTTTCCGAAAATAATTTTATTTTTAAAATAACTGTATCAACTTTAAATACACAATTCCATCAAATCATAAACGAGAAATATTAAATATTAAATATTTATAATTTAAATTTTATTCCTCACACGCGCGGTGACGGAACCGAATCGAGTTTTCTAAGGCCGCGGGTTGCAAGTTGCCGTTCACTGGTAATCCGGCCGATTTAGGTGACAAGACCAGTCGGGAATGGAAGCTGGAGATGAGAGCAGTAGAACCCAGCCGGTGGCGTGGCCAAAATCCAGCAGAATCGACGGCAGCAAGAACGGGTTTTTGGCCGAAACTTTCGAGCTTCACCGGTGACGTTCTGGTTGTTTTCCGACAGTGAGAACAGTAAAGATATGACCAGCGTCTCAAGGGATATTGAACTTGAAATTAAGATTTCATAAAAAGAAATTGTGAAGATATTGAACTTGCATTAAGTCCTCGTAGTACCAAGTAGTTTCTCATTTTGCATGATTTCTCTATATCACTTTTACTAACGAAATGGTCTTGGAATACAAGATTTCATGTCTCCTTTCCAATATTTCCATTAACTCCTCTTCATAAGTCAAATCTTCTTTCAACTTAATTGGTTGACTCAATAACACATCTTTTTTTTTTCCAAACATCGAGACATGAAATACATTATGAATTTTAGATAACTCAGGTGGTAGAGTTAATCGGTAAGCTAATGAACCAATATGCTTCACGATCTCATATGGCCCAATGTAACGTGGGCTTAACTTCCTACATATCCCAAATCGAAGTACTCTCTTCCAAGGTGATATCCATATAAATACCTTGTTATCAACTTCGAATTCAAGTTCCCATTTGTGCTTATCAATATAGCTTTTTTCTTTTTTTTGTCTATCTTGGGCTACCTTTAATCTATCCCGAATAAATTGTATCTTCTCGTTCATATCCTAAACTAATTCGAGACCAATTAGTTTTCGCTCACCAACCTCATCCTAATACATTAGAGTTTTGCATTTTCAACCATACAAACTCATATGATGCCATCTCAATACTAGCGTGAAAACTGTTATTGTATGCAAACTCCATCAAGGGTAAATACTTGTCCCAACTACCCTTAAATTCCAAAACACATGCTCGAAGCATATCCTCTAATGTCTAAATAGTATGCTCTGATTAATCATTAGTCTGTTGATGAAAAATAATATTTAAAATCAATTGAGTGTCCAAAACCTTCTGCAAACTGGTCCAGAACTTAGAAGTGAATTGAGAATCTCTATCTGAAACAATCATCATAGGCATTCCATGACATCGAAATATCTCAGCCATAAAAATACTCCATAATTATCCATCAAATAAGTGGTCTTATATAGTAAAAAGTGTGCCGATTTCGTGAGTCGACCAATAATCATCCAAATACTATCATGTCCATTCTGAGTATGATAAAGTCCCGCTACAAAGTCCATATATGAGGCATAAAGCCCTTGATGTCATTGGACTTATAAAAATATCTCTATATTTTACACACGTGTGAAAACAGTAAAGTAATTATCATCCATAACGTGTTTGTATTTATTATAGCTACTGATGCCGTAATGATTATAACCCGTAAACCATTGGTGAATGTGAACAAAGTCATGATTGGCCTTTATGAATGACAACAATTTACGTAGACTTCTTTAGCTAAACATAAAGTTTATGGACCTGTAGTCTAGACACCTAAAGATGTCAAGTCCGTGATATATAAGTCAATATTTTTCAGGAAACGTAATGACCACAATGAAATCACCAAATACTGATTGCCTAAGAATTATTGAACAAGGTTTCCTACAATGAACTGGTATAAAAAATAAAGTATATATTCCTCAGTGATAGATAATATGACGTTTTCGATTTTAACAATTTTCACGCAGCTTAGAAAAGACTTAACTCGCATCTCATGCATGTAGCGACAACATATCTGCATGGCTCACTAGGTCATAATATTTTAAACAAAAATCCCTTAAGAATTTACTATGCCTGAAAGGATATAAATCAAATGATCGTAGTCTTTTTCAATCAAGCCGTAATAATCCTTGTAAGAATTGAATCAATCTGGATACATGTGGTATAATTATTTGAGTTAAAATTTAGAAAGATATAAAATTGATTCTATCTACCATTGTATCCATTATAAAATCTGAACCGAGATTTGTAATTGTGGCATCTTATGCTGATGACATGAGATTAATTAGAACTCCTGAAGGGTCTAAAAATTACTGAATATTTCAAAGAGAAAATTTGAAATGAGACTTTTTCTTGAAAATAAAATATGATTTTGACTTAAAGATCGAGCATAAAATAAATAGATTCATTATCCATCAATCAACTTATATAGAAGAAAGTATGGATAATGCTCAAGTACATTATAGAAGAGATAGAGAAGGAAGAGGAAATTAAAATTACAGGTGAAGACTCAAGTCTAATATTTTTCGCTTTTTATCTCCATCATTTTTCTTATCTTTATTGCCTGAATTCTCTCCATCATCATCTTTTTTCTCCTCATTTGGCCTAGTTTGAGAATTGGTTGAGTCACCTTCAGGCTTATATGCCTCTAACAAATCAATCAATTCATTGGCACTACTAGCATGGACAAAGATTCTTCGTGCTGAAAAAGGAAGAATACCCTGCACTACAGCGGCATCCAAGAAAAATAACAATGTGCTATAAAAATTGTTTACATTTAGTAAACCAATAGGTTTTTTATACTTGTTTTGTTGAGACCAAGAAGCAATAGTAAAAATTTCTTCAAGAGTTTTAAATCCACCCAGTAGAGCAATAAAAGCATCAACATTGTTGCTCAAATTTAGAAGCCGCTCATGTGTGTTAGAAGCAATCCCGTGTCTAGTTTTCGGAATAATTCCTGTTACACAGCCCATAAACATAATATCACCGCTATCAACTGTTAAACGTATCTTCCGCTTGCTCAATGCCTTTCCTAGATCCTTTGCAGTATTCACAAAATCTGGAATATTTCCACAACTATTCTCACAAAATACACCAATATTTTTGAGCTGTTGTGCTTTAAACTCAGCCATTATTCTTGTGAAAGCCTTAATTTTTTTTTTTAACTGCAAACTCTAAAAGATTTATACCAATGAATCATACCACCTACTTCTTATATACACAATTGTCTGTTATGCTACACATCCCGGTATTTTAGTAAGGATGACTTCTTGATTTGCGATATCTACAACAGATAAATATTGTCTGTAAAAGTAGATCTTCTTATCATGATATCTTTGACAACTGCATGGTGATTACGCCATATACAAGCATAATTCAAACCATATCTTGATTTTTACTTCGAAACTAATCATTTTTTTTTCTTTTTGCCTAGCTGAAGATTTCTTGAGCAGATAAATTTAACGTGATTGGATATCACGATGTATTTCCCATGATTAAAGGAGAAAAGAGACGAAAAAGTAAGAAAATTAATCTCAAGCAGATATGTTCCCACTGATAAGATTTGTCGTATCAAGACTCAGGAATGTTATGAATAGTAAATTCATCATTATACCTATTTGTAAAACTACTTTAGCACCCTCCACGTTAACTATATATATATATGTATGCATTATTCAAAAGATTGAAGCATCTCGCGGTTATCTCCTTTTGCATTTTGCTTTCCTCTCATTGTGGTTTGTTCCGTTCCTATAAGCATATAATTAATAAATAATCTTGTAATACGTTATCAGCACGATTAAGCCCTTATACAGCCGTATGATTTATCAAAATAAACCTCTCAACATGTTGAACAACAGCTATAGAAATCGTCTTGATAGAAGCTCAAATATATCTAGAAAGGATAAGAAAAATTCTGATTATAAAGTTAAGGATTGAATCAAAAAATACGTCGTAGGTAGGTCAAATAAACCCAAATATGGAACTAGTCACTGTTCGCAAATTCGGCCACCTCGCTGGCCATAGAAGGCATCATCAAAACAAAAGAAAATTTGTCCTTCTCTGTATATCTCATCATATAAAAATATATTCTAATTTGATAATTCATGATTTAGCCTCCGATAGATTTTCAGAACTATTAAAACTCTTAGCCACCCTTACTCTTCACATGTTCAATAGTAATTGTACGATCAGTATGTGCCAAAGTTCAATTATATACTACTGTAATCACAATTTAAGCTAGCATATCAATTAACTGCTCAATATTCAGAACACTTGTTGGCAGCTGCAGTGCAATCCCATGTGTTAAAGATCCAACTATTCTCTTATCCATGGATTCAATTTCCCCGCAAGTACAATACCTACAGTCAACTCAGCTTTTATAAACCTAAAAGGATAACGACCAAGGCCACATCTACTGCTACGAGAAAGCATAATAATACCTAAAAAATATCAACTCCGACTTTCATAATAGTACCACTTTTTCTAACTTAAAACAATAAAGTCTACAGAATCTAAAACCATGCTCTGATACCAACTCTGTCACGACCCGTCCCGAACCCTGGAACGAATCGTGACTGATCCTCAAAATTCGACTAATAACTATTCTAATATTAATAATAAAAATAATATTTCTACTAAAATTTCTGATAGAATTTCTCTATATTTTTGAAATTCCCAATCCTGCAATTAATAAGATAACATTCCCAAAATAATTTCCATATACAACCAACTCCGTCAATTAACATCTCAATAAATACCAAATATCATCCAAAATATTTTAATATCAAACATAGTAAATTATTCTTAATTATAATATCATACAACCCAAAATATTCTACACAAACTCTACAATTCCTAAAACAAATACGTGGCCAATTACACATAACTATCGTTGCTGAGTCAACTGTTGTACCTGCAAGTCTCCTGTGGGGGAAAAAATATAATAAAACAAAAAAGAATGGGGGTGAGTATAAAACTCAGTGAAGGTCAGTGAGTGGATAATAGTTTTTTCAAAAATAATTTTATTCTTAAAATAACTGTATCAACTTTAAATACACAATTCCATCAAATCATAAACGAGAAATATTAATAAATCACTTCACATTTATAATTCAATCACTAACTTCGGAAACATATATAATATCATGTGAAATAACCAAGGAAGAATATGTCATAACATCGTATAAATACTCAATCTGAAATCATCACCAAATACTGCGTAAAACCGAAGAAAATTCGCAACATATAATATCAATTTCGAATACTGAAAACTTTCACAAAACGAGTACCTGGGGAAATAATCTCATCTTATTCGGACCTCAACGGACGAATAATCAAGCAACCATCATGCCCCGGAGCTACACGGATAATCCAGACCTCAACGGATGGGCAATCAAGAAACCATCATACCCCGGAGCTACACAGATAGACGGGGAAATAATATCTCATATGTCATCTCATTTCGACATATCGCATCATCATAATTATGCATGCATAGTCCCCAAAGGACAAAAGCCCCCAAGCAAACGACCCAAAGCCTCTATGTGTACTCCGACGGGCCCCAAAGGCCTATATCTCATATCATCACATCACAGTGTACAGGGAAGGGTACTGTCTAATGACTTGAAAACAATCGAAAATACACATGTATATAAACATCCGATAATATCCGAAATCACATTCTCTTTTATTATCAACAACATTTAAAATCCATTTCCTTTTCTTTTAAAAATATTATTAATACCCATATATTCAAAGTGAGAAATAAAATCATTTATCATACGCAATTCCGATAATAAACAACATTATTCAGATAAAATCCATTCATCATAAAATCACTTAAATCAGGCATTTAAAAATTCATTTGCAATCATGCTTTATCATAATTAAAAATCATAATAATCCACAGAGAAAATAGATTTTGTATATTCCACTCACAGTGACAACGATCAATTCCGATATCGTCGACGTTCGTGAATTGTTTCTCATTCGCAGGTCCCGCTAATCAAATTAATCACATAATTATTATTAATCACATAATTATTACTAATCACATAAAGTACAATTAATTGTACTTAATAAAACTCGAACTCACATAATATGACTCCTGAATATTTAAAATTATTAAATTATCCTTATGTCCAAAATCACCAAATTATCCTTATTTCCAAAAATTACCAAAATGCTCTCAATATCATAATTTACTTAATTGTCCTCAACAATACATTTTATTAATTTATCCTTAAAATTCTCAATTTCTGAAATATCCTCAAATCCTTTAAAATTATCGGAATGCTTTAAATTCAAAATTATCGAAATATCCCAAAAATCATAATTTATCAATTTAATCTCAAAATCATAAATTACCAACCTATCCTCAATTTTAAAAATTACTAAAATATCCACATATTCGAAATTATGAAATTACCCTAGAGGTATAAAATTATTAAATTACTATCAATTACTTAAATTACTGATTTACCATCGAAATCTCAAATTACCTAACTATCCTTATCCACAATTATCAAATTACCCATAACTTTTAAAAATTACAGAATTAACTCTAAAATTCTCAAGCTTTATCAAATTGCCCCTCACCGGTCAACAATGACCGGACTTCGGTCAACGGTGACGGGAAGCTTAGATCATGTAGTTCCGACCTCGGTGAGTCCAACAGTACCGGCAGTGACCTCCCACGCGCGGTAACGGAGCCGGATCGAGCTTTCTAAGGCCGCGGGTTGCAAGTTGCAGTTCACTGGTAATCCGGCCGATTCAGGTGACAAGACCAGTCGAGAATGGAAGCTGGAGATGAGAGCAGTAGAACCCAGCCGGTGGCGTGGCCAAAATCTGGCAGAATCGACGGCAGCAAGAACGAGTTTTTGGCCGAAACTTTTGAGCTTCACGGGTGGCGTTTTGGTTGTTTTTCAGCAGTGAGAACGGTAAGGATATGACTAGCGTCTCAAGGGCTTCAAATCGATACCAAGATCGTCTCGAACAGTGGTTGAAATTGAGAGATCCGATCGGGTCAAGTTCGCGGGTTACGGGTTTGAATCCAGGTCAACGGGTATCTCTCTCTCTCTCTCTCTCTCTCTCTCTATTTCTCTTTCTCTCTCTCTATTTCTCTTTCTCTCTCTCGACTTATCTCTCTTTATTAAAATATATATATATATATATATATGCGCAAATATTACAATCCTCCCCCCTTATAAAAATTTCGTCCTCGAAATTTACGTGTGTAACAAGAAATTGTGAAGATATTGAACTTGCATTAAGTCCTTGTAGTCCCAAGTAGTTTCTTATTTTGCATGATTTCTCCATATATAAATATATATATATATATGCGCAAATATTACACCTCTTTACTTTTATTAATTTTGTTCTCATTTTTTTGCATACTTTGCATGCATGGTCAAACATCATAATTATCTAATCTTGAGCCTATAGACCTATAACTAGATTTTTTTTCAATTTTTACTTTTATTTAATTCTTGCTTGTACCTATTCTCAAGTAAATTATGCTCTCGATGTTCTGGTCCCTTTATTGTTCACACTGTTTTTTCATATTGAGTAATTAAAATTAAAGATTCATAGAATGGTGCAACCTTTAAAATTAATAGTTAAAGATTAAAGTTATACTCGAGTACCAACCACATGAAAAAGACATCGAAATAAATTTGAGTGACCTATCAAATTTGAATTAAGATTTTACTTTTCGGTGATTTAATTTTCTTTTCTCCTTGTGATTATTTTGACTATTATTACATAAGTATTTTTATTAAACCCTTAAGTTTTCTTTTATCATTATGAGTGCCTCAACTAAACAACTTCTCTTCAATATTCTTAGATAGTTTTGGCATGCACAATCTCATCTCAGAAGCTAAATACAATTTTATAAAATACATCCTATTTAGAAGCTGCAACCACCAGAGTTATTATCTCATGTTGAAAATCTAGAAAGACAACTCTGGGAAATATAAGGTGGAATCTACGAAACTCAACTAGAACTTGAGAACGATGGTAAGTTAATATTTTTTTATTGTATGTTATTTTTTATTTGCCTTTGCATGTGTTGTATTTTTATTAGATTTTTTTTTCTCTTTAGTGTGTTATCATTTTTCACCCTGGTTAAGTGGCAGATAACAGTACTTCGTGACAATCAATGTCGATTACTTCAGTTTTCTATAATAACTAATATTCTAAGTTAAAGACATGGATAGAAATGCTTGCCTCCTAAATTTATTATATACATGCCTTGTTGTGGTAAAGAAAATTATTTAAGAAAATAAAGAGCTCGAAAGCTCTCTAATGTTTATCATAAGTGTGCTAGGATGAGAAGCGATAAAAAGCCATGTTCTTTAGGAATAATGTCTGATAATAGGAAAGATAAGATTCAATTCATTATGGATGACTTGAATAAAGAGTTATTGGATGATATCCTTTTGTCTCTTGAAACGCATCCCAGTGGATATGTACAAAACACAATACTCCAGTTATGACTATTATTCTAGAAAGAATATGTAAAATAGAGTCTCAGGAATCTGATTATAAACAATCCTGTTAGCCAGTTTGTAAGAAAACTAGATGAGAAGCCTATCCTCGACCCATAGAGAGTGTTTAAGTCGTTTCTAGATATAAAACCAGAGGAAGATATGAGCCACAGTCGCAGCTACTTGTAAATATCTTTTTATTTCAATATTATTTTATTTCACTGTTATTTAATCACTTACATTTTTATCTTTAATAATTTTATGCTATCATTATTTGCTTTGTCTTTTTTACTCTCGAGTCATGTGCTTCACGAGTTATTTTATATAGATATACTACCTCATTTATAACTCTAGAGACCCTAATGACATTAGCATCTTAGTTCCATCTGAATATTCATCAGAAATCTATCAGTTTGTTAAATGTCAATAATTTTTATGATGGCTTTCTCGCATTTCTTAACCATACAATAAAAAAACTATTTCATTCCTTCCACAGTGAAAAAAATCTTTATTTGTGCACACACTACTAATGAGCTACTTGATCTGTTAGAAGCCTATAGACCAGAACCACATCTTAGGACTTTAATGTTGGAGTGGCCAACTAATGATGGTGATAGTAGCCGTAGTAAGAAGTGCAAATTATATTTAATTCTCTGCAAGTAAATATTTTTTTTTGTGTTGCAGTACCCAAGTAATATCGTCTAATCTCTACTTCTTTCCTTTAAAATATTGAGGATAATGTTTTATTCTGGTTGGGGGGAGGAAATAGTTGATAATTGTTGAATGTCTCAATCTTAGTGAAGTTTTTACTAATTTTTATTATAGAAACTAACTGTGGTTTACTTTTTACGTCGAAAATGATTGAATATGGAGTCTAGTGACTTTAGAAACCCATCTTCTTAATTTGAAAGTTAAAAAAAAATAGTCATTTTTTTATTAAGTTTCATTTTAAGTGTGATTTTTCTAATTTCCTCTTTTTAATTTCTTCTTTATAAATATACACTTTCAAATTTTTGAGTTAAAAATGCCTGAATATGCAATGTCGTGATTCTAAAAATGCATCTTCTTAGTTCTTTTAACAAAAAAATTAAAAAAATACTTTTGTGATTTTTTTTGACATGATGACTTTCAAATTTTAGTATTTGTATTATCCTTAATCTTCAGTTTTGTTACACCATATTTGCTACTTTACATGTTGATGTTGGAGACAAAAATATGAGTTGCTTAAAGGAATATACAAATCAGAATAAATTCTAAGTAAGTTCTTGAGCTTACTATTTTTTTTGGAGAGTAACCCTTTTTGCCATTCTTTATACAGCCTAGCAGTTTATTATTTGATACACGATCTATAAATTTCTTTTAAGTCAACCTTCTAAAAAAAAAAAAATTGCTACATCTGAAAGTTTATCTAACTAGTAGCTATAGAAGATTAGTTAGAGCCCTAAAAGATGATGGAAATACTATATTTGACTTGTTTGAGCTTTTCTAGCCACCCCTTTTTTGAAATATCCTTAGTTAACCCTTTTGAATCTTTAAAAAAAAATATTATCGTTTTTATTGTTAACTTATCATCTCAACCCGACTTTGATCTAAACTATTACACAATGTCGTACAAGTTTTATCACCTATTCATGTTTGAGAAAAATATAGATAATTATTTTGTTCAATAAAATTGTACCTTAATAAAAGAAAAGAAGAAAAAAAGAAAAGAAAAAAATTTAAAATTTATATATTAGTTTCAAAAAAGAAAGGGAGATGTACCCTGTAATCTTTAAAAAGAAAAACTTTACTTTTTCTCAAACACGTATTTTGTTTTCTTTCACTATTTTTCCGTCTTTATTCGCTATGTCTCTAGCCTACATTACATCCTAATAAAGGTCCTTCTTGATTTTAGGAAACTAAAGTTTAAAGTAGAAACTAGTTACATGGGCTATAAAGATGTAGTGATGCATAAAAAAAGAAAAAAATAAAAAATATATAAATAATATATATATATATATATATATATATTGGTCTGATTCATATTTTGGCTTGAGATCGAATTATTTCTAAATTGTGGGCACATTTAATTTCATCTTGGTGAGAGTGTGTGATATTACTTTAATATTTTCTCTCAATTTACTATTCATGAGGGTGACTATTGTTATTGGATTTAATTTTTTTGTGAGAGTGTCACTACTAGTGAGATTTTAAGGTATTGACATGTCATTCTTGAAAGCAACTTAATTACAATAGTTGTAACAAAGTTTACTAAATTGATTCATGTGTATAGTTGATTTAGAAATAATATTTCTTAAAGACTGAAGATAACACTTATTTTTTTATTTGATTAACATCATAAGTTTAATTAAATAAACATGATAGTTAAAAAAAATGTTGGGTTTAAATTTGTTTTCGCTTAATTTGCTAGGGACTAGCAATAAGCTGGTTGAGGGGTGTATTAAGTATTAGAAAATATATATTTATAAAAGATAAAATTGTCATTTTATATTTCAAGTTTCATTAACTTTCTTGCTTTATATATTTAAATTTCTTGTGATTTTAATTATATGTGTTTTATTATAGTTAAGTATTTTATGTATTTAAGAGGTATCATGGTCATTTTATAATAAATGAGTATTGGATGACAAAAAAAATTGCAAATTTGAATTCAGAACGATCGAAAACTTTAGGAGGAGTATAAAGGTATAAATGTCACTATTCATATATATGGTATTATTCACATGTATAGTATTATTCATGGTACTATTTATGACACTGTTTATATATACTATATGATGATGTGGCTAAACAACTTATTTTAATTTCTGTTCCTTATTCTTATTTAGTTCATTCCCATTCTAATCCATTCTCATTCATGCTCATTCCTAATCCAGCTCATTCTTATTCCAGTTAGTAAACACAACATTAAAATATTGATATGAAATGAATGGGGTCTCTGTTTTCATTTATTTAATTTGTTTTTTGCTAAAAGCTGTCGTTTCACTTTATTTTTTGACAATAAAATATTTTTAAAAATAAAGTCAAACTTTCATAATTAAAGTCAAAATAAAAAATGATTTATTCTTTTTTGATAGCCAAATAATCTATCACCATTCTATCATAGGCTATTGATAAACAATATTTCTATCACAAATATATCATTAATGCATGGCATGAAAATAATTTATCAATCGTCTATCATTATAGGCCTCCAAACTAAAAACTGACACACAGGGTACTTTCATAATAGGTGCTTTTTCCTAAAGTGACTAAAAGTTACAAGTCATTATATAATTTAAACAATATTGTTGAATGAAATTTGTATTTTGGTACTTAAAAAAAAAGATAAAAAGAAAAAAGAAAACTAAATCGCGATGTCGTACAAATTAGCTCCTCCTATATATAATTCCTAGTGTCGCCACTAATTCCATCAATAATCAACTTCTCTGCTCTTATATTATCTCATATCAAAATAATATTTTACCGTAAAATGTTACATCTAACAGCAAAAAAAAGTAAAAATTTGACTAATTGATTGAACGATTTTCGTGTTGACTACTTCAAGATTGGCAAAATATCATATAAATACAATGAGTATTGATGTCTATTATTTTACTATTATATCTTAACATAATTTTTGACTTTACTACACTTTCATTAGCACTGTTAATTGACATATCGAACACTAAATTTGCCACAGCTGTGAATTGAGGGAGAGTTCACTAGACTCCTTTTTATTTGTTTTATATTTTTTTTGGGTGGAAGGAAAGAAAAAAAAAAAAAGCTATTAATCTTCCATATGAGGAGATATTCATATGGATGATAAACGCGTGTCAAAAATTGATTAAGCAATATATTATGTATCAAAAAAAGTTTGTCCTTATACAATTAATTGAGGGAAAAAGAAGCAGAACAAAACAAAATACGTACGATGCTATGCAAGAAGAGTCTATAACATTGCTACTTTCCATACAATTTACAAATTATTATCATGTGCATTGCGTACGTGGACTTTTCATATCTTAAAAATATACATACAGATATTGCAGAGTACAATTCATGCGCAGGGAGTTGGCAATTTTTAAGCTTGGAATATGGTCAACATAGGTATACCTATCCCTATTTTCATTACTCGTGTTTATTCCGATAAAATCTCAAAATTCGCAGGCACTTTAAGATTTGTAAGTCAATTTTCAAAATTTGGAAACGAAATAGAGATACCCTTTGTTATCCCTGCATGTGAAAACATTAATAAGGCAACTAATTTTGTCTAGCCAATCGGATGCATTATCTGCTACCTAAACAAGGAAGCGTGGGAGGCTTAGGCTTCAAGGGCCAAAATGAGTGTTCCAGTGTTTCTAAGGTGGTTAAAGAGAGAAAAGTAGAGACTCTGGGGTGACTAGAGTTATTATTAAGGTCTCAAACCTTAGAGAGAAACTCCATGAGATTTCTTTTTTCTTCTTTTCTTTTTTCCCCTTAGGAGTGTGAGAGCTCTTAACCTTTGCAACGGACAGTTCCCTTGTTACTTTTGTTATATATTATTAATAAAGTAAATAGCCATGCGTTTGTTCCCATGGAAGCAGGACAGACAAAATCAAACCAGTAAATCTCATGAGTTCAATTCATTTCCGTTTGTTCTTCAATTGTTTCATCGTAGTTCGTCTGATCTTTTATTGAAGTTTGTTAAGCGTTTCTTTATTTATTTGACTATTTATACGTCATGATCCGGCCGTCATTATCATTAAACAGTTTTAATTAAACCACTTTTAGAAACCACTTAATATATATTTTAATTTCTTAGCACATAGTTTGCAACTGCTTCTTATTCTAAATACATTGATTTGATTATAAACGAGAAAAAGTATAATCCTCTTTTTCGCCGGCTCGGTGACGATTCTTGGTCTAGTAATATTAGATCAATCTGGCCTAATAAAAACCTCCTAGAACTGCGTGATCAATTCAGAATAGGGGAGCAAGTCGCAAATTCTCCTTTTCGTGCATAAACGAAAGGCGCACGCCACGCCATTTTTAGGTTAAATCCATAATTACGAAATAATTAAAAGACTCAATTGCACTAATTACAATGGGGCCGTATAGAGGCTGATTCAATGGCAGCAGCGTCTGTATGAAACTCGTCTATGGGATGGTGGGGTACTGAAATTGCCATATATAAGGGGTGTTCCCAAGGTTATGATGTGTAGTACCGTAAAATAATACTAAACAAAATGATGCTGCAGTCTGCAAGGTAAGTTAATCAATGAGATTATGAAAGCACTGAATTTTGTGCATGACAAGAATAGAGCTTTGCCAAAAGTTCAATTTTCCAATTTCTTGGCCGCCCTCCAACTGCTAAGATTTGCCGAGATTCTTCTATTCTATATTCTAAATACTACAAAAACTAAGTAACTTTTGACTTACGTTTAATTAATCCTTTCAGCCTGCACTGGGACACGAGCGTTGACTCAATATATTACTATTGTTTATACCAATTGTCATAAAAATAAAACAAAACTTAGAAGTATAGCAATAGTTGATGCATTTTTTGAATGAACAGCAACTACTGTTTTCCCAAAATTTCTACTATATCAAGTTTTCTAAACCATTTTCTCCGTGAAGTGAAGGTCTCCAATCATGTGTCTTCGCGTCCAAAAGAAACAATTACCAAAAGTTGTTGTGGTTACCGAAGATAATGCTCCGATACTCTAATTACTTCTTTGTACTGAATTTCTAGATAGAGAGATTATAGGGAAGCTTACATAATTTTTTATTGATTTTATTTCTTAACTCTAAATGTGGGAGGGCTTAGTCTTTCTTTAGACAACTTAAACCATTGAGGTGGAGGATTTATTGTAACATATGGCATTACTATTGTGACAAGCGTCAACAAAGTCTATGCATAATGACACCTATCAATGTGTCAATACTTGTTCATGGCAAGTATTTTTTATTCATTTTAATGGGCATGGACTTGATGTTAGCCCTTATATTCATTCCTTAAAAGAATTGATTTAGCCGCATATTGCCCGTAACTAGAATTCTGCGAAGTCTTTACTTCGTCGACACTTAAAATATTTTCTAAGTAATTGTCGTTAGTCCATTCTTGTAAAGAATGGCCCTAGGGATTTTTTTTTAAACAAATTCAATTAGTGTATTTGTTAAACTTTTGCCATAAGCACTTTCTTGAAAATATTTACTCGTAAACACTTCACATAAAGTGTTTGTTTGCCAGTAGGCTCATTAATAGAATTGTTGTTTACTTGTATGCTCATTATATAAAATATATGCTTACTCATATGCTTATTCTGTATAATATTTTTTGGTTCATAGGCTCATTGTGTAGCATGTTTGTTTACCCATAATCTCATTTTGTAAAATGTATTTGGCTCTTAAGCACTTTTGTGGAATCTTTGTTGGCTCATGGGCTCATTCTATAAAATGCTTCTTTGCTCATATGAATGCTTTGTAGAATATTTGTTGGCCTATAGGCTCATTCTATAGAACTGATGTTTATTTATAAGCTCTTTACGTAAATTAGTTTCTGTATACTTAGGTCAATCTTACAAAGAATAGATTTAGGTCATTTTTATAAAATCATATGATTAGGCATTTTGTCAATTCTTGTCCTTAGGCAATTTAAATAGTATACTTTTTAAGTACCCATTTCATTTTAGTAAAGACATCTAGGTCAGTTATGTGTAATCACTTGCTTAGACAATTTAAATAGAATATTTTCTAAGTATCTATGTTAGACTCCAGGAGAATAGACTTAAACCATTTCATGCATAAAGATTTTCTAGGTCCATCTTTTTATGGACTTTTGGTCCCTTTATAATTTGGTATAGCAAATGTCTACTAAATCTCGCTTTTCAAATTTGAGAAGCAAGATTTTTTTTCTTTTGTTTTCCTTTGGGATTTACTACACTTTTCCTTCTATAGATTGAATTTTAAAATAAAAAAATTTCTTTGAAGCATTTATCCTACTAGATTCAATCCATAAACAATCTTAAATGGCTTACTAATAGCATTGTAGAATTTATCTTAACAAAGCAATTATTAAAATTCATAAAGAAAAAGAAAGATAAAAAGTATCTTTTTTTTTTTTGGAAAAGACACTTGATTTTCTAGAGTGTGACTGAGAGTTTGTGTTATAGGAGCTCTTTGACCACTTATTAGCAAGATGTCATGTTTCCTTCTTTTACCCTTCTTTTCTTTTATCTTCTTATCTTCTCCTCATCTTCTCTTTATCTCCAATGTTTGTTTTTTGTTGGCTTTCTCTTGTAGAATCTAAACCTTTTCACTAAAAAATGTCACTTTAAAATTGAGTAGTAGCTTTGAAGATAAACAATTTTATAGAGAAGTGCTGTAGGCAATCCTTGTAGATAATTGCCCTCAGGCATTTTGAAATATTTTTGTCGATACTCGCCTTTCAACAGTGTTTAAAGACATTCCTTAGGGAATTTTTTCTTAGAATATTTTCCATGGATTTGTCCTTTGATTAATTATTGTTGTAAAGAATAAGCTTGAAGAAACTATTCAATAATTGTCCTAAGGCATTTTGTCAAGACATGGCCTTATGTGTTTTGCCAAAACACTCCATCAGGCATATTCTCACAGCATACCTTTAAGGTCATTAATCAACTATTGCCTTTAAGTGTTATAACCAACATCCACTTTACACGCTTTAGTCAACACACTCTTAGTCATTTTGAATAAAACATGCCCTTAAGACTTTTAGCTAGTATGTACATTCAAAACTCTAATTAACACTTGCCTTTAGGTGTTTTAGTCAATAGTCAATAATTAAAGGTCGGCGCTTTAGTAAGCACCTACTTTTAGCGCTTTAGATAATCATTCCCTTTTACATGTTTCACTTAAAATATTTTCTGAGTACCTAGGTCACCCTCTTAAAAAACAAGCCTAGATAACTTTATGGAATTATGCCTTTTGTGTTTTGGTTAAAGACAATCTTTTTCAAGTACTTTTACTCAGAAGATTTCTAAATACCTAGGTCATTCTTTGTATATAGTAGACATGGGTCATTCTTTGTAGAATTACTTTGTCAAATTCTAGCCCTTTAAGTATTTTTCATAAAAGCATTTTCCGCGTACCTAGGTCATTCATTGTTAAAAATGAGCCTAAGTCATTCTATGTAGATTATGTCTTTGATGCCTTGTCAAAGACTTATCTTTTAGGCATTTCACTTAGAAGCATATTTTAAGTAGTTACGTTATTCTTTGCAAAGAATAGACTCAGGTTACTCTTTGTAGAATTATACTTTTAGTACTTTTTAGAAGACTCGACCTTTTGGTACTTCAATTAAAAGTATTTTCTTAGTGCCTAGGTCAATCTTTGCAGAATTACGCTATTTATTCTTTATCTAAGACTTACTATTTGGGCATTTTACGTAGAAATATTTTTTAAGTACCTTAATCATCCTCTTCAAAGAATGGAACTAGGTCATTCTTTATAGAATTACACCTTTGGCTTTTGTTCGAAGTCTTAAGCTCTGAACATTTTCCTTAGAAATATTTTTTGAGTACTTAGGTCATTCTTTTAAAGAATGTAACTAGGTCTTTTCTAGCCCTTAGGTGGTTTGTCGTATCTTGCCTTCAGCTTAAAGTATTTTATAATTACCATGGTCATTTTTATAAATAATAGACCTTGGTTATTTTTGCATAATCATGCTGTTGAGTGTTAGAAAGTGTATATTTATAAAGAAAAAAATCGTCATTTTACACTTTAAATCTCACTAACATTATTACTTTTATTTATTTAAGTATTTTGTTATTTAATTATATGTGTTTTATTATAATTATGTATTTTATATATTTTATGGGCATTACGATCGTTTCACAATGAACGAGTGATCAGATAGCAAAAAGGACGTCGTATTTGGACTCAGGACGGTCGAAAACCTTAAGAGGAGCATTAAAAGAAAAAAATCACTGTTCACATATACGATCTTTGTCGACGTGCATCGATCGCTTCACTTCATCGTTCATATATACGGACTGATGATGTGGCAACTACCTATGACATGGCAGTATCTGATTGGATGAATTATGTGGTATTGATTGCTTATGTGGCGTTGACCGATGACGTGGTATTGACTGATAATGTGTCACAATCTTATAGGGCTAGATTTCTTATGAACTGTGGATTGATGACGTGGCAGCATCTCAGTGGAGCAAAAATCGTGTGTACAACACATGTGCGTATATGGGATTATTTACTATTCAGGTGGTGTTACTGTGTAAATATTGACTGTTGACTATTGACTGATGACGTGGTGCAATTCTGAGCATCCGAATTATTTTTAATCCGATGGTCATGATTCACTCAATGTGTCTATAAAAAGGGGGCTCTCCCCCCCTAATTTGATACCCCTGAATTCATTTTTAAGCTTAGATTTCTAAAATTCCTTCTCCTTCTTGTAGTTTCTTTGTATTTTAATAAAATTTCCTTTTTTATCCTTAGTTAAAATATGAGTAGCTAATTTCTTTTTGAGCTTGGGTTGAAGGTGAAGTCTCAACATGTTCCATGAGCTTAATTTGGTAAATTTACTTTCTCTTCCCCTCTAATATTTGTGGTTGTTTTGACTTTTCATCGACAAATAATAATAATCTTGTCTAAATACAGCTCAAGTTAAACTGGCACCCTAGTACAAGATTATTATTATTGGCACGATAAGCCCTTGACACCATACTTATTGGAGAGTGGTTCATGAGGTGTGGAATCCCCCCTTATGATTTAATTGGTATTAATATGGAATATTTAGCCCATGGAGTATGTTGATGCGGATCCGGATACCCAAGTGCTTTATTATAACAATTTCATTCTTAAGTATTCCCTCCATTTTAATTCACAATTTAGGATAAAGTTACCATAATTTAATTGTTTCCATTAAAAGAAAATTAATTCGGCATATAATTAAAATCAATCTTCTCGTGGGATCGACACTCGTCACCATTAATCTATTCTATAATAGATTCGTGCGCTTGCGAGTTCAATAAAATTTGCATAACAAGTTTTTGGCGCCGTTGCCAGGGAGGTAAGTTATTTTAATTTGTTGAGTTAATTTTTTTTGTTTTCTTGTATTTTTTCCTTATAAAAAATAATTCTATAATTTAATTTTTGTAATTTAATTTTATTCTGTGATTTCTTTAAATTTCTGTACTTTAATTTAAGCTTTACATTTCTTTGTAATTTGTTTTGTTTATCTCGTAATTTATTTTAATTTATTTGTAGAATTAATTCATAGAATTAGTTTTTTTTAAGTAAATTTTTTTGTTATTGCTTTCTTTAAAAATTATAAAAAAATTAAAAAATATAAAAAAATTAAAAAAGCGAATATGTAATTTAATTTTGGTAATTTAAATTTCATTAAATTTCAATAATTTAATTTCTTTGTAATTTCTTTCAATTTCTATAATTGCATTTCTGAGTTATTTTTCTTTGTAATTTTGGTTTATTTTGTTAATTTATTAATCCGTAGAATTAATTTTTTTTTTAATAATTTTTTTGTTGTTTTCTTTTAAATCTTTTTCCTGTAATTTAATTTCATTTCTTTTTCTGTTCTTTATATTTCCGTAATTTAATTTTTCATTTTTCGTTGTAATTTATATTCTTATTTTATTTTTAGTTAATCTATTTCTTATATTTTCTTTTTAGCACTTGAGTGTATGTTTATAGTAAGGTTATAATAACGTCACAAGGTTAGTATCATAATTTCTCTCTCCTCTTTATTTTTATTTATTTTATTTTCATTTATTTTGTTATTTGCATGCATAGTCGAAGGTCATTATCACCTAATCTTGAACCTTTAGAGCTTGATTTGGAAAAAACACTTCGCACGTACAAACACACTGTTTTTCAAGAGAAATTTGAAATGGATTTGCAAAATCAGCAACCAAAACCACAAGAGAGGCCATTTAAGGATTATTTTAAGCACATCATGCATAAGGTACCCAAATGTAGCTGCTAGGAGTTTTGAATTAAAACCTAGTGTGCTAAACTGTCTCCCCACATTCTATGGCCTAGAAAATGAGGACCCATATAATCATCTGAATGATTTTCATGCTATTTGTCAAACTTTTAAATACGAGAATTTTTCAGATGATGATGTTAAACTTAGAATATTCCCATTTTCATTAAAAGATAGAGCTCGTTCATGGTTTAATACAATGCTTGCTAATAGTATTACATCATGAGAACAAATGGTAACTAAATTTTTAAATAAATATTTTCCAGTTCATAAAACCAATGCTATTCGCAGGGAAATTTTAGAGTTTACTCAAAGAGATGACGAGCAGTTTTTTGAAACATGAGAGCGATTTAATGGGCTACTCTTGAAGTGTCCACATCATGGGTACGAGAAATGGCACCAATGCCAATACTTTTTGGAGGGATTATTGCCACATATGCAAGAATGGCTAATGGCAACCAGTGGAGGAGAGTTAATGTCCAAAAGCGCTTCAGAGATTTGGAAATTTTTCCAACGGCAATCAGATAATTCTCAACAACGGAGTCAATCACTCAGAAATACCAGAAGAATTAAGGAAGTGAATGAGGTTAACATTGGCGAGTCAAGCTCAGGAATTAAAGAAGTCAAAGAGATGGTCGAAGGCCTTGCTCGACAAATAGCATCTTTGACTACTGCTAAATCAACAGAGCCACATGACCATGACTTATATTCAGATCAAGGCAATGCCATAGGTGTTATGAGAAAACCATCAAACTACAACCCTTACTCCAACACATATAACCCTAGATGGAGAGATCACCCCAATTTTTCATGGTCTCAAGGATTCTAACAAAATGGACCAACAGTTCCACCTCCACCAATGCAACTAGTTCCTCAAATGTCTCAAGCCTCTCAACCACCACTTAGACCATACAATCAGAATCCAAACCATGGGAGGAGACATTCCAAAATGTCAGAAATTTTACTGACTCCAAGATCGAGCAGCAGAACCGTACCATTGATGAATTACGAAATGAGATGAGGGCGAGCTTCAACTCACAAGCTTAATCTGTTTCAAGCGTTGAGAAAATAGTAGGACAACTTGCCTCTTTAGTTCAAACTTTGGCCATGACCGTTGAAAACTGTAAATTCCCAAGTCAACCAGTGCCCAATCCTAAAGCAGTAAATGAAGTAAGTTCTAGTTCACCACAGCAGCATGGAGAGGTCAAAGCAGTGATGACCTTGCGAAAAGGAAAAAAAGTCAACAACAAAGTAGATATACCAAAATCAACTTAGATTGTACCTGTGAACACTGAGGAATCATCATCAGAGGAGAAAGAGGAAACAAACCCACGAGAATATGTTCCTAAAGTTCCATTTCCTCAGAGGTTAGCTAAAGGGAAGAAAAGAAAATCCACAGGTGAGATTTTTGAAATCTTCAAACAAGTAAGTGTTAACATCCCTTTACTTGAAGCTATAAAACAAGTGTCATCATATGCCAAGTTTCTTAAAGACCTTTGTACTAAAAAGAGAAATATTCATGTTCAGAAAAGGCCTTTTTAACAGAAAATATTAATTTTATACTCCAACATAAAATGCCTCTAAAATACAAAGATCTAGGCTCCCCCACTATCTCCTGCAGTATAGGGAACCACACAATTGAGAATGCTTTGTTGGATTTAGGAGCTAGTGTAAATCTGTTGCCTTACTCTGTATTTGTGAAACTTGGACTGGGCGAATTACACCCAACTTCAGTGGTGTTACAGCTTGTAGATCGATCCATGAAAATACCACGTGGTATTGTGGAGGACGTGCTTATCCAGGTAGACAAGTTTTATTTTCCTGTTGATTTCATTGTAATTGACACTCAACCAGTGCAGGATTCAAAAAAGCACGTTCCTATTATTCTGGCCCGACCTTTCTTGGCAATTGCCGATGCACATATTCAATGTAGAATCAGAAATATGCAATTGTCTTTTGGCAATATGACAATGGAACTCAATATCTTTAACATTGCCAAACAACCTCACAGTGCAAATGATGAATTCTTGATGTGGATTTAATAGAAACACTAGTTGATAACAATTTTCTTTCAAACCTTAGTGATGACCCTTTGCAAACTTGTTTAACTCACTTTGGTTTGAATTTTGATATTGACAGATCAATCGATGAAGTCAACGCTCTACTTGACTCAACACCATCTATGGACACTAATAAATAGAAGTCAGGAGTTGAACAACTAGTGCCATCAGAAAAGAAACTCATCCCATCATCAGAATCACCACCAAAACTCGAGCTCAAGCCATTACCCAACACTTTGGAATACGCATTCTTGGGAGAAGAAAGTACTTTGCCAGTAATCATCTCTTCCTCTCTCAATGACGAACAAAAAGGTAAGTTGTTGGATGTTTTAAAAGAGCATAAAGGAGCATTAGGATGGTCCATAGTAGACATAAAAGGTATAAACCCAGTGGATTGCATGCATTACATTCACGTTGATGAAAATGCTAAACCTACTAGAGAAATGCAACGTCGGTTAAATCCTAACATGAAAGAGGTTGCTCGCACTGAAGTCTTTAAGCTATTAGATGCAGGTATCATTTACCCCATTTCTGATAGTTCATGGGTCAATCCTGTGCAAGTTGTTCCTAAAAAGTCAGGAGTTACAGTAGTCATCAATGCTGATAATGAATTAGTACCCACTAGAGTAACTACAGGATGGCGTGTATGCATTGATTACAGAAAGTTGAATTCTGTGACACGTAAAGACCATTTTCCTTTACCATTTATCGATCAAATGCTTGATAGATTAGTAGGTTATGAGTTTTATTACTTTCTAGATGGTTATTCAGGATACAATCAGATTCCTATAGCACCAAAAGATCAAGAGAAGACCACCTTCACTTGTCCTTTTGTCACTTTTGCATATAGGAGAATGCCATTTGGATTATGTAATGCACTTGCTACATTTCAACGATGCATGTTGAGCATTTTTTCTGATATAGTTGAACGATTCCTTGAGGTTTTTATGGATGACTTTTCTATTTTTGGAGATTCGTTTGATCAATGTTTACATCATCTAACACTAGTTCTGCAGAGATGTATCGAGAAGAATTTAGTCTTGAATTAGGAGAAATGTCATTTTATGGTTCAACAAGGTATTGTTCTCGTTCACATCATTTCAAGCAAAGGTATTGAGGTTGATAAAGCCAAGGTGGATCTCATTTCCAATCATCCTCCACCTAAAACAGTCAGAGAAGTAAGATCTTTCTTTGGGCATGCTGGTTTTTATAGACGTTTCATTAAAAATTTTAGCAAAGTTTCTAGACCCTTATGCAATTTACTTGCTAAGGATGTACCTTTTGTCTTTGATGATTCATGTCTTGTGGCATTTGAAAAACTAAAGCAGTTGTTGACATCTTCACCCATCATTCAGCCCCCAAATTGGAACTTACCATTTGAGATTATGTGTGATGCATCTGACTATGCAGTAGGAGCAGTATTAGGACAAAGAGTTGATCGAATTCCCCATGTGATTTATTATGCTAGTATGACATTGAATGATGCACAATTGAATTATTCAACCACTGAAAAAGAAATGCTAGCAGTTGTGTTTGCATTAGAAAAATTTCGATCTTATCTCATTGGTTGTAAAATAATTATATTTACAGATCATGCTGCTCTTAAATATCTTCTCACAAAGAAATATGCAAAAGCTAGACTAATTCGTTGGGTACTATTTTTGCAGGAATTTGACTTAGAATTTAAAGACAAGAAAGGAATAGAAAATGTTGTGGCTGATAATCTTTCCCGTCTCCATTTTGACACAACAATAGAACATTTACCTTTGAATGAGTCATTTCCAGATGAACAATTAATGAGTGTGGAAGTAGTACCATGGTATGCTGATATAGTTAATTATCTTGTTACAGGTCAACTTCCAGAGCATTGGATTAAACAGGATAAGGCCAAATTCTTTGGAGAAATAAAGAATTTCTTTTGGGATGATCCTTATCTATTTAAATACTGTGCAGACCAAATTATTAGACGATGTGTCCTGGAGAATGAATTTCAGAATATCCTTTCTTTCTGCCATGAACAAGCTTGTGGAGGCCATTTCAGTGCTAAAAAAATAGCTACTAAAATTTTATAATGTGGTTTCTATTGGCCAACTATATTTCGAGATACTTACACCTTTTGTTCTTCATGTGATAGGTGTCAACGAATGGGGAGCATTACACGAAAGAATATGATGCCACTAAACCCAATTCTAGTAGTTGAAATTTTTGACGTATGGGGTATCGATTTCATGGGACCCTTTCCCCTATTTTTTGGCCATTAATACATATTGGTCGCTTTTGATTAGGTTTCGAAATGGGTAGAAGCTATTCCATGTAGGAACAATGATCATAAAGTGGTAATAGGATTTTTGAAAAGTAATATTGTTTTCTGCTTTGGATTCCCTCGAGCAATAATTAGTGATGGTGGTGCCTACTTTTGCAATAAATTTTTCAAAGCACTTTTGACAAAGTACTCCATCACTCATAAAGTGGCGACCCCATATCACCCACAGACTAGAAAAAATAGTGAGGCCCGACAGAAAAGATTGGTCGTTGCGGCTTGATGATGCATTATGGGCATATAGAACGGCTTTTAAGACTTCGATTGGGATGTCACCTTACAGGCTAGTGTATGGAAAAGCATGCCACCTACTTGTGGAACTTGAGCATCGTGCGTACTGGGCCATCAAGAAATTTAATTTTGACATACAGCAAGCTGACTCAGAAAGAAGATTACAATTGGCAGAACTTGAAGAAATTCGAAATGATGCGTACGAGAATGCCAAAATTTACAAGCAACGAATGAAAGTCTTTCACGATAAGCAAATTATGCGAAAATCTTTCACTCCAGGTCAGAAAGTACTTTTATTCAATTCTCGCTTACACTTATTCTCAGGTAAGTTACACTCTCGATGGTCTGGCCCATTTATTGTTCATACTGTTTTTCCACATGGGGCAATTGAAATTAAGGATCTAATGAATGGTGTCACTTTCAAAGTTAATGGTCAAAGAATAAAGCCATATCTAGAATACCAACCATATGGAGAAGACAACGAAATAAATTTAAGTGACCCACCTATTTTAAATTGAGGTTTTGCTTTTCGGTGATTTGATTATTTATTTTCTTTATTTTCTTTCTTTTATTCATTCTTTTGCTGATTGAAATTATTTTTGTTTAAGTGCGTTTGTTTAACCGTTAAGTTTTTCTTATCAATTTAATCATGAGACAGTTCCTCTTAAACATTCTTAGACAGTTTCGACGTATACAATCTCATCTCAGAGGTCAGATACGATTTTGTAAAACACATCGTATCTGGCAGCTACAACCACCAGAGTTAGTAGCCCATGTTAAAGATTTAGAAAGCCAACTTTGAGAAATTGAGAGAGGCATCTACAACATCCAATTGGAGCTTGAGGTAAATTCAATAAGAGGACGATTTTAGTTTGTTTTGTGTGTTTTAATTTATTTTCTTGTTTGTGTGTTTTAGTTTGCTTTGTGTGTTTAAAGTTTGTAACCCCGGTCAAGTGGCGGATAACGGTACTTCGTGACAATCAAGTCGGTTATTTCAGTTTTCCCACAATAACTGATATTCTGAGATGAAGGTATGGACAGAATTGAGATTTTAGAAAAGCTTCACAAACGATTCCCTTCGCTTCCTTAGAATGTCCTACTTTTAATTTATAAAGCCCAGTCTGAACGCATGCGATTGCTTATGAAGAATAACATCCCTGCTGACATCCGTTGGTTAATCGAGGTAAAAGTTCACTTAGCAGATGAGTTACCTCCTAAATTTATTGCATACATGCCTGGTTGTGGTAAAGGAAATTATGCGAGAAAACGACGAGCTCGAAGACTTTCTGTTGCTTGTCATAAATATGCTTGAATGATATGCAATAAAAAATCATGTTCTTTAGGAATGGTGTCTGATAACAGAGAAGATAAGATTCAATTCATTAGGGATGGCTTGAATAAAGAGTCATTGGATGATATCCTTTTGTCTCTTGAAACGCATCCCAGTGGATACGTCCAACATGTAATACTCCAGTTATGGCCATTATTCCAGAAAGAATGTGCAAACTATAGTCTCGGGAATCTGACTATAAAAGACCCTGTTTGCCAGTTTGTAAGAAAACTAGATGGAAAGCCTATCCTCGACCCATAGAGGGCGTTCAAGCCGTTTCTGGATGTAAAACTAGAGGAAGATGTGAGCCACAATCACAACTATCTGTAAATATCCTTTTACCTCTCTGTTCTTTTATTTCACTGTTATTTTACTATTTATATTATTGTTTTTAATAATTTCATTTACTTTTTCTTTTTACTCTTTTCTTTTTGACTTTTGAGCCATGTGCTTTACACATTAATTGACATAATATCCCATACACAGCTGTAACCAACTGTCACCAAGGTCTTTAAATATGAATTGTTTTTACTGAGCACTCATAAGTTGTTTTTGAGCAGTATCTTAATGGTAGCTTCTTCTAGTAAACAATTCAAGAATATTTGTGTGCTTTCTGGGTTTTATTATGAGAAACATAAAGAGTTCATGGAGGCAGCCATAGATCTTGGTCTAAGAATAGCAGAGAGAAAATTGCACCTGGTGTATGGAGGAGGTGACCGAGGGTTATCCAAAATGGTATCAGAAGCTACTTTTGTCAGAGGGAGCCAAGTGTTAGGCATCATCCCTCAAATCCTAAAACCTTTGGGTTGTTTGTCTCATTCACCAACTGGAGAAGAGTTAGTCATCTCAGGTATGCAAGAACGAATAACTGAAATGCTCAATCATGTCGATGCTTTTATTTTCCTTCCAGGCGATCTTACAACTCTTGAGGCACTAATGACATTAGCATCTTGGTCTCATCTGAACATTCATCAGAAACCCATTGGTTTGTTAAATGTCAATAACTTTTATGATGACTTTCTCGCATTTCTTAACTATGCAATAAAAAATTATTTCGTTCCTTCCTCAGTGAAAAAAATCTTTATTTGTGCACACACTACTAATGCGCTACTTGATCTGTTACAAGCTTATCAACCAGAGCCAGATCCCAAGGCTATTGTGTTAGAGTATTCAAATAATGATGGTAACAGTAGCGGCAGTAAGAAGTACAAATTAGATTTAACTCTCCGCTTGTAAATATTTTCTTCTGTGTTGCAGTACCCATGTGATGTCTTCTAAACTCTACTTCTTTCCTTTCAAACATTAAGGATAATGTTTTGTTCTGGTTGGGGGGAGGGAATAGTTGACAATTGTGGAATGTTGAACTAACCATCACTAACTTTTTGAATGGAAGATGACTGAATATGGAGTATAGTGACTCTAGAAACGCATCTTCTTAGTTAAAAAAATAAATAAAAAATAAATAAAATAAAACAAAACAAAATAAAAAAATATATTTGTGTGTTTTTTTTAACCTTTCGTTTTTCTCCTTTATAAATATATGTTTTTAAGTTTTTAAAGTCGAAGATGGCTGAATATAGAGTGTAGTAACTCTAGAAACTCATCTTCTTTAAAAAAAATTTATTTTTCTTTAATTTTTCTGCATGTATATTTTCTTTTTATGTTTAGAATAGGTTGGGGGCAAAGAATTCTGTTAAAAAATAAATTTGTGAGTTCTTGATATTGGATGATATGATGACTTTCGAATTTTAGTATTTGTATTATCTTTGGTCTTGAGTGATGTTACACCATGTTTACTATTCTACATGTTGATGTTGGGGACAAATATGAGTTGCTTGAAAGAATGCACATGTCATAATAAATTCCAAGTGAGTTTTTGAGCCTATTAATTTTTCTTGGAGAGTAACCCTTTTTGCCCATTCTTCATGTAACTTAGCAGTTTATTATTTCATACATGATCTCTAGATTTTCTTTGAGTCAACCCTTAAAAAAAAAAAGTGTGTGTTACTGCATCTAAATGCCTACTTAATTAGTAGATATGGAAGATTATTTAGAGTCCTAAAAGATGATAGAAGGTCATTTTTGACTCGTTTGAGCCTTTCTAGCCATTCCTATTATGTAATATCCATAGTTAGCCCTTTTGAGCCTTTTATTTAAAAAAAAAACCCTTTTCTTTATTAACTTATCAACCTGACTCACTCCAATTCGGAGTGTTACTCGATATCATACAAGTTTTATCCACCTATTCATGTTTGAGAAAAAAATAATAAATAATTATTTTGTTCAGCAAAGTTGTGCTACATAAAAAAAAGAAGAAAAAAAGAAAAAAAAAGAAGAAAAAAAAGAGAAGAAATACAATAGCAATAAATAAGCAAAATACATTTTGTAATTTTCAAAGGTTCTTGAACTTTTTCTCAAACATATTTTGTTTTCCTATTTCTCTTTCTTTGTTAGCCATGTCCCTAACCTACGTTACGTCCTAATAAAAGTCCTTTTTGATTTTAAGGCACAATAGTCTGAAATAAAAGCTAGTTATATGGGCAATTAAGATATAGTGATGCATATACCCAAAAAAAAAAGAAGAAAACAAAAGAAAAAAAATGAATACATTGGGTTGACTAATACTTTATTTCAGATCGTATTATTTCTAAGCTATGAGCATATTTTTTCATCTTGGTGAGAGTGTATGATATTTCTTTATTATTTTCCCTCAATTTACCATTCATTGTAGTGACAAAATTTTATTGGGATTAATTTCTTTGTGAGAGTGTCACTATAACCGGTGAGATTTTGGGGTTGGATGTGTCATTCTTGAAAGTGGCCTGATTACTATTACTACAGCAAAGTCTGCTGGACTAATGCATATGGATGGTTGATGTAGGTGTGATATTCCTTTAGACTGGAGATAATGCTTGTACTTTTAATTGATTGCTATCATTAATCTGATTGAATAAACACATGTGTTTCCTTTTAAAAAAAAAATTTGAATTTTATCTTCGCTTTATTTGCTAGGGACTAGCAATAAGCTGGCTGAAGGGTGTGTTGAGTGTTAAAAAGTGTATATTTATAAAGGAGAAAATTGTCATTTTACACTTTAAATCTCACTAACATTACTACTTTTATTTATTTAAGTATTTTGTTATTTAATTATATGTGTTTTATTATAATTATGTATTTTATATATTTTAGGGGCATTACGATTGTTTCACAATGAACGAGTGATCAGACAACAAAACGGACTTCATATTTGGACTCAGGAAGTCGAAAACCTTAAGAGGAGCATTAAAGGAAAAAAGTCACTGTTCACAAATACGATACTGTTCATACGTACGGTACTGTTTATGGTACTGTTCACGATAGTTCATGTATACAGACCGATGATGTGGCAACTACCTATGATGTGACAGTATCTAATTGGACGAATTATGTGGTATTGACTGTTTATGTGGTGTTGACCGATGACGTGGTATTGACTGATGATGTGTCACAATCTTATAAGGCTAGATTTCTTATGAACTATGGATTGATGACGTGGCAGCATCTCAGTGGAGCAAAAATCGTGTGTACAATACATGTGCGTACAGGGATTATTTACTATTCAGGCAGAGTTACTGTGCAAATGTTAACTGTTGACTGTTGATTGTTGACTGATGACGCGGCGCAATTCTGAGCATCCGAACTGTTTTTAATCCGATGGTCACAATTCACTCAATGTATCTATAAAAAGGGGGCTTTCCCCCCCTAATTTGATACCCTTGAATTCATTTTTAAGCTTAGATTTCTGAAATTCCTTCTCCTTCTTGTAGTTTCTTTGTATTTTAATAAAATTTCCTTTTTTATCCTTAGTTAAAATATGAGTAGCTAATTTCTTTTTGAGCTTGAGTTGAAGGTGAAGTCTCAACATGTTCCATGGGCTTAATTTGGTAAATTTACTTTCTCTTCCCCTCTAATATTTATGGTTGTTTTGACTTTTCGTTGACAAAAAATAATAGTCTTTTCTAGATACAGCTCTAGTTAAACCGGCACCCTAGTACAAGATTATTATTATTTGGCACGATAAGCCCTTGACACTATACTTATTGGAGAGTGGTTCATGAGGTGTGGAATCCCCCCTTATGATTTAATTGGTATTAATATGGAAATATTTAGCCCATGGAGCATGTTGATGCGGATCCGGATACCCAAGTGCTTTATTATAACAATTTCATTCTTAAGTATTCCCTCCATTTTAATTCACAATTTAGGATAAAGTTACCATAATTTAATTATTTCCATTAAAAGAAAAATAATTCGGCATATAATTAAAATCAATCTCCTCGTGGGATCGACACTCGTCACCGTTAATCTATTCTACAATAGATTCGTGCGCTTGCGAGTTCAATAAAATTTACACAACACATGCCCTTAGGTGTTGTTTTCACTCTTGCCTTTAGACGAATAACCTAGAATACATTTTAAATAGCTACTAGGTTATTCTTGTAAAAAATAAGCCTAAGTCATCTTTGCATAATCATGCTCTTAGGTACTTTGGCTAACATATCCACCCTTACATGGTTTATTCAATGTTTACCTTTAAGCTTTTTCTTTGACATCTGCTCTCAAGCACTTTTGTACTTGCATTTAGGTGATTTAGTTGACATCCACCTTAAGATTTTAGTTATCACCTTAGCTTATATGTTTTGATTGACAATCGTTTTAGGTTAGTTAGACAATCGTTTGTATTTAAACGCTATTGTTGACACCCACCTTTAAGTGTTAAATGTTTTACTTAGACTTCCTTCTAAGTACCTAGGTCATTATTGTCATATTATGTCTTTATCATTTCGTTGAAACCTTGCCATTTGGTGTCTCATCTAGGAATTTGTTCTAAGTAACTAGGTCATTCTTATAAAGAATGGACCTACGTCATTTTTGTAGGATTACATTTTTGGTATTTTATCAACGTATCACCTATTCTTTTTAAAAAATACTTTTAAATGCCTAAATCACTCATTGCAACAACTAGACCTAGGTCATTTTTCAAAGTTATTACCTTGGCATTTCTTAAAAGATTTATACCTTTTTGGTGCTTTACTTAGAATATTTTCTAAGTATCTACATATCACTTGTAAAGAATAGATGTAGATATCATGCCATTGGCTTTTCATGGGAAAACTCACTTTTTGGGCACTTTTGCTTGTAAATATTTTCTAAATATCAAAGTCAATATTATATTGAATCTTTTTTATTGAATCATACCTCAGTATTATATTGAAGACTCCATTATTGGAAAATAATTTTTAAGTACTTAGGTCATTCTTTTGAAGAATGGACCTTGGACATTTTTGTGAAAAATAGACCTAAGTTGCTCTTGTTGAATTATCTCCTTAGCATTTTGTCAAAGAATCACTATTTGTCATCTCATTAGAAATATTTTCTAAGTACTTAATGGACTTAGGTCATTTTTTGCATAGTAACACTCATCCCATTTTAGGTGTCTTACTTAGAAAATATATATTTTACAATATCTATGTTTCTCCTTGTCAAGAATGAACCTACATCATTTCTGTTTAGAGAATATATATTTTACAATATCTATGTTTCTCTTTGTCAAGAATGAACCTATATAATTTCTATAGTTACTACCTAGTCAAAAACTCGTTATTTGGCTATTTTAGTTGGAAAAAAAAAATCTTCTAAGGTGCGAGTGTATGTATATATATTACGTTCCTCAGTGCTTTATCAAAGATATGCCTTTTAGGAATTTTACTTAGTAATTTTTTTCCAAACAACTAGGTTAATCTTGTATAGAATGAACTTATATCATTTTTATAGATCTATGCTTGTGATATTTTATTAAAGAGACACCATTTAAGCATTTCACCTATAAATCTTTCTTATAAAGAATAGACTTAAGTCATTTTTTATATAGTTTTGCCTTTAGCATTTGGTTTGGGATTTACATTTTAGGCATTTTACTTATAAAATAAATATTTTCTAAGCATAAGGATCATTCTTTTAATGATCCTTTTTTTTAGAAACCTTTTTCCTGGCATTTTATTGAAGAAATGCTTTTAAGTATTTTATTTAGGAACTTTTTTCTAAGCACCTAGGTCTCTCTTTTAAAGAATGAACCTAGGTAATTTTTTTTAATTCATGCTCTTGGTGTTTCTTTAAAGACACACCATTTAGGAATTTTACTTTGAAATGTTTTCTAAAGGACCTACGTCTCTATCATAAAGAATGGACTTAGCTTATTTTCTTTTTGTAGATTTATACAGTTGGTGAATTTTTGAAGATATGACATTTGTATTTTACTTATTAATTATACATGCAAACCATATTATAAGTAATGGACTTAGGTGATTTTTTTAATAGATTTACACCTTAGCTTTTATCAAAGACATGCTATTTGGGCAATTTACTAAGAATTGTTTTTAAGATTAAATAGAATGGATGCATGGCTATTTTCATCGATTTAAGCCCTTTGCATTTTGTAATAGACACGCCATTTGCACATTTTACTTAGAAATCTTCCTAAGTATGTGAGTCACTTTTGTAAATCTATAGTTGTTTGTATAGATCTATACTTGATCATTATGTTGATTTTCCTTAGGCTAGATCATGATTCAATTAGCAACGACCATAGTTCATGGAACTTGAAGGAAGCGAAGACAATTATTGTCAAAATGATTTTTATTTTAGAAATTTAATAATCGACAACGACAACAATTTGAACTTAGGTTTAAGATTTGACTGTTCAGCAGAAGATCAACTTTGGCAAACATATATATGTATATGTATATTTATTATGTGAAAATTACAAGCATTCCATTAGATTTTGGCTTGGTAATGGTTTTAAAATTTTGAACAAAAAACTAAACCGAATCAATCAATTCAGTTTCAGATTAATTCATTCGACTTTTTTAGCTAGAAACTATTGAAGTGAAATCGAAAAGCCAAATTGAATTAGAGTCTTCACAGGTTCAATTCATTTCTGCCAACCCCCAATATTGCTCATAATTGAATTAGAATCTTTCTAAAGGCACTTAGAATATTTTATATGTAATTGGTCTTAATCCATTCTAGTAGAGAATGAGCCTAGATCACATTTCTAATAAAATTTGCTCGTAGCATATTTTTAAAATTTTGCTTGTAAGCACTTCATGTGAAGTATTTGTTTGCCTGTAGACTTATTTCCAAAATGTTTGTTTCTGTGTAGACTTATTTTATAGAATGTCTATCTAGTTTGTGAAAGCATTCCATATAATATATTTTTGGCCTATAGGCTTAGTCCATAGAATATTTATTGGTCCATAGGCTTACTCTGTAGAATTTGTTTTTTCCTAATAAACACATTTTACAGAATGTTTGTTGGCTCATAAGCTCATTTTATAGGATATATGTTAGACCATTGGCTCATTGTGTGAAATGTATATTTTGTTAACATATATGTTATTTTATAATATTAATTTTGATGATAACAAATATGTTTTAATTGATTTAGTTTAATCAAACTACGTAAGTCGTATAATGTTCTAAGCATAAAATGACCTTTCAAAAATAGACAAATAATCGTTAATAACTAAACAACACATTGATTATATAAGGATAAATGGAAAACTAGTTCTAAAAGAAAACAATGAACCATTTCTTAGAAAACAACAAACTATTAGCATTTTAGAGAGCAAGTCATTTGCTAAGGGAGAGTTGTTTATGGTTAATGGTAAACTAATAGCATTTTAGAGAGTAAGTCATTTGCTAAGGGAGAACTGTTTATGGTTAATGGTAAACCAATAGGATTTTAGAGAACAAGTCAATTGCCAACGATAAACTATTTATGGTTAACGGTAAACTAATAACAATTCAAAAAGTAATCATCTTGCAAGCAATGGACATTTATATCAAATGGATAATTGATAATTTTAGATAGAGTTAGTTAAACCATGTAAAAATCTCTATGTTTGATTATTTCGTCTCTTCTCTCTTTATATTTTTGGTTGGTTTATTTATAATTGTCTTGAATTTATTTTCAAATTTGTATCAATTGTTATTCAAACATTGCATAATTTGTTAGAAACCTAATTCACCTCCTCTTGGATTGTATAGCCAGTATTTCATTTAGTATTAGAACAAAGTTCTCTTATTGCAACTTAACCATCTACAATAAAGAAACCATGACAACCCAAAATGATTTCATATTTAAAGATGGATAATCTATCACTAGACCACTATATTTTGATGGAAACTATTACTCTTATTGGAAAACTAAGATGAAAATTTACTTACAAACTTTAGATTATGAAATTTGAGAAATTGTTAATAATGGTCCTTTCACCTTTTACTAAAAATGAAAAAGGTAAAGATATTTCAAAACCCTCTAGTCAATGGAGTAAATTAAGAATGAAAAAGATGTCTTTAAACTCTAAAGCAACGAATACTCTATTTAAGAAAGAATTTCATGGAGTTCGTGATTATGAAAATGCATATCAAATTTGGAAGAAAATTAAAGTTGTCCATAAGGAAACAAATTAGGTTAAAAAGTCTAAGATTATTTGATGCACTAGACAATATTTGTGAGAAGCATATAATCTTGTTGAATTAGTTCATTTTTTTTTTAATTAAGAATTGATTAACTTAGTGAGGGCTTATATTTGGGGGGAGTAATACTTAGGGAGAGTAAAATTTTGTAATCTTTCTTCTTAATACTTGTGTGAGGTTTGTCATCATAAAAAAAAGGAAGAATGTTAACATTTATATTCTTTTATAACGTTGATTTCTATGATAACAAACATGTTTTAATTGATTTAGTTTGAATAAGTCTTTAATCAGATCAAAATACTTAATTTGTATAATGTTCTAAGCATAGAATTTCTAGAAATAAATGAATACCATTAATAACTAAACAACACACTTATTACATAAGGATAAATAGAAAATTGGTTCTAAAAAAAAAAGGTAAACCATTTTCTTAGAAAATGGTAAACAGGTAGTGTTGAGTGTTAGAAAGTGTATATTTATAAAGGAGAAAATCGTCATTTTATACTTCAAGTCTCACTAGCATTGTTACTTTTATTTATTTAAGTATTTTGTTGTTTAATTATATGTATTTTATTATAATTATGTGTTTTATGTATTTTAGGGGCATCACGATCGTTTCACAATGAACGAGTGATCAGACATCAAAACGAACGTCATATTTGGACTCAGGACAGTCGAAAACCTTAGAAAGAGTATAAAAGGAAAAATATCACTGTTCACATATACAATACTGTTTATACGTACGGTACTGTTTATGGTACTACTCATACGTACAGCACTATTTACATATATGTGGAATTGACTGTTTACGTGGTATTGACCGACAATGTGGCATTGACTGATGATGTGTCATAATTTTATTGGGCTAAATTTCTTATGTACTGTGGATCCATGACATGACAACATCTCAGTAGAGAGTAAAAATCGTGTGTACGGTACATGCGCATATATGAGATTATTTACTATTCAAACATTGACTGTTGACTATTGATTGTTGACTGATGACGTGGTATAATCTTGAGAGTCTGAACTGTTTTTAATCCGATGGTCATGATTCACTCAATGTATCTACAAAAACGGGGCTCTCCCCCCCTAATTTGATATCCCTGAATTCATTTTTAAGCTTAGATTTCTGAAATTCCTTCTCTACCTTGTAATTTCTTTATATTTTAATAAAATTTTCTTTTTATCCCTAGTTAAAATATGAGTGGCTAATTTTCTTTTAAGCTTAGGTTGAAGATGAAGTCTCAACATGTCCCATGTGCTTAATTTAGTAAATTTACTTTCTCTTCCCCTCTAATATTTGTGGTTGTTTTGACTTTTCATCGAAAAATAATAATAGTTTTATCTAGATACCGCCCTGGTTAAACCGGCACCTTAGTACAAGGTTATTATTATTTGGCACAGTAAGCTCTTAGCACCATATTTATTTGAGCGTGGTTCATAAGGTGTGGAATCCCTCCTTATGATTTAATTGGCATTAATATGGAATATTTAGCCCATGGAGCATGTTGATACAGATTCGGATACCCAAGTGCTTTATTATAACAATTTCATTTTTTAATTATTCCCACTATTTTAATTTACAATTTAGGATAAAGTTACCATAATTTAATTATTCCCATTAAAAGAAAATTAATTCTGCACATAATTAAAATTAACCTCCTCGTGGGATCGACACTCGTCACCATTAATCTATTCTACAATAGATTCGTGCGCTTGTGAGTTCAATAAAATTTGCACAACATGTAGCATACTAGAGAACTAGTCATCTGCCAACGGAGAACTGTCTATGGTAGCAATAAACTAATATACTCTAAAAAGTAAGTTATTTGCTAACGGAAAGCTGTTTATGGTTAACGGTAAATCGATAGTTTTTCAAAAAGCAAGCTTGTTGTTAAAGATTAATCATATATGGTTAAAGGTAAATTGGTAACAATCCAAAGAGCTATCATCTTGTAAATGGTGGACTATTTATATAAAACAGATTGCCGATAATTTTAGATAAGATTGACTGAATCACATAAAAAAATTTGTGTTTGATTATATCTTTCCTTCTCTCCTTACATTTTGATTGACTTAATTATTATTGTTTTGAATTTATTTAAAATTTACACTAACGTTTATTCAAGCATTGCATAATTTTTTGGAAACATAATTTGTTAACTAATTAGTTTTGAATTGTTGATTTTGATGATCATAAACCTCATATTTTTAGAATTGTAAATACTATGTTTTTGAAGCATGAAAATAGTTTTATAAATTGGCTTAAACATTTTGGATCCAACTAGCATATTGAATTTGTTTAAACGGTAAACTAGCTAAGAAATAAAAGGTTTCTAGAACCAATAGCATACCAGATTTGTCTAAAAGGCAAATCGATTAAGAAAAAGGTTTGTAGAATCAAAATAGCATATCGTTTAAGTTTAAATGGCACTCCAATTATGAAGAAAAGGACTTTGAAAACAAACAGCACACTGAATATGTAGAAATGGTAAACTAATTAAGGAAAAGGTACAATCTTTCAAGTACAAATGGCTCTAAAAACAAGCGGCATACCGAATCCATTAAACTGATTATAGAAAAGAGACTTTGGATGGAAACGACAGATCAAAAAATAGCAAATTGGCTATTCAAACATTCAAATCTCTATCCATAATGGTAACGTGAAGCAGTAAACTAGTTATTAATAAATGGTAAGCTAGTTATGAGCTAAAAGTCAATAATGGCTATTTCTCAGCTCCAACTATAAATTGACTCTTTCAAATTCAAACAATGATTATTCCAACATTGAGTATTGAGCTTGCTACTGAGAAAACAATCTATGTTAAGCTTCAAATATTTTCTTATTTCATTCATTCACACTTTGAGATTGTATTTGTAGTCATTCTTATTGTTTGAAAGGGAATATTTTTATAAGCTTTATTTTTGAGTGATTGTATGTGTTGAGATACACTTAGAGTAAGAGATTGAGTATAATCTCTATTGTAAGGATCCATTGACACCTTAGAAGACAAGTGTAAGTTCTTAAAGTTTAGGAGATTTAGATAGTAGAATCCTCACGCCCTGTTTGTTTTGAGGCATGGACGTAGGCAAGATTGACCGAACTACGTAAAAATCTTGAGTTTAATTCTCTCTTACTCTATCTTTTGTCTTTAATTGTATTTGAGTTTTTTATTCTATATTTGATTGCCTTTTTAATTTGAATTTAATTTAAATTTGCTTAAATATTTTAAATACCCAATTCACCCTTTTGGGTTGCCTAAATAGTATTTCACAATTCATCCTCCTCTCTTAATTTGCATAATCAGTATTTCATATTTACTTTATAGGTGCATTTTTGTAGAATATATTTTTTGGCTATAAGCCCATTCTATAGAATTTTTATTAGCCTATAGGCTTATTCTATAGAACACTTGTTTACTCGTAAATGAATTTCATAGAATGATTAATGGCTCATAGGGTTTTATCATTGAATGTACGTCTGGTGGGCTGTTTACATAAATTATTTTCTATGTACCTACACCTATTCTCTACAAGATTGATACATTTATTCATATTTTTAAGATTCTTGCCTTTATCCAATTTGCAGAAAATACTTTCTAACTACCTAAGTCATTTTTGAAGAAAATAAATCAAAATTATTTTTGTGTAATAACGCCCTTAGGTAATCAAAATTATTTTTAAAATTTTTGCCCTTAGGTAATTTACATAAAATTCTTTCTAAGTACCTAGGTCATGCTTTTGGAGAATGGACCTAAGTCATTTCTTGCAAAAAGTTTTTGTTGGCATTTCTTTTTTTCTCTGTAGGTTTTGGATTTTTTATAATTTGCCATACCTATACTAACTTTACTTTTTCCATAAAGAATGCTTTCTTTGTATCATATAGTGATTTTATTTTGAAAATTTTGAAAAAGAAATCAAAATTTTGTTAGTGCTTAAGTAGTCAGTTTAGTGATAAAATATCAATTTTATCCTTTAAACAAAAATTTTTGTCAAAAAAATGCAAAGCATCAAATATTACAAATTCAGTATATGGGAAAACTATAAATTCGCCACTCAAATATAAGTAGAAATACTTACTCCCAAACTTAAATAGGTTATGAAACCTACCTTCTTCAAATTGAAAAATGCTATACTTAACCTTTTACATTAACCATTTAAGTACTTTTACAATTAAAATATTGATATTGTCTATAATTGATTTAAGTTATTTTACAAACTATAAATATCCATCATAATGAAATAATTAAGCCTGTAATTAAACTAGCTTAATTATTTAATTTTAATTCTATTATACTATAAGATTGGAACTGACTTTCATAATTGTATGCTCGAATAATAATTCGTCCCAAGCCACATTGATCTCTTTACTACACAATTTTTTGCACCATTTCGTTAATAAAATTGATATCTCAACTGTCTAATTAATTTAATAACATCTTATTCCTTGATACTTACTGGTTTCCTCTAATGATCATTTTCAACATATTAAATATGTCAACACACTCTGCCTAGAGAATTCTATGATCAAGTACCGAAAACCCATCAAGAGATGTGTTATACAGATTCCATATTATTAATCTATAATTTCAATACTTATAATTGCTCCTACCAAGATACTGGATAATCTTGACTACAAGTATGTGTCGTGCCCATTGGTAACTCAAATGGAATGACAACCACAATCATGAAATTATGACTAACTCAAGATTAAGATTACAGTAAAATAAATACCTATGAGATTTAACAAGTTTGACAGTTATTACAAAGTTAATTAAGTCTCATATGTAATCCTATTCAATGTAGTCGTACTACATCAATAAATTCATATATGATTAAGATAAATCATTCAATGAATTTATTACAGTTTATACGTAAATAAAGTGTCCAACATTATTTATCAATTACGAACTCAATTTATTAAATCATAAGATAATTTGTATTTATATCTTTTGTGAATCCATATAATGATCACATAAATACATATAATATGATTAAATGGACTTTACTAAAAAATTAATGCAAATAAGATATTTAAATAAAATACCTCAATGATTTTATTAATTAGAAAAAAATATTTATTATAATTAAATAAACCTATATATTTTTAAAGAGTATATTTGCCCAACATGTTTTCAATTTGTAAAATAATTTAAACTAACTAGGGCCAATATGGAGGACTACTTCATTGAAAAATTTCTTAAATTCTTACAAGGGATTAAGTCTATTGTTTTTAAATGTAAAGTGAGTAAGTGTGACAACCCATTTAAATTAGGGTGCAAGTGCTTCTAACTTATATCTAACGGGAAATTTTTATGTTTTCTTTAAAATATGAATTAGCAAAAAATAATCCTATAAACCTATGAATTTAATATTTTATACCTTAATTGTGTACATTCTTTCAAAGGTAAAATTATTATTTTATTAGTCAACTAATTAATCAACTAAAGAAAATATAATAAAATAATTAGTGTTGTAAAAATATAATAGTAAACTAATAATTTAATATTTCTTATTTAATATTTCACAAAATTTGAAGTAATGAAAAAGACAATAACTCCTTTTATTTTTCTTGATTAAAGATGAGTAAAGAGAAGTTACAGCAAAAGAGAAGACAGAAGTTCTATAATGAAAAAGAAAATTGCAATGATAGAGAAAATTGTAATGAGACAAAAGCATGATGAGAGAAAAGTGAAAAAATAAATGTTGAAAGATAATTGTTCAATTTTATATTTTCCTTGTATCATTAAATTATAAAGTTAATGAGAAGTTAAGAGTGAACAAAAAGTCGCAATACTTGACCTATCTCAGTTTATTTCATTACTCACTGTTTCTCAGTAAAACTCTGTTAATGTGAATATTGATCAAGGTTGCGAATGTGAATATTGACTCTTTAATTGCCGAGTTTGTTCTACCGGCTCTTTGACTCTGAATGATTTGGATATGGTGGTGCACTTGTGTAGCAGTTGGCCTGGTGTTTCCACTAGTGGTGATGGAGTTGGTACGCCAGCTACCGTCAAAAAGGAGGAGGAAAAACACAAGGAAGCAAATGAAGATCATATATGATTAAAGGTCAGTTTTTTGTTTAAGCTAAATTAGCTAGACATTGATACTTTTTTTTGTAAGGGATGAGATTATAAGAGCTGTGAAAAAACAATGGTAAATAATTGTAATTTTGAAAAATAAATAAAGTTAATTGAAAAGGAGCGGTTATTGAAATAAATTTGGGGATTAAATATCACAGCTCTGAAACAAAAAGAGGATCCTAATCCATTTGCGATATGATTTTGAATCCTAGCCATCAAATGCAGTATCCGATCAATGTCCTAACTCAATGTATTTGAACCGCTTGATTGTGATCTAGTGGTGAAAATTGGTTAAGATATATCAATGTGATCCTACCGGATTTTCCCTTAACGACGTGCAATTCAAAAGAATTCGGCACTGATCAAAGGATCTTGAAGATTTTTTTTTTTTTGAATTTCAAAGGATTCGCATGCAATATTGAGATTCATTGCATATGTTATTTGAAAATTCAGGAGATGTCGGCCAGATTTTTCTTTATTTGAAGTTTTTGTACGTATATGCTAATGGCAACATTTAAGTGATAAGACAGTTCCTAACCCTCCATACCCATGTCTCATTAATTAAACACCCTTTTGCTCCACTTGCTTACCTTCGACTAAAGATTTTTGCAGCACGCACATATAATATTAGATATAATAATAATAATAATAATAATAATAATAATAATATTTTAGTTAAATTTTAATAAAGTGAGAATATCACTAATAAATAAAAATATATAATTTTCAATATATTCAAACACATATTTTTTTATATTTTATTGTGCATCTACACTTACTAGAAGAGGATTATATATATAAAAGATACACAAGTAATTAACATATTTATTGTCGTTAGATTCATTCCTACCCACTTGTTAGAAATAATGGCAAGAAATATGTATTATAATAATAATGTGTAAGAAGTATGTAATAATAATAATAATGATAATGATAAGGTCTACCTTAAGCAGAAGATTTGATTGGAAAAAAAATTAAATTTGTCTAAATTAAATATTTCTTTTGTGAGATTATTCAACATACAAATATAAAATATTTGCTATCTTATTCAAAATACAATCAATTTTAAAATCTACAGCAGAAGAATAATTAACATGAACATGCACATCTGTTAAATAACGAATCGTACAAGAAAGTTTAAAATGGCAAGAGAATTGTGAATAACTTCTTGACTGGGTCAGTCGACAAATCCTTTTCTCCCTTAACTCTAAGATGAAGAATTCAAATTTTCCTAATAACTATGCAAATTTTTTAGTATATAAAACTTCAATTAATTGGTTTCATTTGTATTGGACTTTTATATGTTAGGTTCATGAGTTGATTATACATTTCAATAAACTTCCGAGTCGATTGCCCATTTTAGCAGACTTCTATCGTAATTGACTTTGGTTGTATTGAAAACAATATCCAATTAAAAAATGGCGAGAGAATCTATATTTTCTAAGAGAAGATATCAGAGAGAAATGTAACGAATCTAAAGTCAAGGTTATCAAAATTTTCTAAGACAAGATCAAAATGAGAAATAAATGAATCTTTGCATTGAAATCTAGTACCATTTATGACGATGATTTTTAGTGCATATGACAATGAAGAGAGCTTACAAAATTATAATCGTCAAAAGTGTGCTTAAAGAAAGTAGTTAAAAGATTTTGCCTGCGATAACAAATTTTAATTTAAAAGATTTTGCCTGCGATAACAAATTTTAATTTTTCTTTTTTCTTTAATTTTTCTTTCATCTAGAATCAACTACAAAGGTCATGCTGCTTCATGATGAATACACCAGAGAGAGCGACGGTACATGGGCATTAGGTGGGCACCCTGGGTGGCGTATTATTCCAAGATATTGGCTAGCTAGCTCCATAAGCCTAACATATATAAGACAATTTCTACTTACTTTTAGATTAAATTTAAAGTCCGAATGAATAAATACGTAAGAGATTTTTTACATATACTCTAGTAATTGATGATAAAATCCAATCACTGGAGTGAATGTTCTTAACTAAACTTTTCGTGTATAGCGAAAAAGAAAAAAATGAGTTTGTGCTATAACGCTGTGTTTAGAACAATGAATTATAGAGTATTAAAACAGTGTTGACATTAGTTTAATACTATGGATGTATTTGGCCATTGGGAGTTCCTTGTAGTATAGCATAATGCACCATAGTGTGCTATTTAGGCGCATTACACAAACCCTAGGTAAGCACTATTTTGTGTAATGCATTAACTTTTGCCTCTCAAACATTAGTGAATAAACTTATCAACAACCAAAGTAGTGATATAAAAGGGCGATCTTGGAAAGTATAACGTGTATCAAGTTCTTTTTCATTAACAAGTTTCATCATTGTTTCTTTGCACTTGGGACACTTTATTATTCGATCATTACATTCCAACTTTGAATTTAACAAGGTAATTAAATTTATTTTTAAGCCATCAATAAGTAAATATATTTAAAGAAATTAAACAGAGCAAGCAATCAATAAATTCAGCACTCAGCTCATGGGATGAGAATTTGTTTTTTTTTTTTGTTTTTTTTTTACTGCTCATCTTTTTGGTTGAGCTTGAATCTTTGAGCATCAAGAATAACCATTGCTCAATTTATTTTTCTCCCTGAAAAATTTACTTATTTTAGTTATTTTTATTTAATTCCAAAAACGTTCTTTTTTTTAAACAATACACTCTTTTATTTTTTAAATTTAATTTTTATTGTTAAAACTCCATCTAATATTATGCTATTTTTATAATTTTGTTGTTATCTTACAAATAAATTAAAAACCTGTTTGAGTTATATATTTTTTAATGTTAATCATTAAGTTAAATTACACATATTTTAAATTATAATTTGAAAGCAATCCCATGTATGAAAATTCTTAACAGTGAGAAATAACAAAAGAAAAATAAAATTTCCAAATTTTTGTAATTTACTCCATTTAGATAGAAGTGAAAATTTATAAAATAAAAAGAAAAATTAATTAATTATGAATGTAGGTAACTTCTTGGAAACATTCTTAAATGTGTTAACTTTATTTGTCCTCAAATATAATTTTATTTAAAATAAGATTTTATAAAAATAAAAAAAGTTGCCAATACGTTCACTAATATTTTTTCCTCCATTTTTGATAAATTTAACCTATTTAGTCAACATTGGGATAAAATAAGGAGTTCACTTATCTACTCCATTAGCTTCTGCATAGATAGTTGGTTACTACTCAAGCTAAGGGCTGAGAAGACATAATTATGTTTGCTTGGAACCAAGGAATGTCTTCCAGGTAATCATGACCAAGAAAATTGAATTTACTTTGTATTCATAGTAGTGTACTGAAACGTGCTAGTATAAGAAATTTTTATCAATAATCAAAGTTTGGCATCTCAGTTAAATTAAACCGAATGAAGTGAGAAATAGAAATTTCCTAAACAAAATAAAGAACTCTTTTGAATGGATATGACACACTTAAATGTAGCTAAGCGAGCAATTATCATAAAAGAAAAAAATATTAACACTTTTAATACACCCAAAAGAATAATTTCTAACAGCTTCATCTCAATAAATATTCAAGCCCTTCCAACAGTCTCAAAATATGTCAAATCCCAACATCTACAATATGGAAGTCTTTTTAATAAGAAACATCTAATTCTCACAATCTAGGATTAAAACCATGACAAGTGTGACAAAATAGAAACGTTTAAGGTTGAAAGATAAAGAAACAAAAGTTTCTAAATAATGAAGTTTATCGAATAAGTTTGAGTTAATTAAGCTAGGGTTTTGAGTCCTTTATCTAATAATTCTAAATATTACAAAGTTATCAAAATAGGAAATTCAAAATATTACTTTATGATAAATTTTTCTAAGCTAAATAAGAAAAGAAAAACAAACAATGTACAAATTTGAATTCTGAAAAAGAAAAAGAAAAAGAAAAAATCCTAGAAGAAATAAGAAAAATACAAAAATATCTTAAAACTAAAAAGTGACTAAGAAATAAGTAGAATTTCTAGTTTAACCATAAGGAAAATGGCAAAAATAATTCTAATTTCAGTTTGTCTCATCACCAGTTTTAAAATGTTATATTATCTAAAAAATGAACACTTATAACTCAAGTTATGCCCTTGGGAAGTACCCCTCTCATCATACGCATCGATTCTACATTAGTCCCCCCTTACTTGGAAAAGAGCCATTCTCAAGTTAGGCTCATACAAATTCTCATTATCTGAATGATATTCAAACAAATCAGCTATATTGAATGTGTGAGAGATATTCCAATCATGTGGCAACTGGAGCACATAAGCATTATCATTAATCTTTTGTGCCACTTGAAATGGACTATACTTTCGCTTCTCTAACTTAGCACATGTACAAGGGAAATGACTTCACCACAAATGTGTCATCACCAAATCACCCTTTTGAAACACCTTTTTGAGTTGGTTTTTGTCTAGACCTTGTACTTGGCATTGCCTACCTCCAAGTGATCTCGAACGTCACCATGAATCTGTAGAGCCTTTTTTGCCACATTATCCATTAGTTTCCTTCCTTTAGTTGTGGGCGACATGATCAATAAATAAAAAAACATGGTAGGGAAAACAACTATATATAATCTCAAAAAAGGTCTTGCTAGTAGATCAATTGACCATCCCATTGTAAGCAAACTCACTCTAAGATAAGGCAATTTCTAAGTTCTATTGATTTTCACCATAAAAACAACACAATATGTTACTAAAGTGTGATTAACCACCTTTGTTTGACCACTATTTACAAATGAAAAGCACTATTAAACTGCAATTACATACCAAACTTATTGTAAAGATGATGCCAAAACTTATTGAGAAATTTTACACCTTTATTAAAAGTAATGTCTTTATAACATCATGTAAATGCACGATCTTTCAAAAGAACAAAGGCACAACTAAGGCAACATCTTTGATCTTTTTACAATAAAATGCACCATTTTTGGAAACCTATTGATTATAACCAGTATAGAATTGTGCCTAGTCTTTGTGGAAGGTAACCCCAAAATAAAATCTATGGACAGATCTAACCAAATATTCTTCGAAACAAGTAATGACATGTATAAATCTATGCTCTATGCATGCCCTTAGCCTTCTTGACAAATTTAACACCTTTGCACAATCTTGTGCACATCTTTATTCAAATTGCAGTGAATAATATCACTCTTCCACAAGTGCTTTGTTTTATCTCAACCAATATGAGCAGCCAATCCTCTTCTATACAATTCATGAATAATTTACTCCTTTAAAGAACTTCATGGCATGAATAACTAATTAGACTTGAATAGATATAAGAAAATCCTCTACATTTTGATAGTTGAAAGAGTGATCCTAAATTTGCACAAAGTCTTCATCCTCTGCATATAAATCCTTTAAGCATTAAAAATCCTAAATTTGCACAAAGTCTTCATCATCTTATATGCATTTTCAATTTTCTTGGTTGTTGAAGTTCTTCAAAGCTTGATGACTGCTGTAAAGTATGACCTTTTGAGTGAAGTAATGCTTCTATAACTTCAATGCCTGAAAGGTTGCATAAAACTTTTGGTTGTAATTAAATCACTTTTATCTTGATTCATTCAATTTCTTACTCATATCTTCAATTAGTCATCCTTCTTGGGAAGGAACAGCTCTAATACTTTTAGTAAAAGTATCACGCTTGACCTCAAACAACTTATCGAAGTTTGGTACAGCTAAAACATGAGCAATAGACAACTTCTCCTTTAGTAAGGTAGAATCCACCTTCAATTTTTCTCTTTAATTGAACTTTCCTTTCTTCAGCCATTCAATAACTAGTGTAGTTATAGTATTACAATCATAAATGAACCTTCCATAAAATGTTGCCAACCTATAAAACTCCTAACCTTACCTATTATTTTGGGTTTAAGCCATTCTCTAATGGCCTAAATCTTTGAATTAGTAACTCAAATCTCATTGACTAACTATAAAACCCAAGAACTCTACATTACTCTATAGAAAGATATATTTTTTTAGATTAATGCAAAGTTTATTTCTCTATAACACCTTTATAACAATCCTTAAATACTGTAAGTGTGTCACCACATTGATAGAATAGACCAAAATATCATCAAATTACATCACTACAAATTTCTATAAGAAAGACTTAAGAACATGATTCATTAAGCATTAAAAAAGTGCTTGGTGCATTAGACAACTCGAATGGATTAAAAATCACTAATACAACTCTTCGTTTATCTTGAATATTACCTTCTACTCATCAACTAGCCCAATTTTTATTTAATGATATCTACTGTATAAGTCTATATTCAAGAAAACCCAAGCATTATCTAATTGGTCTAACAAATTTTCAAGAGCTCGAATGGGAAATTTGGTTAATTTGCTTAATGTCACACATATACACTAGCTCTTATCTTTATTTGGCACTACACTAGCTCTTATCTTTATTTGGCACTAATAAAGTTGAGATACCTTATGGACTCATTGTTGAGTGTTAGAAAGTATATATTTATAAAAGAGAAAATCGTCATTTTACACTTCAAGTCTCACTAATATTGCTACTTTTGTTTATTTAAGTATTTTGTTGTTTAATTATGTGTGTTTTATTATAATTATGTATTTTATGTATTTTAGGGGCATCACGATCATTTCACAATGAATGAGTGATCAGACAGCAAAACGGACTTCATATTTGGACTCAGGACGGCCGAAAACCTTAAGAGGAGCATAAAAGAAAAAATGTCACTGTTCACATATATGGTACTATTCATACGTATGATATTGTTCATGGTACTGTTTACGACACTGTTCATATATACGGATTGATGATGTAGCATTGATCGATGATGTGGCAACTACATATGACATGGCAATATTTAATTGAACGAATTATGTGGCATTGACTGTTTATATGGCGTTGACTGATGATGTGGCATTGTCTGATGATGTGGCATTGACCGATGATGTGCCATGATCTTATTGGGCTAAATTTTTTATGTACTGTGGATCAATGACATGGCAGCATTTCAGTGGAGTAAAAATCGTGTGTACGATATATGCACATACGTAGGATTATTTACTATTCAAACCGCATTACTGTGCAAACTGCAGCCAAAACCGTGTTACTGTTCAAATGTTGACTGTTGACTAATGACATGGTGCAATCCTAAGCGTCCAAAATATTTTTAATCCGATGGTCATGATTCACTCAATGTATCTATAAAAAGGGGGCTCTCCTCCCCGAATTTGATATCCCTGAATTCATTTCTAAGCTTGGATTTTTATAATTAAAAAATGAGTAGCTAATTTTCTTTTAAGTTTGGGTTAAAGGTGAAGTCTCAACATGTCCCATGGGCTTAATTTGGTAAATTTACTTTCTCTTCCCCTTTAATATTTGTGGTTGTTTTGACTTTTCATCGACAAATAATAATAGTCTTGTCTAGATACCGCCCTGGTTAAATTGTCACCCTAGTACAAGGTTATTATTATTTGGCACGATAAGCCCTTAACACCATATTTATTTGAGTGTGGTTCATGAGGTGTGGAATCCTTCCTTATGATTTAATTAGTATTAATATGGAATATATAACCTATGGAGCATGTTGATGCAGATCCAGATATCCAAGCATGTCATTTAAATAGATTCTAGTTCAATTTAATTCCTGTCATTATAATTTAAATTCAAGTATAATTTACATCAATTTTACCACAAATTTATTTACCCAATAAAGAAAGTTAATTCTACACATAATTAAAATCAACCTCCTCGTGGGATCGACACTCGTCACCGTTAATCTATTCTACAATAGATTTGTGCGCTTGCGAGTTCAATAAAATTTACACAACAAGTTTTTGGTGCCGTTGCTGGGGAGGTAAGTATTTTAATTCATAAAATTAGTTTTTTTCTTAATATTTATTTTTTTGTAGTTGTTTTCTTGTAATTTTTTTCTCATTAAAAAAAATTAGATTAGAATTTTATTTCTTTCTCTCTTCTTTAAATTTGTATAATTTAATTTCCATGTTATTTTTCTTTGTAATTTTTTTAATTTATCTTGTTATCTTTCTTTGTTATTTATTTTAATTTTAGTTAATATTTATTTCACGTATTTCTTTTTATTATAACTATTGAGTGTGTTTCATATTAAGATTGTAACAACGTCACAAGGTTAGTATCGTAATTTTTCTCTCTCCTCTTTATTTTTATTTGTTTTATTTTCATTTATTTTCTTCTTTGCATGCATGGTCAAAAGTCATTATTACCTAATCTTGAACCTTTAGACCTTGAATTGGAAAAAATATTTCGTATGAACAAACACACTGTTTTTAAAAAGAAATTTAAAATGGATCTATAAAATCAGCAACTAGAACCACAAGAGAGACTATTTAAGAATTATTTTAGTCCCTTAACTAATTTGAGCACATCATGCCCAAATGTAGCTGTTAGGAGTTTTGAATTAAAATCTAGTATGCTAAACTGTCTCCCCATATTCTATGACCTAGAAAATAAGGACCCATATAATCATATGAATGATTTTCATTCTATTTGTCAAACTTTTAAATGCAGAAATTTTTGTAATTCATGATGTTAAACTTAAATTATTCTCATTTTCATTAAAAGATAGAGCTCGTTCATGATTTAATACATTGCCTGCTAATAGCATTATATCATGGGAACAAATGGTAACTAAATTTTTAAATAAATATTTTTCAGTTCATAAAACCAATTCTATTCGCAGAAAAATTTCAAAGTTTACTTAAAGAGACGACGAGCAGTTTTTCGAAACATGGGAGCGATTTAATGGGCTACTTTTGAAGTGTCCACATCATGGGTACGAGAAATGACACCAATGCCAATACTTTTTGGAGGGATTATTGCCACATGTGCAAGAATGACTAAGGGCAACCAGTGGAGGAGAGCTAATGTCCAAAAGCGCATCAGAGATTTGGGAATTATTTTAGTGGCAATCAGATAATTCCCAACAACGGAGTCAATCACTCAGAAATACCAGGAGAATTAAGGGAGTGAATGAGGTTAACATTAGTGAGTCAAACTCAGGAATTAGAGAAGTCAAAGAGATGATCAAAGGTCTTGCTCGATAAATAGCATCTTTGACGACTGCTAAATCAACAAAGCCACATGACTATGACTCATATTCAGATCAAGCCAATGCCATAGGTATCGTGAGAAAACCACCAAACTACAACCCTTACTCCAACACATATAACCCTAGATGGAGAGACCACCCCAATTTTTCATGGTTTCAAGGATTCCGACAAAATGGACCATCAGCTCCACCTCTACCAATGCAACCAGTTCCTCAAATGTCTCAAGCCTCTCAACCACCATTTAAACTATACAATCAGAATCCAAACCATTCTCAACCCAAACCATGGGAGGATACATTCAAAAATGTCAAAAATCTTACTAACTCTAAGATCGAGCAGCAGAACCGCACCATTGATGAATTACGAAATGAGATGAGAGTGGGCTTTAACTCACAGGCCTAATCAATTTCTAACCTTGAGAAAATGGTAGGCCAACTTACCTCTTCAGTTCAAACCCTAGCAATGACTGTTAAGAAAGGTAAATTCCTAAGTCAACCAGTGCCAAACCCTAAAGGAGTGCATGAGATAAGTACTAGTTCACCTTAGTAGTATAAAGAGGTCAAAGCAGTGATGACCTTGTGAAAAGGAAAAGAAGTCGACAATAAAATGGAGATGCCAAAAACAACTCAAATTGTACCTGTAAGTGCTGAGGACTCATCATCAGAGGAGAAAGAAGGAACCAACCCACGAGAGTACATGTCTAAAGCTCCATTTCCCCAGAGGTTAGCGAAAGCAAAGAAGGAAAAATTCACGGGTGAGATTTTTAAAATTTTCAAACAGGTAAGTGTCAACATCCCTTTGCTTGATGCTATAAAACAAGTGCCATCTTATGCCAAGTTTCTTAAAGATCTTTATACTAAAAAGAGAAATATTTATGTTCAAAAGAAGGCATTTTTAACAGAAAATGTTAGTTCTTTACTCTAACACAAAATTCCTCTCAAATGCAAAGACCCAGGCTCCCCCACTATCTCATGTAGTATAGGGAATCATACAATTGAGAATGCTTTGTTGGACTTAGGTGCTAGTGTTAATCTGTTGCCTTACTCAATGTTTATGAAACTTAGACTAGGAGAATTACACCCAACTTCAGTAGTGTTACAGCTTGCAGATCGGTCCACAAAAGTATCTCGTGGTATTATGGAGGACGTACTTATCGAGTAGACAAGTTTTATTTTCATGTTGATTTCATTGTAACTAACACTCAACTAGTGCAGGATTCAAGGAAGCACATCCCCATTAACTTGGGTCGTCTATTTTTGGCAACTGTTGATGCTCATATTCAATGCAGGACTGGAAATATGCAGTTGTTATTTGGCAATATGACCATGGAACTAATAATTTTCAACATTGCCAAACAATCTCACAATATAGATAATGAAATTATAGATGTGGATTTAATTGATGAATTAGTTGATTACACATTTCCTTTAAACCTTAGTGATGACCCTTTACTAACATGTTTAACTCACTTTAGTTTGGATTTTAATATTGACAGATCGATTAATGAAGTTAATGCCTTATTGGATTCATCGCCATGCATGGACATTGATAAATAGAAGATAAGAATAGAGCAATTGGCACCATTAAAAGAAAATCTCATCCCATCATCAGAATCACCACCTAAGATTGAGCTCAAACCTTTACTTGACCCTCTGAATTCTACATTCTTGGGAGAAGAAAAAACATTGTCAGAAATCATCTCATCCTTTCCTAATAATAAATAAAAGAATATATACATCATTGACCCTATTTTTGGTTCAAAAGGGAAGATACAACTAGCAAAACCAAAAAAGATTCATAACGACAAAAATGCTAAGGACTACAGAAAGTGAATGAAAATCTTCTGTGACAAGTGGAGCATTAGAAAATCTTTCACACTAGGTCAGAAAGTATTTTTGTTCAATTATCAATGGCACATTTCTCCAAGTAAGTTACGCTCTTGATGGTCTGGTCCATCTACTGATCATACTATTTTTTCGTATAGAGCCATTTTAAGAATCCAAGAAACGGTGTAATTTTTAAAGTTAATGGTCAGAAAAGTAAAGTCATATCACGAATACCAACCATGTAGAGAAAACAGCGCAAAACATTTAAGTGACCTGACATTTTTTTTTGTTTCCTTTCGGTGATTTAAAGTTTTCTTTCTGTTTTTAATTATGTTTGTGAAAGTGTGTCTGTTTAACTTTTAAATTTTTTTATCATTTTTCTTATGAATATGTCAACTAAAAAGCATCTCTTCAGCATTTTTAGACAGTTTCGACATATACAATCACTAAAGTTAGTAGCCCATGTTGAGGATTTAGAAAGAGATCTTAGAGAAATTGAGAGAGGCATCTACAACATCTATTTAGAGCTTGAGGTAAATTTAATAAGAGGACGATTTTAGTTTGTTTTGTGTGTTTTAATTTGTTTTCCTGTTTGTGTGTTTTAGTTTGCTTTCTGTGTTTAAGTTTGTAACCCCGGTCAAGTGACGGATAACGACACTCTGTGATAATCAAGTTGGTTACTTCAGTTTCCCACAATAACTGATATTCTGAGACGAAGGTATGGACAGAGACGAGATTTTAGAAAAACTTTACAAACAATTCCCTTTCCTTCCTCAGAGTGCCCTCCTTTTAATTTATAAAGCCCGGTCCGAATGCATGCGATTACTTATGAGGAATAACATCCCTACTGACATCCGTTGGTTAATTAGGGCAAAAGTTCACTTAGCAGGTGAGTTACCTCCTAAATTTATTGCATATATGCCTGGTTATAGTAAAAGAAATTATGCGAGAAAACGACGAGCTCAAAGACTTTTTGTTGCTTGTCATAAATATGCCAAAATGATATGCAATAAAAGACCACATTCTTTAGGAATGGTGTCTGATAATAGAGAAGATAAGATTCAATTTATTAGGGATGGCTTGAATAAAGAGTTATTGAATAATATCCTTTTGTCTTTTAAAACGCATTCCAGTGGATACGTACAAACAGCGATTCTCCAGTTATGGCCATTATTCAAAAAAAAGTGTGCACGATAGAGTCTCGAGAATCTGACTATAAATGACTCTGTTTGCCAGTTTATAAGAAAACTAGATGGGAAGCCTATCCTCGATATATAGAGGGTGTTCAAGCCGTTTCTAGACTTAAAACTAGAGGAAGTTGTGAGTCACAATCACAACTATCTGTAAATATTTCACTATTATTTTACTATTTACATTATTATTTTTAATAATTTCATTTGCTTTTTTTTCTTTTTATTGTTTTCTTTTTTACTTTTGAGCCATGTGCCTTACACGTTAATTGACGCTGACATGATGCCTCATACACAACTGTAACCAACTGTCACCAAGGTCTTTAAATATGATTTTTTTTTACTAAACACTCACAAATTGTTTTTGAGCAGTATCTTAATGGCAGCTACTCCTAGTAAACAATTCAAGAACATTTGTGTGCTCTTTGGGTTTCATTATGGCAAACATAAAGAGTTCATAGAGGCAGTCATAGATCTTAGTGTAAGAATAGCAGAGATAAAATTGCACTTGGTGTATAGAGGAGGTGACCGAGGGTTATCCAAAATGGTCTCAGAAGCTACTTTTGTTAGAGGGAGCCTAGTGTTAGGCATCATCCCTTCAATCCTAAAACCTTTGGGTTGTTTGTCTCATTCACCAACTAGATAAGAGTTAGTCATCTCAGGTATGCAAAAATAAATAACTGAAGTGCTTAATCATGCCGATGCTTTTATTTTCCTTCCAGGCAATTTTACAACTCTTGAGATACTAATCACATTAGCATCTTGGGCCCATCTGAATATCCATTAGAAACCCATCGGTTTGTTAAATGTTAATAATTTTTATGATAGCTTTATCGCGTTTCTTAATCATGCAATAAAAAATTATTTCATTCATTCGTCAGTGAAAAACATTTTTATTTGTACACATACTGCTAATGCTCTATTTGATCTGTTACAAGCTTATCAATCAGAGCCAGATCCCGGGGCCATTGTGTTGGAATGTTCAAATAATAATGGTAATAGTAGCCGCAGTAAGAAGTACAAATTAGATTTAACTCTCCGTTTGTAAATATTTTCTTTTGTATTGTAGCATCTAGGTGATATCTTCTAATCTCTACTTCTTTTCTTTAAAATATTGAGGACAATATTTCATTCTGGTTGGGGAAATGGAATAATTAATAATTATGGAATGTCTTAATCTTTGTTATGTTTTTATTAATTTTTTATTGTAGAACTAACCATGACTAACTTTTTGAGAAGAAGATGGCTGAATATGGAGTGTAGTGACTCTAGAAACGCATCTTCTTAGTAAAAAAAACAAAACAAAAAACATTTTATATGTTTTTCCTAACTTTTCTTTTTGTCTTCTCCTTTATAAATATATGTTTTCAACTTTTTAAGTCGAAAATGGATGAATATGAGTGTAGTGACTCTAGAAACACATCTTCTTTAAAAGAAATAAAAAAAATTCATTTTTCTTTAATTTTTCTGCATGTATGTTTTCTTTTTATGTTTAGAATACGTTGGGGGATAGAATTCCATTAAAAACAAAAAAAAATTTAGTAATTTTGAGTGTGTTTTTAATATTGGATGATATAATGACTTTCGAATTTTAGTATTTATATTATCTTTGGTCTTGAGTAATGTTACATCATGTTTGCTATTCTACATGTTGATGTTGGGGACAAATATGAGTTGCTTGAAGGAATGTACATGTCATAATAAATTCCGAGTCAGTTTTTGAGCCTATTAATTTTTCTTGGAGAGTAACCCTTTTTACCCATTCTTCACCACCTTAGCAGTTTATTATTTTATACATGATCTCTAGATTTTCTTTGAGTCAACCCTTTAAAATAAAAATAAAAAATAAAAAAATGTGTGTGTTACTGCATCTAAATATTCACTTAATTAATAGATGTGGAAGATTATTTAGAGTCCTAAAAGACGATGGAAAGCCATTTTTAACCCTTTTGAGTCTTTCTAGCCATCCCTATTATGTAATATCCATAGTTAGCCCTTTTGAGCCTTTTATTTAAAAAAAAGTATTTTCTTTATTAACTTATCATTCTGATCTACTCCAATTTGGAATATTACCGATATCATACAAGTTCCATCCACCTATTCATGTTTGAGAAAAAGGATAAATAATTATTTTGTTCAGTGAAGTTGTGCTATATAAAAGAAAGAAAAAAAGAAAAAAAAGAAAAAAAAGAAAAAAAGAAAAAAAAGAAAAAAAGAAAAAAAAGAAAAAAAGAGAAAAGATATACAATAGTAATAAATAAATAAAATGCATCTTGTAATTTTCAACAGTTCTTGAACTTTTTCTCAAACATATATATTTTGTTTCCCTATTTCCCTTTCTTTGTTAGTCATGTCCCTAGCCTACGTTACGTCCTAACAAAAGTTCTTCTTAATTTTAGAGAACTATAGTTTGAAATAAAAGCTAGCTATATAGGCAATTAAGATATAGTGATGCATATACATAAAAGAAAAAAAGAAGAAAAAAAATGAATGAATACATTGGGTTGACTAATACTTTGTTTGAAATCGTATTATATTTAAGTTATGGGCATATTTTTTCATCTTGGTGAGAGTGTATGATATTTCTTTAATATTTTCTCTCAATTTACCATTCATTGTAGTGACAATTTTTATTAGGATTAATTTCTTTGTGAGAGTGTCACTACAACCAATGAGATTTTGAGGTTTGATATGTCATTCTTAAAAGTGACCTGATTACTATTGCTACAACAAAGTCTGTTGGATTGATACATATAGATGGTTGATATGGATGTGATATTCCTTTAGACTAGAAATAATGCTTGTACTTTTATTTGATTGCTATCATTAATCTTATTGAATAAACATGTGCGTTTTATAAAAAAAAAAAGTTTTGAATTTTATCTTTGCTTTATTTGCTAGGAACTAGCAATAAGTTGGTTGGAGGGTGTGTTGAGTATTAGAAAGTGTATATTTATACAAGAGAAAATTATCATTTCACATTCAAGTCTCACTAACATTACTACTTTTGTTTATTTAAGTATTTTGTTGTTTAATTATGTGTGTTTTATTATAATTATGTATTTTAGGGGCATCACGATCGTTTCATAATGAATGAGTGATTAGACAGCAAAACGGACGTCATATTTGGACTCAGGACGGTCGAAAACCTTAGGAGGAGTATAAATGGAAAAATGTCACTGTTCGCATATACTAGATCGTTTTACATACATACTGTCTTATTCATACATACTCATCGTTTGTAATCATCGCTTTACGATCTTTGTTCATATATATAGACCGATGACGTGGCATTGACCGAGGATGTGGCAACTACAAATGACGTGGCAGTATTTGATTGGACGAATTATATGACATTGACTACTTATGTGGCGTTGACCGATAATTTGCCATTGACCGATGATGTGTTACGATCTTATTGGGCTAAATTTCTTATGTACTATGGATCGATGACGTGGTAGCATTTTAGTGGAGTAAAACCGTGTTACTACGGCTAAAATTATGTTACTGTTCAAACGTTGACTATTGACTGTTGACTGTTGACTGATGACGTGGCACAATCCTAAGCGGCCGAATTATTTTTAATCCAATGGTCACGATTCACTTAATGTATCTATAAAAAGAGAGCTCTACCCCCTAATTTGATATCCCTGAATTCATTTTTAAGCTTAGATTTTTATAATTCCTTCTCCTTTTTGTATTTTCTATGTATTTTAATAAATTTCCATTTTACCCCTAGTTAAAAAATGAGTAGCTAATTTTCTTTTAAGCTTGGGTTGAAGGTGAAGTCTCAACATGTCCCATGGGCTTAATTTGATATATTTACTTTCTCTTCATCTCTAATATTTGTGGTTGTTTTCACTTTTCGTCGACAAATAATAATAGTCTTGTCTAGATACTGCCCTAGTTAAACCGGCACCCTAGTACAAGGTTATTGTTAATTGGCACGATAAGCCCTTAGCACCATATTTATTTAAGCATGGTTCATAAGGTGTGGAATCCCTCCTTATGATTTAATTGGCATTAATATGAAATATTTAGGCTATTGAGTATGTTGATACAAATCCGGATACCCAAGCACATTTTTTAAATAGATTCTAGTTCAATTTAATTCCGGTAATTATAATTTAAATTCAAGCATAATTTACATCAATTTCACCACAAATTTATTCACCCATTAAAGAAATTTAATTCTGCACATAATTAAAATCAACCTCCTCGTGGGATTGACACTCGTCACCGTTAATCTATTCTATAATAGATTCGTGCGCTTGCGAGTTCAATAAAATTTGCACAACACTCATACTTTCATGAATTAATACAGATTAAGAATCCATATTATAAGATTTAAGACTTTTATTTTCATTTCTAGTTTAGAACTTTATTTTACTTTTTCCTCATGGTTTAAGATATTTTTTTCTTTTTAAAAGGTAAAAGGGATAGGCAAGTCTAAATATAATTTTTACCTCCTTTACTACCCCTAGAATCAAACTCGGGTTTTGGTAGAGGCTACAGCTGCATTGCAACCAACTCGACCACCTACTTGCGAGTTAGTTTGAGATATTTAGTATTGGAATAAATATCTCTCTTTTACAACCTTTGAAAGTAGATTTGAGTTCAATAATATTTTCAAATGTCAAATCTTTAATACACGAGTTTAGTTAATTCTTGTTATTCTTAAAACTTAAATCGTGGTATGCTTTTGAATCAACATGAAATGAGAGTGCTATTTTATCCCATTATTCTATAAAATCAATGAAATATTTTGAATATTAAAATTCTACTACATCAGCTTGGTATCAAGGCTAAAAGCTTTATTCCTAACTCTCCTCATCCACCTACCTTTTTTTCCCCTTTAGCTTAATTGCTAAAAAACAAAAAAACAAACTAAAATAGAAATGACAACTACGTCAACCATCATTCGTGTTTGCCATCGTTGATTTTTTGTCACTGTTGCTCTGATTAACCACCACTATCTAAGTCAAAATAAGCTGATCATAAAAAATCTGCCTTGTACGCCACCATTTCACCACTGAGATTGCTTAGATGGCCATAACAGTCATGATTTTTGCTGCCACAATCATTAAATTTTATCATATCTTGACCAACACAACCACCATCAATCCATTCTTCTCTGCCAACAAAACCATCCTAGCTGGTCACTAATGTCAATCTATGTATCAATCACTGAAAATTGAAATAATTCAAGCTCGCCATTTTTATCTCTAAAGTTCAACTAAAATACTAAATTTTTAGATGAATCACCATTACCATCATCTCAACAACCAAATATCTTTCAGATCTACTCATCTTTGCTTAATTTTCAACCACCGCACTAGAAACCTAAATTTTTACTCAATTATAATTTTAGCCTAGGATTTTATTTAATTTTTAATTTGCCCCTAATTTTTTTGTTAAACTAAATTTGAAAAATGCCTCCAAGAAAAGCTTGTGATGCCCTTATGCTATAACTTACAATCAGAATGATGTTCTTAAAGACAAAGCCCTATCTAATATGACAACAAGAATTGATACGTTAGCTACACAAATGTCATAAATGGTAGAGTTACTTATCGAATGCTATTATACTATAAAACTTAAAGATAAATTAAGTGAAAACAACATTAACCTATTCTTTAGGTGCTAACATAGAATTGAATCTATTGACAATAGAAGATAGGACTTTGAATTAAGGATTGACATTTTTAATTCTAGGAAAGTGATCAACCAAAATAATTATTAGATTAGATTAATGCCATTGAGTAAGCTTTCAAAAACAAGGAAGTTCTTGATAATAAACTAGTTCGCTTGCTACAACTTAATTCCAGGGAAGAGCAGCAACTTAGTGGTAATGGATAAAGCTTACAAGGATAAGGCAAGCTAAAATGAATATTAACTTTTATGAAAAGCTAATGAAGCACTTGAGTGGAAAATTCTTATCTTATAATTACGCTAAACTGTTATACTAACAATTCCAGAATTTGAGGCCAGGTAATCAATTAGTAGATGATTACTCTACAGAATTGCATTGGCTAGTAACACGAAAAAAACTAACAGAGATAGAAGAATGGCTTTCTATTGTATTAGGGGCTTATGATTGTTATTTTTTAGACCATTTTAATTTACTTAATCTATACTCTTATCTCAAAAGCACACTAATAGCTTTGCAATTGAAGAAGCAATTTAGTTAGTATATTAGTTATTCAAGCTTTTGAGGTTCTCAAAGTGTTATCTTGATAATGCAAGCCTAACTTCTTAATTCTGTAATTTCAAACCTTCTAAGATCTTCCAAATAAAACTGCTAAAATTAGCAGAACTTGTGATATTGGTCAAAGTAATAAAATTCAATCCTCAAGTTTAGGATTATATTGTTTTAATTGTGAAGAAAATAGACATTGAATGACAATGTAAAAGGAGAGAAAAGTATGGAAAAGGTTTATTCCTTAGAATTGAGGAAAGTAAATGATATTGACTGAATTTTAAACTAAACTTTTATTATTATTTAAAAGAAAAAAGTAAGAACAAAATCTCACCACTCTAGAGGATTGTAATAGGATATAGTAAATTTCACCATTTATTGAAGTCCAATAAGAGATACGAGACTTTCTAACTCACCAAAGCACGCCACTTAAGAGGTCTATAAAGGGATATGAAATTCATTATCCAATGATATCCTACAAAAGATACAAGGCTTTTCACCTCACCACTCTAAGAAATTCACCTAAGAGATACAAAGTTTAAAAAAAGAACTCTAAAAAGAGAATTCTTTTAGTTTATAACCTCAAAATCACTCACTTTTTTATAAAATTTACAACCTAATACGTTTATATAGACAACTTAGAATATCTTTGTAAGTCTGGGATAGGAATTCTATTATTTAGAATTCAAATCAAACTTACTCTAAAATTCTCAGCTGTTATGAGGTGGAAGAGAACAAAGCAAAACTCAATTTGACTACTATGTGAGGTTGATCAGTAAATATGAGTAATCAACATTCATTTATTCATATCTTGATATAGAAAACTCTAAATTAAACATTGTAAAATTTATCAAACTTCTAACTCAAATAGCTTTCGAGATATGTAAATCTTACTAGATGTAATTGGATGCGTTGGTGCCAGTAAATTTAGAATTTATGGCCTCGTGTAGAATTCCTGATAGCTGTGACCTTTACTGACTAAATCTTGAATTTGTTTAAGAAGAGAAGTCCAAATTTGACTCCATTAAATACCTTAGAAATTAGACAAAATTATCTTTTCAAATATATATTATATATAATTATCTATTTGTAGAACAGTACAATTAATTGGAACAACTAAGCTATTAATTTTGACATTTGCTTCCCATTTTGACTAAGCTTTCCTAATGTTCACATTCATCTTTATGTTTAATCTCCAAATATGATAAGTCTTTAAACACTCCTGTATCAGTAAAGACTACTAAAAGGATAGTCCATTGAATAGTTTCCCAAAAAGTAAACTTTTGAAAGTAGTGGTAGTGCACAATCTATTAAAGAGCATGGTGATAGTGGATTGTTATTGATAGTAAATTGTACATTCTTCAATTCTAAAGCATAAGACAAAGACAAGTGGTTATTGTTGAGTGTTAGAAAATTTTCAAACTCTTGCTTTTATTTACTTAAGTTTCTTGTGATTTTAATTATGTGTGTTATATTATAATTAAATATTTTATGTATTTTAGAGGCATCATGGTCATTTTATAATAAACAAGACATTAGATGATAAAAAAGACAACAAATCTAAACTCAGAATAGTTAAAAACCTTAAAAGAAGCATAAAAACATAATTAGCACTATTCACATATACGATATTATTCATGGTATTATTCACAGTATACAGATTGATTACGTGGCACATACCATTAGTGTGGTAGCATTTGATTGAATGACTGTTGTGGCATTGATTACTTATATGATGTTGATTGATGATGTGGCATTGACCGTTGATGTTTCATGATCCTTTTGGACTAATATATTTTTTAGGCTTTTACTCATGACGTGGCAGTTTATTAGTGGACCAAAAAAAATTTGTTCGTTACATATATATACACAGAATGATAGCCCTAATGATATATTCAAACCAATTCAAACTTGTCATGTAGTTATTCTTGAACATTTAAATTATTTCATTCTGATGGCAATGATTTATTCATTGTATCTATAAAAATGGAGCATTCCCTGTAATGTGACACTTCTGAATCCATTTTTGATCTTTACTTTTTGTATTTCCTTCTCCATCTTCTTTTTTTTTTTACATATTTTAATAAATATTTCATTTTACCCGTAGTTCAAATATGAGTAGTTAAGTTTCTTTCAAACTTGGGTTGAAGGTAAAGTCTCAACATGTTCCATGAACTTAATTTGATAAATTTATTTTCTCTTCCCCTTTAATTTCTAAAGATGTTTTGACTTTTCGTTGACAGATAATAATAACAAAGTTATTACTATTCAGCACGATAAGCCCTTAGAACCATATTAATTAGAGTACAAATCATGAGGAGTGGATATCCCCCTCATAATTTAATTAGTATTAATAAGGAATGTTAAGTCCTAGTGCATACTGATACAAATTTAGATACCCAAGTGTTTCATTATATTAGTTATCAATTTAAATTACTCCTGCCATTCCAATTTAATTTTTAGGATAATCCAAATTATTTTCACCACAATTCCAACCACTCATTTAAAAAATTAATTCTATACGTAATTAAAATCCACCTCCTTGTAGGATCGACACTCATCTCTATTGATTTATTTTATAATATATTTGTACACTTACGAGTTCAATAAAATTTTCACAGTAGTTATAAAAAAAAAAATTTCAGACTATTTGTACAATTAAGGGAAAAATATGTCATATGGTTATAAACTTGAGTAGTTGTGAGAATGTTATTTTGAGAAAAAATATAATGAAGCTAAATTTAAAGATAAAGCCTTATTAAACTCCAAATAACCTTACATTGTTGAAGAATGGAAATCAAATGGCAGTATTAAAACTTTGCCTAGTTTCCTTATTGATTGGATAGATCTATAAAGACCAAATTTAGTGTGATCTTTATAGCTATAGATGCTTGTCATTTATTACTGGGTATACCTTGGCAATATGATTGAAAGGTAGTGCATGATGAGAAAAGAAACATCTACAACTTTATTTTTAACACTAACATCATTCTCCTACCTAACAAAGAGCTCACTCTTAAACAAGACTTATACGATTATTTATTAGGTAAGAGACAATTTATAAATGTTGCAACAAAAGCAAAGAGGGCATATATTTTATTGGAAAAAACCATAATAATTTAAAGATTCATGAAGCTGTGGCAACTATAATAGAAAAATTTCAAGATTTGTTCTCTAACGAGCTAGCACATCATTTACCACCTCTTGAGGATATACAACACTAAATTGATTTGGTTCTAGGTTTAACTTTATCAAGTTAACCTCATTATCGTATGAATCTTATGAAATACAAGGAATTAAGGTGCCAAGTAGAAGAGTTATAAGACAAAAAAGGATTTATTCATGAAAGTTCAATCTCTGTGCGATCTTTACTTGTTGACTTTAAAAAATGATAATTCTTAAAAGATGTGCATATAGCCGAGCTATCAATAAAAATTATAGTTCGATAATATTTTCCAATCCCTCGATTAGATGACTTATTAGATCAGATCAATGAGCAACAATTATCACTAAACTTGATTTGAATAATGGCTACCATCAGATTCAAATATGACTTAAAGATAAATGAAAAATAGCCTTTAAAACTTATGAAGAGTTATATGCGTGGTTGGTAATGCCATTTCCACTTGTCTAATACTCAAAGTACTTCCATGCAAGTTTTGAATCAAGTTCTTTGCCTTTTCATTTGAAAGTTTATGGTTGTTTACTTTGATGATATACTTATTTATATTACCAGCCATGACCTACATTTACAACATTTAAAGGAAGTACTTTAAGCTTAAAGAGTAGTACGTTTATATATTACAGTAACCAAGTGTACTTTTTTTGACAGAAAAAATATTATTTTTAGGATATATGGTGTGGAAGGATGGTATATCTATTAATTAAGTAAAAATGAATGCTATTGGAGATTGGTTGTAACCAACTACTTTATCTACTACTAAAAGTTTCCATGGGTTGGCTTTTTTATTTTTTTTTTACAAGCGATTCATCTCTCATTTTAGGGTTATTATACCCCCAATCACAAATTGTATAAAAAGAGAACAACTATCTTAGATAAAGAAAACTACTAAGGCATTTGAGGTTATAAAAAAGAAGTTGATTATGGGTATGATACTTGCCCTACCTAATTTCTCTCAAACTTTTAAAGTGTATTTGTGATGCATTTACTTGATCTGTTACAAGCTTATAGGCCAGAGTCATATCCCAGGACCTTAGTGTTAGAGTGACAAACTAATGATGATAGTAGTAGCCGCAATAAGAAGTGTAAATTAGACTTAACTTTTCACTTGTAAATATTTTCTTCTATATTACAACACCCAGGTGATATCATCTAATCTCTACTCTTTTTCTTTAAAACATGGAGGACAATATTTCGTTTTGATTGAGGGGAGGGAATAGTTGACAAATTATGTAATGTTTTAATCTTGGTGAAGTTTTACTAATTTTTATTGTAGAAACTAATGGTGGCTAAATTTTGAGTTGAAGATGGTTGAATATAGAGTGTAGTGACTTTAGAAATGCATTTTCTTAATTTCTTTAAAAAATATTAAGACATTTTCTTATTATTAAGCTTTATTTTAAATGTAATCTTTTTTAATTTTTTCTCACTTCTTCTTTATAAATATACACTTTTAAATTTTTAAGTTGAAAATGGCTGAATATAGAGTGTAATAACTCTAGAAACGCATCTTTTTACTTTTTTCTAAAAAAAATTATAATCTTTTACCATCAAATGGCATGACGATATTCAAATTTTAATATTTGTGTTATCTTTATCTGGAGTTATGTTACACTATATTTGCTACTCTATATGTTGATGTTAGAGACAAAAATATGAGTTTCTTGAAGAAAGATATATGTCATAATAAATCCCAAGTGAGTTTTTGAAGCTATTATTTTTCTTAAAGAGCAGCTCTTTTTTCCATTCTTTATATAGCTTAATAGTTTATTATTTTATACACGATTTCTATATTTCCTTTTGAGTCAACCTTATTAAAAAAGGGTGTTGCTTCGTCTGAAAATTTTCTAACTAGCAGATATAGAGATTATTTAGAGCCCTAAAAGATCACGGAAAAGACATATTTGACCCGTTTGAGCCTTTGTAGCTATTTTTTGTCAATATCCGTAGTTAATCATTTTGAGCTTTAAATATATATGTAAATATATATGCCTTTTCTTGGTTAACTAATTATCTTGACCCAACTCCGATCTGAAATATATATGCCTTTTCTTGGTTAACTAATTATCTTGACCCAACTCCGATCTGAAATATTACTCAATATCGTACAAGTTCTATCACCCATTTATATTTGAAAAAAATATAAATAATTATTTTGTTTAATAATTTTCAACCATAAAAAATTTAAAAAATATAAATAGAAATATTTTAGTTTAAAACAAAATAAAAGTGAAATGTTTCTTGCAATCTAAAAAAAAAAATCAAAATTTTCTCCAACATATATTTTGTTTTTCCTACTTTTCTCCTTTGTTTGCTATGTTTCTATCCTATGTTATGTCCTAATAAAAATCCTTCTGATTTTAGAAAACTATAGTATGAAGTAGAAACTAATTACATGGACTGTAAAGATGTAGTGATGTGCAAAAAAAAAAAAGACTATAAAAATAAGAGAGAAAAAAATAATTACATTGGTCAGACCCACATTTTGACATGAGATCGTATTATTTTTAAGCTGTGCACATATTTATTTCATCTTGGTGAGAGATGTAATATTGCTTTATTATTTTCTCTCAATTTACCATTCATGGGAGTGAGTATTGTTATTTAATTTAATTTCTTTGTGAGAGTGTCATTACTGGTGAGATTTTTAGGGTATTGACATATCATTTTTTAAAGTAGCTTGATTATAATAGCTGTGACAAATTGTAATAAATTGATTCATGTGGATGGTTGATTTAAGAGTGATTTTCTTAAAGTTAGGAGATAATGCTTATATTTTTATTTGATTGTTATTATAAGTTTGATTAAATAAACATGATTGTCTTAATAAAAAAAGAGTTTTGGGTTTGATTTGTTTTCATTTAATTTGTTAGGGATTATAAATAAGCTGGTTGGTGGTTGTATTAACTATTAAAAAAGTATATATTTATAAAGAAGAAAATTATCATTTTACACTTCAAGTTCTACTAACTTCCTTTTATGTATTCAAATCTCTTGTGATTTTAATTATGTGTGATTACTATAACTAAGTATTTTATGTGTTTTAGGGGACATTATAGTCATTTAATAATAAACGAGATATTGGATGATAAAATGGATAACAAATCTAAACTCAAAACAGTTAGAAACCTTAAGAGAAGCATAAAAGTATAAATGTCACTGTTTATATGTACGACACTGTTCACATATACGATACTTTTTATGATACTATTTATATATACTGTATGATGATGTGGCATTGATCGATGATGTGACACTAACCACTGACATGGCAATATTAATCGGAGGCACGATGTGCCATTAACTGATTATGTTGCATTAATCAATAACATGGTTTAATTGATGGGGTGTCACAATCTTATTGGATTAAAATATTTATGTACTATTGATCAATGACGTAACAATATGTTAATAAATCAGAAAAAAAATATGCATACGATACATGCATATACACGGGATGATAGCCTTGTTGATGTGTTCAACCTAATTGGAATTTGTTAAGTGGCGCAATCTAGTGCGATCAAATTGTTTTAATTCATTGGCTATGATTTACTCATTGTATCTATAAAAAGAGAGCTCCCCCCTAATTTGACACCCTTAAATCTATTTTTGAGCTCTATTTTAGGTAATTCCTTCTTTATCTCGTAATTTCTACGTATTTTAATAAAATTTTCATTTTACCCCTAGTTCAAATATGAATACCTAATTTTCTTATAAGCTTGAGTTGAAGGTGAAGTCTCAACATATTCCATGGGCTAAATTTAGTAAATTTATTTTCACTTTCCCTTTAATTTCTATGAATATTTTGACTGTTCATTGACAGACAGTAATAACAAAGTTATTACTATTTCGCACGATAAGCTCTTAACACCATATATAATTAGAGCATGGTTCATGTGGAGTAGATATCCCCTTCATGATTAGATTAGTACTAATAAGAAAAATTAAGCCCATGGTGAATGTTGATAAGGATCCAGATATCTGAGTGCTTCAAATTAATAGTTATCATTTTAATTTATTTATCACCATTCTAATTTAAATTTTAGGATAATATAAATCACTTTCACTATAATTCTAACTACCCACTTAAAAAATTAATTTAATATATAATTAAAATCTATCTCTTCGTGGGATCGACACTCGTCACTATTAATCTATTCTATAATAGATTCATGCACTTGTAAGTTTAATAAATTCTGCACAATAAGATTTTCGCGCTGTTGTCGGAGGGAAAAGTCATTTAATTAGTTGAATTAATTTTTTTTGTTTTCTTGTATTTTTTCTTATTAAAAAATAATTTTGTAATTTAATTTTTATAATTTAAATTTCTTTAAATTTGTATAATTTAATTTTTAAGTTATTTTCCTTGATACTTTTTTTCGTTTTATATTATTAATTTATTTATGGAATTAATTCATAGAATTAATCCTTTTAAAATAATTTTTTAGTTGTTGTCTTTTAAAATTATTATTAAAAAAATAAGAAACTAAAAAATTAAAGTTAAAAAATTTTTTAAAAAGTTAATTTACAATCCCTGTAATTTAATTTATTTTCTTTTTCTCTTCTTTACATTTCTATAATTAATTTTTACGTTATTTTTCATTGTAATATTTCATTTATCTTGTTATTTTATTTACTCTATTTATTGTATTTTTTTAGTACTTGAGTTTATTTTCATAGTAAAGTGATAACAGCGTGATAAAATTAGTATCATAAACTCTCTATCTTCTTTATTTTTATTAATTTTGTTCTCATTTTTTATTTTGTTGCATTTATTTATTTATTATTATTATTATTATTATTTATGGTTGATGGTTGTCGAAGTCAGCAAATATAAATACCTACTTTAAATAAATTATGTATAATGATTGAGCAAAGTCGTATCCACAGAGATCGGTAATTACTTAAATCCTTTTTAAATGTAAAATGTAAAAATTAGGAGTTGATGAAAATAATAAAAATCAAATAGAAATAAGAAGAATGCAAATTAAAATTGTAATTCAAATTAAGAAAAGCTCTAGTCAAAGGAATTAACTCAGCTTAATTCGATTATTGATGATTGATTCAAATATAAATCATTACTACTTATGAATAGATCATTTATAGCTACTAAGACCCTCTAATAGCTAATCTCTCCTTAACTATTTGATAACCAAGGTACGACCATTAGTTATTTCACTAATCGATAGACAACTTTAGATACAATCATAAGATTTAATCAATTAACAGCATGAAAAATTAAAGAGACCCAAATCCTAATCAACAAACGCATATAATTATTCATTTAAATTAGATAGTTTAAAAAAAGACTTCGCACACACAAATACATTAAACATAAAATTAAAATAGATTTGCAATATCAAGAACCACTACAGGAGAGGCCATTTAAGAACTATTTCAGTCTCTTAGCTAACTTAAGCACATCATGCATAAGATACCCAAATGTAGTTGTTAGGAGTTTTGAATTAAAAGCTAATGTGCTAAATTGTCTCCTAACATTCTATGGCCTAGAAAATGAGAATTCATACAACCATCTAAATTATTTTCATACTGTTTGTCAAACTTTTAAATATGAGAATTTTTGAGATGATAATATTAAACTAAGATTATTCCTATTTTTATTAAAGGATAGAGTTCGTTCATGGTTATACATTGCCTACTAATAACATTACATCATGTGAATAAATGGTAGTAAAACTTTTAAATAAATACTTTCTAGTTTATAAAACTAATTCTATTTATAGAGAATTTTAAAGTTTATCCAAAGAAAAGATGAGCAGTTTTTCGAAGCATGGGAGCGATTCAAAGGGCTACTCTTAAAATGTTCGCATTATAGATATGAAAAATGGCACTAATGCCAATATTTTTTCGAGGGATTATTGCCAAATGTGTAAAAATTATTAATGGCAACAAGTGAAAGAGAGCTAATGTCTAAAAGTGCATCAGAGATTTAGAATTTTTTCCAGCGACAAACAGATAATTCCCAATAGAAAAGTCAATCATTTAGAAATATGAGAAAAATTAAGGGAGTAAATGAAATCCAAGTTGGCGTATCAAGCTTAGGAATCAAATAAGTCAAAGAGATGGGTAAAGGATTTTCTTGACAAATCGCATCTTTAACAGTTGGTAAACTAACAGAATCACATGAGCATGGCTCATGTGTTGATCAAGTCAATGCCATAGATGTAATGAGAAAGCCATCAAACAATAATCCTTACTTTAACACATATAATCCTAGATAGAGAGACCATCTTAATTTTTGTGGTCTCAAGGATTCCAATAGAATGGACCAGCAACTCCATCTCCACCAATGTAACCAATTCCTTAAGTTCCTCAAGCCTCTCAGCTATTATTTAGACCTTACAATCAGAACTCAAACTATTCTCAATCCAGACCATGGGAGGATATATTATATAATTTTAAAAATTCTACCCACTCCATGATCAAACAACAAAACCGTACCATTGATGGACTACAAAATGAGATGAGATTAAGCTTAAACTCACAAAACCAATCTATTTCAATCCTCAAGAAAAATGGTAGGCTAGCTTACCTCTTCAGTTCATACCTTGGTAATGACTGTTAAAAAAGATAAATTTCTAAGTCAACTAATGCCGAACCCTAAAGGAGTCCATGAAGTAAGTACTAATTCATCTTAGCAGTATGGAGAGATCAAAGTCGCCATGTCCCTACAGAAAGAAGAAGAAGTCGACAACAAAGTAGAGATGTCGGTGATAAAAACAACTCAAATTATACCTGCAAATACTGAGGACTCATCATTAGAAGAGAAATAAGAAATCAACCCACAAGAGTATATTCTTAAAGCTCTATTTCCCCAAAGTTAGTTAAAGCAACAAATGGAAAATCCACGTGTGAGATTCTTAAAATTTTCAAAACGATAAGTGTTAATATCGTTTTGCTTGATGCTATAAAGCAAGTGCCATTTGATGCCAAGTTTCTTAAAGATCTTTGTACTTAAATGAGAAATATTCATGTTCAAAAAAAGGTATTTTTAACAGAAAATATTAGCTCTATACTCTAACATAAAATTTCTCTAAAGTGCAAAGACCTAGACTCTCTCGCAATTTTATAAAATTTAGGGAACCACACAATTAAAAATACTTTATTTGACTTAGGAGCTAGTGTAAATCTATTACCTTAGTTAATATTTGTGAAACTTAGACTAGGAGAATTACACCCAGCTATAGTGGTATTACAACTTATAAATCGATCTACAAAAAACCCTGTGGTATTGTGGAGGATGTACTTATTTAGGTAGACAAGTTTTATTTTTCTATTGATTTCATTGTAATTGACACTCAACCAATGTAGCATTTAAGGAAGCACATCCCTATTATCCTAGGTTGACCTTTTTTGGCAATTGCTGATGCTCATATTTAATGCAAGACTGAAAAATATACAATTATCCTTTGATAATATGACCATAGAGTTAAATATCTTCAATATTGCCAAACAACCCAATAATGCAAATGATGGAATTATTGATGTGTATTTAGATGAAGCATTGTCGATAATACGTTTCTTTTAAATCTCAGTGATGACCAAAGAACAAAGAAAAACATGTTTAACTCAGCCTATCATCATAATCACCATCAAACTCGAGCTAAAACTATTACCCGAAACTTTGAAATATGCATTCTCAAGAGAAAAAAGTACTCTATCAGTAATCATTTCATCATCCTTAGATGATAAATAGAAAGGTAAGTTGTTGAAAGTTTTAGAAAAGTATAAAAGAGTACTAGGATGGACTACAACCGATATTAAAGGTATAAATCTAGTAGACTGCATGTATTACATTCACCTTTATGAAAATACTAAACCTATTAGGGAAATGCAATATTGGTTGAACCCTAATATGAAAGAAGTCATTAGAATTGAAGTCATTAAACTATCAAACGTAGGTATCATTACCCCATTTCTAGTAGTTCATGGGTTAGTCCTGTATAAGTTATCCCCAAGAAGTCAGAAGCTACAATAGTTACCAATGTTGATAATGAATTGACACCTACTAGAGTGACTACAGGGTGGCTTGTATGCAAATAGAAAGTTGAATTTAGTCACATATAAAGACCACTTTTTTATCATTTATTAATCAAATGCTTGATAAATTAGTAGATTACAAATTTTATTGCTTTCTAAATGGCTATTTAGGATATAATCAAATTCTTATAGCACTAAAAAATCAAGAGAAAACCACTTTCACTTGCTCTTTTGACACTTTTGCATATTAAGCATTTGGATTATGTAATGCACCTGCTACATTTCAACTATGCATATTAAGAATTTTTTTATATGGTTGAACGATTCTTCAAAGTCTTTATGGATGATTTTTCTATCTTTGGAGATCATTCGATCAATGTTTACATAATTTAACATTAGTTCTACAAAGAGATATCGAGAAGAATTTGGTCCTAAATTAAGAGAAATGTCATTTTATGGTAAAACAAGTACTACTTTTGTCACATTGTTTCAAGCAAAGGTATTGAGGTTGATAAAGCCAAGGTAGAGCTCATTCCGAATCTTCCTTTACTTAAAATAGTTAAAGAAGTAAGATATTTCCTTAAGTATGTCAATTTTTATAGACGGTTCATTAAAGATTTTAGTAAAATTTCTAGACCCTTTTGCAATCTACTTACTAAGGATGTATCTTTCATCTTTAATGATTCATGTCTTGTGGCATTTGAAAAATTAAAGTAGTTATTGACATCATCACTCATTATTCAGCCCCAAAATAGAACTTACTATTTGAGTTTATATGATACATCTATGTAGTAGGAGTAGTATTGGGACAAAGAATTGATCGAATTTCCCATGTCATTTACTATGCTAATATGATAATGCATTGTCGAGCTATTCAACCACAGAAAAAGAAATGCTAGTAGTATTATTGACATTAGAGAAATTTTGATCTTATCTCATTGATTGTAAAATAATTATGTTCACAAATCATGCTGCTCTTAAATATTTTCTCACAAAGGAAGAAATAAGAGTTAGACTAATTCGTTGGGTGTTACGTTTACAGGAATTTGACTTCGAAATTAAAGACAAGAAAGGCATTGAAAATATTGTCGTAGACCATATTTCTTGTCTCAATTTTGACACAACTTCAGAACCATTATCATTGAATGAATTATTCTCAGATGAACAATTGATGAGTGTGGAAGTATTACCATGGTATGCTGATATAGTTAACTATCTTGTTACAGGTCAATTTCTAGAATATTAGAGTAAGTAGGACAAAACTAAATTTTTTGCGGAAATAAAGAACTTCTTTTGGATGATCTTTATTTGTTCAAGTATTTTACAGATTAAATTATCAGATGATTTATGCCAGAAAATGAATTTCAAAATATCTTTTCATTCTGCCGCGAACAAGCTTGTGGAGGCCATTTCAACACTAAGAAAACAATTATTTTTATGTTTAATTTTTCAAACTAAATTAATTTTATGTTTATGCTTTGAGTAATTTGGGTTAAAATGAAAAAGTTTTAAATTTTGGAGTTAGACTTATTTACTAAGTTTTGAAACTTTTGGGTTATATTGTAACTTATAAAATATTGGCGGTTTAAGTGAAAAGTTTTGAGAACTTTAAAGATTATGGTAATTTAGTTAAAACTCAAAAAAGACTTATTTGAAAAGATTTTCTTAAGTTTAGGCCATACTGTAATTTTAAAAATTTTAGGAATTAAATAGTATTTAAAATTTCTGAAATTGGATTTTTTTGTAAAGTTTTATGACGTTTTGTAGCAAAATTTAAATTTAACGGTAACTTCACTATTACGAGCGGGGAGTCGGTTAAATTAAGCTGCTAGCCGCTTGAGTACTGGAATTTATCAATAACGGTTAGTTTTCGAGCTTTAACGATAAAAATTCAACTCTAACTTCATTTTAAGCTCTCTAGCAAGCAAAAACAAGTTAATGAAACATATATTGACCTTCCATATTGCAAATCATCATAGATTAAATCATTTTTGTGCCATTATTTGTGAATCCACTCTTATAGAGAGTATCTTATTACAATTTTCATTTCATATCATATTGAGAGTGTTCAAGTGAGGGAAACACTTAGGATAAAGGGATTAGGGTGATAATCTTTTAATTGTAAAGGTTCATTGACACCTTGGAAGTCAATTGTAAACATTTGAAGTCTTGGAAGGTTTAGATAGTGAAATTCTCAAGTTCAGTTGGCTTGGAGGCGTGGACATAGGTAGGGATTGTCGAACCACGTAAAAATTGCTATGTTTGTATTCTTTTCCCTTACTCATTTATTTTGCAAGGATTGTCTAATTTATTATATTTGATTTAATTGGTGTAAGACTTATTATTTTTGTTTACATTAAGGCATTGGATTAAATTGTTTAAAATTTTATTTAGAATAATTTTTAAAAATCTAATTCACCCCCTTTTTGAGTTGCACATTTGCATTTCAGAATCAATGGTCACAAGGTAGTGATAGGTTTTTGAAAAGCAACATTGTTTCACGCTTTGGATTTCCTTAAGCAATAATCAATGATAGCGGTGCCCACTTTTGTAATAAATCATTTAAAACTCTTTTGACAAAGTATTCCATCACTCACAAAATGGCGAATCCATATCATCCACAAACTAGTGGTTAAGTTGAGATCTCTAATTGAGAAATAAAACATATATTAGAAGAGATTGGTCATTAAGACTTGATGCATTATGGCCATATAAAATAGCTTTTAAGACCTTAATTAGGATGTCATCGTATAGGCTAGTGTATAAAAAAGCTTGCCACCTACCTGTAGAACTTGAGCATTATACGTACTGGGCCACCAAGAAATTTAATTTTGACATGCAGCAAGCTAGCTTAGAAAGAAGATTATAGCTAGTAGAGCTTGAAGAAATTTACTACATATGAAAATACTAAGATTTACAAGCAGTGAATGAAAGTCTTTCACGACAAGTAAATTACGAGAAAATATTTTACTCCAAGTCAGAAAGTGTTTTTATTCAATTCTCGTTTACAGCTATTCCCAGGTAAGTTATGCTCTCGATGGTCTGATCCTTTTATTGTTCACACTATTTTTCCATATGGAGCAATTGAAATTAAAGGTCCACAGAATGGTGTGCCCTTTAAAGTTAATGGTCAAAGATTAAAGTCATATTTCAAGTATTGATAATGTAGAAAGGACACCAAAATAAATTTGCGTAACCTACCAATTTTGAATTGAGATTTTTGGATGATTTAATTTCTATTTTTCTTGTGATTATTTTGATTATTTTTATTTAAGTTTTTTTAACCATTAAATTTTCTCTTATCACTTATAATCATAAGTTCCTCATCTAAATAGCTCATCTTAAATATTTTTAGACAGTTTTAACATATACAATCGCATCTCAGACGTCGGATACGGTTTTGTAAAATACATTATATTTGGGACCTATAACCACCAAAGTTTGTTTCCCACATTGAGGATTTGGAAGGACAACTCAAAAAAATTGAGAGAGGAATTTACGAAATCCAATTGAAGCTTGAGCTAAATTCAATAAGAGTATGATTCTGACATTAATCTTTCTTTATGTGTTTCAGTTTGTTACCCCACTTAAGTGGCAAATAATGGTGCTCTGTGACAATCAACATTGGTTACTTCAGTTTCCTATAATAATTGATATTCTAAGTTAAAGGCATAAATAAAGACGCGATCTTAGTAAAGCTTCATAAGCGATTGTTGTGTAAATTTTATTGAACTCACAAGTGTACAAATCTATTGTAGAATAGATTAATGGTGACAAATGTCGATCTCACGAGGAGGTGGATTTTAATTGTGTGTTGAATAAATTTTCTAAGTGAACAGTTAAATTATAGTAGATTTTATCCTAAATTGCGAATTAAAATGGCAGAAATAATTAAAAATGTAATTGTTATAATAAAGCACTTGGGTATCTGGATCTGCATCTGCATCAACATGCTTCAGGGCTCAATATTCCTTATTAATACTAATTAAATCATGAGGCAAAAATCCACTCCTTATGAACCACGCTCTAATTAATATAGTGCTAAGGGTTTATCGTGTCAAATAGTAATAACAGTGTTATTACTATTTGTCAATAAAAAGTCCAAACATCCACAAAAATAGAGGAAAAAATAAAATAAATTTACCAATTAAGCCCATGGAACATGTTAAGACTTCACCTTCAACCCAAGCTTGAAAGGAAATTAGTTACTCATATTTTAACTAGCGATAAAAAGGAAATTTTACTAAAATATAAATAAATTACAAGATAGAGAAGGAATTTCAGAAAATGGAGCTCAAAAATGAACTTAAGGGTTGTCAAATTAAGGGGGGAGCCCTCTTTTTATAGATACAATGAGTAAATCATGACCATCGGATTAAAACAATTTGAATGCATAGGATTGCACTACGTGGCAAGTTTAGATTGGTTTGAACACATCATCAGGGCTATTATCCCATGTATATGTATGTACCGTACACATATTTTTTTGTTCCACTAACATACTGCCCCAACATCGGTCAATAGTGCATAAATATTTTTATTCAATAAGAATATGATACCCCATCAGTCAAGCCACGTCATCAGTCAACGCCACATAATTAGTCAATACCACATCATTCCTCCAATCAAATGCTGCCACGTCATTGGTAGGTACCACATCATCGGTCAATGCCACATCATCGGTCAATGCCATATCATCGTATAGTACATATAAACAGTGTTATGAACAGTACCATACATGTGAACAATATCGTATATGTGAACAATAATATTTTTATTTTTATACTCCTCCTAAAGTTTTTGACTGTTCTGAGTTCAAATTTATAGTCTGTTTTGTCATTTGATGTCTTGTTTATTATGAAATAACCATGATGCCCGCTAAAATATGAAAATACTTAATTATAATAAAACACGTATAATTAAATTCACAAGAAACTTGAATACATAAAAGTAAAGAAGTTAGTAGAACTTGAAGTGAAAAATGATGATTTTCTCCTTTATAAATATACATTTTATAGTAGTCAACACACCCTCTAACCAACTTATTATTAATCCTTAAAAAATTAAGTGAAATCAAATTCAGCCCAAAACTTTTTTTTTTAAACTGTCATGTTTATTTAATTAAACTTTATGATGTAAATCAAATAAAAGTATAAGAATTATCTCCAGTCTTTAAGAAATATTATTTCCAAATCAACCATCCACATGAATCAATCCAGTAGACTTTGTCACAGCTATTGTAACCAAGCTGCTTTCAAGAATGACATGTCAATAACCCAAAATCTCACTGGCAATGACACTCTTACAAAGAAATTAAACCCAATAATAATGGTCATTCCCATGAATGGTGAATTGAGAGAAAATATTAAAGTAATAATACATATTCTCACCAAGATAAAATAAATGTGCCCACATCTTAGAAACAATACGATCTCAAGTAAAAATGTGAGTCAGACCAATATATTTATTTATATATTTTTTTCTTTTTTTCTTTTGTTATTTTTTTATGCATCACTACATCTTTATAGCCCATGTAACTAGTTTTTATTTCAGACTATAGTTCTCTAAAATCAAGAAGGACTTTTATTAGGACGTAACGTAGGCTAGGAACATGGTGAATAAAGATGAAAAAATAAGGAAAGAAAAACAAAATACATGTTTGAGAAAAAAAGGAAGTTTTTTTAAAGATTATATAGTACATTTATTTTTTTTTGAAACTAATATATAAATTTTGAATTTTTTTCTTTTCTTTTTTTTTTTACACTAAGGCATAATTTTATTGAACAAACTAATTATTTACATTTTTCTCAAACACGAATGGGTGATAGAATTTATACGACATTGAATAATATTTTAGATTAGAGTTAGGTCAGATGATAAGTTAACAAAGAAAAAGATAATAATTTATTTTAAAGGCTTAAAAGGGTTAATTAAGGATATTCCACAAAAGGGGATGGCTAGAAAGGCTCAAACGGGTCAAAGATGGCCTTTCCATTGTCTTTAGGGCACTAACTAATCTTCCATATCTACTACTTATATAAATTTTTAGATATAGCAACACATAATTTTTTTTCTCTCTTTTTTTTAGAAGGTTGACTCAATAGAAATTTATAGATCGTGTATTAAATAATAAATTGTTAAGCTGTATAAATAATGGGCAAAAAGATTTACTCTCCAAGCAAAATGATAGGCTTAAGAACTCACTTGGAATTTATTATGACATGTATATTCCTTCAAGCAACTCATATTTTTGTCTCAAACATCAACATGAAGAGTAGCAAACATGGTGTAACAAAACTCAAGACCAAAAATAATACAAATACTAAAATTTAAAAGTTATCATGTCAAAAAAATCACAAAATATATATATTTAAAAAAATTTTTAAGAAAAAGAAAACTAAAAAGATGCGTTTCTATAATTATGACATTCCATATTCAGCCATCTTCAACTTAAAATTTTGAAAGTGTATAGTTATAAAGGAGAAATTAGAAAGAGGAAGTTAAAAAAATCACACTTAAAATGCAGCAAAATTTTTTTTTTTTAAACTTTCAAATTAAGAAGATGCGTTTCTAGAGTCACTACACTCCATATTCAGCTATCTTCGACATAAAAAATTAACCATAAACAGTTAGTTCTTACAACAAAAATTAGTAAAAACTTAACAAAGATTAAGACATTCCACAATTATCAACTATTCTCTCCCCCAATAAAAACGAAACATTGTCCTTAATGTTTTAAAAGAAAGAAGAAGAGATTAGAAGATATCACCTGAGTGCTGCAACACAGAAGAAAATATTTACAAACGGAGAGTTAAATCTAATTTGTACTTCTTACTGCGGCTACTGCTACTATCATTAGTGAGCCACCTCAAAATTAAGGTCTCAGGATGTGGCTCTGGTCTATAAGCTTGTAACAGATCAAGTAGCTCATTCGCAGTGTGAGCAAAAATAAAGATTTGTTTTACTATGGAAAGAATGAAATAGTTTTTTATTGCATGGTTAAGAAATGTGAGAAAACCATCATAAAAGTTATTAACATTTAACAAACCAATGAGTTTCTGATGAATGTTCAGATGGAACCAAGATGCTAATGTCATTAGTGCTTCTAGAGTTGTAAGATCTCTTGGTAAAAAAATAAAGGCATTAGCATGATTCAGCATTTTAATAATTCTCTCTTGCATACCTGAAATGACTAACTCTTCTCCAGTTGGTCAGACAAATAGCTAAAAGGTTTTAGGATTGTTGGGATAATGCCTAACACTTAGCTCCCTCTAGTATAAGCGGCTTCTGAAACTAGTTTTGATAGCCCTCGATCACCTCCTTCATAAATTAAGTGTAGTTTCCTAGTTACTATGTATCGATCAAGATCTACAGCTGCCTCAATAAATTCTTTATATTTGCCATAGTTAAATCCAGAGAGTACACAAATATTTTTGATTTAGTTGTTGGGAGTAGCTGCCATTGGATACTTCTCAAAAACAACTTGTGAGTGCCTTAACAAAAAAAAGTCATATTTAAGGATCTTAGTGTAATGGTTCACAGCTGTAAATGAGATAATATATCTATGTCAAATAACTCATGAAGCACATGGCTCAAGAGTCAAAAAGGAAATAGTAAAAAGACAAAACAAATAATTATAGCATAAAATTAGCAAAGGCAAAAATGTAAGTGATCAAACAATAGTGAAATAAAACAACATTGAAATAAAAGGATATTTACAAGTAGTTGTGACTGTGGCTCATATCTTCCTCTGGTTTTACATCTAGAAATAGCTTGAACGCTCGCTATAGGTCGAGGATAGGCTTCCCATCCAATTTTCTTATAAACTGGCAAATAGGGTCTTTTATAGTCAGATTTCTGAAACTGTAGTTTGCACATTCTTTCTGAAATAATGGCCATAAATTGAGTATTGCATTTTGGACGTATCCACTGGGATGCATTTCAAGAGACAAAAGGATATCATCCAATAACTCTTTATTCAAGTCATCCCTAATGAATTGAATCTTATCTTCCCTATTATCAGACAGCATTCCTAAAGAACATTGCTTTTTATCGCATCTCATTCTAACACACTCATAACAAACATTAGAGAGCCTTCGGGCTTTCTGTTTTCTTAAATAATTTCCTTTACCACAATCAGGCATGTATACAATAAATTTGGGAGGTAACTCACCTGTCAACTGCACTTTAGCTTTGATTATCCATCGGATGTCAGCAGGAATATGATTTTTCATAAGTAATCGCATGCGTTCAGATTGAGTTTTATAAATGGTAAGGAGAGCATTCTGAGAAAGTGAAGGAAATCGCTTGTGAAGTTTTACCAAGATCTCGTCTCTATCCATGCCTTCAACTTAGAATATTAGTTATTATGCGAAACTAACGTAACCGATGTTGATTGTCACAGAGTACCATTATCTGCCATTTAACCGGGGTGAAAAATGATAACTCACCAAAGAAAAAAAATCTAGCAAAAACACAACACACGTAAAAAAATAATACAAAAAAATTAACTTACCATCGTCCTCTTATTGAATTTACCTCAAGCTCTAATTGGATGTTGTAGATGCCTCTCTCAATTTCTTTGAGTTGTCTTTCTAAATTCTCAACATGGGAAACTAACTCAGGTAGTTGTAACTTCCAGATACGATGTGCTTTACAAAATCGCATCTGACCTCTCAGATGAGATTGTATACGTCAAAACTATCTAAGAATGTTGAAGAGTTACTTTTTAGTTGACATATTCATGAGGAAAAATGATAAAAAAATTAATAGTTAAACAAATAAACTTACACAAACATAATTAAAAATAAAAAAGAAAACTTTAAATCATCGAAAGGAAACAAAAAAAAATGTCAATTCACTTAAATGTTTTGTGTTTTTTTTTCACATCGTTGGTATTCGTGATATGAATTTACTTTTCTGACCATTAACTTTAAAATTACATTATTCCTTGGATTCTTAAATTTAATGGCCCCATGTGGAAAAATAGTATGATTAATAGATGAACCAGACCATCGAGAGCGTAACTTACTTGAAGAAATGTGCCATTGAGAATTGAACAAAAATACTTTCTGACCTGGTGTGAAAGATTTTCTAATGCTTCGCTTATCATAGAGGATTTTCATTTGCTTTTTGTAGTCCTTAATATTTTTGTCATTACAAATCTCCTGTGGTTTTACCAGTTGTATCCTCTTTTTTAAACCAAAAATGGGGTCAATGATGTCTATATTCTTTTGTTTGTTATCAGGAGAGTATGAGATGAGTTCTGACAATGTTTTTTCTTCTCACAAGAATGTAGATTTCAGAAGGTCAAGTGAAAGTTTGAGCTCAATCTTTGGTGGATTTTGATGATGGGATGAGATTTTTTTTAATGGTGCCAATTGCTCCATTCTTGTCTTCCATTTATCAATGTCTATGCATGGCGATGAATCCAATAAGACATCAACCTCGTCAATCAATCTGTCAATATTAAAATTCAAACCAAAGTGAGTTAAACATGTTAGTAAAGGGTCATCACTAAGGTTTAAAGAAAATGCATGATCAATTAATTCATCAATTAAATCCACATCTATAATTTCATCATTTGTATTGTGAGGTTGTTTGGCAATCTTGAAAATATTTAGTTTCATGATCATATTGCTGAAAGACAACTGCATGTTTCCAGTCCTACATTGAATGTGAGCATCGGCAGTTGCCAAGCATGGACGACCCAAGATAATGGGGATGTGCTTCCTTGAATCCTGCACTTGTTGAGTGTCAATTATAATGAAATCAATAGGAAAATAAAACTCATCTACCTGGATAAGCACATCCTCCACAATACCACGAGGTATTTTTATGGATCGATCTGCAAGCTGTAACACCACTAGAGTTGGGTGTAATTCCATAGTCTAAGTTTCACAAACACTGAGTAAAGCAATAGATTAATACTAGCACCTAAGTCCAACAAAGCATTCTCAATTGTGTGGTTCCCTATATTGCATGAGATAGTGGGAGAGCCTGAATCTTTACATTTTAGAGAAATTTTATGTTGGAGTATAGAACTAACATTTTTTATTAAAAATGTCTTCTTTTGAACATGAAGATTTCTCCTTTTAGTACAAAAATCTTTAAGAAAGTTGGCATAAGATGGCACTTGTTTTATAGCATCAAGCAAAGAGATGTTGACACTTACCTGTTTGAAGATTTCAAAAATCTCACCCGTGAATTTTTCCTTATTTGCTTTGACTAACCTCTGGGGAAATGAAGCTTTAGGAATATACTCTCGTGGGTTGGTTTCTTCTTTCTCCTCTGATGATGAGTCTTTAGCACTTACAGGTATAATTTGAGTTGTTTTGGTCACTAGTAGCTCCACTTTGTTATCAACTTTTTTTTATTTTCACAAATTCATGATAGTTTTGACCTCTCCATGTTGCTGAAGTAAACTAGTACTTGCCTCATGCATTCCTTTAGGGTTTGGCACTGATTGACTTGAGAATTTACTTTTCTCAATAGTCATTGCTAGGGTTTGAATTGAAGAGGCAAGTTGGCCTACCATTTTCTTGATGTTAGAAACTGATTGGGCCTGTGAGTTGAAGTCTAGTCTCATCTTATTTCGTAGTCCATCAATGGTGCGGTTTTGTTGATCGATCATAGAATGGATAGAATTTTTTAAATTCTAGAATGCATCCTCTCATGGTTTGGGTTGAGAAAATTTGAGTTTTGGTTATAAAGTCTCAATGATGGCTAAGAGGCTTGTGGAACTTGAGGAATTAGTTGTATTAGTGGAGCTGGAGTTGTTGGTCCATTCTGTTGGAATCCTTGAGACCATGAAAAATTGGGGTGGTCTCTCCATCCAGGGTTATATGTGTTGGAGTAAGGGTTGTAGTTTGATGACTTTCTCATTACACCCATGGCATTGGCTTCATCTGGGTATGAGTCATGGTCATGTGGCTCTGTTGATTTAGCAGTTGTTAACGATGCAATTTGTCGGGTAAGTCCTTCAACCATTTCCTTTACTTCTTTGATTTTCGAGCTTGACTCGTCAATTTGGACCTTATTTACTCCCTTATTTCTTTTATTGTTTCTGAATGATCGACTCCATTGTTGGGAATTATCCACTTGTCGCTGGAAGAAATCCCAAATTTCTAATGTACTTTTGGACATTAGTTCACCTCCACTTGTTGCCATTAGCCATTCCTGAACATTTGGCAATAATCCCTTCAAAAAGTATTAGCATTGGTACCATTTTTCATATCCATGATATAGACATTTCAAGAGTAGCCCGTTAAATCGCTCTCATGCTTCGAAAATTTGCTCGTCTTCTTTCTGAATAAACTCTGAAATTTTCCTGCGAATAGAATTAGTTTTATGAACTGAGAAGTATTTATTTAAAAATTTTGTGATCATTTGCTCTCATGATGTAATGCTATTAGCAAGTAATGTATTAAACCATGAATGAGCTATGCGCTTTAAAGAAAATGGGAATAGTTAAGTTTAACATTATCATCTGAAAAATTCTCATATCTAAAAGTTTGACAAATAGCATGAAAATCATTCAAATGATTATATAGGTCCTCATTTTCTAGGCCATAAAATATAGGAAGACAATTTAGCATACTAGATTTTAATTCAAAACTCTTAGCAGCTATATTTAGGTATTGTATACATGATGTGCTCAAGTTAGCTAAGGGACAGAAATAATCCTTAAATGGTCTCTCCTCTGGTGGTTCTTGTTGTTGTAAATTCATTTCAATTTTATTTTTAAATGCAATGTGTTTGTGTGTATGAAGTGTTTTTTTCAATTCTAAATCTATAGGCTCAAGATTAGGTAATTGCGACCTTCGACCATGCATAAATATATATATATATATATATATATATATATAATGAAAAATGCACAAAAAAAGAGAATAAAATTAATAAAAAAATAACGAGAAAGGAGAAATTACGATAATAACCTTATCATGTTGTTACAACCTTGCTATAAATATACACTCAAGTGCTAAAAAGAAAATAAAAGAACTAGATTAACTAGAAATAAAATAACAAGATAAATTATAACGAAGAACGAAAAATTAAATTATAGAAATATAAAGATGAGAAAAAGAAAAGAAATTAAGTTTCAGAAAAAAAATTAAAAAATAATTAATTAAAAAAATTAATTCTATGAATTAATAAATGAACAAAATAAACAAAAATTACAAAGAAAAATAACTTAGAAATTAAATTATAGAAATTTAAAGAAATTACAAAGAAATTGAATTATTGAAATTTAAAGAAATTTAAATTACCAAAATTAAATTAGAGATTCACTTTTTTTTTATTTTTTTAATTTTAAAAGAAAGCAACAAAAAAATTTACTTAAAAAAATAATTCTATCAATTAATTAAAATAAATTAACAAGATAAACCAAAAAAATTTACCAAGGACATTCATTCAAGCACTAAAAAGAAAATAAGAGGAAGAGATTAACTAAAATTAAAATAAATTAACAAGATAAATAAAACAATTACAAAGAAAAGTAAAGTAAAAATTAAAATACAGAAATTTAAAAAAATTACAAAATAAAATTAAATTACAGAAATTTAAATTACAAAAATTAAATTATAGCATTATTAATTTTTATAATGAAAAAATACAAGCAAACAAAAAAAATAAAAAATTAATTCAACAAATTAAAATAACTTACCTCCCCGATAACGGCACCAAAAACTTGTTGTGCAAATTTTATTGAACTCGCAAGTGCACGAATCTATTGTAGAATAGATTAATGATGACGAGTGTCGATCCCACGAGAAGGTATATGTGAACAGTAATATTTTTGCTTTTATATTCCTCCTAAGGTTTTTGACCGTTCTGAGTTTAGATTTACCATCCGTTTTGTCATCCAATATCTCATTTATTGTGAAATGACCATGATGCCCCAAAATATGAAAATACTTAATTATAATAAAACACGCATAATTAATTTCACAAGAAATTTGAATACATAAAAGTAAAAAAGTTAGTAGAACTTGAAGTGAAAAATGATGATTTTCTCCTTTATAAATATACATTTTCTAGTAATCAACAGCTAGGGGTGTTCGCAGATCGGATTTTACTGATTGAACATTAATCCATATCCGATCCATGATTTTATGGATTATAAATTTTTAATCCAATCCAATCTACGGATTGGTGAAATTCAATCCAAATCTAATCCATACTTCTGCGGATCGGATGCGGATTTAACCCAATCTATATCCAATCCATACATCTGTGGATCGATGCGGATTTAACCCAATCTATATCCAATCCATAAGTCTGCAGATTAGATACAGATTTAACCCAATTCATATTCAATCCACTATTTTGTAAATTGGTTTGTCAACTAAAAATTTTTAATTTTTTCCTATTTACGAACTAACTAAATAAAAAAATTTAATATAAAAGTAAATTATCACCGATCAAATTTAAAATTAAACAAGATTTAAATCAATTTATTTTTTAAATAAAGTCAAAAAATTTATACAAAGTTTTAAAATATAGCACACTAAAAATTTTTAAAAAATCATTTGTTTAAATCAATATATAAAAACTAACTATTTATGAAGCTATATTTATTTATTTAATTTTTTTTAGGAGACTGTCAATTTCTCCATACTGTGACCAATATATCATTTGCCTACTGCTATTTTTATAATAACTAATAACTCTCTTAATAATACAAATTTACAATATTGCTATTATTTTCAATTATACCCTTATTCATATTTATTATAAATTAAACAAATCACATAAATTTAAAATTAAATAAAAAATTAAGTATTAAAAATAAGAAATATAATTTTGATGAAAAATAATAAAAAATATTTTTCTTGTACTTTTCTTATGTTATAAACATTTTTGTATAACAAATATATAAAATATTATTTATTAAATGATAAAAATTATTATAAAATAACTTGAATGATAAATATAATAAATAAATATAAAATAAATAATAAAATATTTATCTTATACTATTTACACGTAATTTTAAACTATTATAAAATATCTATTATAAGAAAATATTTATAAAATAAAAATATAAAAAATTATTATTAATGTTTTTCACATCAAAACATATATTTTTTATTTTTAATACTTAATTTTTTTATTCAGTTTCCATTCATATGATTTATTTAATTTATAATAAATATAAATATTTTATATATTTAAAAATAGGGTAATTTTAATAAAATAGGAGGGGTTAGTGATATATATTGATTACAATAGGGAGAAAATTGACAATCTCTCTATTTTTTATTTTATATTATTATTAAATAAGATATAATATATTGTTAATATAACTATATTTTAACTTATTCATTTATTAGTTAGTATTAATATCATATTTATAAGTTTTAAATAAATATTTTTTATTTTTTATTTTTTGTGGATTTGCGGATTTTTGCGGATTTACAGAAGTAAATCCATATCCAATCCACTGATTGCAGATTTTTAAATTTTCAATCTAATCCAATCCACGGATCCATAGATTGAATTTTTATGGATTAGATTTCTGCGGATCAGACGGATTGAATTCTGAACACCCCTATCAACAGCGATTTCCTTCACATCTTCAAATGCCCTTTTCACCATCTGTAAAGCTCAATCTAAATGCATGTGATTGGTTATGAAGAATAACATCTATGCTGACATCTGATGGCTAATCGAAGTTAAAGTGTAATTGGCAAGTGAGTTACCTCCTAAATTTATTGCATACTTGTCTGGTGGTGATAAGGAAAATTACTCAAAAAAACAAAGAGCTCGAAAGCTCTCTAATGTTTATCATAAGTGTGTCAGAATCAGATATGATAAAAACCCATGTTCTTTAGGAATGGTATTTGATAACATGGAAGATAAGATTCAATTCATTATGGATGGCTTAAATAAAGAATCATTGGATGATATCACTTTGTCTCTTGAAATGCATCCTAGTAGATATGTGTAGAGAGCAATACTCTAATTAGGGTCATTATTCCAAAAAGAGCATGCACGATATAGACTTGAGAATCAATTATAAATGACTTTATTTACCAATTTATAAAAAAAAAAACTGGATGAGAAGCTTATCCTCAACACATATAGGGCGTTCAAGCCATTTTTGGACGTAAAACAATCATTGAACTAAAACTATAGTAACATGTGAGCCATAATCACAACTACTTGTAAATATCCTTTTATTTTAATGATTGTTTTATTTCACTATTACTTTATCATTTGCATTTTTGTCTTTAATAATTTCATGTTATCATTATTTATTTTCTCTGTTTACTATTTTCATTTTACTCTTGAGTCATGTGTTTCATGCGTTATTTGACATAGACATGCTACCTCATTTACAGCTGTGAAACATTGTCACTAAGATCATTAAATATGACTTTTTTTAAAGCACTCACAAATTATTTTTGAAAAGTATCCAATAGCAACTATTCCCAATAATTAAATTAAGAACATTCGTATACTCTATAGATTTAAAAATGTGAAATACAAAGAATTTATTGAGGTAACTTTAGATCTTGGTTGAAGTATAGCAGTTAGAAAACTACACTTGATTTAGTAGGATATGATCGAGGGTTATCAAAACTGGTATTAAAAGCTACTTGTGTTAAAGGGAGCCAAATGCTAGATATCATCCTAGCAACTTTGAAACTTTTGGGCTATTTTTTTGACCCACCAACTAAGAAGAGTTAGTTATCTCAGGTATGCAAGAGAGAATAACTCAAATGATGAACCATGCTGATGCTTTTATTTTCCTACCAGGAGATCTTGCAATTCTAAAGGCACTAATCAAATTAACATCTTGTGCTCATTTGAACATTCATAAGAAACTCATCAGTTTCATAAATATCAATAACTTGTATGATGGCTTTATCACATTTCTTAACCATGCAATAAAAAACTATTTCATTCTTTCCACAGTGAAAAAAATCTTTATTTGTGCTCATACTGCTAATAAGTTATTTGATCTATTACAAGCTTATAAACCATAGCCACATCCCAGGACCTTAGTGTTGGAGTGACCAACTAATGATGATGGCAGTAGCTACAGTAAGAAGTGTAAATTAGATTTAACTCTCTACTTTTAAATATTTTATTTAGTGTTGCAGTACCCAGGTGATATATTCTAATCTCTACCTCTTTTCTTTAAAACATTAGAGACAGTATTTCGTTCTAGTTAAGAAGAGGGAATAGTTGATAAATTATAAAATGTCTTAATCTTGGTAAAGTTTTTATTAATTTTTGTTGTGGAAACTAATCTTGGCTAATTTTTTAGTCGAAGATGGTTGAATATATAGTGTAGTAACTCTAGAAATACATCTTTTTAGTTTCTTTAAAAAAAAATCATACATTTTCTTATTATTAAGCTTTATTTTAAATGTGATCTTTTTAATTTTTTTCTAACTTCTCTTTATAAATATACTTTTTTAAAATTTTTGAGTTAAAGATGACTGAATATGAAGTGTAGTGACCCTAGAAATACATTATTTTAGTTTTTCTAAAAAAAAATAGTGATCTTTTACCATCAGATAACATTACGACTTTAAAATTTTAGTATTTGTATTATTTTTTGTCTTAGGTTATGTTACACTATATTTGCTACTCTACATGTTGATTCCGAAGATAAAAATATGAGTTGTTTCAAAGAATATACATATCATAATAAATTCCAAGTGAGTTCTTGAACCTGTTATTTTTCTTAAAGAGTAACCTTTTTACCCTTTCTTATACCGCTTAGTAGTTATTATTTTATACACGATCTCTAAATTTCTTTTTAAGTCAATATTTTAGAAAAATGGATGGTGCTAAATCTGAAAGTTTATCTAACTAAAAGATATAAAAGATTATTTAGAGCCCTAAAAGATGATGAAAATGTCATTTTTTTTACCTGTTTAAGTATTTCTACCCATCTCTTTTATCAATATCCATAGTTAACCCTTTTGAGCCTATATATTTATATATATTCTTTGTTAACTTATCATCTTTACCGAACTCCAATCTAAAATATTACTTAATATTGTACAAGTTCCATCACTTATTCATGTTTGAGAAAAATATAAATAATAATTTTATTCAATAATGTTGCGCCATAAAAAAATTTAAAAAATAAAAATAGAAATATTTTAATACGAAGCAAAATAAAAGAAAGATGTATCTTGCAATCTATTTTCTTAATTCATTTTTCATTTTATATTTTCTACATATTTTATTAAAATTTCTATTTTACCCTTAGTTCAAATATGAGTAGCTAATTTTTTTTCAAGTTTAGGGTTGAATGTGAAGTCTCAACGTGTTCTATGGGCTAAATTTTGTAACTTTATTTTCACTTTCCCTCTAATTTCTGTAGATGTTTTAACTTTTTGTTGACAAACAGTAATAAAAAAATTTATTAATGTTTGGCATGATAAGCCTTTAGCACCATATTGATTAGAGCATGGTTCATGAGGAGTAAATATCTCCCTTATGATTACATGGTACCAATAAGAAAAATTAAGCCCATGGTGTATTTTGATACGGATCTAGATAACCAAGTACTTCAAATTAACTGTTATTATTTTAATTTATTTCCTGCTATTCCAATTTAAATTTTAGAATAATATAAATTACTTGTACCATAATTCTAACAACCCACTTAAAAAATTAATTCAACACATAATTAAAATCCACCTCTTCGTGGGATTGACACTTATCACTATTAATTCATTTTACAATAGATTCGTGCACTTGTAAGTTTAATAAAATTTGCACTACAATTATCATCATCAAACTTCTTCATAAAAATACAATGGTCGCTTATAGTGTTACGGATGCTATGATACTCTATAAAACAATCAAACGTCTTATACCATTGTCTTAGTGCTTATTTCAACTCTAATAAACTTCTATTTAATTTGCACACTAGTCCTTTGCCTTTGACATGAAACCCTTCAAATTGCTCTTTGTATATTTCTTTCTCTAAACCACCATGTAAAAAAGCTGTCTTTACATTGTTGAGCTGTTCAATCTCTGAATTTAAGATTGCTGCTAATCTTAAAACTACTCAAATGGAAGATATCTTTATCATAAAAGAAAATATTACTTCAAAATCAAGACTTTTATTTTGATTGAATCCCTTCACAACCAATCCAGCTTTATACTACTATTATGAATTATTTTTAGTCTTTAACCTGTAAGCCTATTTATTCTTCAGTTTCTTATTTCTCTTATGCAATATTACTAAGTCATAAGTATGGTTTTTATTCAAAGTTTTTATCTCCTCTTGCATGGCTTTAACTTACTAATTTTTACACGAGTGAGAAATAGCTTCTTCAAAACATTCTAGCTCCTTTCTATCTATGAGCGTAAATACTCATGTAGAGAATACTTAGCTAAATTGTTCTCAACTTATAGTGTCAATGGTTTTGGTGATAACTTACTCAATTGGTTCTGTTGGACAATCATTATTATTCTCTTTAGCTTTGCCATGATCATCATAAACTACAAGTGGAGAAACTGAAGTTGGAGTGATAGGAATCTCTAGAGATTGTTGAGGCTCATCATTTTTTTTTTCATCATCGACTATTTAATCTTCAAGAAATACAATATCTTTATTTTTTATTAGCTTCTTACCAATTGATCTTATAATTAGTACTTAAATATTCATGCTCATAGTCTAAAAAATACATTCCTTGGCTTTATCATCTAGCTTAGATCTTTTATCCTTAAGAATGTAAACATATGCTCTACACCTAAATGCTTTTAAGTGTTTATAGGAGATATCTTTTGCTATTAACTTTCTCAAGTATGTTGCCATCTAATAGAGCTAAAAAAGAAAGGTAATCAAGTCAATTGCAATACATAAAGCCTTTACCCAGAAAGATTTATAAAGCTTGGCATTATAAAACATATGCTTGACTCTCGTTTCAATTGATCTATTTATCCTTTCTTTAACACCATTTTCGTGAGAGATTTTTGGTATAGTCTTCTCAAGTCTATTCTATAGAATCTATAATACTCTTGAATAATTCTGAATACTCACTATCATTATCCACCCTAATACATTTCAATTTTCTTCTTATCCCTCTCTTAACATAAGCATAAAAGAACTTAAACACATTAAGCACTTAGTCTTTAGATTTCAAAGCAATAGCCTACACTTTTTTAGAGCAATAATCAATCAAAGTCGTAAAATAAGGTGCATCTCCTGTTGATCTATTTTTCATCATGCAAACATTAATGTGAATCAAATCAAGATGTTGTGACTATCTAGATGGACAAAAGTTTTAAAAGCTACTTTATATGTCTTTCTAACTAAGCAATAAACACAAGTCTTAAGAGAATACCTTTAAAGCTAGGTAGAAATACTTTTTTGGCAAAAGTTTTCAACCTTTTCTCACTAATGTCAAAATCCTTTACAGTTATATTCACATCTTCTTTCTTAATCTTGGCTCTTAACACATAGAGTGTATTTATTTCCCTCCTTCTAGCCAACATTAGAGAGCCTTTGGTGAGTTTTATTTTCCTTCACTAAATTGGTTAATATAGGCATCATTGTTAAGCTTGTCTATAGAGATCAACTTAAGGTGAATATCTAATATGTGTTTGACATCGTTAAGTAATAACTTACACCCCATATTAGTTTCTAAGCAAATATCTCGTATACCCATAATCTTGGATGCTCCCTAATTTCCTATCCCAACTGAAATACTAACTATACAACCTAAGAAAAGGCAAATTGAATTTTTAAAATTTTTGCAGTGCTTTAGTAAAAAATTATTGCAAATAAAAAATAAATACAAAAAAATAAATAAAGCAATCAAAATATAAAGAGTAAGGGAAGAGAAAATCTAATACATAGATTTTTACATGGTTCCATCAACCCGTACCTACATCCATGCCTTTAAGCTCTTCGGGCTTGAGAATTCCACATTATCGAGCTTGTGTCTCCAAAGCTTTGAGAACTCTTATAATTAACTTTATATATGTGTACTGTTAGTTTACTCCGTTATCAAATTTACTGCAAAACTTTAGGATGTATTGGTTGTTCACCCTAAATTAAGAAAATGTATATACCATCTACTAAACTGTTAATTGTTGTTTAAATATGATAACGTCATAGAGGTAACATGATCCTTTAATAAGATATAAGTTATAACTTAACGGTATATAAGTGATAATAAGAGATTTTAAAGGTATATAATGTTAATCTATATAGGTATAAAATATTAATTTTGATGATAAAAAACCATATTTTTTCAATAATCAATGAATTATATATTATGTTTTTGAAACAAGAAAATAATTTTATCAAATTGATTGTTTTCAAGTTTATGGTTTAAATTGAAAAGTTTTGAGAATTTTGAAATCAACAAGTATTGTTTTAAAATTATGAAAAGAGACCTAATTGTAAAGTTTTATAAATATTTAGGCCATAGTATAACTTTATAAAGTTTTAAGACAAAACTATAATTTTGAAAAATAGCACTGTAGTAAATAGCTAGCCAGATTCACCAAAGCGACTGACCAGCTATGAAGCAAAATCTCACTAGAGAAAAATGGCTAACTAGATTTATCAAAGTGGCAAACTAGTTATAAAAAAGAAAATTTTTGAGTAAAACAACTAATTAGATTCATAAAAGCAGCAAATCAGTTGTGTAAAAATTTAAATCTTTGATTATAATGATAACATAAAGAGACAATCTGGTTAACATAATGCGGCAAGCTGGTTATCACCATAAAATCAATAATAGTTAGTTTTCTATTTCAACTACAAAATGACTTAAAGGAAATTCAAATTAAGAGTGTACAACTATTATTATCATTGAGCATTTCTCTGTAATCTGAATATAAAATTTTTGCATTTATTTTATTTATTTATACATTAGGCTTTTATTTGTAATCAAATATATTGTGTGAGAACAATTTATCTATAATTATTTGTAGAGAGATTGTAAGTGTTAGGATGTACTTAAGTTAAGAAATTGAGGATAGTCTTTTGTTTAAAGATCTATTGACACCTTAGAAATTAATTGTAAGAGTTGCTAAAGTCTTGGAGGCTTGCTTAGTGAAATCCTTAAGTCTGGTGAGCGTAAAGCGTGGACATGGACACAGTTGGCTGAACTACCTAAATATCACGTGTTTATTATTTCTTATCCTATCTCTTTTTTTTTTTCATTGCACACTAATTTGTTTATTTCGAATTTGATCGCTTTGTTTAATTTGTATTAAGTTATAATTACTTAAATTTTTAGAATCCCAATTCATCTCCTTCTTGGGTTGCTGAGTTAATATTTCATACAAATGATAATTTTAAAAAGTAAAATTATCAATTCACTACAGTTTTATTAACTTTTAAATAGTAATTAATGATTAGTAGATGGTAGATATATTTTGTCAACTTGGGATGGATAATTGATACACTTTAAAAATATTATAGTATTTTGATAAAAGTACAAACTTATGGTATATAAATGATAATTTCCTTGATAAAGTTAAGTTTACATAGAAATTTTCCTCACACAATGTATGTGTTTATAAATAAAAAATAAAAGTGTGATTTGATGAAAAAATAACAAGTTTAAAACTCAAGAAAGATTGAATACTTAATACCAAGCTCAAGGATCATTTTGAATTTATTACATTTGAATTTGACTAAGTTATTTTATAGTTAGAGCTAAAAACTAGTCGTTGTTGATTTTCTATACATAATTGGATTATTATTAGACTATGTTAGATTGTCATTTTGATTTAAGCAAGTGACTATTATGCTATAATTTCAAATTATTAGGTAACTATTTTCTTGATGTTGAATGACTGTTGGTGTCCAGAGACTTGCAAAAAAGTGGCAAGCTTTTGGTTTTCTAATAAACGGTCTATCATTAACATTTGTAATGGTTTGCTTATATTTAAATAACCAATAAAGATACCATCATCTCATTTAGATTAAATTTGCTAAGATTATCTTTTGTGTTCAGTATAGACCATTTATACTAAAAATCTTTTAAATAATCAATGTTAGATTTCCTATCTTTTCAAATCTCATGGGGAGTTTTATTGAGATACGGCCTAATCAAGATATGATTTGAGATATAGCATGCAATGTTAATAGCTTCGGCCCAAAATATTTTGGTAATGCATTTTTATTTAACATGGTCCTATCTATTTTTTTAATATACCTATTCTTTCTCTTAATTTCTTTATTTTATGTTAGAGTTCTTGGTGATAAGAATTGATGCACAATACCAAAATTATTACAAAAATTTTCAAATTATGATTTTTTTAAATTCTCTACTATGATCACTTCTAATGCAAGATATTGCAGGGCCCTTCTCATTTTGAACTTTTTTACAAAAGATTTTGAATTCATTAAAGACATCATCATAAGAACAATACCCACGTGTATCTAAAGTAATCATCTACGATCACAAATGCATAATATTTACCACTTGAACTCGCATGTCTAGAAGGTCTAAATAAATCTAAGTGAAGAAGTTAAAGTGGTTTTGAAATGAAAACATGATTTTTGTTTTTTTAAAGAAGTTTTTATTTATTTTCTAAATTAACAAGTTTCAAAAATTCTATGTTTTTTGAAAACTAACTTTTGAAAGACTTTTAACTGAATTATTTTTAGAAAATTTTTAAATTAGATGTAAGCCTGTATATCCTAGTTTTCTATGCCATAACCAACCATCATTATGCAATGATAAAAAACATTTATCATAAGCAAATGCACAATTTATATTAATGGCGTATACATTTACACATCTATTTTCAATAAACAAAACTTTGCCATCGTGTGCATTTTTAATAATACCTTTTGTTTTATGAAAGACAACTTTATAGCGCTTATCACACAATTGACTAATAATAAGTAAATTATGTTTTAAATTTTTAACTAAGCACATATTTTCAATGAAGGTAAAAGAATCTTTTTTGACATTATCGATATCGATAGTCTTTCCATTTGAATTATCTCCAAAGAACACATTTTCATCAATTTTGGTCTTGGTGAATTTAAAAAACCAACGGTAATTCCCATCATGTGTCTTTTAGAATCCACTTTCTAAGTACATTTGTTTTCCTTCTTCTTTGATCCCCGCGAAAGAAATCTCTAAGTTTTAGATACTTAAAACTTTTTTAGTTCTTAAATGTTAGCAGTAACTCCTTTTAAAATCTAAATAGATTTCACTTTATAATTTGCATTTCTCTTAACAGCACATCTATAACTCATGTCACCATTTTTATTGTAATAAGACATATAATTTGATTATTAATAAAGTTGGCCTTAAAAAATTAATTTTTGTAATATTTTTATTTCATATTTGGATTATATCAATATCTTTTTTTATCAAAAATACATTTTTATGAGCCAAGCAAGTTTTTAAAAATCTTTTGTCTAAATTTTAAGACAATACCATTGAATTCATTGCTCTTTTTCTTAAGCATTTCATTTCCTTTTTCAAATTATTAACAAGCTATTATGCAAATTTTATTGAACTCGCAAGTATATAAATTTATTATAGAATAGATTAATAATAACGAGTGTCGATCCCACGAGGAGGTAGATTTTAATTATGTATCGATTTAATTTTCTAAGTAGATAGTTGAAATTATGGTGAAATTATCCTAAATTTGAATTTGGAATTGCAGGAATAATTAAAAATGACAACTATTATAATAAAGCACTTGGGTATTTGGATCCGCATTAACAAGCACTAGGGCTCAATATTCCTTATTAGTACTAATTAAATCATGAGGGAGAAATCCACTTCTCATGAACTACGCTCTAATTTATATAGTGCTAAGTGCTTATCATGCCAAATAGTAATACCTGTGTTATCATCCAATGTCTCGTTTACTGTGAAATAACTATGATGCTCCTAAAATACATAAAATACTTAATTATAATTAAACACACATATTTAAAATTATAAGAGACTTGAATACATAAAAGCAAAGAAATTAATGGAACTTGAAGTGTGAATGGCGATTTTTTCCTTTATAAATGTACATTTTTTAGCACTCAACACACTCCTAACCAACTTATTGCTAGTCCCTAGTAAATTAAGTGAAATAAAATTCAAAACCAAAATATTTTTTTTGAACTATCGTGTTTATTTAATTAAACTTAAGATAACAATCAAATAAAAATATAAGTATTGTCTTTGATCTTTAAGAAATATTACTCCCAAATCAACCATCCATATGAATCAATCTAATAGACTTCGTCACAGTTATTGTAATCAAGCTACTTTCAAGAATGACATGTCAATTCCCCAAAATTTCACCAGTAGTGACACTCTCACAATGAAATTAAACCCAATAATAATAGTCACTCTCATGAATGGTAAATTGAGAGAAAATATTAAAGTAATATCAATCACTCTCACCAAGATGAAATAAATATGCCCATAATTTAGAAATAATACGATCTCAAGCCAAAATATAAGTCAAACCAATATATTTATTTATTAATATTTTATATATTTTTTTCTTTTTTTTATACATCATTACATCTTTACAGCCCATGTAGCTAGTTTCTACTTCAAACTATAGTTCCTTAAAATCAAGAAAGATTTTTGTTAGGATGTAGCGTAAGCTAGGGACATAGCTAATAAAGACGAAAAAATAAGGAAAGAAAAACAAAATACATGTTTGAGAAAAAGTAGAGTTTTTTTTATATATATTATTTTGTGTATACATACATACATACATATATATATATATGTATATATATATATACATATTAATGCATCGCTACATCATTATAGCCCATGTAACTAGTTTTTACTTCAACCTATATTTTTCTAAAATCAAGAAGGATTTTTATTAGAACGTAACGTAGCCTAGAGACGTGGCGAATAAAGACGGAAAAATAGGGACAGAAAAATAAAATACATGTTTAAGAAAAGATAGAGTTTTTGTTTTAAGATTACAAGGTACATCTCTCGCTTTATATATACATACATACATACATACATATATATATATATATATATATATATATATATATTTGAATTTTTTCTTTTTTTCTTCTTTTTTTAATAAGGCATAATTTATTGAACAAAATAATTATTTACATTTTTCTTAAACACGAATGAGTGATGCAACTTGTACGATATTGAGTAATATTTTAGATCGAAGTTGGGTTGAAATAACAAGTTAACAAGAAATTTCTTTTTAGGGCTCAAAAGGGTTAACTAAGGGCTCAAAAGGCTCAAAAGTGTTTCCATCCTATTTTAAGGCTCTAAATAATCTTTCATATTTTAGTTAGATAAACATTCAGACTTAACAACACACAATTTTTTTAGAAGGTTGGCTCAAAAGAGATTTAGAGATCTTGTATAAAATAATAAATTGCTAAGCTGTATAAAGAATAGGCAAAATGAGTTATTTTTCAAGAAAAATAACAGGTTCAAGAACTCACTTGAAAATTATTATGACATGTATATTCCTTTAAGCAACTCATATTTTTGTCTCTAACATCAACATGTAGAGTAGTAAACATGATATAACAAAACCCAAGACTAAGGATAATATAAATAATAAAATTTGAAAGTCATCATATCAAAAAGATCACAAATTTTTTTTAATTTTTTAGGTTAAAAAAAACTAAGAAGATGCGTTTCTAGAATCACGACATTCCATATTCAGTCATCTTCAACTCAAAATTTTGAAAGTGTATATTTATAAAAGAGAAGTTAGAAAGAGGAAGTTGGAAAAATCACACTTAAAATGAAGCTTAAAAAAATGATTGAAAAATAATTTTTTTTTTAACTTTTAAACTAAGAATATGAGTTTCTAAAGTCACTACACTCCATATTCAGCTATCTTCGACGTAAAAATTTAGGCACAGTTAATTTCTACAACAAAAGTTAGTAAAAACTTTACCAACATTGACACATTCCACAATTATCAACTATTCCCTCCCTTTAACTAGAATGAAACATTGTCCTCTATATTTTAAAGAAAAAAAAGTAGAGATTAGAAGATATCACCTGGGTGCTGCAATATAAAAGAAAATATTTATAAGCAAAAAGTTAAATCTAATTTACACTTCATACTACAACTACTGCTACCATCATTAGTTGGCCACTTCAACACTAAAAGTCCTGAGAGGTGGCTTTGGTCTATAAGCTTGTAACAGATCAAGTAGTTCATTAGTAATGTGAGCACAAATAAAGATTTTTTTTTCACTATGGAAGTAATGAAATAGTTTTTTATTGCATAGTTAAGAAATGCGATAAAGCTATCATAAAAGTTATTGACATTTAACAAACCTATGGGCTTCTAATGAATATTCAGGTGGGACCAAGATGCTAATGTCATTAATGCCTCTAGAGTTATAAGATCTCCTAGTAAAAAAGTAAAAGCATTAGCATGATTCAGTATTTAGTTATTCTCTCTTGCATATCTGAGATGACTAATTCGTCTCCAGTTGGTAAGTCAAACAAACAGTTAAAAGGTTTTAGGATTGTTGGGATGATATCTAATACTTGGCTCCTCTAGTATAAGCAACTTCTGAAATTAATTTTGATAACCCTCGGTCACCTCCTCCATAAATCAAGTGTAGTTTCCTAACTACTATGCTTTGACCAAGATTTACGGCTCCCTCAATAAATTATTTATATTTGCCATAGTTAAATCTAGAGAGTATACAAATGTTCTTGATTTGGTTATTGGGAGTAACTATCATTGGATACTTCTCAAAAATAATTTATGAGTGCCTTAAGAAAAAAGTCATATTTATTAATCTTAGTGAGATTGGTTCACAGCTATAAATGAGATAGCATGTTTATGTCAAATAACTCATGAAGCACATAGCACGAGAGTCAAAAAATAAATAGTGAAAAGAGAAATCAAATAATGATAGCATGAAATTATTAAAAACAAAAATATAAGTGATCAAAGAACACTGAAATAAAACAACATTGAAATAAAAAGATATTTACAAGTAGTTGCGACTATGGCTCACATCTTCTTTTGGTTTTACATCTAAAAACGACTTGAATGCCCTTTATGGGTCAAGGATAGGCTTTTCATTCAGTTTTCTTACAAACTGGCAAATAGGGTCGTTTACAGTCAGATTCTCGAGACTATATTTTGTATATCCTTTTTAGAATAATGGCCATAACTGGAGTATTGCATTTTGTACGTATCCACTGGGATGCATTTCAAGAAATAAAAGGATATCATCTAATGACTCTTTATTCAAGCCATCCCTAATAAATTGAATCTTATCTTTCCTGTTATCAGACACCATTCCTAAAGAACATGACTTTTTATTGCATCTCATTCTGGCACACTTATAATAAACATTAGAGAGCTTTTGAGCTCCTCGTTTTCTTGAATAATTTGCTTTACTATAACTAGGCATGTATGTAATAAATTTAGGAGGTAACTCGCCTGCCAACCGTACTTTGTATTCGATTATCCATCAGATGTTAATAGGGATGTTACTTTTCATAAGCAATCACATGCATTCAAACTGAGCTTTATAGATAGTGAGAAGAGGATTCTAAGGAAGTAAAAGAAATCGCTTGTGAAGCTTTGTTAAGATCGCATCTCTGTCCATGCCTTCAACATAGAATATCAGTTATTATGAAAAAATGAAGTAACTGACATTGATTGTCACAGAGTACTGTTATTCGTCGCTTAATCGGGGTAACAAACTAAACACACAAAGAAAAGAAAGAAAGAAAAAATGCGAGAATCGTCCTCTTATTAAATTTATCTCAAGCTCTAATTAGATGTTGTAGATTTCTCTCTCATTTTCTTTGAGATTTCTTTCTAAATCCTAAACATAGGCTACTAACTCTGGTGGTTGTAGTTTCCAGCTACAATGTGTTTTACAAAATCGTATCTACCCTTTGAGATGAGATTGTATACATTAAAACTATCTAACGATGTTAAAAAGACACTTTTTAATTAAGACATTCATGAGGAAAAATGATAAGAGAAAACTTAATAGTTAAACAAACACACTTATGCAAAAATAATTAAAAGCAGAAAAAAAATTTAAATCACAGAAAGAAAATAGAAAAAAATGTCAGGTTACTTAAATCTTTTGTGTTATTTTCTCTATATGATTATTATTCGTGATATGACTTTACTTTTTCTGATCATTAACTTTAAAAATTATATCATTCCTTGGATTCTAAATTTAAGGACTCCATATGAAAAAATAATATGAACAATAAATGGAGAAATATACTTGTAAGAGTTGAATAAAAATATTTTTTGACCTAGTCTAAAAGATTTTCTCATGCTCCACTTGTCATGGAAGATTTTCATTCGCTTTTTGTAGTCCTTAGCATTTTTGTCATTATGAATTTCCTCTGGTTTTACTAGTTGTAATCTCCTTTTTAAACCAAAGATAGGGTCAATGATATCTGTATTCTTTTGTTTGTCATCAAAAAAGGATGAGATGATTTCTGACAATATTTTTTCTTCTCCCAAGAATGTAAAATTCCAATGGTTAGATGAAGTTTGAGCTTAATCTTTGGTGGTGATTCTGATGATAGGATGAGATTTTCTTTTAATAGTGCCAATTGCTCTATTTTTGTCTTTCATTTATCAATGACCATGCATGGCAATGAATCCAATAAGGCATTAACATCATCAATCAATATGTCAATATTAAAATCCAAACCAAAGTGAGTTAAATATGTTAGTAAAGGATCATCACTAAGGTTTAAAGAAAAAGTATGATCAATTAATTCATCAATTAAATCTACATCTACAATTTCTTCATCTACATTGTGAGGTTGTTTAGCAATGTTGAAAATATTTAGTTCTATGGTCATATTGCTGAATGACAGCTATATATTTCTAGTCTTACATTGAATGTGAGTATCGGCAGTTGCCAAGAAAGGTTGGCCTAGGATAATGGAAATATGCTTCCTTGAATCCTGTACTGGTTGAGTGTCAATTACAATGAAATCAACAGAAAAATAAATTTTATCTATCCAGATAAGCATGTACTTCACAATACTAGAAGGCATTTTTATGAATCAATTTACAAGCTGTAACATCACTAGAGTGGGGCGTAATTCTCCCAGTCCAAGTTTCACAAACACTAATAAGGCAACATATTAACTTAAGCTCCTAAGTCCAATAATGTATTTTTAATTGTGTGGTTCCTTATACTACATAAGAAAGTGGAGGAGCCTGAGTCTTTGTATTTTAGAGGAATTTTATATTGGAGTATAGAGCTAACATTTTCTGTTAAAAATACCTTCTTTTGAATATAAATATTTCTCTTTTTTGTACAAAGATCTTTAAGAAACTTAGCATGAGCTGGCACTTGTTTTATAACATCAAGTAAAGAGATGTTAACACTTACCTATTTGAATATTTCAAAAATCTCACCCGTGGATTTTTGATTTTTTACTTTAGCTAACCTTTAGAGAAATGAAGCTTTATGAACATAATCTTGTAGGTTGGTTTCTTCTTTCTCCTTTGATGATGAGTCCTCATTATTTGAGTTATTTTTATCACCGACATCTCTACTTTGTTGTCTGCTTCTTTTTCTTTTCGCAAGGTCATGATGGCTTTGACCTCTCAATGTTGCTAAGGTGAACTGGTACTTGCTTCATGCACTCCTTTAGGATTTGGTACTGGTTGACTTAGAAATTTGCTTTTCTCAACTGATATTGCTAAGGTTTTAACTAAAAAGGCAAGCTGGCCTACCATCTTCTCATGGTTTGAAATTAACTAGGTTTGTGAGTTAAAGCTTGCTCCCATCTTATTTCGTAATCCATCAATGGTATGGTTTTGTTACTCGATCTTGGAGTTGGTAAAGTTCTTAAAATTTTAGAATGCATCCTCCCATGGTCTGGGTTGAGAATAATTTGAGCTCTAGTTGCAAGGTCTAAATAAGGCTGATAGGCTTGTAAAACTTGATAAATTGGTTGCATTGATGGAGCTAGAGTTGTTGGTCAATTCTGTTAGAATCATTGAGACCACAAAAAATTGAGGTGGTCTCTCCATCCAGGGTTATATGTGTTGGAGTAAAGGTTGTAGTTTGATGGCTTTCTCATTACACCTATGACATTGACTTGATTTGGGTATGAGTCATGGTCATGTGACTCTATTGATTTAGCAGTTGTTAAAGTATGATTTATCAGGTAAGTCCTTCAACTATTTATTTGACTTCTTTGATTCTCAAGCTTGACTTGCCAATTTGGACCTCATTCACTCTCTTAATTCTTTTGTTGTTCTTGAATGATCGACTCTGTTGTTGGGAGTTATCCACTTGTCGTTGGAAAAAAATCTCAAATTTCTAATGCACTTTTGGACATTAATTCTCCTCCACTTGTTGCCATTAGTCATTCTTGCACATTTGGTAATAATCTCTCTAAAAAGTATTGGCATTTGTGCCATTTTTCATACCCATGATATGGACATTTCAAGAGTAGCCCATTAAATCGCTCTCATGATTCGAAAAACTACTCATCTTCTCTCTAGATGAACTTTGAAATTTTTCTACGAATAAAATTAATTTTATGAACTGAGAAGTATTTATTTAAAAATTTTGTGACTATTTGTTCCCGTGATGTAATGATACTAGTAGGCAATATATTAAACTATGAACAAACACTATCCTTTAAAAAAAATGGGAATAGTTTGAGTTTAAATCATTATTTGAAAAATTTTCATATCTAAAAGTTTGACAAACAACATGAAAATTATTCAAATGATTATATGGGTCCTCATTTTCTAGGCCATAAAATGTTTGGAGATAATTTAGCAGACTAGGTTTTAATTTAAAACTCCTAACAGATACATTTGGATATCGTATATATAATGTACTCAAGTTAGTTAAAGTACTGAAATAGTCCTTAAATGGCCTCTCTTATGGTGGTTCTTGTTGTTGCAAATCCATTTCAATTTTATATTCAAATGTAATGTGTTTGTGTGTACGAAATATTTTTTCTAATTCTAAGTTTATAAGCTCGAGATTAGGTAATTGGACCTTCGACCAAGCATAAAAAAATAAAAAATACAACAAAAAATGAGAATAAAATAAAGAAGAGAGAGAAATTACGATACTAACCTTATCACGTTGTTACCACTTTACCATGAAAATAAACTCAAGTACTAAAAGAAATACAAGAAATAGATTAACTAAAAATAAAATAACAAGATAAATTACAATGAAAAATGACGTAAAAATTAAATTATAAAAATATTAAGAAGAGAAAAAGGAAAGAATTTAGATTCTAGGAATTGCAAATTCACTTTTTTTAATTTTTTTTGTTTTAAAAAATTTTAATAACAATTTTAAAAGAAAAACAACAAAAAATGACCTAAAAATTAATTCTATGAATTAATTCCACGAATTAATTAAAATAAATTAACAAGATAAAACAAAAAAATTACTAAGGAAAATAACTTGAAAATTAAAGTATAGAAATTTAAAGAAATTACAAAATAAAATTAAATTACAGAAATTTAAAGAAATTTAAATTAGAAAAGTCAAATTATAGAATTATTATTTTTTTAATAAGAAAAAAATACAAGAAAATAAAAAAACTAAAAATATTAATTCAACAACTTAAAATAACTTACCTCCCTGAGAATAGCGCCAAAAACTTATTGTGTAAATTTAATTGAATTCACAAATATACGAATCTATTGTAGAATAGATTAATGGTGACGAGTATTGATCCCACGAGTAAGTGGATTTTAATTATGTGTTGAATTAATTTTCTAAATAGTTGGTTGAAATTATGGTGAAATTATCCTAAATTTAGATTTGGAATGGCGTGAATAATTAAAAATGAAAACAATTATAATAAGCACTTGGGTATTTAGATCTACATCAACATGCACCTGGGCTCAATATTCCTTATTAGTATAATTAAATTATGAGGGAGAAATCCACTCCTCACGAACCACGCTCTGATTAATATGGTGCTAAGGGCTTATCGTGCTAAACAGTAATAATTGTGTTATTATTATCTATCGACAAAAGTCAAAATATCCATAGAAATTAGAGGAGAACAAAAATTAAATTTACCAATTAAGCCCATAGAATATGTTGAAACTTCACCTTCAACCCAAGCTTAAAAGAAAATTAGTTACTCATATTTGAACTAGGGGTAAAATGAAAATTTCTATTAAAATATGTAAAAAGACAAGATAGATAAGGAATTATAGAAAATGAAGCTAAAAATTGAACTTAAGGGTCTCAAATTAGAAGAGGGGTCTCAAATTAGAGGTGGAGCCTCTTTTTATAGATACAATAAGTAAATCATGTCTATCAGATTAAAACAATTTAGACGCACAGGATTACGTCATGTGACAAGTTTTGATTGGTCTGTATACATCATCAACGCTATTATCTGTGTATATGCATGTACCGTACACAGGTTTTTTTTATCCACTAACATATTGTCACGTCATCGGCCAATAGTGCATAAATATTTTAATCCAATAAGATTTAACACCTCATCAATCAAGCCACGTCATCAATCAATGCCACGTAATCAGTCATTGCCACCTCATTTCTTCAATTAAATGTTGCTATGTCATTGGTAGGTACCACATTAGTGGTTAATGCAACGTCATCATATAGTATATATAAATAGTGTCATGAATAGGAGTACGAACAGTACCATACATGTGAATAGTGTCATATATATAAACAGTGATATTTATATTTTTATGCTACTCTTAACATTTTCGACTATTCTGAGTTCAGATTTACTGTTCGTTTTGTCATTCGATACCTCGTTTATTGTGAAATAACTATGATGCCCTAAAATGCATAAAATACTTAATTATAATTAAACACATATAATTAAAATCACAAGACTTGTATACATAAAAGTAAGGAAGTTAGTGGAACTTAAAGTGTAAAATGATAATTTTTTCCTTTATAAATATATATTTTCTAGCACTCAACATAAGTGAACTTTCATGCTCAAATGCAATACTTTTTGTACAAGATATAGTCTTATCATGCAACTCTTTATTCTTTAATTCTAAACTTTAAACCTTTGCATTAAAAAATTCATTTTTATTTGTAAGTTTATCATTTTTCTTTTTAAGAGAGATGTTTTCTATTTTTATTCTCTTCAAATTATTATGTAATTCTTTAAAAGCTTCATAAAACCCATTTTAGGAAGGTAGACCATTTACCTTATCATATTTATCACATGATTCATCTTTAATTACTATAAGTACCAGGTTTGACACTTGATTTTATTCTTTCTCATTTAAGGTCTATTCATCGCTATCATCCCAAGTTACTATTGTAGTTTTCTGCTTGAGTTTGTTGAGAAGAGGACATTTCAGTCTTTGTGACTAGTTTCTTGCATTCAAAGCATTTGATAGCTTTCTTTTTTTTTTTTTAAAGTTTCTGAACTTTTTTCGCTCATTAGATTTCTTGAAGAACTTTCTAAATTTTTTGGCATGCCATATCTTTATGTTTTAATTTGGTTGCCTAATCACTTTCAGATTTTGATGGTTCAAGTGCAATGTTTTTCTTTTTCTTGTCTTTGTCATCTCTTTTAGCTACTAAATCTTTTTTATAAGAAATAAGTGAGCGAATTAAATCATTAATAGTTAAAGTATTTAAATCCTTGGCTTCCTTAATGATAGTTCTCTTAGCTCTTTATTCTTTTAGTAAAGACTTAATGATTGTCTTTACTTTCTAGTTATTTGAAAATATTTTTCCTAAAACTCCTAAAGTGTTTACCATATCAATAAATCTAATATACATAAAATGCACACTCTCATTTTGTTCCATTTGAAACCGTTTATATTATCTAGTATATTACTAATCTTAGACTCTTTAACCTGATTTGTTTCCTTTATAAACACCTTCAAGGTTCTTATAAATTTCATAAGCATTTCCACAATCTGAAACTCTATGAAATTCTTTGTTATGTAATGTATTAAATAGAGCATTCATTAGTTTTGAATTTAAAGACACCTTTTTCTTTTTTAGTTCACTCCATTGACTGAAATATTTTGGAATATGTTCCCTTAGACCATCACTAATGATTTCCTAAATTCTATAAACTTAAGCTTGCAAGTAAATTTTCATCATATTTTTTCAATATGGGTAATAATTTCTTCAAAGTATAGTGGCCTAATAGTAGATTATCTTTTCTTAAATGTAGAATCATTTTGGGTTACCATGGTTCTTTAACTTTATATGGTTAAGTTTTAAAAAGAGAACCTTACTTTAATACCAAAATGAAATATTGACTGTACATACCCAATGAGGGGTGAATTGAGTTCTAAAATTTGTGCAGTACTTGAATAATAGTTATTATAAATATAAAAAAATATAAAACAATAGATAAACCTATCAAAATATAAAGAAAGAAGGAAAAAGAGAATTGAATACAAAAATTTTTATGTGATTTAGCTAAATCTTACCCACGTTCATGCCTTTAAACTCGCCGAGCTGAAGGATCCCACTAATCAAACTACCAATCCTTTAAGAATTGTTGTAATTGACTTCACATGTGTCAATTAACTTTTATAATAAGAGATTATCACAAATCATTTAATCCAATTATTTTTCACACATATAATCACTCAATTTAGATAAAATTAAGTTTGCAAAGAAAGTTTCCTCACATAATGTATGTGTTTAAAAATTTCGATCAAAGTATGATTTGATGAAAGAACAAGTTTAAAGCTTAAGAAAGATTGAATACTCAAACCAAGCTCAATGATTATTGTTAGATCTATTGAAATTTGAATTTAATTAAACTATTTTATAGTTAGAGTTGAAAATTAGATCAAATCACTGTTAGCCTCTATTAGATAGTCATTTTGACTTAAGTAAGTGACTATTATGCTATAATTTCAAATTTTTGGATCACTATTTTCTTTATTTAGATTGTTGTTAGTGTCTAGAGATGAGAAATATTAGGCTTTCCATTTTTTGATAAACAGTCTACTGCTAGCATCCAAAAATTAAACTTTAATTCTGTACGATGTCGGTTAGTAATTTTCTCATTAATGGTTAGCCAGTTGCATCCATAATTGGTTAAATCTTGTCTCAAGGTACTCTTGATCAACCATTTTCTGGGTTAATAGGAATCCGTTCACTTTCAAAAAATTATTCTTTGATCAATTTATGAAATGGCTTAAGTATTTTGATTTGATTAAGAATTTCTTTAAACCTATTCAATTTGTTAGCCTAAAGGTTACACATAATATAATTTTGATGATAACAAACATGTGTCTTAATTATTTTAATTAATAATATATTTCACATTTTTACTAAGTTCTTAAAGGATAGTATTTATATAAGTGAATCAAGTGAAATTAACTGCAAGACACTCAATGAACAACGGCTTGATCAAGAACAAAGTTTAGAGCTCAACGGACTTATTATTACAACAAATTCCTGTAAAGTCGATGATTTAATTTATACTTGATTTAGTAATTTATGAAGCTCAAGATTTTAATCAATTAATTATTATTTTTCATTAAGCTAAAGTTTTGATCATAAATCAAGTATTTCATGCAAACTAATTGATTTTCTAAATATGGACTAAAGTGAAAAAGTTTTATAATTTTTTTATTTTAATAAGTAATGTTTTAAATATGAATTTAGATTTTTTTACAAAATCAGAAATATTTTTAATCATATCATAATTTTATAATGTTGTGAAATTAGAAATTCTGAAATTAGACTTGTTTGCAAGGATTTTTGACATTTTAAGCTATAGTATAATTATTGAAATATGTTAGGTAAAATTATAATTTTATGAATAGTATTATTGTGGCAAGTTAAAATTATTTAAAAAATGCACCTATTTGTAAAGATTTATAAGTTTTTAGATCATAATATAATTATAAAAAGATTTATATAAAATTATAATTTCATGAACAATATTATTGTAACAATATTCAAATTTAACAATAACTTCATTGTATCAAGCAGCTAACTGCTTGAATGTAGAGGCTAGCCGCTTCAGTACTAGAGTTTGTCTATAACAGCTATTTTTCGAGCAAAAATTATAATAACCCAAATCAAACTCATTTATAATCTCTTAAACAATTAAAAACAAGTCCATACATTATTGATTGAGCTTTCAACTTGCAAATCATTATAGACTAAATTATTGTAGTGCTATATTTGTTCATCCACTCTTGAATAGAGTTTTTCTTACTGTAATTTTTAATCTCTTATCAAATTTGTGGTTGTATAAGTATGGTAAATATTTGGGTGAAGGGATTAGGGAATAATCCCTGGATTTTAAGGGTTCATTGACACCTTAAAGTTAATTGTAATAGAATTGAAGTTGTGGGAGGTTTGGATAGTGAAATTCTCGAGCTTGGTTAGCTTGGAGGTGTAGACATAGACAAGGTTTATCGAACAACGTAAAAATATCTGTGTTGGTTCTCTTTTCCCTACTGTTTTATATTTTAACATTGTTAAACTTATTGTTCTTGATTTGTTTAGATTAATTTTTAAAAACTCAATTTACACCCCTTTTGGATTGTACAACTAGAATTTCAATTGGTATCAAAGTTTGGTTCTCTTGTTAGAACTTAATCATCTAGAGTAAAAGATCTATGGCAACCCAAAATGAATCTATATTTAGGGAAAGACAATCCATAACTAGACCACGGTTCTTTGACGGTAATGACTACCCATATTGAAAAACTAGGATGAGAATTTATTTACAAACTTTAGATTATGAAATTTAGAAAGTTGTTTATGATGGACCATTTATGCAATGACTAAAAATAAATTAGGAGATGATATTCCAAAAGCTTCACGGGAATAGAATGAATTAGAAAAGAGAAAAGCTTATCTAAATTCTAAAGTTATGAATGCATTGTTTTGTGCTCTTGATAAGAAAGAATTTCATAGAGTCTCTAGTTGTGAAAGTGCCTATGAAATTTGGCACAAGCTTGAAATTTTTTATGAAGGTACTGATCAAGTAAAAAAGTCTAAAATTAGTAGATACACACAACAATATGAATTGATCCAAATTGAATAAAATGAGATGTAATCAATGTATACTAGATTCACAGATATAGTGAACTCCCTAGAAGCCCTAGGGTAGAACTTCTCTAATGGCAAGAAAGTTAAGAAAATTATTAGATCACTACCAAATGAATTGAGGCATAAGAGAACTACCATTAAGAAAGCTAAAGATTTAAATACATTACCTATTGATGATCTAATTGGTTTTCTTATTTCTTATGAGGAAGATTTGGCAACTAAAAAAAATGAGGAAAAAAAGAAAAGAATTGCTTTAAAGCCTTAAAACATGAGAGTGATGAGGATAGTGAGTTGGATGAAGAGAAGATGGCTATGTTAGCAAAGATGTTTAGAAAATTCTTTAAGAAATCTCTTGAGTGAAGAAAATTCAGAAACCTTAAGATCCAAAAAGAGAAGAAGAAGGTGATTATATGCTATGAATGCAAAAAGCTTGGCCATATAAGATTAAAGTGCCCACTTCTCAGCAAGCTGAAAAAGAAAGCCATGGTAGCTACTAAGGATGATAGTGAAGAAAAATTAAGTGATGAAGAAGAATCTCATGAAGTATCAAATTTGGCACTTATGACAATTAAAGATGAGTCGGATAATGAATGTGATGAGGTAAGTGATCCTACTTATGATGAGTTATATATTTCTTTTAAGGAATTACATGATGATTAGTTAAGAATTGGTAAAAAAATTGCATGCCTTAAAAAGAAAATGTTAGAACTTTCAAATGAAAATGATGCATTACAAAAGTGCAATGATTTATTAAATGAAAAGATTAAGAGGATAGAATTAAATAATAAAGAATTGAATGACAAAATTACATTAATTAAAGATAAAAAAGTACTTCACATGAGCATAAAGAATTATGTAATGATAATTGTTGAAAAAAATGGAGTACTTAAGAGAAAGACAAATGAACTCAATGAAATCATATTAAAATTCATAAATGGTCAAAAGAACTTAGAAAAATTGTTAAGCACTAAAAAATATGTGTTTGATAAAGGTAGAATAAAGTATAAACCTAACTTAAAATAAAAATATTATAAAAATTATTTTGTTAGAACTATCTCTACAAATAATCATAAGAATGTTTGTCATTATTGTAAAGGAAATTGTCATATAAGTTATAGATGCCATATAAAAATAAATGCATACCAAGGAGATAAATGTGTTAGGATTCCAAAAAAAAACCATTGTTAACACTCAGGGACCTAAAAAAATTTGAGTACTTAAACTTAAAATTTCTCTTATAAGGATTGAAGAAAAAAAAGAACAAATGGTATTTGGACAATAGATGTTCGAGATATATGACAGGAAATTATTCTTGGTTTTTAAGCTTTACCAAGATTGAAAATAGTGGAGATGTATCTTTGGAGATAACTTGAAAGGGATGATTATAGGTATTGATAATGTTGGTAAAGATTCTTCCACTCTTATTGAAAATGTGAGTTTAGTTGAAAATTTGAAACATAATTTACTTAGCATTAGTCAATTATGTGATAAAGGTTATAGGGTTATCTTTGATAAATCAAAATGTGTTATTGAAAATGCATGTGATGGCAAGATTGTATTTATTAGTAGTAGGTATATAAATATGTATACAATTAATATAGATTGTTCATCTACTCATGACAAATATTTTTTCGCATTACATGATGATAGTTGGTTATGGCATAGAAGACTAAGTCATGCAAGCATGGATTTGGTTTTAAAAATTTCGAAAAATGATTTAGTTAAAGGCCTTACAAAAATTGGTTTTTAAAAAGGCAAAATTTATGAAGCTTGTCAATTTAATAAACAAATTAAAACTTCATTAAAAAACAAAAATCATGTTTCTACTTCAAAACGTCTTTAATTACTTTATATGGATTTGTTTAGACCATCTAGATATGCTAGTCTAAGTGAAAAAAATTACGCATTTGTAATTGTGGATGATTATTCTAGATTCACGTGGATATTATTCTTAGCTAATAAAGATGATGTCTTTGAGGCATTTTAAGTTTTTTGTAAAAAAGTTCAAAAATGGAGAAAATGTTACTTTAGTACTTACATAAGAAGTGATCATGATAATGAATTTGAAAATCATGCATTTGAAAATTTCTATAATGATTTAGGTATTGAACATTAATTTTCATCACCTATGACTCTACAATAAAATGAAGTTGTTGAGAGAAAGAATAAGTCTATTTAAGAAATGGCAAGGATCATGTTGAATAAAAATAGTTTACCAAAATATTTTTGGGTTAAAGTCATCAACACCGCGTGTTATATTTTAAATCATTTGTTGATTAGACCTTATCTTAATAAAATTTCTTATGAGCTTTGGAAAGATAGAAAACTTAACATTGGTTATTTTAAAGTTTTTGGATGTAAATATTTTATTTTGAACACAAAAGAAAATCTTGGTAAATTTGATCTAAAATCTAATGTTGACATCTTTCTTGGTTATTCTAACACAAGCAAAGTTTATAGTGTTTATAATAAAAGAACTTTGGCTATAGAAGAGTCTATGCATGTTGCATTTGATGAGTTTAATCCTACTTCTATGGAGAAAGTAGTTGTTGATGATCATGCAGAAGGGGAATTACTATAAGGATTCATACAAGAAAAATAAAAGGATACGCCACCTGAAAATCAAGAGGATAAACAAGAAGAAGAAACAAGCATAGAGCAGTAAGAAGGCACTTCTTAAACAATCCACAAGGAATAGAGGTATGTGAATGTACAGCATTTTTCAAGTTATTAAAAGCTTTATATGGATTAAAACAAGCACTTAGAGCATGATACGCTAGACTTAAAAATTTCTTACTGAAAAATGATTTTTCAATGGGAAAAGCAGATACTACTCTTTTTGTTAAGCATAAAAATCAAGATATTCTTGTAGTTTAAATTTATGTGGATGATATTATCTTTGGTTCTACTAATGAATGTCTGTGCAAAGAGTTTTCAACATGCATGAATAAGGAGTTTGAGATGAGTATGATAAGAGAGTTGAAATATTTCCTTGGACTGTAAATAAAACAAAACAATGAAGGAATATTCATCAATCAAGTTAAGTATATCAGAGATTTGTTTAAACATTTTGGAATTGATAACTCAAAAACCAAAAATACTCCAATGAGAACAACAATCAAGTTTGACAAAGATCAAAATGGTAAAGAAGTTGATACCAAGATGTATCAAGGTATGATTGGTTCTTTACTTTATTTAACCACTAGTAGACCCGATATCATGTTTAGTATATGTTTGTGTGCAAGATTTCAATCATGTTTCAAGGAATCTCATTTGCTTGCTGTGAAAAGCATTTTTTGTTATTTAAGTGGAACCATCGATCTTAGTCTTTGGTATTCTAAAGGAACTCATACAAATTTAACTTGTTATTCGATGCCGATTTTATTGGTCATAAGGTTAATAGGAAAAGTACTAGTGGCACTTGTCATTTCTTAGGTTATGCATTTGTTTTTTGGTTCAGTAAGAAACAAAACATAGTTGCACTTTCACCCACTGAAGCCGAATATATTGCCGCAGGTAGTTTTTGTGCACAAGCTCTTTGGATGAAACAAACACTTAAAGATTATGGCATTAATCTTGAACAAATTCCTATCAAGTGTAATAATACTAGTGTTATAAACCTATCAAAGAATCCCATTCAGCATTTTAAAACGCAGCATATAGAGATTAGACATTATTTCTTGAGAGATCATATTAAAAAAGGTGATATTTCATTAGAATTTGTCTCTACGAAAAAACAACTTTCCGATATTTTTATAAAACCTCTTTACAAAGAACAATTTTCAAAAATTCAATATGAACTAGGAATGATGAAATTTTTACATTAACATCTTTAATCATGTTATTGAGACTATTATAATTGACAGTTTAATGATTGTTGATGCTTTTCTACATGTTTAAGCATGATTAATGAGTGACATGCGTAAATTGTCATCTTTGAATGTTTACATATGTTTTAAATGTGTAAATTTTATGCTTGATTAATGAGTTAATTGATTGAATTTGTGATCTTTTAATTATTAATTATCTCGATTCATGAATGAAAATAGCTTTTGAAGTGTTTCGAGATCATAAAATGGTTTTTGGATTGATCAAACTAAGTCAAAAACATACATTGTGCAGCGAAGACAGAGGCTAGTTGGCTAGCCACTTAAACCAAGCGGCTAGCCTCTTGGAAATGCATCTAAACCTGAGAGCAAGCAATCAGCTACTTGGTCACGGGTTTTTACCCATTTTTCTTCTTCTTCCTTTGTTCTTCACTTATTCTTCATTCTCTCTCTCTAAGCCACGAACCTACACTCATTTTCTCTCAAATCTTCATCATCTTTCACTCATTTTCCCTTAAATCTTCATCATCTTTCACTCATTTTCTTGCTAAAATCACTTACTTAAATCATTTTTCAGCCATTAATCCTTCATTACTCATCATTCAAACATCATTTTTCTTCCTTACTTCTCCAAATCAACAAATCAAAATCCAAGCTTACTCATTTCTCTCTCTACTATTTTAAGCCATGTTTAATCTGTATTTACTCAAATCACAATCATATCTTACCTTAAATGATCTATAGGATTAGTTTTCTTACTTCAACAACACTCATTTCACTCAAAATCTTAGAAATTCAAATTTGGTTATTTAAGCTTATTCTTGTTTCAATCATAGTGGGTGGTAAGAAATTTAAGGAAAAGTAAATATCCAAGAAAAAAAAGGAGAATTATAAAGATAATCCAAAGTTTATAATGACTCATCTACCAATTATACCTCTTCGAAAATGGTTTGTCGATCGTTTCATGTCAAGGTCAATAATTACTCCACATTTTGTCAATCTTCGTAATTTGGATAATTTATATATTTGTGATAAATCTCTTAGTGCTTTACTTGTTACAATTGGGTGGAAGAATGCTTTAATCATAAAGAACCATATTATGAGAATTTAGTTCGAGTTTTCTATTAGAATTTGGTTATTTCTTCAGAATTTTCAAATAGAGTTATTACTAGTGTTGGTAGAATTCCTATTGAATTTGATGTTAAGGATTTAAATCAGATTCTTAGAACTCAAGAATTAGAGATGTACATTGTTAGAAGTCAACTTTATTATTCTTGGTATTCCATTGAGGATGCTGTTAGAAAAATTTATGGATGTTTCGATTTATCCTCTAATTTTTGTAAGTCCTCTTTAAAATCCCAAGCATTACTACTTCAAATGAGAATACTTCATTATATTCTTCAACTTGTAATAAATCTTAGGGGTAGATATGGAGATGAAGTTACTCGTTTAGATATTGCTTTACTGGATTATATTCTTAAGGGCAGCATATTGAATGTTAAATATATTATCCTTCAACATATGTTGAGTGTTTTGAATTTTCCAAATCAGAAATTTCTTTATGGTAGTATTATCACTCGTATTCTCAAACACTTTCGTGTTCCCTTATCTAAACCAATCTTTTTTATTCTTAAGGAATTAGGAGATGATGCTATGGTAAATTTAGGGTTTGTTTTTAAAAATGGTTAGTGGTATAAAGACAAGTGACTTAAGAAGAAAGTTTCTGCACTTGCCCTTCCGAATCATCTGTTCTTTAATGATTTTCTTGACCCAGATTATCTCCTTCATCTCAATGCTCCACAGCGCTCACATCCTCTATGATCCAAAGGTCCCTCACAGTCTACTTCAACAGATTATGTGGATCTGATGCAGCAGCTGTTAATTGACATATATTCCCTTTCTGAGCAACACAGCCAACTTTAGTCACAGTTTAAAGCTTTTCAAATTCAATCCATTTCAGAATATCAACGCCTCTTTGAGCAGTAGTAAGGATTATTTGATCAACAACAACACCTCTTTACTCAACAATAGTAGATTCTTGATAGACAGTAGCAACTTTTTACTATTCTTAGTTTTCCACCACCATCCACTTCTTCACATCTACCATCTCTATAGTGCTTTGTTTTTAGTCATCTCTCACTTTGCACTACATCTTTATATGCATTGTTATCTTAATTATGGATGCTTATCATAAGATATTTGGATGTTTTTTATTTGTTACTTAGATATATGGTTGATGTTTGCTGGATAGTATGGATTTTATAACCTTTGGTTAATTGCATGCTTAAGTGTTATATATTTCTTGATTAATCATTTATGTTTATTGGTCTTTATTGGTAATTTTGATGATGAAGAGAGAGAAATCATGTATTTTAAATTCTTGAAGACAGTAATACGTATTTTTATCTTAAGGAGTTTGTATATGTTTTTAAAATATTAAAGGAGAGTTTTACAAAATATTATGGATCATATATTAAAGGGGAGTTTATTTTAATATGTTGATTCATGTATGCCATGTATTGGGGGGAGTACAAATGTCAAAATACATGAGATGTTTTTCATCATCAAAAAGAGAGAGATTGTTAGCCTAAAGAATACACATAATGTAATTTTAATGATAATAAACATGCATCTTAATTATTTTAATTAATAATGTATTTCACATTTTTGATAAGTTCTTAAAGGATAGTATTTATACAAGTGAATCAAGTGAAATTAATTACAAGACACTCAGTGAATAACAGCTCGATCAAAAATAAAGTTTAAAGCTCAAGGACTTATTATTACAATAAATTCTTGTAAAGCCGATATGATTTAATTTATACTTAATTCAGTAATTTGTGAAGCTCAAAATTTTAATCAATTAATTATTATTTTCATTAATCTATAGACTTGATCGTAAATCAAGTATTCCATGCAAACTAATTGATTTTCTATATATAGACTAAAATGAAAAAGTTTTGTAATCTTTAATTTTAATAAGTAATATTTTAAATATGAATTTATATTTATTTACAAAATAAAAAATATTCTTAGTCATATCATAATGTTAAAAAATTATAGAAATGATAAGAATTATTTAGAAATTCTGAAATTAGACTTGTTTGCAAGAATTTTTGATATTTTAAGCTATAGTAGAATTATAGTTATATGTTGGCTAAAATTATAATTTTATGACTATTGGTACTGTAGCAAGTTAAAATTATTTCAAAAATAGACCTGTTTGTAAAGTTTGAAGGTCATAGTATAATTACAAAAGGATTTATGTTAAAAATATAATTTTATGAATAGTGTTACTGTAGTAATATTCAAATTTAACGATAACTTCATTGTAGCAAGCAGTTAATTATTTGAATGTAGAGGCTAGTGTTGAGTACTAGAAAATATATATTTATAAAGGAGAAAATCATCATTTTTTCACTTTAAGTTTTACTAACTTCTTTACTTTTATGTATTCAAATTTCTTGTGAATTTAATTATGCGTGTTTTATTATAATTAATATTTTACGTATTTTAAGAGTATCATGGTCATTTTACAATAAATGAGACATTAAATGACAAAACGAACAGGAAATTTGAACTCAGAATGGTCAAAAATCTTAGGAGAAGCATAAAAGTAAAAATGTCACTGTTCACATAATACTATTTACATGTATGTCATGTTTATGGTACTGTTCATCTATACTGTATGATGATGAGGTGTTGACTGATGATGTGGCAGTATTTGATTGGAGGAATGATGTGTCATTGACTGATTATGTGGCGTTGATTGATGAGGTGACACAATCTTATTGGATAAAAATATTTTATGCACTGTTAACTAATGACGTGGCAGCATGTTAGTGGATTAGAAAAAATATGTGTACGGTACATGTATATACACGGGATAATAGCCTTGATGATGTGTTTAAACTAATCAAAACTTGCCACGTGGCTCAATCCTGTGCATCGAAATTGTTTTAATCCGATGGCCATGATTTACTTCTTGTATCTGTAAAAGGAGGGCCCCCCTCATAATTTGATACTCCTGAGTTCAATTTTTAGCTATATTTTCTAAAATTCCTTTTCTATCTTGTATTTTCTTTGTATTTTGGTAAAATTTTTTTTTTATCCCTAGTTCAAATATGAGTAGCTAATTTTCTTTCAAACTTAGGTTGAAGGTGGAATCTCAACATGTTCCATAGGTTTAATTGGTAAATTTATTTTATTTTCTCTTCTAATTTCTATGGGCATTTTGACTTTTCGTTGACAAATAGTAATAACATTGTTATTACTGTTTGGCACGATAATCCCTTAGCACCATATTAATTAGAACGTGGTTCATAAAGAGTGGATTTCTCCCTCATGATTTAATTAATATTAATAAGGAATATTGAGCCCTGGAGCATATTGATGCAGATTCAGATACGCAAGTACTTTATTATAATAGTTGTATTTTTAATTATTCTGACCATTTTAATTCAAAATTTAGGATAAATTTATTATAATTTAACTACTCACTTAGAAAATTAATTTAACACACAATTAAAATCCACCCCCTCATGGGATCAACATTTGTCACCATTAATCTATTTTATAATAGATTTGTGCACTTGCGAGTTCAATAAAATTTACGCAACAAGTTTTTGGCCCCATTACCAGGGAGGTAAGTTATTTTAATTTGTTGAATTAATTTTTTTAGTTTTTTTTGTTTTCTTGTATTTTTTTCCATATAAAAAATAATTCTATAATTTAATTTTTGTAATTTAAATTTTTATAATTTAATTTTATTTTTTAATTTCTTTAAATTTCTATACTTTAATTTTTACTTTATTTTTCTTTGTAATTTTTTTGTTTATCTTGTAATTTATTTTAATTTTAGTTAATCTATTTCTTTTATTTTCTTTTTAGTGCTTGGGTGTATTTCCTTGGTAATTTTTTTCGTTTATCTTGTTAATTTATTTTAATTAATTTGTAGAAATAATTCATAGAATTAATTTTTTTGAGTAAATTTTTTTGTTGATTTCTTTTAAAATTAAAAAAATTAAAAAAATGAATCTATAATTTAATTTTGGTAATTTAAATTTCTTTAAATTTCAATAATTCAATTTCTTTGTAATTTCTTTAGATTTCTATAATTTAATTTCTAAGTTATTTTTCTTTTTAATTTTTGTTTCTTTTGTTAATTTATTAATTCATAAAATTAATTTTTTTAAGTAATTTTTTTAGTTGTTTTCTTTTAAATTGTTTTCTTATAATTTAATTTCTTTTCTTTTTCTCTTTTTTATATTTTTGTAATTTAATTTTTATTTTTTCATTATAATTTATCTTGTTATTTTATTTTTAGTTAATTTATTTCTTATATTTTCTTTTTAGCACTTAAGTGTATGTTCATAGTAAGGTTGTAATAACGTGCTAAGATTAATATCGTAATTTCTCATTTCTCATTATTCTTTTTATTAATTTTTTCTTTTTTTTGTATTTTTCATTATTTTTTTTATGCATGGTCGAAGGTCGCAATTACTTAATCTTGAGCTTATAGACTTAGAATTACAAAAAACACTTCGCACACACAAACACATCGTATTTAAAAATAAAATTGAAATGGATTTACAACAACAAGAGCCACTACAGGAGAGGTCATTTAAGGACTATTTCAATCACTCAGCTAATTTAAGAACATCATGTATACGATACCCAAATGTAACTGTTAGGAGTTTTGAATTAAAACTTAGTGTGTTAAATTGTCTCCCAAGATTTTATGGCCTAGAAAATGAGGATCCACATAATCATTTGAATAATTTTTATGCTGTTTGTCAAACTTTTAGATATGAGAATTTTTCAGATAATGATGTTAAACTCAGACTATTCCCATTTTCTTTAAAAGATAAAGCTCGTCATGGTTTAATACATTGCCTACTAATAGCATTACATCATGGGAACAAATGGTCACAAAATTTTTAAATAAATACTTCTCAGTTCATAAAACCAATTCTATTCGCAGGGAAATTTTAGAGTTCATCCAGAGAGAAGACGAACATCTTTTCGAAGCATAGGAGCGATTCAACGGGCTACTGTTGAAATGTTCACATTATGGATATGAAAAATGACACCAATACCAATACTTTTTAGAGGGATTATTGCCAAATGTGCAAGAATAACTAATGGCAACAAGTGAAGGAGAACTAATGCTCAAAAGTGCATCAGAAATTTAGGATTTCTTCCAGCAACAAGCAGATAATTCCAAACAACGGAGTCAATCATTCAAAAATAATAAAAGAATTAAGGGAGTAAATGAAGTCCAAATTGACAAATCAAGCTCGGGAATCAAAGAAATCAAAGAACTGGTTGAAGAACTTACCCAACAAATTGCATCATTAACAATTACTAAATCAATAGAGCCACATGATCATAACTCATACCCAGATCAAGCCAACGCCATAGGTGTAATAAGGAAGCCATCAAACTACAACTCTTACTCTAACACATATAACTCTGGATGGAGAGACCACCTTAATTTTTCATAGTATCAAGGATTCCAACAGAGTAAACCAACAACTCCAGCTCCACCAATGAAACCAATTCCTTAAGTTCCACAAGCCTCTCAGCCACTATTCAGAACTTATAACCAAAACTCAAATTATTCTCAACCCAGACCACGAGAGGATGCATTCCAGAATTTCGAGAATTCTATCCACTCTACAATCGATCAACAAAACTGTACCATTGTTGGACTACGAAATGAGATAAGAGCAGCTTCAACTCACAAGCCGAATCAATTTTTAACCTCGAGAAAATAGTAGGCCAACTTGCCTCTTCAGTTTAAACCCTAACAATGACTGTTGAGAAAGGCAAATTCCCAAGTCAACTAGTGCCAAATCCTAAAGGAGTGCATGAAGCAAATACCAGTTCACCTCAACAACATAGAGAGGTTAAAGCCATTATGACCTTAGAAAAAGAAAAAGAAGTCGATAATAAAGTGAAGCTACTGGTGACTAAAATAACTCAAATTATATCTGTAAATACTGAAGACTCATCATCAGAGGAGAAAGAAGAAACCAACCTACGAGAGTATATTTCTAAAGCTCCATTTTCCTGGAGGTTAGCCAAAGCAAAGATGAAAAAATTCACGGGTGAGATTTTTGAAATCTTCAAACAGGTAAATGTCAACATTCCTTTGCTTGATGCTATAAAACAAGTGCCACCTTATATCAAGTTTCTTAAAGATTTTTGTATTAAAAAGAGAAATACTCATGTTCAAAAGAAGACATCCTTAACAAAAAATATTAGTTCTATACTCCAATACAAAATTTCTCTAAAATGCAAAGACCCAAGCTCGCCCACTATCTCTTGTAGTATAGGGAACCACACAATTGAGAATGCTTTATTAGACTTTTGTTGCCTTACTTAGTGTTTGTGAAACTTGGACTGAGAGAATTATACCCAACTCTAATGGTGTTACAGCTTGTAGATCAATCAACGAAAATGTCTCGTGGTATTATGGAGGATGTCCTTATCCAAATAGATAAGTTTTATTTTTCTGTTGATTTCATTGTAATTGGCACTCAACCAGTGCAGGATTCAAGGAAGTACTTCCCAATATCTTGGTCATCCATTTTTGACAACTGGCGATGCTCACATTTAATGCAGAACTGAAAATATGTAGTTGTCATTTGGCAATATGACCATGAAACTAAATATTTTTAATATTGCCAAACAACCTCACAATACAGATGATGAAATTGTAGATGTGAATTTAATTGATGAATTAGTTGATCATATATTTTCTTTAAACCTTAGTGATGACTCTTTACTAACATATTTAACTCACTTTGGTTTTGATTTTAATATTGACAGATCGATTGATGAGGTTAATGCCTTATTGGATTCATCACCATATATGGACATTGATAAATGGAAGACAAAGATAGAGCAATTGGCACCATTAAAAAAAAATCTCATCCCATCATCAGTGGGAGATTGAGCTCAAACCTTCACTTGACCCTTTGAATTCTATATTTTTAGGAAAAAAAAACATTGTCAGAAATCATCTCATCCTCTCTTGATGACAAACAAAAGAATACAGACGTCATTGATCCCATTTGTGGTTCAAAAAAAAGGATGCAACTAGTAAAACTAGAAGAGATTCGTAACGATAAAAATGTTAAGGACTACAAAAAGCGAATGAAAATCCTCTGTGACAAGCAGAGCATTAGAAAATCTTTCATACTAGGTTAGAAAGTATTTTTGTTCAATTCTCAATGGCATATTTCTCCAAGTATATTACGCTCTCGATGGTCTGGTTCATATACTGATCATACTATTTTTCGACATGGAGCCATTAAATTTAAGAATCCAAGGAACGGTGTAATTTTTAAAGTTAATGATAAGAAAAGTAAAATCATATCGTAAATACCAACCATGTGGAGAAAACAATGCAAAACATTTAAGTGACCTGACATTTTTTTCTTTCTATTTCCTTTCGGTGATTTAAAATTTTCTTTTCTATTTTTAATTATGTTTGTGTAAGTGTGTTTGTTTAACTATTAAGTTTTTTTATTATCATTTTCCTCATGAATATATCAACTAAAAAGTATCTCTTTAACATTCTTAAATAGTTTTGACGTATACAATCTCATCTCAGAGGTCAGATACAATTTTATAAAACATATCGTATCTGGCGGCTATAACCACCAGAGTAGTAGCCCATATTGAGGATTTAGAAAGAGATCTTAAATAAATTGAGAGAGGTATCTATAGCATCTAATTAGAGTCTGAGGTAAATTCAATAAGAGAACGATGGTAAGTTAATTTTTTTATGTTATTTTTTTATTTTCCGTTAAGTGTGTTGTGATTTACTAGATTTTTTTTCTTTTTTTGGTGTGTTATCATTTTTCACCTCGGTTAAGTGGCGAATAACGGTACTCCGTAACAATCAATGTCGGTTACTTCAGTTTTCCATAATAACGAATGTTCTAAGTTGAAGGCATGGATAGAGATGAGATCTTAGTAGAACTTCACAAGTGATTTCCTTTACTTTCTCAAATGCTCTCCTTACTATTTATAAATCTCAGTCTGAACGTATGCGATTACTTATGAAAAATCATATCCTTACTAACATTCGATGGATAATCGAAGCTAAAGTACGGTTCACAGGTGAGTTGCCTCCCAAATTTATTGCATACATGCCTGGTTGTGGTAAAGAAAATTATCTAAGAAAATAGAGACTTGAAAGCTCTCTAATGTTTGTCATAAGTGTGCTAGAATGAGATGTGATAAAAAGCGATGTTCTTTAGGAATGTTGTCTGATAATAGGGAAGATAAGATTCAATTCATTAGGGATGGCTTGAATAAAGAGTCATTGAATGATATTCTTTTGTCTCTTGAAACGTATCCCAGTGGATGCGTCCAAAATACAATACTCCAGTTATGGCCATTATTCCAGAAAGAATGTGCAAACAATTGTCTCGGGAATTTGACTATAAAAGACCCTGCTTGCTAGTTTGTAAGAAAACTAGATGGGAAGCTTATCTTCAACCCATAGAGGGCATTCAAGCCATTTCTAGACGTAAAATCAGAGAAAAATGTGAGCCACATTTGCAACTACTTATAAATATCCTTTTATTTCAATAAAACAACATTGAAATAAAAGGATATTTATGGAGAAGGTGATCGAGGGTTATCAAAACTAATTTCAGAAGCCGCTTATACTAGAGGGAGCCAAGTGTTAGGCATCATTCCAAAAATCATAAAATCTTTTAGTTGTTTGTCTGACTCACCAACAGGAAAAGAGTTAGTTATTTCAGGTATGCAAAAAAGAATAACTGAAATGTTGAATCATGCTGATGTCTTTATTTTTTTACTAGGAGATCTTACAACTCTAGAGGCACTAATGACATTAGCATCTTGGTCCCATCTGAACATTCATTAGAAACCCACTGGTTTGTTAAATGTCAATAACTTTTATGATGGCTTTTTTGCATTTCTTAACCATGCAATAAAAACTATCTCATTCCTTCCACAAATCTTTATTTGCGCTCATACTGTTAATGAGCTACTTGATATATTACAAGCTTATAGACTAGAACTACATCTTGAGACCTTAATTTTAAAGTGGCCCACTAATGATGATAATAGTAGCCACAGTAAGAAGTGCAAATTAGATTTAACTCTCCGTTTATAAATATTTTCTTCTGTGTTGCAAACCCAGGTGATATCTTCTAATCTCTACTTTTTTCCTTTAAAACATTGTGGACAATATTTCATTCTGGTTGGAGGGAGGAAATAGTTCATAATTGTAGAATGTTTTAATCTTTGTTAAGTTTTTATTAATTTTTGTTGTAGGAAATAATTGTGGTTAACTTTTTACATTGAAGATGTTGAATATGGAGTGTAGTGACTCTACAAACGCGCCTTTTTAGTTTGAAAGTAAAAAAAAAAAATTACTTTTCAGTCATTTTTTTAACTTCATTTTAAGTGTGATTTTTTTAACTTCCTCTTTCTAATTTCTCCTTTATAAATATACACTTTCAAAATTTTGAGTTGAAGATGACTGAATATGGAATGTCATAATTCTAGAAATGCATTTTTTTAGTTTTCGTTTTCTTAAAAAATATATATATATATATGTATGTATGTATGTATGTATATATGTATGTGTGTATGTATGTGTGTATGTATGTGTGTATGTATGTATATATATATTTTGTGATTTTTTAACATGATGACTTTCAAATTTTAGTATTTATATTATCTTTGGTCTTGAGTTTTGTTAAATCATGTTTGGTACTCCACATGTTGATGTCTGAGATAAAAATATGAGTTGTTTGAAGGAATATACATGTCATAATAAATTGCAAGTGAGTTCTTGAACCTATCATTTTTCTTGTAGAGTAACCCATTTTGCCCTTACCCATTATTTATACAACTTAACAGTTTATTATTTGATACGCAATCTATAAATTTCTATTGAGTCAACCTTCTAAAAAAAAGAGAAAAAAATGAAAAATATTTTGTGTGTTGTTACATCTGAAATTTTATCTAACTAGTAGATATGGAAGATTAGCTAGTGCTCTAAAAAATTGATGGAAAGGCCATCTTTGACCTGTTTGAGCCTTTCTAGCCATTCCTTTTGTGAAATATCTATAGTTAACCCTTTTAAGTCTTTAGAAAAAAAATTATCTTTTTCTTTGTTAACTTATCATCTGGACCCCACTCCAATCTAAAATATTACTGAATGTCGTACAAATTCCATAACCCATTCATGTTTGAGAAAAATATAAATAATTAGTTTTTTCAATATAATTATGCCTTAGAAAAAAAAGAAAAAAAGAAAAGAAAAAAATTTAAAATTTATATATTAGTTAAAAAAAAGAAATGTACTCTGTAATCTTTAAAAAAAAACTCTTTTTTTTCTTAAACATGTATTTTGTTTTTCTTTTCCTTTTTTTTTGTCTTTATTCGCCATGTCCCTAGCCTTCGTTACATCCTAATAAAAGTCTTTCATAATTTTAGGAAACTATAGTCTAAAGTAGAAACTAGTTATATGGGCTATAAAGATGTAGTGATGCATAAAATAATGATAATAAAAAAGAAAAAAAGAGAAAAAATAAATATATATATTGGTCTAACTTACATTTTTGCTTGAGATCGTATTATTTTTAAGCTGTGGACGTATTTGTGTCATCTTGGTGAGAGTGTATAATATTACTTTAATATTTTCTCTCAATTTACCATTCATAGGAGTGACTATTGTTATTGGGTTTAATTTCTTTGTGAGAGTGTCACTGCCAATAAAATTTTGGGGTATTGACATGTCATTCTTGAAAGCAGCTTGATTACAATAACTATGACAAAGTCTACTGGATTGATTTATGTGGATGGTTGATTTGAAAATAATATTTCCTAAAGACTGGAGATAATACTTATACTTTTATTTGATTTACATCATAAAGTTTAATTAAATAAACATGATAGTTCAAAAAAAAAAGTTTTAGGTTTGAATTTGATTTCGCTTAATTTGCTAGAGACTAGTAATAAGCTGGTTGAGAGGTGTGTTGAGTACTAGAAAATGTATATTTATAAAGGAGAAAATCATTATTTTTTTACTTCAAGTTCTACTAACTTATTTACTTTTATGTATTCAAGTTTCTTGTAAATTTAATTATACATATTTTATTATAATTAAGTATTTTACGTAATATAGGGGTATCATGGGTATTTCACAATAAACAAGATATCGAATGACAAAACGGACGGCAAACTTGAACTCAGAACAGTCAGAAACTTTAGGAGAAGTATAAAAGTAAAAATGTCACTGTTCACATGTACGGTTCTGTTCATGGTACTATTCATGACACTGTTCATACATACTGTACAATAACGTGGCATTGACCGATGACATGGTGTTAACCAATGATGTGACACTGACCAATAATGTGGCAGCATTTGATTGAATGAATGTTATGGCATTAACTGATTATGTGGCATTGACTGATTATATGGCATTGACTGATAACGTAGTTTGACTGATGAAGTGTCACAACCTTATTGGATAAAAATATTTATGCACTATTGACTGATGACGTCACAGTATGTTAGTGGATAAAAAAAACGTGCATACAATACATGCATATACACGGGATAATAGCCCTAATGATTTATTCAAACTAATCAGAACTTGCCAAGTGGCGTAATCTTGTGCATCTAAATTGTTTTAATCTAATGGCCATGATTTACTCATTGTATCAACAAAAGGAGGGCTTCTACCTTCTAATTTGACACCTCTAAGTTCATTTTTGAGCTCCATTTTCTGAAATTCCTTCTCTATTTGTATTTTCTTTGTATTTTAGTAAAATTTCCTTTTTATCCCTAGTTTAAATATTATTAGTTAATTTTCTTTCAAACTTGGGTTGAAGGTAAATTCTCAATATGTTTCATGGACTTAATTGGTAAATTTATTTTATTTTCTCCTCTAATTTCTGTGGATATTTTGACTTTTCATTGACCGAGAGTAATAGCACAGTTATTACTGTTTGGGATGATAAGACCTTAGCACTATATTAATTAGAGCATGGTTCATTAGAAGAGGATTTTTCCCTCATGATTTAATTGGTATTAATAAGGAATATTGAGCTCTAGAGCATGTTGATGCAGATCGACATACCCAAATGCTTTATTATAACAGTTGCATTTTTAATTATTTTGGCCATTTTAATTCAAAATTTAGGATAAATTTATTATAATTTAACTACTCACTTAAAAAATTAATTCAACACGCAATTAAAATCTAGCTCCTCGTGGGATCAACACTTGTCACCATTAATCTATTCTACAATAGATTCATGCACTTGCGAGTTCCATAAAATTTGCACAACAGCTAACCACTTTGGCACTGGAATTTGCCTATAACAGCTATTTTTTGATTAAAACTTATAAAAACTCAAATTAAACTCATTTCTAATCTCTTAAACAACCAAAAACAAGTTCATACATCATTGATTAAGCTTCCAACTTGCAAATCATTATAGATTAAATTATTTCAGTACTATATTTGTTCATCTACTCTTAAAGAGAGTTTTTCTTATTGTAATTTTTAATCTCGTATCAAACTTGTGATTGTATAAATGTGGGAAACACTTGGATGAAAAGTGTTGAGTGTTAGAAAGTGTATATTTATAAAGGAGAAAATCGTCATTTTATATTTCAAGTCTCACCAACATTGCTACTTTTATTTATTTAAGTATTTTGTTATTTAATTATGTGTCTTTTATTATAATTATATATTTTATATATTTTAGAGGCATCACGATCGTGTCACAATGAACGAGTGATCAGACAGCAAAACGGATGTCATATTTAGACTTAGGACGGTCGAAAACCTTATGAGGAGTATAAAAGGAAAAATGACAATGTTTACATATACGGTACTTGTTCATACGTATGGTACTATTCATAGTACTGTTCATATATATGGACCGATGACGTGGCATTGACACCGATGACGTGGCATCTACCTATGACGTGGCAGTATTTGATTGAAAGAATCATGTGGCATTGACTGCTTATGTGGCATTGACCGATGACGTGACATTGACTGATGATTTGTCACAATCTTATTGGGCTAAATTTCTTATGTACTATGAATCGATGACGTGACAGCATTTCAGTAGAGCAAAAATCGTGTGTACGGTATATAAACTTACATGGGATTATTTACTATTTAAATAGTATTACTGTGTAAACCGTGGCCAAATCGTGTTACTGTTCAAACGTTAACTGTTGACTGTTGACTGATGATGTGGCGCAATCCTGAGCATCCGAACTGTTTTTAATCCGATGGTCACGATTCACTCAATGTATCTATAAAAAAGAGGTTCTCCTCCCTAATTTGATATCCCTGAATTCATTTCTAAGTTTAGATTTTTATAATTCCTTTCCCTTCTTGTATTTTCTATGTATTTTAATAAATTCCCATTTTACCGCTAGTTAAAAAATGAATAGCTAATTTTCTTTTAAGCTTGGGTTGAAGATTAAGTTTTAACATATCTCATGGGCTTAATTTAATAAATTTACTTTCTCTTCCCCTCTAATATTTGTGGTTGTTTTGACTTTTCGTTGACAGAATAATAGTCTTGTCTAGATACCGTCTTGGTGAAACCGGCACCCTAGTACAAGACTATTATTATTTGGCACGATAAACCATTAGCACCATATTTATTTGAGCATGGTTTGTGAGGTGTGGAATCCCCCCTTATGATTTAATGAGCATTAATATGGAATATTTAGCCTATGGAGCATGTTGATGCAGATCCGGATACCCAAGCATGTCATTTTAATAGATTCTAGTTCAATTTAATTCTTGCCATTGTAATTTAAATTCAAGCATAATTTACATCAATTTCACTACAAATTTATTCACCCATTAAAGAAAATTAATTTTACACATAATTAAAATTAATCTCCTTATGGGATCAACACTTGTTACCGTTAATCTATTCTACAATAGATTCGTGCGCTTGCAAGTTCAATAAAATTTGCACAACGAAAGGATTAGGGAATAATCTCTGGATTGTAAGGGTTCATTAACACCTTGAATTTAATTGTAACGGAATTGAAGTCGTGGGAGGCTTGGATAGTGAAATCCTCGAGCTTGGTTATCTTGGAGGCATGGACTTAGGTGAGGTTTGTCGAACCATGTAAAAATATCTGTGTTTGTTCTCTCTTCCCCACTCTTTTATGTTTTAGCATTGTTAAACTTATTATTCTTGATTTCATTAAGACATTAGAATTAATTATTGTATGATTTACTTAGATTAATTTTTAAAAACCCAATTCACTCCCCCTCTTAGGTTGCATAACTAGAATTTCACAATTTAAGAACATGCTTATTATCATCAAAATTATCATTATAGAAACATACATGTTAACATAAATATGAACATAATCACCGTTAACATAAGATGTGAAGTAATCACGATATGTAACAACATGAAACGAAGCACCAAATCAATCACCTAATGATTGGCATGACAAGTGAGATTTACAAAGCTCTAATCATAAACAATACTCAGATTACCATTAACTAGGGTTGCCATAAATTTTTTATCCTTTTCTGAGCATCATCCTTTTCTTTCATCTATTCTTTTTTTTTCACATTCTACACTCTTTTTTAATGTAATGCATTTTCTAATGATGAAAGCCTTTGACTTTTCTCCTTTGGGACTTAGATTTTTCTCTAAGTTCATTATTGTTCTACTAGTAGGAATTTCTACTTTGGCTTCTCACCCACCTTTCTTGCTTTTTTGAAACAATTGCATCAGACTCAGAGAGAACTATTTTAGCATTTTTTCTTTTAGATTTTTCATTTCACAACCTATCTTTAACCATATCCAAGGTTAATTTCTCATTTGACACTGAATTATTCACTCACACAATGAATATGTCTCAGCTGTCAGGCAAAGAACTAAGCAATAATAGCACTTGTAACTTATAATCTAAAACAATCTTCCTTATGGTCAATTGGCTAAACCTTGAAATTTACTAGTATGTTCAATCATATTGTACCCCTCCTTATATTTCAAGTTAATGAGTCTTTTCATTAAATTGGCTTTGTTTTATGCTAACAACTACTCATAAATAATTTCTAATTTCCTCCAAAGAACATCAACCCTAGATTCTTTCACATAGTAGAACAAGCTTTGATCAATCCATAATCAAATAGTACCCATGATCTTTTAGTTTAATTAAGCCTATTTCTTATCATCTAATTTAGCGAGTTTAGCTTTTCTACCTTTGATGGGTTAATGTAAATCTTTCATGTATAACAAGTCCTCCATTTTAGACATTTTTATAAGTATCATAATTCTATGGCTTTCATTTAATCATGCACATTGAAGACTCCTTCATCTTAATCGCACAAATAATAAAGAGAACACACAACCTAACACTCTAATACCACAATATTAGAAAAGAAACTCACATGCAAAATTGTAAATTAACTATAGAAAAAATTTTTTCTTTCTTTATATAATTAAAATGGGATGTGTACTATAAATAACAGGTAGAATGATAAAACAACAAAATCTAAAGTTATAAATCAATCATAAGAGACACATATTTTTACCTGAAAAACCTAAAATGGAAAAAATCACAGAATTGTAGTTTGATATAACTTCTACTATATTAATTAGATTAAATATAAATTTTTCTCTAGATAATACTAAAGGCTAATAACATCAGGAATCTCGATATTCCTAACTTACAGTAACAATCTAATATTTGTCTTTTTAATAAGTGGGCATCTCAAATAATAACCAATGAGATGATAAATAAAAATCAAGATCAACAAGATTGTAGAGGGCAATGCTAGGAACTCAGTCTCTAAGTTTGAGAGAAATTGGGGTTATGCTCGTTTAAATAAAGATTGAAATTCCTTGCCTCCAAAACAAAAAATAGCCATTGTCTTTCTCTCCCTCCCTTGTCTTTTTCTTCTTTTCCCTTGATGTCAGCTGCCACTTATTCTTATTTACATGGCCATGTTTTCAAAAAATATTCGGTAAAATATGGATGAACACAATCGATGATTTGGTCAAAATCTAATAATATAGAAGAATTAGCACTTAGATCAAGAGTGATCAGTGGTCCGAAAGAGTGGGTCAATGCATCGATTTAGGTCAACATACAAAGAAAGATGTGGATCCAATTCTAGCCTATCAAACAGCACTACCAAAAAAGCACTGATCTATGATAGATTTTTTCTAATAGATACAGATATGTCACGAGCGTAACATGAAGTTACGATATTTTCGTGATACATAATATGTATCATGCCTTCATGATGCATTCGTCATTGATAGGCAACCAATGTAAACTAATGATGGATAGATGTCATGGTTGATTAATTTAAATTTTTAAAAATTCAAAATAACATGGCATTTAAATTATTTACATATCTACATCACACAAACTTCTTTAAAAAAATTATTTCAACATGTAACTTATTTATTTATAAAATTTTAAATATTACAAATTTGTCATTGTTAACTATTTAAAAATATTTCATTAATGCATAACTTAATATATTTACAAGATTTCCAGTGTTAACAAATTGAAAAAAAAAAAGAAAAAGAAAGAAAGCATAATTGTTTGCTTTGGATAGAACGTTCCAACACTAACCAAATTTTGCCGAGTGCTGGAACGGGTGAATGTCCTTTTAATTGTACCGTTTAAATCGGAAAATAACAAAACGCTATCATTTTACTTGGGTTTGGAACGAGTCAAAGAGTTTTTAATTTGAAAATTTTAAACTAGAAAGAAAAGGAAAACGCCAATCGTTTTGCTTTGGAAATATTGTTTCAACACTTAGCAAAATTGGCTAAGTGTTGTCATGATTACAGCCCCTTTTTCTTTTTCTTTCTCAACCCTTTCAAATACAGAAGAAGCATCGCGCTGCTACGCCATATCTTTCACTCAATTGATGAAAACCTAATCACCCAATCAGAGAAAATCAACTGAACGGAGCACATAACAGCCACCAAGCACCCATTAGGAATTTTTCATAATTTTTCCAACTGACAAGCCTTTTGCATTGACACTCGTTAGCCATCACTCAACAGCCCCTTATTGGAAGCACCAATTATTGTTGGAGAAGAAAGAGGAAAAGGAGAAAAAGTAAGTAAATCAAAAGCCTCACTCAATTTCCTATTTGCAATGTTATATCCCTGGATTTTAAGTGGCAATGCATGTGATGGGTTTTAAATGTGGTGTTATTCTAAGAATACCTAATTAAATTTTGCAATGAAAATGTAAATAGATCCAATGGTTCCTTAAATAATTAGTATTTTTAATGTTTTGGCAGTGGTCCTGGTTCTTTATCTATTTTTTATTTGAATTTTTTAGGTTCTAATACTAATTATGTACTTGTTACAGTTAAAGATGTGGCCATAAGGTTGGGCCACTATTATTAGAGAAGAAGCTTTTGGTTTCTATTGCTGCATGAGTGAAATAAAAATACCGTAAGGTTTGCATCCTTGACTCTATGGGTGGTACTATCTATATTTTTTTGGTCTTAAAGGAAATGGTGCAATTATGTACTAATTAAGGTTATGGTTGTTGTGGTTGACTAATATCTAAATTGCTATGAGCTTTGAAGATGGCTTGTTCATTTTGGTGTTATGGTGTAATGCAATTGCATTCATTTTCTAGCATTTCAAATTTTTAAATGATTTTAATTGTTGCATGTGAAATTATGGCTGTGATGCTACTTATTTCTAATTTACATGTCTAATTGGGATGATTTAAGTAATTAATTTAATCATTGTTTACTTGTTTTTTTATTTGTAAAGACCATTTGTATCACTCACTTCGCATAGATTGTGTGTTAAGCCCTGAATTGCACATGATTCTACTTTTGAATGGATTATGTGTAAAGCTTCCGATTGTCTTTATGTGCATTAGGCTTCGCAAATGTTTAAGCAATGTTGTCCTTTTGTGTAATTTGATGGTGTCATAACAAAAACAATTGGGTGGTATATATTGTTTATTATAATAGTTTTGTTTGTGGTTCTCGAGCATATATATATGTATTTTTTACATATTGTGGACCTTGTTTGCTTATTCTTTTTGTGGTCCTAGTTGTTTTTTCAAATAGTCAAAGGAACAATGAGGGCCTTTATGTGCTGACAAACATGGTCCCCCAATTGTTTGATACTTGTGTGTTTTCGGTTTTTTTATTATAAAGTTAAAAAAGAAAAACAATCAATATTGAGCTGAGCAAAAAGCATAAATGTTTAATTTCTTTCAATTTTATATATTATTCAGATTAGAGACAAGTGGTTGTAATATACTCGTTTAAAGAAAGGCAGTTAAGCTACATAATCAAGCAGGTAATTGATAAATGCCTACTTTTTAGTTACTTGGGTACTATATGTCTATTTTTATTCCATTTCCCTTGCATGACACTGCCTATTTCATTAAACTAATGAAAGTAAAGTCTATTTTGTTTTTGTTTTTCTATAAAAGATTAAATTTGATCATATGTAATTAAATATATACATGATCAACAGCCAAGATTAAATACTGATCATTTCTAATTCAATACATAACATGATTAATAGCATATTTAGTTTGTTATACTGAAATAAATAAAAATTGTACACTAGTGTTTTATTCTATGATCATAATGGGAGTTTATAAGGCTAGCTTTATTGGCTGCTGTTTTTATAGTATCCTGGAAATTTAAAGAAAGATAAGATTTTGCATGTATTTTTCATTTTTTTCTAATATTTTATTATATCTTTACTTTTGTATCAGGAGTTGTTTTTGGTTTATAAAATGGAAAAATTTTGGATAACATGTAATAGATTGTTTGTGGAAAATATTGTTGGTTTGGATATGTTCATGGATTTTGGAATTGAAAATTCTGATAATGGTGATTTTGTAAGTCCTTGCATCAAATTTAAAAACCTAGCATTTTATCCTTTTAGGATAGTTAGAGACCATTTATTTTTTCAAGGTTTTGATGAGAGTTATACTATTTGGACTAGGTATGGGGAAACCAAACTTCACATGACAAAAATTGATATAGGTGACCAAGTTGACCCACAAAACATGTATCTTAATGAGGATGAGGCTATAAATATGATTAATGATGCTTACAAGCATTTTGATAATGATCCTAGGCCTTTATATTCTTATTAGAAGAGGCCGAGAAACCTTTGTACTCGAGTTCTCAAAAATATACTAGGTTAGGTGCATTAGTTTAGCTATACAACTTGAAGGGAAAATATGGTTGGTATGATACTAGTTTTTCAGATCTATTGAGTCTCCTTATTGACATGTTACTAGAGAATAATACATTGCCCAGGTGTACATATTGAAATGCAAGTTAAGCAACTTAATAGGGAGTGAATTGAATTCCTAAAAATTTGAACTAATTAAACAATACTATAATTTAATCTAATGCCGTAATAAAATAAAAAATAATAAATTTAATAATGCTCGAAAATGAAAGATTAAAGGAAGAGAAAACAAACATAATAAATTTTTATGTGGTTCGGTAATCCCCGCCTACTCTCGAGAATTTCACTATCCAAGCCATCCCAAACTTCAAGATCGTTATAATTAACTTTCAAAATGTTAATAAACCTTTACAATTAAGAGATTATTCTTCAATCTCTTCACACAAGTATTTTTCACACTTATATACTAAAAAATTTGATATAAAATTAAAGATTATAACAAGGAAACTCTCTTCAAGAGTGGATAAATAAATTATAGCACAATGATAATTCAATCTATGATGATTTACAAGTTAGAAACTAAAAATATGTTGTATATACTTGTTAGAGAGTTTTAAAATGAGTTTGATTTGAGTTTCTATAGTTTTAAGTCAAAAAATAGCCGTTGTAGGTAAATTTCAACATCCAAGGGACTAGCTTATCTATTCTAGCAGTTAATCACTTGTTACATTAAAATTACCGTTAAATTTGAATTTTGTTATAGTAACATTATTCACAAAATTATAATTTTATCTAAAACTTTTTTAATTATAATATGACTCAAAAACTCATAAAACTTTTCAAATGATCCATATTTATAATAATTTAAAATTACTACAGTTTAACTATTCACAAAATCGTAATTTTACCAAAAATATTCTTTAATTTTATTATAGCTCAAAATTTCAAAAAGTTTTATAAATAAATATAATTTCAGAATTTCTATATAATACTTCTCATTCCCACAAATTTTTAAAATTATGATATGGCTTATAATGTTTTTGGTTTTGCAAAATAAATCTAAATCTATATTTAAAACAATACTTATTTAAATCAAAGGTTGTAAAACTTTTCTATTTTAATCTACATTTAGAAAAATCAATTAGTTTGCATAAAATATTTGATTTATATAACAAAAGATTAGATTAATGAAAAATAATGATTAATTGATTAAAATCTTAAGTTTCACAAATACTAAATTAAGTATAAATTAAATCATACCAGCTTTACAAGCTGTTGTCACAATATTTACTCCGTTGAGCTCCAAACTCTATTTTTGATCAAGTTATTGTCCATTAAGTGTCTTGAACTTAATTTCACTTACATAAATATTACGCTTTTAAGAACTAGTCAAAATATAAAATATAATAATTATAATGGCCATCAACATAAGACTTTGGATCATTAACTTACAACTTCAATAATTATGCAATTAATGGACCAATAAATATAAAACACCTACCATTAACTTGATACTAAAACCATTAAATTTGAAACTAAAGGAACTTGAAACTAGGGGCAATGAAAATGAGACTTGAGATCATTAACTTAAAACCCTGAAAATCATGCAATTAATGAACTAATAACATGAAATACCTACTGTTTACTTGATATAGTGACCATTAAACTTGAAACAAAAAAAATTTGAAAATAAGGGCAATAAACTTGAAACTTGAGACCATTAAATTGTAACCCTAAAAATCATGCAATTAATAAACTACTAAACATAAAACACCTACCGTTAACTTGATATTGGGATCATTAAACTATAAACTAATTTTTTATTATTATAAAATTAATTTTTTATTATTATGTGGTCTTTATTATTAAAATAATTATTATTTTATTTATATTATTTTCAACTTTGTTAGAAGTCCTCAATGAGATATTACTAAATGATAACAATTTGCATAAGTTAGTGTATGAGGGCAAAAAAATGATGAAAATATTGGATTTAAATCATGAGAAAATGCGTGCATGTCTCAATAAAAATCTCTAGAACTTTTGATTTAATCCATTGTGACATATAAGGAAAATATCATGTTGCTTCCTTATCTAGTGCTCATTATTTTCTTACGATTGTTGATGATTATACAAGATAGATTTTTCTTATGAAGTGTAAGAGTGAGACTTGGTTGTTTATATAATTTTTTATTCTTATGTTGAAACCCAATTTAACAAGAAAATTAAAGTTCTTCATTCAGATAGATGTTTAACATCCTGGATTTTTACATTACGAGGGAATCATTCATGAAAAGAGTTGTGTTAGCACATCCTAAAAAAAAGGGATTATGGAAAGAAAATGTGGCTATCTATTGAGGAGAATATGCTTTAACTATTGCTTATCTAGTAAATCAAATGCCAACTCCTCTTCTTTCTGGTAAGACACCTTACAAAATGTTATTTGAATCAATTCTTTCTTATTGTAGGTGTTTATTTCATGCTACCATACAAATACTTCAAAGATAAAATTTGATGCTATAGCTACTCATTGTATTTTCTTGTTATCCAAAGCTAAAAATGGTTATACAAATTTTTTAAAGAATATTTATATCTAAAGATGTACAATTTTGACCGACAAATGCATACATTAATTGGCATGGGATTATCTAACTTAACTAAAGTCCTCAGTTTGAGGCATGGGAATGCAACTCCGTTTAAATTGTAACACCATATTTTATAATCCTTAATTATGGAAATTTGACTCTTATTAGGATACATATATAACTCTCTAACCTTTATTAAAAAGGATATTAAAATTATAACTAAGATTATTTATAGGGTTATTTTTCCAAATCCAATATGGTTTCTTAAGACTCTTATAAATACATATTTTCCTATCCTATAACCCGAAGCCTATGATGCTTATTTCTTGTTCTCTGCTATTCATAATGCTTTTACCAAATCTTAGTATTCAAACCTTGGTTTAAGAAGAGAATCAGAGTAATTTTTGTAAGTTTTCTCTCCTTATTCTCCATAATCTTTCTATCACTTTTATTAGGGTTTTGAATTGCAATGTTTATAGATTATTTCAGATGCTAATTCTTGATTGAGGACATGTTTAGATTCTATTTAGGGTTCTAATTTATTAATGAGTCGTGATCCCTAATGCATTAGACACACTAGATAATTTCGGACAATATGAGTATCTCAAATTTTAAACTCCTATTTTCTTAATAATTTTCTAAGAAATTTATACTTTTGGAAACTAGACACATAAATTTTGTTTCATCAAATTTGGTTTCGTTTTCAACTTTATATGTAATTTCAAAACTAACACTGCTACATTAAAAAGTTACGATTCTAGCAGAACAACCAGAGTCGTAAAATTATTTACACCATAAAACGAAGTCTAAAAATTTTAAAATTTGACAAAGAGACTGATATAGTTGTTTGGTACTCACAGTTTTAATTTCATAATTTTTTGATTTGTTTTTGATTTTATAAAATTCTCAGATCCCACTTTATTCCTTTAAAGATACTGTAAAAAAGTTTCGGAATTGTCAAGAAATAAGTGGTTTTAAAAATGTTTTTGGTTTCGGATCTTCTTCAAACTTTTATAGGAGATACCCATGGATGTCCCAAATAGTTCTATAAAAAATTATGTCTTTGTAACTTCTAAATTAAGAGTTAAAATTTTGGGAATTAGATTAGTATGATATGCATAGAAAATTAGGTTTTTAGAATAAGTTATTAATAGTTATTTCTTGTATTTTGTTTAAGATGTTGAGGCTGTCTAAGGCTTTTAGAGACTTTTAAGTGTGTTAAATCAATTCAGAGAATCAAGGTAAGTAACTTCATTCCTAGTGTACTGGATAAATATAATTATTTTAATACTACTATAACTAAATGTATTTTTATATTTTTTTAAAATAGATTATTTTTCAGAACAAAAATAATTTATGTAAATGGGTTGAAATCTGAAATTTATTTGCTTTTACGATTTATGTGCTTTTGATATTTTGAAGTTATTATGAATTTATTATCATAATATGTTATTTCAAGAAAAGTTACAAATTATAACATGTTTTACTAAAAAAGAAGGCTTGCAATATTATTGGTAACGATAAGCCTAGTTTGTTAAGAATAATTTTACTTACCAAGTTGACGGTTCACCCCTCGTCATTAATTTTTACATATTAAGTTTCTTATTGAGAGATTTGTTCAGCATTGGAGTTAAAAATTTAATTCATTCTGTTAGTTGAATAAGAGGAGGAATAAATTTATGATTCCTTTAAGTTTATTTTTGTTATGGATTCATAATTTAAGAATGCAGTGTCAGAGGAAATCAAAGTTTTAAAGGATAATCAACTTGGAACTCTACATCTTTGCCACTAAATAAAAAGCCTATTGGCTATACATGGCTGTATAAAATCAAGTATAAAGCTAGTGGGACCATTTAATAACGCTATGAAGCTCACTTATTAGCTAGGGGATATGGTCAATAAGAGAGATTTGACTACCCTAAAACTTTTTCCCTAACATCAAAGCGAATTACCACGCATTGTTTATTGGCTTTTACAGTAATGAAAAATTGAAATCTCGAACAACTTGATATTAGCAATGTCTTCTATTAGTAATGTCTTCATGCATAGAGACTTAAATGAAGAAGTCTATATGCAACTCCTTTTTAGTTACAAAGAATCAGAAGATTAAGATGTGGTCTATTTAACTCATATCCTTCAAAACTACCATGAAACAAAATTTGAAATTGTCTAATTTAAATGGTGAACTTATCTCTAATGTATTCTCATATTGGCAGTTAAATAGATGATTGCTCAACCATGCGGTCATTGGACCCAAAATAGCTTATTACATTCGAGCTCTCAGTCAATTCCTTGGCGATCCACATCAATGTAACTACTTTGCTGCTACCAGAATTTTGCATTATTTGAAAAGAAGTTTGGGACAAGACATACTTTTTTCAACATCTGTCATGACCCCTCTCAAACCTTAGGATGAGTCTCTCTATTCCTTAAAATTTAATTAAAAATGATTTTATAATAATAATAATAATAATACTTTTACCAAAAATTTCGACAGAGTTTTTCTTATGATTTTGACACTATCAATCCTGCAATTAATAAAAATAGCACTTCCAAAATATTGTCAAAATATAACAAACCCCACTAATCAATATTCGAACAAAGACCAAATACTGTCTGAATATTTTAATACAAATACAGTAAATTAATCTTAATCATAATATTATATAATCTGAAATATTTCAACTAGAAATTCTATGTATCCTATCACGTGACCAAAATATAAATATCTATCATTGCTGAGTCGACTGTTGCACCTACAAATATCTTATAGGAAGAAAGATATAATAAAAATGAGGGTGAGTATAGAACTCAGTGAAAGTTAATGAGTGGATAGTAATTTTTTAAAATAATTTTATTTTGAAAATAATCGTATCACTTTTAAATATATAATTTTCATCAAATCATAAACTAGAAATGTTAATAAATCACTTAATATTTATAATCAAATTATTAATTTTGAAAATATATATAATATCATGTGAAATAACTAGGGAAGAACATGTCATAATATTATATAAATACTCAATCTAAAATCATCACAAAATACTGTGTAAAACCAAAGAAAATTCACAATACTTGGTATTAATACTGAATATTGAAAACTTTCACCAAACGAGTACTCAGGGAAATAATCTCATCATATTCAGAACTCAACGGATTAGTAATTAAGAAACCATCATGCCCTGAAACTACACGGATAATTTATACCTTAACGGACGGGCAATCAAGAAACCATCATACCCTGCAGCTACACAGATAGATAGAGAAATAACATCTCATATATCATCATATCTGAATGAAATACTAATTAAGCAACTCAAGGGGTGAATTGGGTTTTTAAAAAATTAAGCAAACAAGAACTTATAGCAATATAAACTAAGCAATCAAATTCGAAACAAATAGATAAATGTACAATGAAAAATAAAGAGATTGGGTAAGAGAGATCAAACACAATGACTTTTATATGATTCGGCTATTCTGCCTACATCCAAGCCTCTAAGGCTTCAAAAGCTTATAATTGACTTCCAAGGTGTCAATAAACTTTTATAAGAAGAGATTATCCCCACTCTCTTGATCCAAGTGTATCCCAATACTTACAATCACCCAAAACAAAAGATTACAAATTATTTTTCTCTCACACAATCTTTAATATTATAAATCAATGTCCAATGTGTGAATAGATAAAGTAAGATTGTGTTTAAAGTTCAATGTAGATTGTATAATCGTGTATATACTTAATGGTCGTGTTTTTATATCCCTTTGATTTGATTTCGATGAGCTTATTTATAGTTGGAGCTGAAAACTAGCCGTTATTCACCTTTTTGTCAGAAAACGGATCGCCCTTAACCGTTAACGGTTAACCAATTGCGTTGGTCAAAGTTACCTTTTCACCATTAAAAACTAGAGACCTGCACAATAAAAATTTTTTATCTGTTCTTGCTAAACGGTTAAAGATTAATAAAGAATGTTAGTCTGAAAATTATTGGTTAACCATTTATACGTTATCGGTTCATCGTTAAATTTCAGAGACCTGCACTATAAATATCAACTAACCATTCTTCATAAACGGTTAAGGATTAACAAGATTTGACAGTTTGGATATTATCAGTTAGCCATTATATATTAACGGTTCGCCGTTAAATTCTAGCAACTTATAAAATAAAATGCTTAACTGGTTTGCTTTAAACGGTAAAGGATTAACACATGATACAAGTTTGAATATTATCGGTTAACCGTTAATATTAACGGCTCACTGTTTACTTTTAGCGAGTTTAGAAGCTTATCGGTTAAGGCTTAAGAAATAACCATTTTCTGAGCATAAAGGTTAGGCTTTACCTCAAACGGTTAGTCGTTAAAAATAACGGTTATCCGTTTACATCCAATGGCTGATTTTTAGTAAGTTATAAAACAATCGGTTGAAGTTTTAGAAGATAACCCTTCTCTGTATTTTATCGGTTAACTGTTAAGATAAACGGTTCACAATTATACCTAAAAAACTATATTTTTACAGAAATGTTTCAATTTATCTAAAGCTTGTAAACACACATAGAAAGTTTTTGACTTTTAAAAAAATATTTGAAATTGTGAAACTCCAACAAATTTATCAAAAGAGATTAAGATTTGTTATCATTAAAATCAATAAAAAGAACATTTTCATGTTAACATTCTCCCCTTTTTTTATGATGACAAACATATTCCAAATATTTTGCTCCCCCCAACTATATGCTCCTCTTACACGTATGACTCAAAACAGTTTTGCTAAAAGAAGATGTTTTCTTAAAAATATGCAAAATTTTAGTCTGTGATTATATCTTCTCATTCATCGTAAAAAAAATTAAAGTAAAGGAACATGAGAGTAAAAAGAAAGATGTTACCCCTGATAACAATTTTGATAGAAATTTCGGCAGAGTCTCCTTTTAAGATTGGAGAAATCCTTAAATACAACATAAGAGTAAGAACACTTCCAAAGGCAACTAATCAAGTATCCACGTCCCAACAAAAACTTCAATGCCATGTAATCCAGATAAAAAATATAATCAGTCATAAGAAAGACAAATATATATAGACACTCAACCAAAAAATACCAAACAAAAAAGCTAATCCATCAATAAAAAGAATAGATAAGTTAATATCAAAGTATAATCAAAACATGAAATGTATGTATGAAACAAAAATAAAAAACTAAGAAGCTTGCCGTGAAGCAGGAGGTCACGTAGAAGTGGGTCGCGAAGAGGAAAGTCTCGAAGCAGAAGGTCGTGAAGAAGTTGGTCGCGAAGAGGGTGCTCTCGCAGAGGCACTACTAGGGTCAAACCCAAAATACCCCATAATTTGTCATTGTGCAACAATGATCTCATACTGGTGATCAATGCTCTACTCTTGAAAGGTCTGAACCTGAGACCGGAGCTACTACTGATCGTGAGAAATAGCATCCATACAATCAAGGATCAATTGCTAGTGTTTAAAAATTTGGTGAACATCAGCAATCAGTTGCTGCAAAAATCATAAATAGGGGGCTGAACTATAGTCGGGGGCTACTGAGGAGCGTAAGAGTTGGAAGTGGCTTAAAAATTATAGAAAGATCAGTATCCATCTCAAGCGCAATAGAACCAGAAAGGGTTGATAGCTGAGGAGCATTTCAATGATGAAAAGGTAGAGGATGAACTCTAAGTCTAAAGTTAGGAAGCTGATCGAGAGGATAAATATCATTAAGCATCCGATCATCCTCAGGAGCGATCAAGGTATCCTGATTCTTGGCGTTGGCAGTCTTGTATCATTGATCTTTCCTTCTAGTAAATCTAATGCTACTCATAGCATCTAGGCCAATCCTTTTAGGTTCTTTATACATAGCATCCCGTATTGGCACATGGAAGTGCCGCAGTACCTTAGTAATGATACTGCCATAGGGAACCAAGCAGTAAGTGACTACAGGAGTAGTCAGCATATGGCGCACAATAATATAACTAAGTTTAACAGTTCACCCACTAAGTAGACTATCTAGTAACCCAATATCCATACGAGTAACCTTATTTGAGTGACTCTTCATATTAATTTGTCAAGAAATGTTGAATAAATAGATCAAAATAGGCAAAAACCAGTCGGCTATCCTTAGGGTTTTGATTTGGAAATTTTTGAATTTGGACAAAATTTAGAGTTTTGAATCGGTAGAATCACTCTAAGAATGATTAAAAAGAGTTCTATTTGTGTAATTTGTTACGAAAAAGGAGAAAATTTAAGAAAGAAAGAGATAAAAAGCTTTGGTTTCGCATAAATGACCGAAACGGTGAGAGGCTAAGTGAGGAAAAAGAAGAAACCCGTGATCAATTATATACTTAGCAAAAATAGCGAGCCGTTTTCTATAAACGGTAAGGGGCTAATTTCCCGAAAGCTTGTAACGAGAAAACAGTTAATGCGTAAAGGAAAATAGTGAAGGGGCAATTTAAGGTAGTTCTCTGTTTTTAGTCGGTTTACCGTTAATTGTAAACGGTGAGAGGGTAGAGAGTAATTAAAATATCCTAGTTTTTGAAAATAAACGGTGTATCCTTTATAAGAAAAACGGTTACTCGTTTATTTTAATTGTTGTTTTGCATATTTGATTCAATATTTGGCCATCAAAGATAACAAATCAAGATCATGACTTTCATCTAAAAGTGTTCTAAGGTTATTTTAATGCAAAGTTCAGGAATATATATGTTTTAAAATAATTAATCCATACAAAACATACATATATACTACTAGTACATCATACTCAAGTATTTCAAGAATATTAAAACATCATATCATAAATCAAGTTATTGAATAAACTCAATAGCATGTTTAGGTGTTAATGTGAAAATTTCATCATCCCAAGCTCATGCCGAATTTTTAAAAATTATTCTTCGCAAAGAGGTTTTGTAAAAATATCGACGAGTTATTTTTTCGTAGAAATAAACTCCAATGCAATACCATCTTTTTGAATATGATCTCTCAAGAAATGATGCCTAATTTATATATGCTTGATTCTAGAGTGCTAAATGGGATTCTTTGAAAGATTTATAGCACTTGTATTGTCACACTTAATAGGAATTTGTTCAAATTTAATGCCATAATCTCTAAGTGTTTATTTCATCCAAAGAGCTTGTGCACAACAACTTCAAGTCTCACTAACATTGATACTTTTATTTATTTAAGTATTTTATTGTTTAATTATGTGTATTTTATTATAATTATATATTTTATGTATTTTAGGGGCAACACGATTAACGAGTGATCAGACAGCAAAATAGACGTCAAATTTGGACTCAGGACGATCGAAAACCTTAGGAGGAGCATAAAAAAATATATTATTGTTCACATATACGGTACTGTTCATACGTACGGTACTATTTATGATACTGTTCACGATACTGTTTATATATACGGGCCGATGATGTGGCATTGAGTGATGACGTGGCAGCATTTCAATAGACCAAAAATCATGTATACGATACATGCACATACATGAGATTATTTAATATTCAAACTACGTTACTGTGCAAATAATATGACTGTGCAAATAATATTATTATGCAAACGGTGGCCAAATAGTATTACTGTTCAAACGGCGACTGTTGACTGTTGACTGATGATATGGCGCAATCTTAAGCATTCGAACTGTTTTTAATCCGATGGTCACGATTCACTCAATGTATCTATAAAAAGGGGCTCTCCTCCCCTAATTTGATATCCCTGAATTCATTTCTAAGCTTAGATTTTTATAATTCCTTCTCCTTCTTGTATTTTCTACGTATTTTTAATAAATTTTTATTTTTCCCCTAGTTAAAAAATGATTTCTTTTAAACTTGGGTTGAAGGTGAAGTCTCAATATGTCCCATGGGCTTAATTTGGTAAATTTACTTTCTCTTTCCCTCTAATATTTGTCGTTGTTTTGACTTTTCGTCGACAAATAATAATAGTCTTGTCTAAATACCGACCTGGTTAAACCAGCACGCTAGTACAAGGTTATTATTATTTTGCACGATAAGCTTTTAGCACTATATTCATTTGAGCGTGGTTCATGAGGTGTGGAATCCTCTCTTATGATTTAATTGGCATTAATATGGAATATTTAGCCCATGGAGCATGTTGATACAGATCCAAATACCGAAGTACTTTATTATGACAATTGTAATTTTTATTATTACACCATTTTAATTCAAAATTTAGGATAAATTTATTATAATTTAACTGTTCACTTAGAAAATTAATTCTACACATAATTAAAATCAACCTCCTCGTGGGATCGACACTCGTTACCATTAATCTATTCTATAATAGATTCCTGCGCTTGCAATTTCAATAAAATTTGTACAACAAGTTTTTTGCGCCGTTGCTAGGGAGGTAAGTATTTTAATTCGTAGAATTGGTTTTTTTAATATTTATTTTTTTATATAATTTTTTTCTTGTAATTCTTTTCATAAAAAAAGAAATTAGATTAGAATTTTATTTCTTTCTCTCTTCTTTAAAGTTGTATAATTTAATTTCCATGTTATTTTTCTTTGTAATTTTTTAAATTTATCTTGTTATCTTTCTTTATTATTTATTTTAGTTAATATTTATTTCACGTAATTTCTCTTTATTATAGCTATTGAGTGTGTTTTCATATTAAAATTATAAAGTGTACTGATTTCGTGAGTTAGTCAACAATCACCTAAATACTATCATGTCCACTCTGAGTATGAGGAAGTCCTACTACAAAATCCGTAGTGATATGCTCTCATTTCTACTTAGGAATAGGAAGTGGCTAAAAAAATCCTATAGGCTTTTTATGTTCAGCCTTAATCTATTGGTAAACTAAACATCAAGAAACAAATTCTGCTATCTCTATCTTCACCCCCTGCCATCAATAATGATCTCTCAATGTACAATACATTTTCGTAATACCAAGATGTATTGTATAAGCTGAACAATGAGCTTTTTCCATGATCTCCCTTTTCAGATCTCTTATATCTGCTACACAAAGTCTATTACTCATGACTAAGACTCCATCATCTCTCACTGTAAAATCAGTTCGTAAAATTTTTTGCACGTCTTCTGTCAAGTTCATTAACTGTAGGTCTTGATCTGCATTTGTTGTGCAGGTTTCTGGATGTTAACGGTAAAATGGTAATTCTTAACGGTCAATCGTTTATTTGAAATCATTCCCAACGGTAACATTGACCAAAGAAAACGGCTAACCGTTAACGGCTAACGGTAAACCGTTTTCTGTCAGATGGAAGAATAACGGCTAGTTTTCAGCTCCAACTATAAATATGCTCATCCAATTCAAATCAAGGACTGACGACAACACAACTACTGAGCTTATATACTAGTTTACCATCTATAGAAAGCTTTAAACAAATTTGTACTTCATTCATTCACACATTGAGCATTAACTTGTAACCTTGAAAGATTGTGTGAGAGATAAATCAATTTGTATTCCTTTGTCTTGAGTGACTACAAGTGTGGGGATACATTTGGGTTAAGAGATTGGGAATAATCTATTGTTGTAAAGGTCCATTGACACCTGAGAAGTCAATTGTAAGTTGTTGAAGCCTTGGAGGCTTGCATAGTGAAATCCTCAAGCCTGGAGTGCTTGAAGGCGTGGACATAAGCGGGGATAGCCGAACCACGTAAAAATCATTGTGTTTGCTTTCTCTTCCCTATCTCTTAATTTATTTATCACTGTCTGTTTATTTATTCAATTATTTCGAATTTGTTCGCATTGATTGAGTGATTTATTTCCATAATTATTAAAAACCCAATTCACCCCCCCTCTTGGGTTGTCTTGTTAGAATTTCAGATTACATAAGGCTTTGCTCGCATTTTTACTCTAAGGAATCATTGGTCATGGCATATGCAAAACCAGTGGAGCAGATTGGCGACATGGTAGAATGGGAAGTTCCACTAGAAATCCGAGAAACGAAGGTTAACCTGCCACTCAAAACTCCGCCACTTGGTCGTCATCCAAAGCTTAGAATATCTTCTATTGGTGAGGATGTAAATCGAAGGACTGTGAAATGCGGGCGGTGTCATCGACCAGGTCATAACCGCAAGAGATGTAAGAACCTCATTACTTCAAATCAAAACTAGTTGTATTGTTGCAATTAGCATTATGAATTTTGGACTATTATTTTTTCTTTGATGTACGATTATATATAATCAAGTATTTTATTGTGCGTATAAATTATATAGAATATTGTTTTGATTTATCTATTTATCTAATAAACAAAACTAAATTAAATTATTATATTAAATAATTATTTGAGAATAATTTCATAAATTTAAAAATAATAAAGTTAAAAATGTAATATAAATAAATAACAAAATAAAAATAAAAATTTTTGGACCAAAAATAATGGACGCGATAAGATCCAGGATGCACGAGAAAGGTCGCGCCTATCACACGCGGGCATGGGCAAGACCACGCCTTTCGCACGCAGGCACTTGCAAGGCCGCGCTTGTCATACACGAGCGCGTGTAAGGCCGCACTGGTCGCACTTGCACGCGCCTGTCGCATGCAGGGGAGCACTACAGACCGCATCTGTCGTACTCTAGCGCGCGATGCATTACAGATAGCATCTCGAATGAGTGCCCGCGCGACAGGCGACTGTGCCTGTAGCACACTGGCCGCACTCGCAACAGGCCATCGCACCAGGATGCAGCTCACCCATTTAGTGTTTGTTTTTCACTTAAAAAAAAAGCACACACCTCACCTATTTATCTAATAAACAATACAAAATTAAATTATTATATTAAATAAATGATGTTGATAATAAATTCACAACTTAAAAAATAATAAAATTAAAAAAATAATATAATTAAATAATAAAATAAGTCAACATTAACCGTAAGATTTAAATAAAATGATATAACAAAAAATGATATTGTTAACATATAAATGTTCTTTTTATTGATCTTGATGATAACAAACCTTAATCTCTTTTGATAAATTTGTTGGAGTTTCACAATTTCAAATATTTTCTTAAAAGTCAAAAGTTTTCTGTGTGTGTTTACAAGCTTTAAATACTAACGGTCAACTATTAATTCAAAATTTAGCCCAACGGTAACTTTGATCAACGCAAACGGTTAATCGTTAACTGTTAATGGCAATCCGTTTTTTGGCAAAAAGGTGAATAACAGCTAGTTTTCAGCTCTAACTATAAATAAGCTTATCCATTATTGTTTATACAACTATTATGACTTATAGTCTAATATCGTTATTAAATATATCCAAAGCATTTTTCTTCCTAAAATACTGCATGTGGCTACTATCAAAATCAAATTTGAGTCCGAACATTAAATACATCACAAACACCAACAAAAAAAATGCCACAATCACCAGTTCCAGCCTCTTGTTGTGGCACATCCTTTACTATCCTGAGTTTCCAAGAATTAGTCGTCTACAACTCATGCCGGATTTTGTAAAATCCAACATCTTTTAGCCATTAAGGAAAAATGACTTTAAGTGGCTAAAATTAAGTTAAGTATGTTTTCGCGTCGCGAAATGCCACCAATGAGTTATAAATCCACACCCTCTTCTTGCGAAATCCATTTTGGCTAATACCCAATGATTACTGCTAATATACACAGGAATTAATACCTACATATAAGAAATATCATGACTTTTTATGCTTGGTTGATCTAAAATATTTAAAAAAAGAAACCTTGTTAGATTATACAGCAATACTTACCACATCGAAGTTCGTGAACCGCTTCGACATGATATCTTCCCAGCCATCAAAATAGATATTAAAGTTACTGCTATACTGTAATGAATGGACATCGCAGTCACCATTGTTCCACAATTGTCCCAAGAATACCTAGTACATATATTAAGCAATTAGTGAGACTCCAAGATATAAGTAACCAATGTAATGTTGTTAATTATTAATTTTCTATTAACTCGTTACCCAAAAAAAGGTGTCTGTATGCGTTACACACTGAGGTAAGGCATTTGGATACTGTTGTTGCTTCTTGCTGATCAAGCAGAAATACACATAAATATGCTGTGGAAAAATGGAAAGATGTTAACGGAAGAATTGAGTATAATATAAAAGAAAAATCAACAATGCATCATTCACAAATGAAAAAATATAATAAAAATACTTACTTAATCGTCAAGCCATCTCATTGAAGTATTTTCCAAAAGTACATCGAAAAACATGTGTAACTGTTGGATGGTACGGTATACTATAATTTTACTAGTAAACCACCGATCAAACTCCTAAAAAATGCTTGGATCATCGAAGCCTCTAAGTGGATTTATGTTCATACTCGAGCTTTCATCGATCTCATGCTCTGTTATTTCAAGCGTCGTATGTGGTCTGACGTTTTTTACTTTCTTAACAGGAGGAATCAAGAAAGGACTATTAAAGACATATGATGGTCTATATGATGGTCCAAAATTGCTCACCCCAGAAGGTGCTTCTGTGATAATATATACATCGTCACTATTTACATCCTCAAAGAAACTATACAATGACATACGGGTGTGATCATCATGATTGCGAACATCAGTGTACAGTCCATGGTTATCTAGTGGCTGTAATTTACTAACATGAACACTTAAGAGTAATATCAGATTTAAAATTCAAATAACACACAGTTGTTTATAATAAGAGGGGCTGACCGTGTACAACTGTCTAATTGGACAATCACCGTATGAGCGCCTTGAGGAACCCTCACTGAAAGAAGCCATAAATTTCATAACCGCTTCTCTGTACAGCTGTTATTCTCTTTGCTCAGCCTGAAGTGCTTCTCTATACAGCTATTGTTCTCTTAGCTCAGCCTGAAACGCTTTTCTATACTGTTGTTGTTTTCTTTGCTTAACTTGAAAATCTGATCTTAGTTAATCGAGAATACGATCAATCTTGTCTATCTGTTTAATGACATAATTATAATGAAAATTTATTTTTTCCTATTACCATGAATAAAATAATAATGAGAGAGTACTTAAACAGTTATAAATCAGGAAATAAATTAATCTTTTAAATTAGAAAGTTACCTCTGAATGTTGGGTGTCGTCAAAATTATGGACAGATTCATCATGTTCAGCCGCATCAATCTCATCCTCAAAAGGAGTCTGTTTATGGCGTTATAAGACTCATCTTCTATCCCTATAACGCATGGCACGTTGATTGAAGGCTGATGCTGTATAAAGTAACATTAAACATAAGTCATGAGTGAGTTAGAAGATAAAGTATCATTAGTTTTGACAAATCAAGTAATAAAAAATTCGTTAACATTCATTTCTCTATATACCTAAACTCGAGACGTCCGTAAATATTGTATCTTTAAATTGTATGCTTCGGTTTTTCTGCATGCTCGGTCCTAAATTTGGTAGCTTTACCATTCAATGCATTGTCAAGACAGTCATATATTATTTTCTAAGACAAACGCCCCCAGGACGATTTCAGAAATGATCTATGTCATCTACCTCATTAAGCACGAGAAATTAATTTGACAATGCTCTTTCCCGCCATTCAATACTTTATCCATAAAGTAAAACAATGTGATCTTTAGCGCATCAATGTCATCTATAACCTTAAAATCCAAGTCCATAAACATTGTGTCAAATTGTCCAAGAGTTATCTTATGAAATAAACTATTGAAATACTTGTTAAGTAATCGATGCGGTGTATTTTTATTTTTCAGCGCAACATCGTTATCATAAGAAAGACCCGTCACTAAGCACCACTCTCCAATTGATAAGCAAATGAATTCCTCACCAATTTAAAACCACAATTCATTTTTCTCGTCACTTTCTTCATGGGCAACTTATCTAAGCAATAAGTTATGGACAATTACACCGCTAAAAGAATACTTACGGCACTCTAAAAAATATCCAAATATGTCATTCTTGAACAATTTCAACTGTCGTTTTGTTAATTTTTCTCGGATAGCCCCTAGAACTACATCTAATTTGCACATGCTTGTTATATGGCCAAGGAAGTGTGAGCCATAAGGTATCTTCATCATGCTCGGTTCTTTTGCCGGTCCAGGAGGATTATACCTTCGTAGCTTTGATTTTTCCATTTATCTGATAAACAATAGAAAATTAAATTGTTATATTAAACAATTATTTCAGAAAAAATTCACATATTTAAAAATAATAAAATTAAAAAAGTAATATAAATAAATAATAAAATAAAAAAAATTTGGCTCAAAAAATGTTGCAATAAGAGGCGCCCACGCCCGCTGGCTCTTGGTGTGACACCTGCTCCTATTGCACCAGGGGCCGCTGGCCCTTGGTGCAATGCCTGCATGCTTGGCCCCATATTACTCGCGCTCAATAGTTGTTTAATTTTTGTTTGTTTTTCACTTCATCAATAAAAAAATGCACACACCTCACCCATCACACCTCCATTGTGCAAAAGCTTAGCATTAATTTTCTAAGAGAAATTTTGTCAAATACCTGATATGCGATATTTTGTAACACATCATTCTTACTAGATTTCATTTCATTATGTAACTTTAACAACCTATATCTAAAGTTCAATTTTATTATACAATTTTTAGAACATATAATGATTAAAATCCCAATCAAATTTACTTAAATCATTAAGAAATTTTTTAAAATTTATTTACCTAGGGTTTAGGTTGTTTCAAAGTTCCTAGGTTTGTATTGGAGATAGGTAGCTTGAGGTGTAGTTGCCGTTGATGTTGTCTTGCCGTCGTCGTTGCCGTTGATGTTGTCTTGCCGTCGTCGTTGCCGGTTGCTGATTGCCAGTCACAGTTCAAAGGTTGGAGTTAACTTTGTGGGTAAAGAGAATTTGTGGTGAGAATTTGTGAAGGGTAGTTTAGGGCAAATTTTTATTTTTTGGCTAATTATGATAGAAAAAAATTATAAAGGTTAACTTTGAAAATGTAAAATTTTTTTGGTTATTTTTGTAAATTTCTCAAAAATCATGCTTTCCTTATTCATATGGGAAAGAATTCCAATTAAACTTATAAAAGTCATGTACGGATTTGATGAGACAATCTTAGCATCTACCATAGTTATTAAATTGTCATTCTTCTCAAGAAATTAAAAATAATAGACTGCGATTAAAAACTACAATTGAAGCAATTAGATCCTTAGGATTTCAAGGTTGTTCTTTTAGAGGCCATGACCATAGAAAAGAAATCATTAAATCTTGGAAATTTTCTTTAATTGCTAAAAATATTTACTTCTAATAATGAAAAGATTGTAGAAGTTATACTTAATAAAGCTCCAAAGTATGCCTCCTAAAATAACAAGATATTCAAAAACAAATTTTACATGTCTTTTCAATAAAAGTGAAAAAGAAAAATCATGAAGAAATAGAAGATGCAAAGTGTTATTTAATTGTAGCCAAATCACATGATGAATCGAATAAAGATCATATGGCTGTAGTTTTGAGATTTGTTGATAAAGATGTTTTGTGTGAGAAATTTGTTTGGACTTATTGATGTCTTTAACACTTCTGCAGTGATCTTGAAAGATGGGATATACTTTGTATTATCTCATAATAATTTAAATATTCAAAATATCCAAAGAAAAGATATAATAGTGCAAGTAACATAGAGGGTGAATGAAGTGGTTTAGAAGCTTTAATTTTGAAAGACTTTCCATACACTTAGTACATTCATGTTTGTTCATCAACTATAATTGGCTTTAGTTGTAGTACCTCATGAGGTCGTTCTAATTTATCATTTCTTTACTAAGTTGACTTTTATTGTGAATATTTTTGGTGCTTCTTGTAAGGACAATGATGAAGTTAAACATGCTGAAGCTATTGACATTAAGTATATGATTTCTATTAATGAGCCTAAGAGAGGGATAGGGCTTAATCAAATTAGCACTTTACAAATGCCTGGGGATACTTATTGAAGTTCTCACTTCAGATTAGTCTCTACATAATATCATTAAAGATGACACTATTACTTTTCAACGAAGAGATGTTGATGTTGTATATAAGGTAAAAACTACTTTTGAGTTTGTCTTTATTTGACACCTTATAAAAGAAATTATGCCAATCACTGATATACTTTGTCAGGCTTTGTAATCTAAAGTCCAAGATATTTTACATGATATGCATCTTATTTTATCAACTAATGCACTTATTTAAAAATTTAGAGATGATTAGTCGACTACTTTACTTGATCAAGTGAAATCACTTTATGAGGTGAGAAATATAAATATTCTAAAATGAATGCTCATTATGTTGCAAGGCAAGGCTAAGGTCGGTGTCAAGATGATAACTTTACTGTTGCAAAACATTATAAGGTGAATTTATTTTAGGGAAATTATATATCATCCACCTATTTTTTTGTACTTTTTAGAAAAATACACAATTCTTAATTTTTTTGTTGAACTCTTTTTGAAGTTTTATTTTTTGTACATATCCATTGCCATCTTCAAACTATTAAGACTTTGTTGATGTCATAAGGGTATAATGATAATTTCACATATACTTTGAGTGAAATATTCCGTTAGTTTTTTTAACGGTTTGAAGACGGTAGTAGAAAAGTACAAAAAAATATAACATTAAGTGGAGCTCAGCAAAAAAAAAATTAAGAATTTTGTATTTTTAAAAAAGTAGGAAAAACAAGTGGATGATTGATAATTACCCTTTATTTTATACTATTATAGATTGTCCAATTACAAAAGTTAAGTAGTTTATTTAATAAAGATAAGATGGATTTGGTTATACTTAGTTCATCACTTGATCCTCATGAATGTAAGATGTCTTTTAGAATTGGTGATGTTGATCAATTAGCTAACATGTTATCCAATAGATTTCACAAATGTTGACACAATGAATTTAAAAATTCAACTTAAGCATTATAAGTAAAGTATAGTTCCACATCTACAGTTCAAAAGCTTATCAACCATTTATGACTAGAGCCAATAGTTGGTTAGTACTAGAAAAGCAACAATATTTCCTCTTGTTTTTGGAATAATTGTTACTGTGCTAACTCTTTCAGTGTCTACTACAACTACTAAAAGATCATTTTTGGCTATGAATATGGTAAATACAAGACTTTGCAAGAAAACAGAGGATGAATTTCTTAGAGATTCATTGATTATATACATTGAAAAGGAAATTGTAGAAAATGTAAGCATTGAAAAGGAAATTGTAGAAAATATAAGCATTCAATCAATAATCAATGAGTTTCAAGACATGAAAGAACATCATGTCCTATTTAATGTTAGAGATCCTAATTTGTTAGGTTTAAAATGTTAAGAATATTTTTAGCTTGAGGAAGCTTTTTCCTTCTACCGTTATAGTGGTTTTTGTTTATGTTTTTATTTTCTTTTGATAGCCTTTGTAGTTTATGGCTTGGAATTTTGTATGGGTGGCTGCTCTTTTGCTTTCTAATTATCTTTCTTCATGAATTATAAATGTAATTTTTTTTATATATATCTTACTTTCTTTTTTTTTATGATTTCGTTTGGTAGAAATTTATTGTTTCTAATAACATAAAATTAGAAGTTTTAATTGAGCCTTGCAGAATTTCCCTTTAAACTCTACCCCTGCTGGCTAGTGATAGATTTATTGGTCTTAGTAGAAGTAATATTAAAATGATTGTTGTTAAGCTAGAAATAACTTATAATCAAGACTCATTAATATAAAGAAGTTTTCAATAACTCTCAATATTTGAAATTCATAGTTGTAGATGAAATGAAATACGTATATTAGAGCTTATTTGTAAACTATTGATGCTTGTTCATCAAACCTTCTCACACGTACATGACTCTTAAGTTATAAAGGAAATTGTGTCCTTTTATGATGAATAATATCGAAAGTAGTTATCATTTAATTAAACTCTTTTAGCCTGCTTTAAGCTATTAATAAATATGTACATTAAACGCTATGTTAATAACATTCATCAGCTCCTACTTAGACATACTCATTAGTTGGACATATATAAAACTTCCTTTATTACTTGTCCAATAATAACTTATTAAATTTTCTTGGATCCAATTCATTGTAATTATTCTATATGAAGTAATTTTAAGATTATAGACAGTCATTAAGGTATACCTGTATTCTTAATTGATTTCTAATATCCATTTGTCAACTTTAACTAAAAATTATTTTAATGAACTAAAATGAGACAATTTCTAGTTTAATTCCCTAGGCATCCGTAAGAGCTTTTAAACTTCAATTTTCTTGCATGTATGTAATACCTAGTGAATTTTAATCCCATTACATCTACATGCTTACTAAAACTATTCAAGTTTAGCCTTTTAGCCATAAGGTCAGCCACCATAACTTGTGATGAAATATAGTCCACCTTTATTTGTCCCTGTCCCACCATATCTTGTATATAGTGATAACTAACATTAATGTGTTTTCTTTTGGAACTATTTATTTCATTTTTTATTAAAGAGATAGCATACATATAATCACAAAACACATAGATTGGCTTATTTAGTAAATCAAATTTCAACTCTTCAATGAAACGTCCAATCCATATGGCATATGTTGTTGTCATATTACATGTTATATAATTTGCCTCTATTTTATATCTAGCAACAAATGTTTATTTCTTACTTGACCAAGAAATTGCCATATCACCAAAAAGAAAAGCATAACTACTTGTTAATTTGTGATCATCTTGATTTCCAACAAAATCTGCATTAGAAAGACCTTTTGCTACTAGATCACCTTTACCAAAACATAATTTCATTGTTTTTATGCCATTTAAATAATTGAATATCCTTTTGATAGCTTTTCAATGTTCATTAGGTTAAATTGAAATTGACAAACCAATCCAACTTCATTACAAATATTATGTCTGGCTTATGTCCTTACATTAAGATGCCTACTACTTGTGCATATGGAATTTTATCCATATTTTCCTCTCACTATTTATTTTTAGGACACAGTTTTTATTCGTTTGTTGTCCTTTATGTACAAGTGGGAATAATGCTTTATAATTCTCTATATTAAACCTCTTGAGCACGTTTTTCAATATATTTAGATTGATCTAAATATGATAATGTAGAGGATTGATCTCTTGTAATTTTAATTCCTAAGAAATAAGATGCCTCTCTCATATCTTTCATATCAAACTTTGATCACAAATATGATTTTGTGTTGTTGGTCATTTCCTTGTCATTTCCAATTAATAAAATATCATCTACTTATAATGATAAAATTGTGGTTTTACTCCCACTTTTCCAAACATATGCACAATGATCAAGCTTACTAAGTTCATAGATAGTTTCTAGTATTGCTTAGTGAAAAGTGAAATATCACTGGTAAGATAGTTGTTTGAGATTGTAGAGAGATTTTTTTAGCTAATAGACTTTATTTTCTTGATATTTTCAATAAAACGTTCTAGATGCCTTTAAGTTCACCATTCACAAATGCAAATGTAACATCCATTTAAAACAATTCAAGATCTAATTTAGTAATTAAAGCCATAAGAATTCTTATAAACACAAGTTTAGCAACTAGGGAATAAGTATCTATATAACTTATCCCCAATTTTTGTGTTATAACCCTTAATTACGAGCCTAGCCTTATATCTTTCTAATATTCCATCAAATTTAAGCTTTTTTTTTTTAAGAAACCATATACATCCTATAGCCTTTTTTCCTTATGTGAGTTCTGTTAATTCCTAAACTTTATTTTTATTAATTTAATTTATTTTTCTTCCATCGCTTTCAATTATTTGGATGAATCTGATGAATTCATAGCCTCTTAGTAACTTAAAGGCCCGTCTAATGATTTTATTATGTTATAAACATAATAATCTTTAAACTTAGAAGTGGATTCTTTTACTCTTTTCCTCCCCTAAGCATAGGGTGTGTAGAGAATTCATTTTGCTTAAACAATTGTAGAGAATCTTGATCTACAAGTTTTATCCCTTGATCTACATTCAAAGATGATTTATTTTTCTAAAGGGCTTACTTATTTTACTACTAGAAAAAAATAGTATCTTTACTTTCTACTAATCCTTTTTTATTATGATGAAATTTATATCCTCAAATGTTGTCTAGGTATCCAATAAATTTACATTTATAAGTTTGATTTTCAAGCTTATTTCTTAAAGTCTTAGGTTTTAAGAGATAAGCTTTGCAGCCCTACATCATTAGATTAGATAAATTAGGTGTCCTACTGCTCCAATATTCATAAGGAACCAATTATTTGGACTTTGTGGTAACTTATTTAAAATATGCATTAATATCCTATTTCTTGTCATTTCCATTAATTTCCTATTTCTTCTTTCAGCAATGTCACTTTGTTGAGGTTTATAAGGCATTATATTTAGATGTTTTATGCCATACTCTTTACAAAAGTTTTGTAAAAGGTTCATAGTATATTCCCCCGCCTTGATCAATATTTAAAGATTTAATTTTCTACCCAATTGAGTGTCTATATCTTTTTTATATTCTTTGAATTTTTCTAATGCCTCAAATTTATGTTGAATAAAATAGACATACCCATGTCTAGAGTAATCATCAACGAGGATAATATACTATTCTATACTCCCATGTGTTTTTACTCTTACAAAACCATAACTTTTTGTAAAATTTATTTCTAAGAATTCTAAGAAATGCCAATGTCTAGTAAACAATTTTCTAGATAACTTTGCGTGTATGCAAGGTTGACAAATTTTAAAATCCATATCTTGCATGTTAGGTACTATACCTTTTTTATGCATTCTTTTCATTTTATCTTTATTTATATGACCTAATCTAAGATATCAAAAATATGAATTAATTTTATTAAACTTAGACTCAAGCACATAAAATTAATTATTTTATTACCATCATCAATTGTAACATAATACATGGCATTTATCTTATCACCTCTTGCTTGAACTTGACTCTTTTTTCCAACAATCACTTTTTCGGACTTGGACGCAACCTCAGGTCTTTTTTTAGCTAACTCAAATATTGATATAAGATTATGCATAACACTTGGCACATACAATATATGACTTATTACTAGCACCTGACACATTACTATACGTATTATTTCCCATAACTAATCAATGTTCTTTAGGTGGTATCTCTTTGAATGCGAGGAGGTTATCTTTAGATTTTACAACATGATGGATAGCTTCAGAGGCTATCCCTCAATGATTCTAACTAGGCTTCATTATCAAACATTCTATGAAATTAAGAGTAAGCTCTTTTATTGCTTGACCCGATTGTTTTATTCTTTTGATCTATGGGCAGTCTTTCTTGAAATGTTCAACTTGGCCACATTTAAAACATTAATTTTTATTATTTTTCTGTGGCCACTTACTTTCTTATTTTTCTTCTTTCGTTTCTCTGGGTTCTTGAACCTCTAAAAAGGCTTAGAAGAATCCTCCATCCTCATCAAATTTGAGTGCTTTCAGGGATTCTTTCTTTCTTGTTCCAGCTTTGAAATTGGTGTTGAAATGTCTATAGTCAAAACTTGACTTGAACAATTACAACATGTAACAACCGAATCTCATGATGGCGGTAAGCTATTAAGAACTGTGGAAACTTGCATTTTTGACTAATTGTGTTACCTAAAAATGATTATTGATATGGTCAACCATATCCTTTCGCTCTTCCATTTACATCCCATTAAGTTTTTCAAACAATAAGTGTACATGAGTTTCGGCTTTAGCACTATATTTATCTTCTAAGACTTCCATCATTTCTTTTGCCGTCTTATGATCTTTAACTAAAGGAATAAGTTCATCTTGTAGGTGGTTTAAAATTGTAGATTTTACATCGGATTATCTTCCTCCCATTTATTTTGAGATTAGTAAAATCAACATTTGATTCATCATCATTTATATTATTTGGACTATCATTAGTAATGACATAATATGTTTTATCTTGAATTAACATGCAGGGAACTCTTCCTTTCCAAATGTTATAATTAGACCCATTTAATTTTTCTATTTTATCGGTATAACTAGATCTTGTGCTAAACATTGTGTCTAAATAATTTGGAACATAAAATAAAAAATTTAACCTTAATATATAATTTGGCGCTATGGAAATATTCCTTGAATAGATTGATTAAGCGTTAATGATTTCTGGTACGGAGACTTGAAAAAATTCTTCTTCGAGCATCCAAATGTTCCTCTCGTAGACGTTGTCTTCTTCACAATAATCAGTATCATTGATGAATACTTCTTTCATTGCAAATTTGTATTGGATGTATCCCTCTTGGAATATTCTTTAAACCGGTCTTATTGAAGGTCTTAGACGCATTGGATTACTTCCAAAATAAATTTTATTTGGGTTTCAAACTCAAAATAGAATACTAACCTTGCTCTGATACCACTATTCGTTCCTGCAAAAGTAATCCTAAAAGAATTTTATTGTTAAATTGGAAATCACTTGTAATTAGGAGTCACTGAGACAAAGGAGTTTCTAAGAATTCTCAGTGTTAATTATGGATGAAATGAAATAAGTATGGTACGGCTTAATTATAGACTATTGATACCTGTTAATCAAACCTTTTCTGACGTAAATGACTCTTAAGTTAGAAGGGAAGTCTTGTCTCTTTATAATTAGTCTTGTCCCTTGAAAAAGTAGTTATAATTTAATTAAACTCAATTAGCTAACTTTAAGAGGTATGTTCCTTGTTAATAATTATGTCCATTAAATGTTATATTAATAACAATCATCAACATTGATTTAAAAGAGCTAGTTTGTACTCCTTGAATTGTGTAATTATTTTCAAGTTGAAAAAATTCAAATTTACGTGCCAAAAGTTTTAACTCTTTAACTTTTTTAAATTCTCGATAAACATTAGGAAATGCATAATTTCAATAATTAAATAAATGCATCCCGCTATTAAATTTACTTTTCCATTATATCCAACAATAAGAAGCTAAAGTCACAAATCGACAAAAATTGAGGTAGCCAAAGATTGTAAATATCATTTTAGAAAGAAAATATTGCAAAGAATGTGTTGCCGAACATGGTAAATATCATTTTTAAAAGAATATATTCATATGAAATGGAAATATCATCTCAAAGAAAGAGTAAAGAAAAAGCTACAAACCCTTATACGAACAAACTAATATAATATAATTTAACTAGTTGGATCAAGGGCCAATTTAGTAATATTATAGATTCTAAATAATTAATTTTGGTTATGCTTAGAAATAATTAGCTATCAAAAAAAATTAAATGTTTAATTCAACTCCGTTTTTAAAATGTTATGAGTATTAGAAGTAGTTGTATATATTCAATAACTCTCTCTATTGAACCACGTTAAGAGTGCAAAAGACTAAAATGAAAAAAATAATAAGTTTTATTTACACATTTATAAATTTGTATATATAATTTTTGGTGTACACTAATAAGTGATATTAATAACTATCAATTAAAATAAATTTTCTTTTTAATTTTGTTATCTCCATATAATTGGTATTAGTAATAATAACAATAATCTTTGCAAATCTAATCATTTTATTTCTTAACTAAATAAGGATAATTTTAAAATTTTATAATATATGTGAGAATATATATGAAATTATATTAAATATAAAATTGATTTTTAAAATCAAACTTTGAAAAACTACTCTTTCATAGGATTGAGTGATTTTATAAATAGTAATTTTAAAAAATTTACTAAACACTAAAATTAGCTTTTACCTTTTTAAAATCACTTTTGATTTCCTTAAAAACAATCCCAAATGAACCCTAAATACCTCTTGGTCCACATAATTTATTTTTACTAATTTATATTTTCATCTAATAAATGAATTTATACTACATTTATTTTATAAGAGTTCTCAGTTCTTTCATCACTCTAAAAATGATATACGCACAAAACATGATAAATATAATAATCTGGAATCATTTTTATTCTTACTGGGAAGAGGAGGAAAAAGAAAAACAAAACAAAACAATGCCAATGCCATTTTCGTGGTGATTTTATCACCCTTATTTTTCCATTGTACCATCGCTCAATTTCAAATGAATTCATTTAGGAAATTAATAATTACTATTGCACAATGACCAATTAATCAGGCTTCTGTTTGAGTTGTCTCGGGCAAATAAAAGATATTTTTTTTGAGAAAAGTATAACATGAATATATATGAGTTTACTATATTAAAATTTCTGATACTATTGAATACAGTGCTCATACTATATTGTAACCGTTGGACGGTTAAGAGTTTATTACTATGATTAAGAGTGTTCAAATCTCAAATCTTAAATCGCTTGTAACACCAAACAAAGATTGTTTTTTTTTTTTTTTTTAACTAGCAACCATAAACATGAAAACTTCAATTACATGAATGCACTGTTGATTCGGTCAAGATCCAGTTCAAAATATCAAATGTGGTGAATTGAGGTAATTTCTTTTAAGAAACAAGAAAAATATTCAAAACAAGCTCTTGGTTTATGTGGTCTTCAAACAAAAATTAAAGAAAATAAAATTGTAGCACTCTAAGTTAAGTGTTTGTACGCAATAATGTGAGACTCAATAGAACTTTATTGGAGAGTTTTATTAACTTAGCAGCAGTGCAGCTAAATTATTTAACTCAACGATATGTTATGTTATTACAGAGGCTGTCAGTAGTTGAAAATTCTCTGTCCAGGTGATAATATCATTTTAGGGTCAAATCGAGTTTTCCTCTGTTGAAAAGTGTTCCATTTGGAGCCAAAATGGATAATCCATTCTTCTGTATTTGCATGATGGCCAAGGTACTGCTTGAATTTAATGCCAGCATTAACACAAAACTGCAATATATCTTTGTTTTTGTTATCAAAGGCCTTCCAGTTGTCAGCACTTGCATCCATAAACCCCACTGCGTAGAAAACTTCTTCTTTATCTGGTATAACTGCTGACATTCTTTCATCCCATCTGCAAGAAATTAAAACAATATTACCAATATTTGAGCATTGCTTTTTGGGCCAAAAGTGACAAAACCATAATAAAAAATGACGTCATGACTCTTATCGATCAAAATGATGGTGATTTTATCACCCTTCTGTTCAAATAGCATTTTTCTTGATAATTATATTTCTTTCAGAGTCTTACTTGCTTCGGAGCACAGGGTAAACAAGAACAATTGATGAGGTAAAGTTTCTCTTAAGAAGAATGTTCCTGAAGACACCATTGTTGAAATCTGTCATTCGAGATTTTGGTATAAACATATTTAGCCATGGATGAGGGATATCCCACAGTCCTTTCTTCCGAAGCTCTATCTCTTGATCATGAAGTCTATTTAAAAACTGTAGGTATGTTACATCCTTCTCAAAAACAAATCCAGGAAGAAAACCCTTTAAGCTTTTCAGCATTTGTTTCACTTTCTGTCAACAAATATATCAAACATTAATATTTTAATGAATATCATTAATCATAATATATATATATATATATATTCTCGTCTAATAAGAGATTCATCAAATTTAAAAAACGTAGATTCAAATAAAATACATTACATTGGAATGTGTTTTTTTTATCTCATATCTTATTCATATGTAGAGTCATTATTGAGTAAGCATTCCTGCACTTTATTTCTATGTCATTATTGAGTAAGCATTCCTGCACTTTATTTCTATGTCATTATTGAGTAAGCATTCCTGCACTTTATTTCTATGTATATCTATTTACTAAAATTACTCATACATTTTTTATAAGACATTATCATTATTTAGTGAGCGTTCCGCGTTTCATTTTATTTCTTTACATGTCTTTATAATTTAAGATGATTGATGGTTTACCTTATCCTCATTTTTGTTGTCGTAATACGTGGCTACCTCAATAAAGTAAAGGATGCCATATTGGTTTATGAGGGAAGTTATCTTTTGACGTTGTGACTGTGGATAAAAATCTAGAGAACTTTGGTTCATTAAAAGTTGACCTTCCAAAAAATCCGGCATTACGTTGTGGCTAGGTCCAGTAGTTGACATCAAAGTTTCTTGGTCAGAGATAAAAGACGAGAAATCACTGTAAAGTATTTGTAACCATTTAACCTGCAGACAAAGTCACCACAGTAAAATGAATTAATGGATGCAAAGGCAGTGCATGTACAGTTTGATTGTTCATTTTTAAACATAAATTAAGCACGAAAAAGCAAGCGTAAATTAGGGCTTAATTAAGTTCTAAAGAAAGCTAATTAAGTACCCTAATTAAGTACCCTTTTTTTGGCCGGCCCGAGGACGATTCTTGCTCTAGTGATAACACCAAATTGACCTAAACCTCCTAGGACTGCGTAAAACAACTCTGAATTCTTCTGAGGGGAGCAGGTCACAAAATCTCCTTTTCCTGTGAAAATGAAAGGCGCACGCCACGCCATTCTTAGGTTACAATATTCTGACTCAATTGCAAAATAATTAATTAATAGTAAATAAACAATTCATTCATATTAGAATATTTTTATTTATTTAGTAATTTTTTTCGTTAAAGTTTAAGGAATGAATAAGGTTGAAATTAATTTTTGACCATTACTTCTTCAAATTCAAGTCGAATGGTCAGTTAAATAAAATCGAAAGCTATCTAACTAGATCTTTGGAAGTATTTTTTAATTTCTTTGACATTATTTTCAGTATTTTTTGTCTACATGGAGAGATTATGATGAAGATTAAGGACAAGGTTACAATGTTCTCTTTTCTTGTAAAAATTAAACGTCGGCTAGGTCTCATTCATACTAGAACAAATTCTACAAATTTTTAATAGAATGGCTGAGTCGTTAAATAATCTCTAATATTATGATTTGGCGTGAATATTGTTGGTACTATTAACTTCAACTGTTCAATTATATTATGGTGATATAAGAAATCTTTGGTCGGTGATATAAGAAATCTAGAGTTCATCGTGCAACTAAAAAAAATGTTAATTAAATGGTCTATCAAATGTGATGACAAAATCTGCTTTATATATCTACACGCTATTTATATTATGACTCATAAATTATGTTATTTTAATTTTGGAATACAAATTAAATGTACCATGCACCAGCAATATTGTTTAATGTCATTAGATTTCAATTCAACAAAAGGAAAAAAAATGCAATTGTAATTTCCCACCAGACAGATTATAATAAACGTTTTACAAAGGAAAATTGAAGGAAAAAAAATAAACCCAATTAATTTCCCTTCCCATTTAGTCCATAGATTTTAATTTGTTTGTCTATTTAGTCCATATATTTTTAAAGTACCTTAAAACACCCTATAGTTAAATATTCTCACCGTTACCTTTATTTCCTTTTAGAAAAATACACTTCCTTCGAACAATATTATTGGCATTAATTATATATATATATATATATATAATGATAAAATATTATGATATATCCTTGTATTAGACTAGAGACAGAACACTTGACGAGTATGCAAATAATTTATTCTAGTGTAATAACAACATTGCGAATTTGCAACAATACATACTGGCCTATAAATGCACAAGTATGTCGATTTAATACAAAGCCCCTGAAAAGTCTATGGCTTGGATCAAGCTCAATAAAAATGATTTCCCGATGTTCACCCGATAATTAAGTAGAGCTATTAAAGTGCACAAAACTAATGGGGTTGGTAATTTTCTATTCAGTCCAACTTCAGTCGATAGATTTGGATCATCTTGAAATTTTCTATTGAAAGAAAAATATAATCAAACCAACCGAATTGACTTTTTTCATTAAGAATGTAATCAATTAAAATCAGTAATGTGTTGCAATTTCAAATAGATTACATTCTTCAGTTTTAAACAAAATTTCTTGGGCGCTTTAAAAAATTAAAACAAATTTTCTATGTTTTATATTATTTAAAGCCTTTAAAAATTAATTAAATGGAGAATGACTCCTTTACTCTATTTCAAAATTTGTTCTTATCACTTCATGCCGCTTTGAGGTTATTGGGTGGCTATAATTTTTAAGTTATAACATATTAAAATATTTGGTAAATACTAATTGTTATCTTTTGAAAGTCAAGTTGATTGATCCTACACTTGTATTATAAGAAAAATGTATAATATTGTACTAATTTTTTAAAATTATTTTTAAAATTAATATTTACTGCAGAATATTAATTTTTATTTTATAATTACAACTTTTAATATTCTCATTAATTAGGTCAAAATTATTATTCAAAATAATAATTTTTACACAATATTAATTTATAGCTTTTGTTTTTCTTTTACCCACAAATATCACTTCTCGATACGAAAAGAGTACGATAGTCCTAATTAACTTTTAATAAAAGAAAACACTGTCAAGAGATAAAATATGACCTTTTTGCATACACATTGATTATCTGACAATTTTGAAAATTAAAATTAAGAGTTTATTTAGGATTGAGGTGTTGTCCCTTTTAGGCTATAGTTGTTGTGGAAAAAAGTTATAATTATGAAATAAAAGTTAATAATATGTAGTAAATATAAATTTTAAATAATAATTTTATCAAAATTATTAAAAATATAATAGAGTCTGTATTATACAAGTGAAAAATCATATTAATATAACTTTCAAGCTACAACTATCCAATCTCAATTCCAAATGTACCCTAATTAATTTATCAATTTAAAGGTCCAATTTATGTTATATTTTTTCTATCACTGATTGAATACTAGAAAAAGATTAAAGTAGTTTTAAAAACAAAGTCCTAGGAATAGCACCTCATCATAAGTGAGAAATAAGTATTTTTCTCTCCTAATTTTTCTTAGTAAAATATGTAGTTAAGATTAAATTTTAAATTTTAACATTGATTGTTAAGTCTTTTTTTAACTTTATTTATAATTAAATTATTTTGTACTAGATTTAAAAGATCAAGAGAGATTAAGGAAAAAAACACTGGAGATAATCCTAATCCTTGTTATAATGTTACAATAGGTACCTGTTAAAACGTCTAATTCAAGAACGTTTGTTATCTGCGGGCCTTTCCGGTATGTTTGGCCGCCAATTCCAGCATTAGAGAGCGTCCCACCAACAGTGAGATACAAATAATCTGTCCAGGAAACCGGCGAAAGCCCCCGTGCAAGAGTGGCGTTCAGAACATCAATCCACAGTTGCTCGCCCCCAACGTCAGCATAAAATCCTGAAAAAGGGTCTCCGGAGATCAAGATTCCCGTCTTGTTTCTGAAACGGTTCAGAGAATTCATCTGCACTACGACGCCGTGATTGGCCTGAGCCTGGCCCCAGGTGGAATGAGCTTGGCCTTTTGCTGCGATGGTGTATGAAAATAAAGAATTGTATGATAAATTTATTAGGGTTCTGATGTCATCCACAGAGGATGGATAAAGAACTGCAAATGGTTTTTCTTTAATAATGTGGCCATAATCAATAGAGGCTAATTTAATGGCACCAGGATCTGTGCGCAAATTATCTGTAAGCTCGGGTGGCACTAAAATAGCCGATATGGTTGATATTATAAAGCTTGTTATGAATAGTGCTATGATAATTGGAGAGCTTGCTGCCATATTCTTTTGAGAAAATGAAGACGAAGTGAACTTGTTTTTGAGAGAGGGTAGTGAAGTATACAAATGACAGATCTTTATATAGAGATTTAATTGCCTATCAATTATTGACCAAAAGCAATATATTTAGGATTAGTTTGGAAACACTGTAACTTTTAAAATAATTGTTGCTAGTAATACTATAGAAATAATTAATTGTGAAAAAAATCACTTAAATATTTGGTGAATTTTATTTTCAGAAATACTATAAGTTTTTAAAGCAGTTATGAATATTTAGTAAAATCTTACTATTAAATTATTGTAAGATAATAAATTACTAAAAAGTATATAATGTAGGATATATTTTACTTACGCATATAAAAACATGTACATACAATATTTTTAATTGTGCATCATAATAATTTTAACTAAAAAGTTTATACTATATTGATTTTATTTTTTTATCTTAAAACAACTAATAATTAAAAAATTAACTACAATTGTTATCAAAATAATATCAATCAAAGTATATCAAGGTACTGCAATTAATAAACATTAAAAAAATGTAATAAGCTACAGAAATTGGAAAAGGAAACAAATAATAGAAGAAGAAATAGGATAAAAAGGAATGCTTGAATAAGGATATTTTTGGGTTTATATAATAATTGTAAGAATACTTGTGGAATTATATTAAATGATAAAACTGATTCTTAAAATTGAAATTTAAAAGCTACTATTTTCTTATTTTTCAAAATCAGCTGCAAGAAGGATTGATTTTGTCAAAAGTGATTTTCATTATTTTTTATCAAGCACTAAAATTAATTTTAGATTTTTAAAATCACTTTTAATCCTCTTAAAAACAATCTCAAAAGAACTCTTAATCTTGAAAGTAGGTGGTTAATTCCTCTTTCTTATCTAACCTTCATGACAAAATCTACAAAACCACTATGCACGGCCAATGATCTTTTAGTTATAAGGGTTTGAGTTAATTACTTAAATAATCCCCGTGTGATGTGTCTTTAGAAATTACCACATATATATATATATATATATATATATAGTAACATATGTTTTTATTAAAATATAATCAACTTTTTATTTGGATAAATGCAAAAACTTTACTAAGAAAGAAAAAGTATTAACACATATTAAAGGGTGTCAAACCAATTAGGAAAATTGATAGTTTATAAAGTTGTAAGAGTTCTCATGGAAACCTTGAAGAATAGTAGTAAAATAATCACATAAAAATCCAATATTCGCCAAGCTATTTACAATTGAATTTCCCTCGCTGAAAAAGTCGGAAAATCTGAAATTATAAGAGATAAACGACGTAAACAGTTCCTCCAATGAACTATGAGAGCAAGCAACATATGCTATTGACTGACATTCCAACCAAATCTGTGACCATCCCTACTGATAATCTACCTCCAATGACATAACAATTGCACAAATTTCTGCATGCAGAGTATATATATGTATCCCCAGCAAAGATATGGACAACCAAGAAAGATCCATTGACAAAACAGACCCACAAGGTGATGTGCCCGGATTCCTTTAGCCACTTCATCGAAGGGGCCGGTGCTGAAGGGTTCGAGCAGAGTTGAGGCTGATTTTATTGAAATTATTTTGGTTTTAATGATCCATTTATTATTAATTGCTTCCTTTCTAAGGTTATGAAATTTTTACAATTCAAATGTCATCTCCTCTTAGTTCTTTATTTACTCTTTTTTTAACCAAAAAAAATTAGAATTTATCATTTATGTGTTACAGTATATTCTCTTATTTTCCTCTTATTTTTTAATTTCTTTATCAAATTAAGATAATTTATGATAATATCTTTCTCTTATATCTCTATTAATTGTTAAAGATTTATCACTATGACCAAACCCATTGACAAAACTACAGTTGCAAGCTCATATTAGAGCTGAAACTAAAGGTCTTCACGATTTTAAATTTGAATGAACTATTAGTTCATAAAAACAATACATTTAGAAAAACTTAATCTATAACTAAGTATCAATATTTTATAAACTATTAAGGCACTAATAGATACAAGTAAGCCCTTACTGAATTTAAACATTATTATTAAATAAAATTTATCAAAGTATCCCATGTGAAATACTGGATAATAAAAAGTCAAAGTTTTCTTAAGCATTCTATGTAAATAATTTAGTAGACGACATAAAATTAAAGATAATCGTATATAAATTTTATAGATCAAAGCATAGGCAGATAATGATATATAAACGTTATATATCTAAGTATAGGTTTAATCAAATATTAATCTTAATAACTAAAATTATATGATAGAATTAATGGAAAGATTTAATAATATTCAACTAAACATGTGAAACAAGAACCATAAACATTAAAATACACATATAGATAAACATTAAAGTACACAATAAAAAACTAATTAAATAAAAAATAGTTTATTTCATCTTTCAATTAATAAAAAAAATTTATTTCAATGAACAATATATCATTCTCAATCCCAATATAAGAGGTTAGAAAGACACAGGGAGATTGAGAATAATAAAATAAAAAAACCCATCATGTAGCTGCTACCTCTAAATCTCCTCTCTTCTTCCCCAATCGGCATGGTTTGCTTCTCTTCATATATTACACAACTTGGCCGAATCCTTGTTTAATTTGAATTACAATTCTTAGAAGCTAATTCAACTACTTAATTTAATTAAATCCTAGAGCGATATCATAGGCTAACCGACTTTAAGAAGCCAAGTCCTATTCCCATATTCTTTAATTCGTTCACGTATAGGCATGATTTAGATTTGTAACCAATTAAATTTTGGTTATTTAACTTTGAATTCATTTACGTGTAAGTTGGTCCAGCTGGTTCCAAAAGCAATTAATTTTCAATGCTTCCCAAATTGTTCTTATTCATGTTTGTTATCCATAATCTCCATATATTTCCTTGTTCAATAAAATAATCCAACTAATAAAAATATTAAATAGAAATTATTAACAAATATATGATTAAGAGTTAAATGTGTGTATATTATATGCTTATCGTTTTCATTAGTTAAGCGTTTCATTTATTTGTTTGACCATTTATATGGTCATGATCTAACCGCCATCATTATTAAACGGTTTTAATTTTAATTAAACCATTTTGAGAAACCAATTAATATATATTTTAATTTGTTCGCCCATAGTTTGCAATTGCTTCTTATTCTAAATACATTTGATTTGATTTGATTATAAACTAGAACAAGAATCCTCTTAGAACTGCGTAATCAATTCGGAATAGGGGAGAACAAGTCACAGACTCTCCTCATTCTGCGTAAAAGAAAGGCGCACGCCAGGCCGTTTTTAGGTTAAAATACGCAATTATAAAATAATTAAACAACTCAATCGAACTAATTAATATATGGTATGGACATGACTGAGTCATTTTTCAATAGTTTCTAATATATTAAGGAAGAGACATTGATAATTATTTACCTTTAATGTGTTCTTTATGTTAATTGCCATATTGTACGTGCTTGTAGATTCAATTAATAAAACCTTTCGTTGTGATACAGGAAGTCTGGATTCAATCCTAATTAATGTCCTCACCTAAATATTACCCGTTCAGCAACACAACTTTACTCAGCGATGGATAAAAATTCAATTAGGTACCTTTTGTTCGAATAATAAAATAGATAAATAAGTACAAAACACTGCAGCATCTTTTTTCGTACACAATGCGACCGTAATCGATAGTTGGTGTTACCAAGCTTATGGTGAGCAGTAGTATGAAATACCTTTTAATTGGAAAACTTGTAGCCGTTGATGCAAGGTATAAAGAAGACCAAACAAAATTGTTGCTGCAGCCTGCAAGGGAAGTTAATCAATGAGGTTATGAGGGCACTGAATTTTCTGCACTGATGAGAATAGAACACAACAGAATTAGTTTTGCCAATAATTCCATTTTCCAGTTTCGTGGCTGACCTCCAACTGCATAACATTTGTCGATATTCTTCTATTCTATATTCTAAATACAACATACACTCGCTCAACCTAAACTAACTATGTCACTTTGATTTACAGTTTATTAATCCTTTTACTAGGCTCTGGGTTTATACCAATTGTCATAAAGTAAAACAAAACTTAAAAGTATAGTAATTGTTGATGTAATTTTTTTGACAGTATCATTTTCTTTTTTTTTTTCAGAATTTCTTCTATATCAATCTTTGTAAACCATTTTCTTCTTGAAGTGTGAGGATCGCCAATCACGAGTCTTTTTACCATTAATTATTCCCGAAAAAAAAAAGAAATTGTTAAAGGGTGCTGGGGTTAATGACAATAACTGTCCGATGCTCTATTAAACTCTTTGTACTCAATTTTCGGAGAGTTCAGGGGGAAGTGGAAAAATATTTTTGTATTCATTTTATATCTTACCTCTAAGTGTAGGAGATCTTAGTTTTTATATAGACAACTTGAAGCATTGAAATGAAGAAGTTATCATAGACATATGACATTGATATTGTGACAAGTGTCCATAAAGCCCACGCATAATAACACTGTATAAATATATGTGAATACTTGTTCATGACAAGTATTCTTTAGATATTTGTCTTATTTTTTGTTGTCTTGATTTTTTGTTCATGACTTTTAATTGGCTTGGATGTGAATTTGGCCCTTATATTGATTCCTCATAGGGAGGATTGATTTAGTAGCATATTGCCGGTAAGTGAATTTTTGCAAAGTTTTTGTTGGAGAATTTAAAAAATCAAACATTGAAAAAAATATTATTTTATATCTTCAATAATACTCCTCAATAATAACTCTTGTTTTTAAGTCTGTACAACTTAGAGGTTTTATTGCTTCACTTGATGCTTAAAATAAATACATAAGGGGTATTTATATATGTTACAAATCAATCATAACCATTCATTTATTCAAATACAAAACAATTCCTAACTATTCACCAAAACCTAATACTTACTTTACCAACCACACTTACCATAAAAGTTTCTATGTATTTGGCTTGAATTTGTTCATCTTAGATCAAGTTTATAATTCAACAATCCTCTTAAACTTGATCCTATAACACTAAGAAAACTATTGAATTTTACAAGGTCTTCTTACTTGAGTAATTTGATGAAAATATCAGCTACTTAATCATGTGATTGTACATAATTTATTTACACTTCTTTTCTTGCAATATGCTCCTTTATGAAACGATAGTGAGTATTTATGTGTTTGCTTTAATCATGAAAGACTAGATTCTTTGGTAAGGCAATTGTGGATTTATTATCAACACAAATCTCGGTTGGCTCTTCTTATGGCAAACTCAACTCCAACAAATTTCAAAGCTAAATTGCATGACAAACATTTGATGTAGCAGCTACGTACTCACCTTCATAGATGAAAAGTGTGAAAATTAGTTATTTTTTTTATATCTATTTGAAAGCAGTATCTCCCATGAAGAATACAAATGCTGTGGTGCTTTTTCAAACAATTACATCTCTATCCCAATTATTGTCTCTATATCTAACAAGCTTGTGGTCATTACAAATGAGTATAACAAGCCAAAATTAATTGTACCTATGATGTAGCAAAGGATTCTTTTTATAGCTTTAAAATAAGTTGTCTTTGAATTCTTTATATATCTACTTATCTGTCCAATAGCATAAAGGATATTTGGTCTCGTATATATCAAATAATATATTGGACCTACATTTTCGCCTTTATCATTTTTGAATAATTTGACATTGCATTCCACTAGCATGCTTGTAGGCTTGCAATCAATGATTTTAAACTTCTTGAGAATTTTCTTTGCATAACTCTCTTAAGAGAAAAATATGCCTTCTTTCTTTTACTTGACTTCAATGCAGACGTGATATGCCATCTATCTAATACTAGTTATTTTAAACTCTTTAATAATCACTCTCTTGAACTCTTTAAATAAACTTGGAGTACTTCCAGTAAAAATGAGATCATCCATATACAGTTGCATAATCAAAATTCTCTATCCTTTTTATTGATGTAGAAAGCATGTTCATATAGGCATTTGGTGAAGTTATTCTCTTGAAAATACTTGTTATTCTCTTTATGTCCTTTCATCACATTGCTTAATGATTGCTCGATGTAAACTTTTTCTTCAAGAAATCCATTCAAAAAAATAAACTTCACATCCATTTAAAAGTCTTTTATTTTTTCTGAGTAGCTAAAAGCTAATAAACCTAATAGTTTCAAGTTAGGCTATAGAAGTAAATACATAATCATAATGTATGCCAGCCTTTTGACTATAGCCTTTTGTAACTGGCTTTGTCTTGTACCTTTTAATTTCTCCCTTCACATTTCTCTTCATTTTGTACACTCATTTGACATCAATTGCCATGTGATCTTTAAGAAGAATAGTAAGTTCCCAAGTGTCATTGTTTATATTAACTTTAATTTTTTTATTCATTGTGATTCTTTACTTTTCAGCTTATGTAGCTTCTTGAAAATTGACTGGCTCACAATCAGTAAAGAGGCAAAAAAGAGTAAAATCATCCAGTCTCTTAGTTACCTTATATAGATCTTGAAAACTCCTTGTACATTTTTTGTTCTTTTATTTAAGAAAGTTAGTGGTAAATCTCCACATGCGATTAGTACTGATGAGATAGATAGAGTAACTAGCTCTTATTGTTCTTATACTTATTTTATTTGTATATGATCATCTTCTTTAATAAAAAAGAAGTTAAAATCATCCACACTGGAGCAAAAAACCCATGCTCTTTACTAATAAAAAACTACAACTTGGCCAGTCATGATCTTTTTGCTATTTGGATTACACAATTTGTACCCGTTTAAATTATTGTTGTAGCTCATGATGATAAACTTCTCACTTTTGTCATCTAGCTTGGCTCTTCTTTTGTAGGGTATATGTCGTTGTACAAATTTTATTGAACTCATAAGTGCACTAATCTATTGTAGACTAGATCAATGGTGAAAAGTGTTAATATGAGGAGGAGATAAATTTTAATTGCTTATAGAATTAATTTTGTAAATGAGTGGTTGAAATTATTGTGAAAGTAGTTTAGACTATCCTAAATCTAAATTGGAATGGTGGAAATAAATTAAAGAGACAACTATTTAAAATGAAATACTTGAGTATCTAAATCTATATAAACATGCATCATGGGCTTAATATCCTTTATTAGTGCCAATTAAATCGTAAGGGGGATATCTATTGCTCATAAACCATACTCTTATTAATATAGTGCTAAGGACTTATTTTGTCGATAATAATAACTTTGTTATTATTATCTGTCGATGAAAAATCAAAACATCCACAGAAGTTAGAGAGAAAGAAAAAGTAAATTTACCCCATTTAACCTATAGAACTATTGAGACTTTACTTTCAACCTAAGCTTCAAAGAAAATTAACTATTCATAATTGAACTAAGGATAAAATGAAATTTTATTAAAATACGTGGAAAATAAAAGATGAAAAAGGAATCATAGGAAATGGAGCTCAAAAATAAATTCAAGTGTGTCAAATTAAGAAGGAGAATCCCTTTTTATAGATATAATAAGTAAATTATAGTCATCGGATTGAAACAATTTAGACGTTGAGGATTACATCATGTGATAAGTTCTGATTAGATTGAACATATCATCAAGGCTATCATTCTATGTATATGCATGTACTGTACGCACATTTTTCAATCCATTAATATACTACTACTTCATTGGTCAACACAATACTAACATTTTAGACCAATAGAATTGTAACACTTTATCGATCAATGCCACATCATTAGTTCACACCATATGAGCAGTCAATATCATATCATTTATCCAATCAAATACTATCACGTCATTAGTTGGTGCCACATCATTGATTAATGCCACGTTATTATACTGTATACATGAATAGTATCATGAAGAGTATTATGAACAGTGCCATACATGTGAACAGTGTTATTTATTCTTTTATACTCCTCTTAAGGTTTTTGACTATCTTGAGATCAGAATTGCTGTCCGTTTTACTATTTGATCTCTTATTCATTGTGAAATAACATCATGCCCCTAAAACACATGAAATATTTAATTATAATAAAACTCATATAATTAGATCACAAAGAACTTAAATATATAAAAATGAAAAATGTTAGTGAAACTTGAAGTGTAAAATGATATTTTTCTCCTTTACAAATATACACATTTTGTCACTCAACACATGTACGTGAGCAATGCTTCTAAAAGCTCTCATATAGGCGATATCAGGCTTTCTTTCACTCTATGTTGCTTGTGGCATCCTTCCTCACACACTTCTTGTTGGAGATTGGTTGGATAGATAGACTACATGTTAGGTAGCTTTAACTAAAATTATTTAGGTAGTCTCTTTTTCTTTTAGGCATGTTTCTTGCCAAGTTAAGAATGGCTTATTCTTCCTTTCAGCAATGCTTTTTTATTAAAGAATCTTAGAAATATTAAAAGGTGTTGAATTTCATTTGCTTTATAAAAGTTTATAAATTCTTTAAAATTGAACTCTTCATCCAGATTAGATCTCATGGCTTTAATCTAATGTCTACTTTCTTTTTCCACTACAACTTTAAACTTCTTAAAAGCTTTAAAAAACTTCTTACTTCTACCTAAAAAATACATCCAAGTTTTTCTTAAAAAATCATCTATGAAGAGAAGGAAATAGTTACTTTTACCAAGAGAGCTTGGCTTCATTGGTCTACACATATTAATATGAATAAATTTAAGTGGCTTTTAAGCTCTTGAGTTTGAATTTTTTGAAAAGCTCTTTTTAAACTACTTGCTAAGTCCTTCATAAATTTGATTTAGGTTATTGATTCATGATAAGCCTTTCATCATATTCTTCTTAGATAGTAGTTTTAGTCCTCTAAAGTTGAATGTCCATATCAAAGATATCAAATTCAAGATGGATCTTTATGACAGGCTTTGACACATTTTATAACATCATTTTGAATATTTAAAGGAAATATTCTATTCTTAGATATTTTGATTTTTGTAATTAAGTTTATTTTGTCATCTTTTAGGAAAAGACTATAATCTTTTAAGTGAGTGTCATAATATTTTTCTAAGAATTGACATAAAATGAGGATGTTGCTTTTCATATTGAGCACAAAATAAATATTTGAAATTATTTGGTAACTACTATCTTTTGCACGAAAAAGAATGTTACCCTACACTAATACTTTTAAATCATCTGCAAAAGTGGCATTGTCATTCATAAAATTATTTAGTTCCACGAACATGCTTTTGCTTTTGCTCATGTGATTACTAACACAAGTATTGAGACTTTTTTTTTTTGCCTCTACTTGTGTCGTTATGTGCTAATAAAAGTGTACTATCATTACCATTCTTTTCTTCAATATAATTCACTTTCTTACCAATTTGGTACTTGAAGCTCTATATTCTGAAGCATAATGCCAAAACTTTTGACAATTATAACATGGTACTTGGGATTTATCATCCCTCGATTTTGGATTGCCTCTGTCTTCTCTTATAGTTGAGCTTTCTCTTTTTTCATAATTAAAGTTATTATTGTTAAAATTATAACCTTATCCATGACCACAACTTTAACCTCATCTTGGACTTCTACCTTAGACATTATGTTTTTTTCTCTTGTTGGAGCTTTCTTTTCTTTTGTTTGGATTGACCTCCATCTTGAGGAGTTGCTCTTTAATCTCATGTTTCTTTTTTTATTTTTCTTTGTAAGTTTGCAACCATCCTTGAAGTTGCTCAATCGTTATAGCCTCAAAGTCTTTTATTTCCTTAATAGTCACAACAATATGGTTAAACTTTGAATCCATTGAATGAAATATCTTTTCAATGATCTTTATTTTGTTTATCTTTTTAATTTATTAGCAATAGTCATAATACAAGTAAAAGAATTTAAAATGGATTAGATGCCTTCATATGTAAAATTCAAATTCTTCTTTTAATGTTTGGAGAGGAATTTTCCTAACCTACTCTGCTTTTTTATAAGAGGTCTCTAATTTCTCCTATACTTCCTTTGAAGAGGTTGCACCAACTATAGTTTCAAAAGTATCTTTATCTAATAATTGATAGATGAGATACTTTATTTTATTCTCTTTCTTCTTTAGGTCTTTCAAATTCTCCTTTGACACTATAGTTAAAGTAGCTTCATTTTTTAGGTAAAGTAAATCCTTTCTCTATGACTTTCTATATGTCATATGCACCTAATAAAGCCTTTATTTTGGTACTCTAATTGTTAAACTTACTTTCCTTTAATTGTGGAACTTAGAATGACATCATACTACCATTTACTATAACTTATAAATTAAGTGAGAATTTTGAAATTCTAACTCGAATCTAGAACATCGAAAAACCCTAGGAGAGACTTGAGTCAACTTTTGGTCAATAATCAATGCAGTAAATAGTCAACAGTGATCAATGGTCAATGATGGTCAATGATCAGCAATTCAGCTCGACTTGGTTGACTTGACTTAGTTCGGCTCGGTTTAATCTAGTTTGACTTAACTTGGTTAAGTTTAACTTGGTGACTCGACTTAGTTTCAAGACAGTAAACTTTCAATAGTAATTAATTATGATTGGCTCTTTCTCTATCATCTACAATGTAGATAATATTACTATTCTAAGGTTGCCATGAACAATCTACCCATTTTAACCTTCTCATACATTGATTGGTTCTCTTTAAGGGTTTAAATCTCTTATGTTTTGCAAGCCATCCTTTTCTGCAACAATTTTTAAATTTCTATACTCTTTTCTTAATCGCCTTATAGTTATTTCAACTTTTGGATCAAGCTTAAATCTAATAGGTTTGTATTTACACATGCAAAGGTTGCTGAAAGCACTTTTGTCAACATATTCAACATATAGAAAGGAAACTAAAATTGGCACTAACTAAAATTGACTTCACAAATCACAATAATCATTCATTCCCTGATAATAACACCAAACACTTGTTGGTAGCTTAGTGCTATATGTGTCAATTCACAAATGTACACAACAAGTAATATAATAATGAATATTCGAGATTGTCTTCAGAGGGATTGATGTTATAGAACTTACTAAAGCAATCCTAATAATGTAATTTTAGCAAACTAATTTTAAAAAAATAAATTATAAAATCAATAATCCAAAGAAATTAAGAATGCACAAAAAAAAAATTAAAAAGAAACTTAAGTTGAACACAAAGGTTTCTTTAATGACAAATAAGTGGTTGAGTCTTAAATTCACTTAATGATATTGATTGTTTTTTAATTAAAGTAATATTATTATAACATCTATTATAGCACTAGACAATATCCCTTATGCATCTTCAGCTATTACCTGTTAGATATGTTATATCTAAATATAACCTAACAATGATTGATTATTATGTTAATATTAGATAAAACATTATACATTCTAGTTTTCAATTGCCCTATAAGGTGAATTTCTATGTCTAGTTCTTTACTAATCTTAGATCAAATATGACCTTATTCTATTTAAGATTAACTCAACTTAAGCTTAATCTAAAATTATGTATTGTTTTAATTTTTTTCATTAAGTCAGACCCTTTTTAGGCTTCTTCTTAGCTAATATCCACTAAATAGGTCGTCAACAAAATAAGAAATTGTAATAAGTAAAATTAAGACAAAATACTATAACTAACTTTGCACAATAGATATATATCAGTCAAATAATCATTAAACTTATTTAACACTTAACAACATTTAAGTTTACTTCATGATACCCATAAAACAATAATTACAATCATTTTTGCCACCAAATAAATTCCTATAATGAATTAAAAACAAGAGAATAACAATAAAAATTTGAGTTTTGCTAAATTTTTACAATCTCTTTTTCTCCTCCTTATGGAAACTGAAATTCTAACTAGACTACCCGAGAGAGGGGGTGAATTGGGTTTTTAATAACTATGAAAATAAATCGCTCAATTACTCTTTAACAAATTTGAAATAATTGAATAAATAAATAGACAGTGATAAATAAATTAAGAGATAGGGAAAGAAAGCAAACACAGTGATTTTTACGTGGTTCGGCTATCCTCGCCTACGTCCATGCCTCCAAGCACTCCGGGCTTGAGGATTCCACTATGCAAGCCTTCAAGGCTTCAACAACTTACAATTGACTTCCCAGGTGTTAATGGACCTTTACAACAAGAGATTATTCCCAATCTCTTAACCCAAATGTATCCCCACACTTGCAGTCACTCAAGACAGAGAAATACAGATTGATTTATCTCTCACGCAATCTTTCAGGGTTACAAGTTAAAGTACAATGTGTGAATGAATGAAGTACAAATCTATTTTTAAGCTTTCTGTAGTTGGTAAACTCGTATATAAACTCAGTAGTTGTGTTGTCGTCAGTCCTTGATTTGAATTGGATGAGCATATTTATAGTTGGAGCTGAAAACTAGCCGTTACTCTTCCATCTGACAGAAAATGGTTTGCCGTTATATGTTAACGGTTAGCCGTTTTTCTTTGGTCAATGTTACCGTTGAGCATGATTTCAAATAAACGATTGACCGTTAAGCATTACCCTTTCACCGTTAACTTCTAGAAACCTGCATAACAAAAACACTTGATCCGTTTTCTCTAAACGGTTAAGGGTTAACAAAGAATGTCAATTCTGAGACTTATCGGTTAATCGTTATGTGTTAACAGTTTGCCGATTTCTTCCAGTATCTCACAAAATGCCTATATGTTAAAACTTAAGTTATTAACCTTTTAACTTTAAAGAGTTCACGATATCGGTTAGCCGTTTTATGTAGACGGTTCGCCGATTACTTCTAGTATCTCACAAAATGTCTATCGGTTAAGGCTTAAGCTGTTAACCTTTTACAGTCTTAAGGCAACTTCACTAACGGTTAACCATTTAATATAATCGGTTAGCCGTTTATACTCAGAATTTTATTTAACTTAAAAATTATTCTAGTTCTTTCAAAGAAATGTTAACTACTACCTAGTTTTGACTCTTAAAAGAGTACTTGAAATAATTGTAAGTCTTAAAACACATTTATCAACTTAAAATTCATTGTTTGTTACCATCAAAATCAATTGCCAAAACATGTATGTGTTAACAGAAACGTTTTCTACAGCCCTCGAATCTCTCTTCCTCTCTATTTTCTTTTTGTTTCCTCTATTATGTTTCTTGTGTAATGGCTCTCTCTGTCTCTCTGTCTCTCTTTTTCCTTCCACATACCTCTTTCATCCATTGAAATTAGGGTAACCAAAAGTGTGTAACCATATTTTTTTATTTAAAAACCTCAAATTGCATATCTTTTTGTGCCTTTCATTATTTCGTCAGTTAAAAAATGAAAAATCCTGACCGTAGTTGCTCCTTAATTGCTACACTAATGACTACAACATCTTTTCTATGTCAATAGTTCCTTTACAAATCTATTACTACAGCGTTCTATCGCTCAAAGTTTAGCTTCTTGATCACCTATAATAATGCACATAATCAGAGCACTATATGATCTAAATCACCATCAATTTATTAAATTTAAACTTAAATAGTGCTCTGTAAAGCGTAACAAAAAATGTAATAAAAATATATCATTTACTTTTTAAATAATATTGGTTTAAGTCTTGAAATGGTTTGATAACTTAATTTCATAGAGTTATCAATATCTTATGTAGAATTATTTCTAATTACCTAAGCAAGTCTTATAAAAATGGACCTAGGTCAATTTTATAAAATTGCATTTTGGTGTTTTTTCTTCAAAGACTCACCTTTTAAGCATTAAAAAAAATTCTAAATGCCTAGGTCACTCTTTCTAATGAAAGGACTTAGGTCATTTTTTACTATTATTGACTTGGCATTTTGTAAAAGATTTATGCATTTAGGTACTTTATTTAGAATATTTTCTAACTACTTAGGTATCTATTGTAAAGAATTAATGTAGATAATATTTTTTTTAAGAATCACACCATTGGCTTTTTAAAAAAAAAACTTTTTTTTGTAATTTTGTGTAAAAATATTTAAATATCCTGATCATTTTTATAAAAAATGAACCTAGGTCATTTTTATTGAATTATGCCCTAGGCATTATGCCAAAGACCACATTATTAAGTGTTTTGTGAAGAATGGACTTAGGTTATTTTTCTTTAATTATGCCTTCGGCATTTTGTTGACTACTCACCATTTGTCATCTCACTTAGAATATTTTCTTAATACTTAAATCATTTTCATAAAGAATATACCTAGGTCATATTTTATATAGTTACGGCCTTCATTTTTCTCTAAGACTCCCTCTTTAAGTGACTTTTCAAAAAAAAATATTTTAAAATATTTATATCAGTCTTTGTAAAAAAAGACCTACATTATTTTGTAGTTATTTTCTTATTGCTTTATCGAAGACTCGCTATTTTGTCATTTAGTTAAAAAAAAGGAAGAAAACTTCCAAGCCATTGGCTTTTTCTTAACACATACCTTTTGGGCATTTTATTTAGAAATTGTTTTCTAAACACCTAGGACATTATTGTAAAAATACACCACGGTCATTTTTAATAGATTTGTGCCATTGGCTTTTTCTTTGAAGACACATCATTTGAGTGTTTTACTCTGAATTTTTTGCTAAGCACATAGGTTAGAATGAACCTATGTCGTTTTTTGTATAGTTATGCTATTGGCATTTTCACTAAGATTGATTTTTCGAGCATTTTTCTTAGAAAATAAAATATTTTCTAAGCATCTAGCTCTTCTTGTAAAGAATGGACAGAGATTTCTTTTTTTTTAAGATCTCTGCCTAATGCATTTTTTCAAAGACATGTCTTTCGGTCATTTTACATAGAAATCTTTTTCTAAGCATGTAGGTCACTCTTGTAGAGAATGGACCTAAGTCACTTTTCCTTTTAAGACATGTCATTTAGGCATTTTCCTTAGAAATTTTCTCTAAACACCTAGGTCACTATTGTAAAGAATAAACTTGGGTCATTTTTCATACAAATTACGTCCTTGGCATTTTCCCCAAGATAACTTTTTGGGCATTTTACTTAGAAAATTCTAGGTCACTAGGTTATATTTATACCTTTGCATTTTATCTCCATAAGGAATGAAATTAGGACTCTTTTCTATATATTTATACCTCTTTATATCTTTGTGTTTTGTCGAAGACGTATCGTTTAGTTGTTTTACTTAAAATTGTTTATAAACACTTGGATTACTCTTATAAAGAACAGAGCTATGTCATTTTTATGGATTTATGCCCTTGATATTTTTTTAAAGACATGGCTTTTAGGTGTTTTACTTAGAAATTTTTTCTAAGCATGCAGTCTATTCTTATAAAGAATGGACTTGTGTCATTTTTATAGATTTATACCCATGATGTTTAGTTGAAAAGATGTCATTTTGACAATTTACTTTTAATTTTTTTCTAAGCACCTAGGTCATTATTGTAAAGGATGGATCTAGGTCATACCCTTGACCTTTTGTCCAAGATTCACCTATTGGGCATTTTATTTATAAAATAAATATTTTCTAAATACTTAGGTCATTTTTGAAAGAATTGATTGGGATCATTTTTTAAAAAATTTACTCTTTGGCATTTTATCAAAGACAAGCCTTTTGGTGTTTTACATAGAATTTTTTTTAAAGTATTTAGGTCACTCTTGTAAAGCATAGACTTAAGTCTTTTTTTTTTATAAGTTTACACCTTTGGCGTGTTTTCGAAGATACACCATTTAAAAATTTTACTTTGAAATTTTTCTAAGCACTAGCTTTCTGTTGTAAAAAGTGGACCTAGCTTTTCTTTAAATAGTTTTACATACTTGGTAAATTGTCAAAGACATGCAATTTGGGCATTTTACCTAAGATTAAACACACAAGTCATATTATAAATAATGTACTAGGGCATTTTTTTAAATAGATTTAGGCCTTGGCTTTTGTCGAAGACATGTTATTTAGGCATTTTACTTAGAAATTTTTCTAAGCACCTAGTTAACTATCGTAAAGAATTGAATGATGTCATTTTTTTTATAGATTTACGCCCTTAGCATTTTGTTGAAGATATATTTTACTTAGAAATTTTTTCTAACAACCTTGCTCTTATAAAAATGGACATAGGGCCTTTTTGTGGATTTACACCCGTAGCATTTTGATGAAGACACACTATTTAGGTTATAACACACTATTTAGGTGCTTAATTAGAATTTGTTTTTTAAAGCACAAAGTTCACTATTTGAGAGAATGACGTAGCTTTTATATATAAGACCTATTTTTATAGATTTTCACCTTAGTCTTTTACTTAGAAATATTTTTTGGGTATTTAGGTTATTTTTGTAAAGAATGAACCTAAATCATTTGCATAATGAGTTACGCCGTGGTGTTTAGTTGATTATTGCTATTTAAGGTCTCACTAAGAATATTTTCTAAGTACTTAAGTCACAATATATGGATAATAGACCTAGTCATTTTCTTACAATGCATTACATCTTGGCATTTATAGATGACTTGCCATTTGGTGTCTTTCTTAGAATATTTCCTGAGCACCTAGTTCATCATTTTTAAAAAGTAGACCAAAGTCATTTTTTATAATGTCATAACCTTAGCATTCTATTTTACTTAAAAATATTTTCTAAGCACAACCTAGATCACCTTTGTAAAGAATGGACCGAGGTAATCTTTTGTAAAGTTACACCTTCATTGTTCGATTAAGGACTTGCCCTTTAGGCACTTTACGTAGAAATTATCCTAAGTCACTAGGTTATTATTTGTAAAGAATTGACTTAATTTATTTTATGTTTTTAGAATTTTACCTTAATAATTTTTCAATACTTGCCCTTAGCCACTTAGATTATATTGTAGGTACCTAGGTCACCTTTATAAAGACATGACCAAGGTCTCTTTACATATTCATGTCATTGGGCATTTTATCAATGCATGCACACATTTCATTGAGATATGCTTATAAGCATTTTGTCAAGCCAGACCACCCTTGGGCATTTTATCAACACACCTGCTTAGGCCATTGGTAGAGTTGCAATTAAGCATCACAATAAGGATAATCAATCCCTTAATTGCTATATTAATCCATTGTTCACTTGCGGATAAAAATTTAAGTTTTATTGAAAGTCAAGAATATGCAATTTGCAAACATAACCCTTGTCATTAGATATAGATCTCTACATCTTAACTTTCATTATTAGTCACAAAGTTAGAGAATTTATAATTATTATCCAAAATCAAGATAAACCGTTTAAGTTCTTTGTTCGTTCCCAAAAGATGATATCAACATTGATGCAAAATTTTACCTAATGAGTTGTAATTTTTTCTAAAATTTCTTTTATATTAAGTCTTGCAGCTTATATTTTCCTTGAGGCAAAGGCCTCTGATTACATTGCTTCTTTTTGCGAATTGTGAAATATTAACTAGGCAACCCAAGAAGTGAATTGAGTTTCTAAAAATTTAAGCAATTAAGATACTTAAGGTAATTTAAACAAATCAATCAAATTCAAAATAAAAAAATAATATACAAACAAAAATTAGGAGATACCATGTAATTTATTTGTGGTTCGACCAACTGTACCTACATTCATGCTTCCAAACTCAATAGGCTTGAGGATTCCACTAATTAAGCCTCCAAGGTTTCAACAACTCTTATAATTAACTTCTAATATGTCAATTGTTGAGTGTTAGAAAGTGTATATTTATAAAGGAAAAAAATCGTTATTTTACACTTTAAGTCTCACTAACATTGCTACTTTTATTTATTTAAGTATTTTGTTATTTAATTATATATTTTATTATAATTATGTATTTTATATATTTTAGGGGCATTACGATCATTTCACAATGAACGAGTGATCAAACAGCAAAACGGACGTCATATTTAGACTCAGGACGGTCGAAAACCTTAAGAGGAGCGTTAAAAGAAATTGTTACTATTCACATATATGGTACTGTGCATACGTACGGTACTGTTCACGGTATTGTTCACGACACTATTCATATATACGGACCGATGATGTGACAACTACCTATCACATGGCAGTATCTGATTGGACGAATTATGTGGCATCGACCGATGATGTGGCATCGACCGATGATGTGGCATCGACCGATGATGTGGCATCGACCGATGATGTGTCACGATGTTATTGGACTAAATTTTTTATGTACTGTAGATCGATGACGTGGCAGTATCTCAGTGGAGCAAAAATCGTGTGTACAGTATATGCGCATACATGGGATTATTTACTATTCAGACGGCGTTACTGTGTAAATGTTGACTGTTGACTGTTGACTGATGACGTGGCGCAATCTTGAACATCCGAACTGTTTTTAATCCGATGGTCACTATTCACTCAATGTATCTATAAAAAGGAGGCTCTCCCCTTCTAATTTGATACCCCTGAATTCATTTTTAAGCTTAGATTTCTGAAATTTCTTCTCCTTCTTGTAGTTTCTTTATATTTTAATAAAATTTTCTTTTTATCCCTAGTTAAAATATGAATGACTAACTTTCTTTTAAGCTTAGGTTGAAGGTGAAGTCTCAACATGTTTCATGGGCTTAATTTGGTAAATTTACTTTCTCTTCCCCTCTAATATTTGTGATTGTTTTGACTTTTCGTCGACAAATAATAATAGTCTTGTTTAGATATCGCCCTAGTTAAACCGGCACCCTAGTACAAGGTTATTATTATTTAGCACGATAAGTACTTGACACCATATTTATTTGAGCGTGATTCATGAGGTGTGGAATCCCCCTTTATGATTTAATTGGCATTAATATGAAATATTTAGCCCATGGAGCATATTGATGCAGATTCGGATACCCAAGTACTTTATTATAACAGTTTCATTTTTAATTATTCCCACCGTTTTAATTCACTATTTAGGATAAAGCTACCATAATTTAATTGTTCCCATTAAAATAAAATTAATTCTGCATATAATTAAAGTCAATCTCCTCGTGGAATCGACACTCGTCGCCATTAATCTATTTTACAATAGATTCGTGCGCTTGCGAGTTCAATAAAATTTGCACAACAAGTTTTTGGCGCCGTTGCCGGGGAGGTAAGTTATTTTAATTTGTTGAATTAATTTTTCTGGTATTTTTTTCCTTATAAAAAAATAATTCTATAATTTAATTGTTGTAATTTAAATTTTTGTAATTTAATTTATTATGTGATTTCTTTAAATTTCTGTACTTTAATTTTTACTTTACTTTTCTTTGTAATTTCTGATGTTAAACTTAGATTATTCCCATTTTCATTAAAAGATAGAGCTCGTTCATGGTTTAATACAATGCCTGCTAATAGCATTACATCATGGGAATAAATGGTAACTAAATTATTAAATAAATATTTCCCAGTTCATAAAACCAATGCTATTCGCAGGGAAATTTCAGAGTTTACTCAAAGAGATGACGAGTAATTTTTCAAAGCATGGGAGCGATGTAATGGGCTACTCTTGAAGTATCCACATCATGGGTACGAGAAATGGCACCAATGCCAATACGTTTTGGAGGGATTATTGCCACATATGCAAGAATGGCTAATGAAAACCAGTGGAGGAGAGTTAATGTCCAAAAGCGCATCAGAGATTTGGGAATTCTTCCAATGGCAATCAGATAATTCCCAACAAAGAAGTCAATCACTCAGAAATACCAAGAGAATTAAGAGAGTGAATGAGGTTAACATTGGCGAGTCAAGCTCAAGAATTAAAGAAGTCAAAGAAATGGTCGAAGGCCTTGCTCGACAAATAGCATGTTTGACAACTGCTAAATCAACAAAACCACATGACCATGACTCATATTCAGATCAAGCCAATGCCATAGGTATCATGAGAAAACCATCAAACTACAACCCTTACTCCAACACATATAACCCTGGATGGAGAGATCACCCCAATTTTTCATGGTCTCAAGGATTCCAACAAAATGGACCATCAGTTCCACCTCCACCAATGCAACCAGTTCCTCAAATTTCTCAAACCTCTCAACCACCATTTAGACCATACAATTAGAACCCAAACCATTCTCAACCTAAACCATGGGAGGATACATTCCAAAATGTCAGAAATCTTACTAACTCTAAGATCAAGCAGCAGAACCGCACCATTGATGAATTACGAAATGAGATGAGAGTGGGCTTCAATTCACAGGCCCAATCAATTTCTAATCTCGAGAAAATGGTAGGCCAACTTGCCTCTTCAGTTCCAACCCTAGCAATAACTGTTGAGAAAGGCAAATTCCCAAGTCAACCAATGCCAAACCCTAAAGGAGTGCATGAGATAAGTACCACTTCGCCACAGCAGCATGGAGAGGTCAAAGCAGTGATGACCTTGTGAAAAGGAAAAGAAGTTGACAACAAAGTAGAGATGCCAAAATCAACTCAGATTATACTTATGAACACTGAGGAATCATCATTAGAGGAGAAAGAGGAAACCAACCCACGAGAATATGTTCCTAAAGCTCCATTTCCTCAGAGGTTAGCTAAAGGGAAGAAAGGAAAATCCACAGTTGAGATTCTTGAAATCTTCAAACAGGTAAGTATTAATATCCCTTTACTTGAAGCTATAAAACAAGTGACATCATATGCCAAGTTTCTTAAAGACCTTTGTACTAAAAAGAGAAATATTTATGTTCAGAAAAAGGCTTTTCTAACTGAAAATATTAGTTCTATACTCCAACATAAAATGCCTCTAAAATGCAAAGATCCAGGCTCCCCCACTATCTCATGTAGTATAGGGAACCGTACAATTGAGAATGCTTTGTTGGATTTAGGAGCTAGTGTAAATCTGTTGCCTTACTCAGTGTTTATGAAACTTGGACTGGGAGAATTACACCCAACTCCAATGGTGTTACAGCTTGCAGATCGACCCATGAAAATACCTCGTGGTATTGTGGAGGACGTGCTTATCCAGGTAGATAAGTTTTATTTTCCTGTTGATTTCATTGTAATTGACACTCAACCAGTGCAGGATTCAAGGAAGCATATCCCCATTATCTTGGGTCGTTCATTTTTGGCAACTGCCGTCACATTCAATGTAGGACTAGAAATATACAGTTGTCATTTGGCAATATGACTATAAAACTAAATATTTTCAACATTGCCAAACAACCTCATAGTACAGATGATGAAATTGTAGATGTAGATTTAATTGATGAATTGGTTGATCATACATCTCTTTTAAACCTTAGTGATGACCTTTTACTGACATGTTTAACTCACTTTGATTTGAATTTTAATATTGATAGGTCGATTGATGAGGTTAATGCCTTATTGGATTCATCGCCATGCATGGACATTGATAAGTGGAAGATAAGGATAGAGCAATTGGCACCATTGAAAGAAAATCTCATCTCATCATCAGAATCACCACCAGGAATTGAGCTCAAACCTTTACTCGACCCTTTGAATTCTACATTCTTAGAAAAAGAAAAATATTTTCAAAAATCATCTCATCCTCTCCTGATTACAAACAAAAGAACACAGACATCATTGACCCTATTTTTGTTTCAAAAAGGAGGATACAATTGGCAAAACCAGAGGAGATTTGTAACGACAAAAATGCTAAGGACTACAGAAAGCGAATGAAAATCCTCCGTGACAAGCGGAGCATTAGAAAATCTTTCACACCAGGTCATAAAGTATTTTTGTTCAATTCTCAAGGGCACATTTCTCCAAGTAAGTTACGCTCTCAATGGTCTGATCCATCTACTGATCATTCTATTTTTCCACATGGAGCCATTAAATTTAAGAATCCAAGGAACGGTGTAATTTTTAAAGTTAATGGTCAGAAAAGTAAAGTCATATCACGAATACCAACCATGTGGAGAAAATAGCACAAAACACTGAAATGACCTGACATTTTTTCCTTTCGTTTCCTTTCGGTGATTTAAAGTTTTCTTTTCTATTTTTAATTATGTTTGTGAAAGTGTGTCTGTTTAACTTTTAAGTTTTTATTTTTTATCATTTTCCTCACGAATATGTCAACTAAAAAGTATCTCTTCTGCATTCTTAGACAGTTTCGACATATTCAATCTCATCTCAGAGGTCAAATATGATTTTGTAAAACACATCGTATCTGGCAGCTACAACCACCAGAGTTAGTAGCCCAAGTTGAGGATTTGGAAAGCCAACTCTGAGAAATTGAGAGAGGTGTCTATAACATCCAATTAGAGCTTGAGGTAAATTCAATAAGAGGATGATTTTAGTTTATTTTGTGTGTTTTAATTTATTTTCTTGTTTGTGTGTTTTAGTTTGCTTTGTGTGTTTAAATTTTTTAACCCCGGTCAAGTGGTAGATAACGGTACTCCGTGACAATCAAGTCGGTTACTTCTGTTTTCCCACAATAACTGATATTCTGAGACGAAGGTATGGACAGAGACGAGATTTTAGAAAAACTTTGCAAGTAATTTCCTTCACTTTCTCAGAATGCTCTCCTCACCATTTATAAAGTTTGGTCCAAACGCATGCGATTGCTTATGAAGAATAACATCCCTGCTGACATCCGTTGGTTAATCGAGGTAAAAGTTCGCTTAGCAGGTGAGTTACCTCCTAAATTTATTACATACATGCCTGGTTGTGGTAAAGGAAATTATGCGCGAAAACGACGAGTTCAAAGACTTTCTGTTGCTTATCATAAATGTGCCAGAATGATATGCAATAAAAAATCATGTTCTTTAGGAATGGTGTCTGATAACAAAGAAAAGATAAGATTTAATTCATTAGGGATGGCTTGAATAAGGAGTCATTGGATGATATCCTTTTGTCTCTTGAAACGCATCCTAGTGGATACGTCCAAAATACAATACTCTAGTTATGACCATTATTCCTGAAAGAATGTGCAAACTATGGTCTCGGGAATCTGACTATAAAAGACCATGTTTGTCAATTTGTAAGAAAACTGGATGGGAAGCCTATCCTCGACCCATAGAGGGCGTTCAAGCCGTTTCTGGACGTAAAACCAGAGGAAGATGTAAGCCACAGTCGCAACTACTTGTTAATATTTTCTTCTGTATTACAACGCCCAGGTGATATCTTCTAATCTTTACTTCTTTCCTTTAAAACATTAAGGACAATGTTTCGTTTTGGTTGGGGGGAGGGAATAGTTGATAATTTCTCCTTTGTAAATATATATTTTTAAGTTTTTACGTTGAAAATGGCTGAATATGGAGTGTAGTGACTCTAGAAACGCATTTCTCCTTTATAAATATATGTTTTTAAGTTTTTAAGTCGAAAATGGCTGAATATAGAGTATAGTGACTCTAGAAATGCATTTTTTTTAAAAAATGCATTTTTCTTTAATTTTTCTATATGTATGTTTTCTTTTATGTTTAGAATAGGTTGGGGGGAAAGAATTTAGTTAAAAAAAAATCTATGTGAGTTTTTATTGGATGATATGATGACTTTCAAATTTTAGTATTTGTATTATCTTTGGTCTTGAGTGATGTTACACTATGTTTGCTATTCTACATGTTGATGTTGGGGACAAATATAAGTTACTTGAAGAAATGCACATGTCATAATAAATTCCAAGTGAGTTTTTGAGCCTATTAATTTTTCTTGGAGAGTAACCCTTTTTGCCCATTCTTCATGTAGCTTCGCAGTTTATTATTTCATACGTGATCTCTAGATTTTCTTTGAGCAACCTTTTAAAAAAAAAGAGAAAAAAAAGTGTGTGTTACTGCATCTAAATGCCTACCTAATTAGTAGATATGAAATATTATTTAGAGTCTTAAAAGACGATGGAAGGCTATTTTTGACCCGTTTGAGCCTTTCTAGCCATCCCTAATATGTAATATCCATAGTTAGCCCATTTGAGCCTTTTATATATATATAAAAAAAACCTTTTCTTTATTAACTTAGTGTCCTAACCCACTCCAATTTGGAGTATTACTCGATATTATACAAGTTCCATCCCCCTATCCATATTTGAGAAAAAGGATAAATAATTATTTTGTTCAGCAAAGTTGTGTGTTGTGCAAATTTTAATGAACTCGCAAGCGCACGAATCTATTGTAGAATAGATTAATGGTGACGAGTGTCGATCCCACGAGGAGGTTGATTTTAATTATGTGCGGAATTAATTTTCTTTTTAATGGGAATAATTAAATTATAATAATTTTGTCCTAAATTGTTGAATTAAAATGGCGGGAATGATTAAAAATAAAACTTGTTATAATAAAGTACTTGGGTATCCGGATCCGCATCAACATGCTCCATGGGCTAAATATTCTATATTAATACCAATTAAATCATAAGGGGGGATTCCACACCTCATGAACCACTCTCCAATAAGTATGGTGCCAAGGGCTTATCGTCGTGCGAATAATAACAACCTTGTACTAGGGTGCCGGTATAACCAGGGCTGTAACTAGACAAGACTATTATTATTTGTCGACGAAAAGTCAAAACAACCACAAATATTAGAGGGGAAGAGAAAGTAAATTTACCAAATTAAGCCCATGGAACATGTTGAGACTTCACCTTCAACCCAAGCTTGAAAAGAAATTAGCTACTCATACTTTAACTAAGGATAAAAAGGAAATTTTATTAAAATACAAAGAAACTACAAGAAAGAGAAGGAATTTCAGAAATCTAAGCTTAGAAATGAATTCGGGGTGCCAAATTAGGGGGAGAGCCCTTTTTATAGATACATTGAGTGAATCGTGACCATCGGATTAAAAACAATTCGGATGCTCGAGGATTGCGCCCGTCATCGATCAACAGCGATCAACATCAACGATCAACAATCAACATTTGTGCAAGAACGCCATGCGAATAGTAAATAATCCCATGTAAGCGCATGTATTGTACACCCGATTTCTACTCCAATGAGATGTTTGCCACGTCGTCGATCTACATCGACAAAGAAAAATTTAGTCCAATAAGATCATGACACATCATCGGTCAACGCCACGTCATCGGTCAATGCCACATAAGCAGTCAATCCACATAATTCGTCCAATCAGATACTGCCACGTCGTAGGTAGTTGCCACATCATCGGTCCGTATACATGAACAGTATCATGAACAGTACCGTACGTATGAACAGTACCGTATGTGTGAACAGTAACTTTTTCCTTTAATGCTCTTCTTAAGGTTTTCGACCGTCCTGGGTCCAAATATGACGTCCGTTTTGCTGTCTGATCACTCGTTTATTGTGAAACGATTATGATACCCCTAAAATACATAAAATACACAATTATAATAAAACACATATAGTTAAATAACAAAATACTTAAATAAATAAAAGTAGCAATGTTAGTGAGATTTAAAGTGTAAAATGATGATTTTCTCCTTTATAAATATACACTTTCTAACTAGACAAGACTATTATTATTTGTCGACGAAAAGTCAAAACAACCACAAATATTAGAGGGGAAGAGAAAGTAAATTTACCAAATTAAGCCCATGGAACATGTTGAGACTTCACCTTCAACCCAAGCTTGAAAAGAAATTAGCTACTCATACTTTAACTAAGGATAAAAAAGGAAATTTTATTAAAATACAAAGAAACTACAAGAAAGAGAAGGAATTTCAGAAATCTAAGCTTAGAAATGAATTCAGGGGTTCCAAATTAGGGGGGGAGAGCCCCCTTTTTATAGATACATTGAGTGAATCGTGACCATCGGATTAAAAACAATTCGGATGCTCAGGATTGCGCCACGTCATCAGTCAACAGTCAACAGTCAATAACGATCAACAACAACATTTGTACAAAGAACGCCGCCTGAATAGTAAATAATCCCATGTAAGCGCATGTATTGTACACCCGATTTCTACTCCAATGAGATCTTCGCCACGTCATCGATCTACGATGCATAAAGAAATTTAGTCCAATAAGATCATGACACATCATCGGTCAACGCCACGTCATCGGTCAATGCCACATAAGCGGTCAATCCACATAATTCGTCCAATCGAATCATCGCCACGTCGTAGGTAGTTGCCACATCATCGGTCCGTATACATGAACAAGATTATCAATGAAACGATCTGTGCGTATGAACGATCTGTATGTATGTGTGAACGAACTTTTTCCTTTAATGCTCTTCTTAAGGTTTTCGACCGTCCTGGGTCCAAATATGACGTCCGTTTTGCTGTCTGATCACTCGTTTATTGTGAAACGATTATGATACCCCTAAAATACATAAAATACACAATTATAATAAAACACATATAGTTAAATAACAAAATACTTAAATAAATAAAAGTAGCAATGTTAGTGAGATTTAAAGTGTAAAATGATGATTTTCTCCTTTATAAATATACACTTTCTAACTAGACAAGACTATTATTATTTGTCGACGAAAAGTCAAAACAACCACAAATATTAGAGGGAAGAGAAAGTAAATTTACCAAATTAAGCCCATGGAACATGTTGAGACTTCACCTTCAACCCAAGCTTGAAAAGAAATTAGCTACTCATACTTTAACTAAGGATAAAAAAGGAAATTTTATTAAAATACAAAGAAACTACAAGAAAGAGAAGGAATTTCAGAAATCTAAGCTTAGAAATGAATTCAGGGGTTCCAAATTAGGGGGGGAGAGCCCCCTTTTTATAGATACATTGAGTGAATCGTGACCATCGGATTAAAAACAATTCGGATGCTCGAGATTGCGCCACGTCATCGATCAACAACAATCAACGAAATCAGCAATCAACATTTTACATAAGAACGCGCCTGAATAGTAAATAATCCCATGTAAGCGCATGTATTGTACACCCGATTTCTACTCCAATGAGATGTCGCCACGTCATCGATCTACGATCATAAGAAATTTAGTCGATAAGATCATGACACATCATCCGGTCAACGCCACGTCATCGGTCAATGCCACATAAGCGGTCAATCCACATAATTCGTCCAATCGAGATCATCGCCACGTCGTAGGTAGTTGCCACATCATCGGTCCGTATACATGAACGATGATCATGAAATAATCAAGATGCGTATGAAACGATCACAGTATGTGTGAACGAACTTTTTCCTTTAATGCTCTTCTTAAGGTTTTCGACCGTCCTGGGTCCAAATATGACGTCCGTTTTGCTGTCTGATCACTCGTTTATTGTGAAACGATTATGATACCCCTAAAATACATAAAATACACAATTATAATAAAACACATATAGTTAAATAACAAAATACTTAAATAAATAAAAGTAGCAATGTTAGTGAGATTTAAAGTGTAAAATGATGATTTTCTCCTTTATAAATATACACTTTCTAACTAGACAAGACTATTATTATTTGTCGACGAAAAGTCAAAACAACCACAAATATTAGAGGGGAAGAGAAAGTAAATTTACCAAATTAAGCCCATGGAACATGTTGAGACTTCACCTTCAACCCAAGCTTGAAAAGAAATTAGCTACTCATACTTTAACTAAGGATAAAAAAGGAAATTTTATTAAAATACAAAGAAACTACAAGAAAGAGAAGGAATTTCAGAAATCTAAGCTTAGAAATGAATTCAGGGGTGCCAAATTAGGGGGGGAGAGCCCCCTTTTTATAGATACATTGAGTGAATCGTGACCATCGGATTAAAAACAATTCGGATGCTCGAGGATTGCGCCCGTCATCGATCAGCGATCAAATATCAACAATCAAATCAGTCAACATCAACATTTGTACGATAACGCCGCGCTGAATAGTAAATAATCCCATGTAGCGCATGTATTGTACACCCGATTTCTACTCCAATGAGATCTTTGCCACGTCATCGATCTACGATGACATAAGAAATTTAGTCGAATAAGATCATGACACATCATCGGTCCAACGCCACGTCATCGGTCAATGCCACATAAGCGGTCAATCCACATAATTCGTCCCAATCGAGATCTGCCACGTCGTAGGTAGTTGCCACATCATCGGTCCGTATACATGAATAATGATCATGAATGAACGATGCAAATGCGTATGAACGATCTGATAGTATGTGTGAACAGTAACTTTTTCCTTTAATGCTCTTCTTAAGGTTTTCGACCGTCCTGGGTCCAAATATGACGTCCGTTTTGCTGTCTGATCACTCGTTTATTGTGAAACGATTATGATACCCCTAAAATACATAAAATACACAATTATAATAAAACACATATAGTTAAATAACAAAATACTTAAATAAATAAAAGTAGCAATGTTAGTGAGATTTAAAGTGTAAAATGATGATTTTCTCCTTTATAAATATACACTTTCTAACACTCAACATTGTGCTACATAAAAAAAAATTAAAAAAAGAAAAAAAAGAAGAAGAAAAAAAAGAAAGATATACAATAGCAATAAATAAGCAAAATGCATCTTGTAATTTTCAAAAGTTCTTGAATTTTCTCTCAAACATATATATTTTGTTTCCCTATTTTCCTTTCTTTGTTAGCCATATTCCTAGCCTACGTTACGTCCTAATAAAAGTCCTTCTTGATTTTAGGACACTATAGTCTAAAATAAAAGCTAGTTATATGGGCAATTAAGATGTAGTGATGCATATAAAAAAAAATGAATACATTGGGTTGACTAATACTTTATTTAAGATTGTATTATTTTTAAGATATAGGTATATTTTTTCATCTTGGTGAGAGTGTATGATATTTCTTTATTACTTTCTCTCAATTTACCATTCATTGTAGTGACAAAATTTTATTGGAATTAATTTCTTTGTGAGAGTGTCACTACAACCGGTGAGATTTTGGGATTGGATATGTCATTCTTGAAAGTGGCCTGATTACTATTACTATAACAAAGTCGGCTGGACTGATGCATATGGATGGTTGATGTGGGTGTGATATTCCTCTAGACTGGAGATAATGCTTGTACTTTTATTTGATTGCTATCATTAATTTGATTGAATAAACACATGTGTTTCCTTTCAAAAAAAGTTTTAAATTTTATCTTCGCTTTATTTGCTAGGGACTAGTAATAAGCTGGTTGGGAGGTGTATTGAGTTTTAGAAAGTGTATATTTATAAAGGAAAAAAATCGTCATTTTACACTTTAAGTCTCACTAACATTGCTACTTTTATTTATTTAAGTATTTTGTTATTTAATTATATGTGTTTTATTATAATTATGTATTTTATGTATTTTAGGGGCATTACGATCATTTCACAATGAACGAGCGATCAGGACAGTCGAAAACCTTAAGAGGAACATTAAAGGAAAACGTCATTGTTCACATATATAGTACTATTCATACGTACGGTACTATTCACGGTATTATTCACAACACTATTCATATATACGGACCGATAATGTGGCAACTACCTATGACGTGGCAGTATCTGATTGGAGGAATTATGTGGTATTGACTGCTTATGAGGCATTGACCGATGACGTGACATCGACCGATGATGTGTCACGATCTTATTGGAGTAAATTTCTTATGTACTGTAGATCGATGACGTGGCAGCATCTCAGTGAAGTAAAAATCATGTGTACAAACATGCGCATACACGGGATTATTTACTATTCAAATGGGGTTACTGTGTAAATGTTGACCGTTGACTGTTGACTGTTGACTGTTGACGTGGCACAATCCTGAGCATCCGAACTGTTTTTAATCCGATGGTCACAATTCACTCAATGTATCTATAAAAAGGGGGCTCTCCCCCCCTAATTTGATACCCCTGAATTCATTTTTAAGCTTAGATTTCTGAAATTCCTTCTCCTTCTTGTAAATTTAGTTTCTCTTCCCCTCTAATATTTGTGGTTGTTTTGACTTTTCGTCGACAAATAATAATAGTCTTGTCTAGATACCACCCTGGTTAAACCGACACCCTAGTACAAGATTATTATTATTTGGGATGACAGGCCCTTGGCACCATATTTATTTGAGCGTGGTTCATGAGGTGTGGAATCCCCCCTTATGATTTAATTGGCATTAATATGGAATATTTAGCCCATGGAGCATGTTGATACAGATCCAGATACCCAAGTGCTTTATTATAATAGTTTCGTTCTTAATTATTCCCACCGTTTTAATTCACTATTTAGGATAAAGTTACCATAATTTAATTGTTCCCATTAAAAGAAAATTAATTCTGCATATAATTAAAATTAACCTCCTCGTGGGATCGACACTCGTCACCATTAATATATTCTACAATAGATTTGTGCGCTTGTGAGTTCAATGCACAACATCAATAAACCTTTAAAACAAAAGATTATCTCTAATCTCTTAATCCATGTGTATCTCAATATTTATAACTTGTCAAAGATAAAGATTAGAAATGAATTTTCTCTTACAAACATGTGTTTAATTATATATAAAAACTCAATATGTGAATTAAAGAAATAAAGATAAATTTAAAGCTCAATAATGGCTGTATACTCAGTAGCAAACCTAATGATAACTCTTAGATCTCTATTTCTTTGAATTGAATGAGCCAATTTATAGTTGGAGGTAAAAACTAATTGTCGTTGACTTTTTGGACATAATCAGACTACCGTTAACTTCCATTGGTTAACCATTTGACTAGTCAAGATGACCGTTATGTTGAGATTTTGCATAGTCTGTTAACATATACGTATCCATAATTTTAATTTTGATGATAACAAACAAATTTAAGAATGATTAAATTTTAAAAGCTTAGATTATTTTTCATAAATCATTATTTTGATTTCACAATAGTTTTAGATTTAAAGAAAAATTGATTTCATGAACTTGGTTGTTTTTCAAGTTCATGGTCTATTGAAAACGTTTTGGGAACTTTGAAATCTCAAAATGGGCTTTTTTGTAAAATTTCATGAAGAATTAGGTCATAGTATATATACAAAAGTTTTAAGTAAAACTATAATTTTAGAAAATAATTCACTATTGCAAACAGCTAACAAACATCCTGATAATAGCTTATCAACATCAAACGGAATTTAACATTAGTCTCTGGACAGTAATGGTAAACCGACTTCTTGAAAATGGTAAGTCGACATTTTCATTGTAGGTCATTGGACGATGACAGCGATCCGACATTTCAATAATGGAGATAAGATAATTTGAAATTATAATATAATGGTAAATTGCTCAAGTCAAAAGGTGATCTAATAAGGTTTAACGGCGATCTAACTTTATACAAAAAGTCAATAACAATTAATTTTCAGCTCCAATTACAAATAGGCTGCTTTAAATCCAAATTAAAGTGGATCCAATGAATACCAAAGAGCATATTATTAAGAATACAATATTTCTTGAGCTTTAATTTATTCATTCATTCTTTAAATTACACATTAGGTATAGATTTGTAAATACCTAGATTATATGTGAGAAAAATCTTGTATTTGAGAAAGAGTAAGTATGGAAACCCTTGTGTTAAGAGATTTGAGGTAATCTCTTGTTATAAATATTGATTGATACATTTGAAGTCTATTGTAAGAGTTTTTCAAGCCTTGGAGGCTTGATTAGTGGAATCCTCAAGTGCAGTGAGCTTGAGGTGTGGATGTAGGTACGGTTAACTAAACGATGTAAAAATCACTTCTTTACTCTCTCTTACTCTATCTCTTTATTGTTGATTGCATGTTAACTTGTTCATTTCAAATTTGATTACTTTGTTTAATTTATATATAGTTTTAATTGCTTAATTTTTTGAGCCGCAATATTCTCCTTTCTTGGGTTGCCTAATTATTATTTCGTAGTCGATTCATAGTTTGATATTTTTGATTAGCCATTTATTTCTAAATAACTGTAAAATAAATTTTAGTTATCCATTCTTGCTAAATGACTCGCGGTTATAATTTAAAAATTATCAGATCACCATTTTTTTAAACAATTCATCATTATTTTTCAGAATCATTATTTTAATAATCTTTTTATAGTTTTATTCTAAAACTACAATGAAATTATTTTTTAAAATTATAATTTTATCCTAGAACTTTTTATAATTATACTAAGGTCTAAATCTTTTTAAAAACTTTACAAATAAGTCTATTTCTAAAGTTTCAAAACTTTTCATTTAGACCATGAACTCAAAAAATAACCAATTTCGTTTATTTAAAGGGTATAAAATTAATTTGAGTTTTAGACATTTGAAAAATAATTTAAGCTATTAAAAAATTAATTATTGTTAATCTTATTTGTTATTATCAAAATCAAAATTATGGATATATATATGTTAACAAAATTTTTTGTGAAAAGAAAAAAATGTCAAGAGATACTAGTTTTGTGTTCTGTACTCAATTTCTATAGAGAGAGTTTGAAAGAAAGTTAACATTAATTTTGTACTCATTTTATGTCTTACCTTCGAATGTGGGAGGCCTTTGTTGTACAAATTTTATTGTAGAATAGATTAATGGTGATGAGTGTCGATCTCATTAGGAGGTTGATTTTAATTATGTGCAGAATTAATTTTCTTTTAATGGGAACAATTAAATTATGGTAATTTTATCCTAAATTCTGAATTAAAATGACGGGACCAACTAGAAATGAAACTATTATAATAGAGCACTTGGGTATCCAGATCCGCATCAACATGCTCCATGGGCTAAATATTCCATATTAATAGCAATTAAATCATAAGGAGGGATTCCACACTTCATGAACCGCTCTCCAATAAGTATGGTGCCAAGGGCTTATCATGCCAAATAATAATAACCTTGTACTAGGGTACCGATTTAACCAGGGCTGTATCTAGACAAGACTATTATTATTTGTCGACGAAAAGTCAAAACAACCATAAGTATTAGAGGGGAAGAGAAAGTAAATTTACCAAATTAAGCCCATGGAACAAGTTGAGACTTCACCTTCAACCCAAGCTTAAAAAGAAATTAGCTATTCATATTTTAACTAAAGATAAAAAAGGAAATTTTATTAAAATACAAAGAAACTAAAAGAATGAGAAGGAATTTCAGAAATCTAAGCTTAAAAATGAATTTAGGGGTCTCAAATTAAGGGTCTCAAATTAGGGGGGAAGAGCCCCCTTTTTATAGATACATTGAGTGAATCGTGACCATCGGATTAAAAACAGTTCGGATGCTCAGGATTGCGCCATGTCAACAGTCAACAGTCAACATTTGTACAGTAACGCTGCCTGAATAGTAAATAATCCCATGTACACGCATGTACTGTACATACGATTTTTGCTCCACTGAGATGCTGCCACGTCATCGATCTACAGTTCATAAGAAATCTAGCCCTATAAGATTGTGACACATCATCAGTCAATGCCACATCATCGGTCAATGCCACGTAAGCAGTCAATGCCACATAATTCATCCAATCAAATGCGTATATGTGAACAGTGACTTTTTTCTTTAATGCTCTTCTTAAGGTTTTCGACCGTCTTGAATCCAAATATGACGTCCGTTTTGCTGTCTGATCACTTGTTCATTGTGAAACGATTATGATGCCCCTAAAATACATAAAATACATAATTATAATAAAACACATATAATTAAATAACAAAATACTTAAATAAATAAAAGTAACAATGTAAGTGAGACTTAAAGTGTAAAATGATGATTTTCTCCTTTATAAATATACACTTTCTAACACTAACACACCCCCCAACTAGCTTATTACTAGTCCCTAGCAAATAAAGCGAAGATAAAATTCAAAATTTTTTTTTGAAAGGAAACACATGTGTTTATTCAATCAGATTAATGATAGCAATCAAATAAAAGTACAAACATTATCTCCAGTCTAAAGGAATATCACACCCACATCAACCATCTATATGCATCAGTCCAGCAGACTTTGTTGTAGGAATAGTAATTAGGCCACTTTCAAGAATGACATATCCAACCCCAAAATCTCACCAGTTGTAGTGACACTCTTACAAAGAAATTAATCCCAATAAAATATTGTCATTACAATGAATGGTAAATTGAGAGAAAATAATAAAGAAATATCATACACTCTCACCAAGATGAAAAAGTATGTCCATAACTTAGAAATAATACGATCTCAAATAAAGTATTAGTCAACCCAATGTATTCATTTTTTTCTTCTTTTTTTTATGGCATCACTACATCTTAATTGGCCATATAACTAGTTTTTATTTCAGACTATAGTTTCCTAAAATCAAGAAGGACTTTTATTAGAACGTAACGTAGGTTAGGGACATGGCTAACAAAGAAAGAGAAATAGGAAAATAAAATATGTTTGAGAAAAGGTTTAAGAACTTTTAAAAATTACAAGATGCATTTTGCTTATTTATTGCTATTGTACATCTTTTTTTTTCTTCCTTTTTTTTTATTTTTTTTATGTAGCATAACTTCGCTGAACAAAATAATTATTTATATTTTTTTTTCTCAAACATGCATAGGTGGATGGAACTTATATGATATCGGGTAATACTCTAAATTGGAGTGGGTCAGGATGATAAGTTAATAAAGAAAATATTTTTTTTATATAAAAGGCTCAAAAGGGCTAACTATGGATATTACATAATAGGGATGGTTAGAAAGGCTCAAACGGGTCAAAAATGGCCTTCCATCATCTTTTAGGACTCTAAATAATCTTCCATATCTACTAATTAAGTGGGCATTTAGATGCAGTAACACACACTTTTTTTTAAGGGTTGACTCAAAGAAAATCTAGAAATCATGTATGAAATAATAAACTGCTAAGCTACATGAAGAATGGGCAAAAAAGGTTACTCTCCAAGAAAAATTAATAGTCTCAAAAACTTACTTGGAATTTATTATGACATGTGCATTCTTTCAAGCAACTCATATTTGCTTCCAACATCAACATTTAAAATAGTAAACATGGTGTAACATCACTCAAGACCAAAGATAATATAAATACTAAAATTCGAAAGCCATCATATCATCCAATATCAAGAACTCACAAATTTTTTTTTAAATAGAATTATTTCCCCCAACCTATTCTAAACATAAAAAGAAAACATACATGCAGAAAAATTAAAGAAAAATGAATTTTTTTTAAAAGAAGATGCGTTTCTAGAGTTACAACACTCCATATTCAGCCATCTTCGACTTTAAAAACTTGAAAACATATATTTATAAGGGAGAAAAATGAAAGGTTAGAAAAGAAACACACACAAATATATATATTTTTTATTTTGTTTTTGCTTTGTTTTTTTTATTTTTTTTAACTAAGAAGATGCGTTTCTAGAGTCACTATACTCCATATTCAGCCAGCTTCTATTCAAAAAGTTAATCATGGTTAGTTCAACATTCCACAATTGGCAACTATTCCCTCCCCCCAATCAGAATGAAACATTGTCCTCAATGTTTGAAAGGAAAGAAGTAGAGTTTAGAAGACATCACCTAGATGCTGTAACACAGAAGAAAATATTTACAAGCAGAGAGTTAAATCTAATTTGTACTTCTTACTGCCACTACTGTTACCATCATTATTTGAACACTCCAATACAATAGCCTTGGGATCTGGCTCTGGTTGATAAGCTTGTAACAGATCAAGTAGCGCATTAGCAGTGTGTGCACAAATAAAGATTCTTTTCACTGAGGAAGGAATGAAATAATTTTTTATTGCATGGTTAAGAAATGCGAGAAAGCCATCATAAAAGTTATTGACATTTAACAAACCAATGGGTTTCTGATGAATGTTCAGATGGGACCAAGATGCTAATGTCATTAGTGCCTCAAGAGTTGTAAGATCGCCTAGAAGGAAAATAAAAGCATCGGCATGATTGAGCATTTCAATTATTCGTTCTTACATACTTGAGACGACTAACTCTTCTCTAGTTGGTGAATGAGACAAACAACCCAAAGGTTTTAGGATTTGAGGGATGATGCCTAACACTTGGCTCCCTCTGACAAAAGCAGCTTCTGATACCATTTTGGATAACCCTCGGTCACCTCCTCTATACACTAAGTGCAATTTTCTCTCTACTATTTTTAGACCAAGATCTATGGCTACCTCCATAAACTCTTTATGTTTGCCATAATGAAACCCAGAAAGCACACAAATGTTCTTGAATTGTTTACTAGAAGTAGCTACTATTAAGATAATGCTCAAAAACAACTTGTGAGTGCTCAGTAAAAGGAGAATCGTATTTAAAGACCTTGGTGACAATTGGTTACAGCTGTGTATGGGACATTATGTCAATTAACGTGTAAGGCACATAACCCAAAAAGTCAAAAAGAAAATAGTAAAAAGAAAAAGTAAATGAAATTATTAAAAACAATTATGCAAATAGTAAAATAACAGTGAAATAAAAGAACAGAGAGGTAAAAGGATATTTACAGATAGTTGTGATTGTGGCTTACATCTTCCTCTGGTTTTACGTCCAGAAACAGCTTGAACGCCCTTTATGGGTCGAGGATAGGCTTTCCATCCAGTTTTCTTACAAACTGGCAAACAGGGTCTTTTATAGTCAGATTCCCGAGACTATAGTTTGCACATTCTTTCTGGAATAATGGCCATAACCGGAGTATTGCATGTTGGACGCATCCACTGGGATGCGTTTCAAGAGACAAAAGGATATCATCAATGACTCCTTATTCAAGCCATCCCTAATGAATTGAATCTTATCTTCTCTGTTATCAGACACCATTCCTAAAGAACATGATTTTTTAATTGCATATCATTCTGGCACATTTATGACAAGCAACAAAAAGTCTTCGAGCTCGTCATTTTCGCACATAATTTCCTTTACCACAACCAGGTATATATGCAATAAATTTAGGAGGTAACTCACCTGCTAAGAGAACTTTTGCCTCGATTAACCAACAAATGTCAGTAGGGATGTTATTCTTCATAAGCAATCGCATGCGTTCGGACCGAGCTTTATAAATGGTAAGGAGAGCATTTTGAGGAAGTGAAGAAAATCGCTTGTGAAGTTTTGCTAAGATCTTGTTTCTGTCCATACCTTTGTCTTAGAATATCAGTTATTGTGGAAAAAGTAAAGTAACCGACTTGATTGTCATGGAGTACCGTTATCTGCCACTTGACTGGGGTTACAAACTTAAACACACAAACAGAAAAAATAAATTAAAACACACAAAATAAACTAAAATCGTCCTCTTATTGAATTTACCTCAAGTTCCAATTGGATGTTGTAGATCCCTCTCTCAATTTCTCTGAGATCTCTTTCTAAATCCTCAACATGAGCTACTAACTCTAGTGGTTGTAGCTGCCAGATATGATGTGTTTTACAAAATCGTATCTGACCTTTGAGATGAGATTATATACGTCGAAACTGTCTAAGAATGTTTAAGAGGAACTGTCTCATGATTAAATTGATAAGAAAAACTTAACGGTTAAACAAACACACTTAAACAAAAATAATTTCAATCAGTAAAAGAATGAATAAAAGAAAGAAAATAAAGAAAATAAATAATCAAATCACCGAAAAGCAAAAACTCAATTTAAAATAGGTGGGTCAATCAAATTTATTTCGCTGTCCTCTCCATGCGGTTGGTATTCTAGATATGGCTTTAATCTTTGACCATTAACTTTGAAAGTGACACCATTCATTGGATCCTTAATTTCAATTGCCCCATGTGGAAAAACAGTATGAACAATAAATGGGCCAGACCATCGAGAGCGTAACTTAGCTAGGAATAAGTGCAAGCGAGAATTGAATAAAAGTACTTTCTGACCTGGAGTGAAAGATTTTCGCATAATTTGCTTGTCGTGAAAGACTTTCATTCGTTGCTTGTAAATTTTGGCATTCTCGTATGCATCATTTCAAATTTCTTCAAGTTCTGCCAAATGTAATCTTTTTTCTGAGCCAGCTTGCTGTATGTCAAAATTGAATTTCTTGTTGGCCCAATACACACGATGCTCGAGTTCCACATGTAGGTGGCATGCTTTTCCATACACTAGCCTGTAGGGTGACATCCCAATCGGAGTCTTAAAAGCCGTTCTATATGCCCATAATGCATCATCAAGCCGTAACGACCAATCTTTTCTGTCGGGCCTCACTGTTTTTTCTAAAATGTGCTTTATTTCTCGATTGAGGATCTCAACTTGGCCGTTGGTTTGTGGGTGATATGAGGTCTCCACTTTATGAGTGATGGAGTACTTTGTCAAAAGTGCTTTGAAAAATTTATTGCAAAAGTGGGCACTACCATCACTAATTATTGCTCGAGGGAATCTAAAGCGGGAAATAATATTGCTTTTCAAAAATTCTATTACCACTTTATGATCATTGTTACTACATGGAATAGCTTCTACCCATTTCGAAACATAATCAACAGCGACCAATATGTATTGATGGCCAAAAGATGGGGGAAATGGTCCCATGAAATCGATACCCCATACATCAAAAATTTCAAGCACTAGAATTGGGTTTAATGGCATCATATTCCTTCGTGTAATGCTCCTCATTCGTTGACACCTATCACATGAAGAACAAAAGGTGTAAGTATCTTGAAATATAGTTGGCCAATAGAAACCACATTGTAAAATTTTAGTAGCTGTTTTCTTAGCACTGAAGTGGCCTCCACACGCTTGTTCATGGCAGAAAGAAAGGATATTCTGAAATTCATTCTCTAGGACACATCGTCTAATAATTTGGTCTGCACAGTATTTAAATAGATAAGGATCATCTCAAAAGAAATTCTTTATTTCTGCAAAGAATTTGGCCTTATCCTGTTTAGTCTAATGCTCTGGAAGTTGACCTGTAACAAGATAATTAACTATATCAGCATACCATGATACTACTTCCACACTCATTAATTGTTCATCTGAAAATGACTCATTCAAAGGTAAATGTTCTTTTGTTGTGTCAAAATGGAGATGGGAAAGATGATCAGCCACAACATTTTTTGTTCCTTTCTTGTCTTTGAATTCTAAGTCAAATTCCTGCAACAGTAGCACCTAACGAATTAGTCTAGCTTTTGCATCCTTCTTTATGAGAAGATATTTAAGAGCAGCATGATCTATAAATATAATTATTTTACAACTAATGAGATAAGATTGAAATTTTTCTAATGCAAACACAACTGCTAGCATTTCTTTTTTAGTGGTTGAATAATTCAAATGTGCATCATTCAATGTCATACTAGCATAGTAAATCACATGGGGAATTCAATCAACTCTTTGTCCTAATACTGCTCCTATTGCATAGTCAAATGCACCACACATAAGTTCAAATGGTAAGTTCCAATTTGGGGGCTGAATGATGGGTGATAATGTTAACAACTGCTTTAATTTTTCAAATGTCACAAGACATGAATCATCAAAGACAAAAGATACATCCTTAGCAAGTAAATTGTATAAGGGTCTAGAAACTTTGCTAAAATCTTTAATGAAACGTCTATAAAAACTAGCATACCCAAGGAAAGATCTTACTTCTCTGACTGTTTTAGGTGGAGGAAGATTGGAAATGAGATACACCTTTGCTTTATCAACCTCAATACCTTTGCTTGAAATGATGTGACCGAGAACAATACCTTATTTAACCACAAAATGGCATTTCTCCCAATTGAAGACTAAATTCTTCTCGATACATCTCTACAGAACTAGTGTTAGATGATGTAAACATTGATCAAATGAATCTCAAAAAACAGAAAAGTCACCCATAAAAACCTCAAGGTAGTCTCCTATATGCAAAAGTTCCAAAAGACAACTGCATATTTCAACATGCATCGTTGAAAAAATGTTCAACATGCATCGTTGAAATGTGGCAGGTGCATTACAAAATCCAAATGGCATTCTCCTATATGCAAAAGTGCCAAAAGGACAAGTGAAGGTAGTCTTCTCTTGATCTTTTGGTGCTATGGGAATCTGATTATATCCTGAACAGCCATCTAGAAAGTAATAAAACTCATGACCTGCTAATCTATCAAGCATTTGATCGATAAATGGTAAAAGAAAATGGTCTTTACGTGTGACAGAATTTAACTTTCTGTAATCAATGCATACACATCATCCTGTAGTTACTCTAGTGGGTACTAATTTATTATCAGCATTGATGACTACTGTAACTCCTAACTTTTTAGGAACAACTTGCACAGGACTAACCCACGAACTATCAGAAATGGGGTAAATGATACCTGCATCTAATAGCTTAAGGACTTCAGTGCGAATAACCTCTTTCATGTTAGGATTTAACCGACGTTGTATTTCCCTAGTAGGTTTAGCATTTTCATCAAGATGAATGTAATCCATGCAATCCACTGGGTTTATACCTTTTATGTCTGCTATGGTCCATCCTAATGCTTCTTTATGTTCTTTTAAAATATCCAACAACTTACCTTTTTATTCGTCATTGAGGGAGGAAGAGATGATTACTGGTAAAGTGCTTTCTTCTCCCAAGAATGCGTATTCTAAAGTGTTGGGTAATGGCTTGATTTCGAGTTTTGGTGGTGATTTTAATGATGGGCTGAGTTTCTTTTCTGACAGCACTAGTTGTTCAACTCTTGACTCCCATTTATTAGTGTCCATGGATGGTGCTGAGTCAAGTAGAGCGTTGACTTCATTAACTGTTCTGTCAATATCAAAATTTAAACCAAAATGAGTTAAACAAGTTTGCAAAGGGTCATCACTAAGGTTTGAAAAAAAATTGTTATCAACTAGTGTTTCTATTAAATCCACATCAACAATTCCATCATCTGCACTGTGAGGTTGTTTAGCAATGTTAAAGATATTGAGTTCCATGGTCATATTGCCAAAAGACAACTGCATATTTCCGGTTCTGCATTGAATATGTGCGTCGGCAGTTGCCAAGAAAGGTCAGCCCAGAATAATGGGAATGTGCTTCTTTGAATCCTGCACTGGTTGAGTGTTAATTACAATGAAATCAACAGGAAAATAAAACTTATCTACCTGGATAAGCACGTCCTCCATAATACCATGAGGTATTTTCATAGATCAATCTGTAAGCTGTAACACCACCAGAGTTAGGTGTAATTCTCCCAGTCCAAGTTTCATAAACACTGAGTAAGGCAACAGATTTACACTAGCTCTTAAATCCAACAAAGCATTCTCAATTGTATGGTTCCCTATACTACATGAGATAGTGGGGGAGCCTGGATCTTTGCATTTTAGAGGCATTTTATGTTGGAGTATAGAACTAATATTTTTGGTTAGAAAAGCCTTTTTCTGAACATAAATATTTCTCTTTTTAATACAAAGGTCTTTAAGAAACTTGGCATATAATGGCACTTGTTTTATAGCTTCAAGTAAAGGGATGTTAATACTTACCTGTTTGAAGATTTCAAGAATCTCAACTATGGATTTTCCTTTCTTCCCTTTAGCTAACCTCTGAGGAAATGGAGCTTTAGGAACATATTCTTGTGGGTTGGTTTCCTCTTTCTCCTCTGATGATGATTCCTTAGTGTTCATAGGTACAATTTGAGTTGATTTTGGCATCTCTACTTTGTTGTTGACTTCTTTTCCTTTTCGCAAGGTCATCACTGCTTTGACCTCTCCATGCTGCTGTGGCGAACTGGTACTTATCTCATGCACTCCTTTAGGGTTTGGCACTGGTTGACTTGGGAATTTACCTTTCTCAACAGTTATTGCTAGGGTTTGAACTGAAGAGGCAAGTTGGCCTACCATTTTCTCGAGATTAGAAATTGATTGAGCCTGTGAGTTGAAGCCCGCTCTCATCTCATTTCGTAATTCATCAATGGTGCGGTTCTGCTGTTCGATCTTGGAGTTAGTAAGATTTCTGACATTTTGGAATGTATCCTCCCATGGTTTAGGTTGAGAATGGTTTGGGTTCTAATTGTATGGTCTAAATGGTGGTTGAGAGGCTTGATCTAAATATGAGTATGAGTCATGGTCATGTGGCTCTATTGATTTAGTAGTAGTTAAAGATGCTATTTGTCGAGTAAGGCCTTCGACCATTTCTTTGACTTCTTTAATTCCTGAGCTTGACTCGCCAATGTAAACCTCATTCACTCCCTTAATTCTTCTGGTATTTCTGAGTGATCGACTTCTTTGTTTAGAATTATCCGATTACCGTTGGAAGAATTCCCAAATCTCTGATGTGCTTTTGGACATTAACTCTCCTCCACTGGTTGCCATTAGCCATTCTTGCATATGTGGCAATAATCCCTCCAAAAAGTATTAGCATTGGTGCCATTTCTCGTACCTATGATGTGGACACTTCAAGAGTAGCCTATTAAATCGCTCCCATGCTTCGAAAAACTGTTCGTTATCTCTTTAAGTAAACTCTGAAATTTCCCTACGAATATCATTGGTTTTATGAACTGGGAAATATTTATTTAAAAATTTAGTTACCATTTGTTCCCATGATGTAATGCTATTAGCAGATAATGTATTAAACCATGAACGAGCTCTATCTTTTAATGAAAATGGGAATAATCTAAGTTTAACATCATCATTTGAAAAATTCTCGTATTTAAAAGTTTGATAAATAGCATGAAAATCATTCAGATGATTATATGGGTCCTCATTTTCTAGGCCATAGAATGTGGGGAGACAGTTTAACACACTAGGTTTTAATTCAAAACTCCTAGCAGCTACATTTGGGTACCTTATGCATTATGTGCTCAAATTAGCTAAAGGACTAAAATAATCCTTAAATGGCCTCTCTTGTGGTTCTGGTTGCTGATTTTGCAATTCCATTTCAAGTTTCTTTTGAAAAACAGTGTGTTTGTTCGTGCGAAGTGTTTTTTCCAAATCAAGGTCTAAAGGTTCAAGATTAGGTGATAATGACCTTCGACTATGCATGCAAAGAATAAAATAAATGAAAATAAAACAAATAAAAATAAAGAGGAGAGAAAAATTGTGATACTAACCTTGTGACGTTGCTATAACCTTACTATAAACATACACTCAAGTGCTAAAAAGAAAATACAAGAAATAGATTAACTAAAAATAAAATAAGAAGATAAATTACAACGAAAAATGAAAAATTAAATTACAGAAATATAAAGAAGAGAAAGAGAAACGAAATTAAATTACAGGAAAAAGATTTAAAAGAAAACAACAAAAAAATTACTTCAAAAAATTAATTCTATAGATTAATAAATTAATAAAATAAACCCAAATTCCAAAAAAAATAACTCAGAAATTAAATTATTGAAATTTAAAGAAATTTAAATTACCAAAATTAAATTACAAATTCACTTTTTTTTTAATTTTTTAATTTTTAAAATTTTTTTATAATTTTTAAGGAAAGCAAAGAAAATTAATTAAAAAAAACTAATTCTATGAATAAATTAAAATAATTTACAAGATAAACAAAGCAAATTACAAAGAAAAGTAAAGCAAAAATTAAAGTACAGAAATTTAAAGAAATTACAAAATAAAATTAAATTACAAAAATTAAATTATAGAATTATGATTTTTTATAAGGAAAAAAATACAAGAAAACAAAAAAAAATTAATTCAACAAATTAAAATAACTTACCTCCCCGGCAACGGCGCCAAAAACTTATTGTGCAAATTTTATTAAACTCGCAAGCGCACGAATCTATTGTAGAATAGATTAATGGTGACGAGTGTTGATCCCACGAGGAGGTTGATTTTAATCATGTGCAGAATTAATTTTCTTTTAATAGGAACAATTAAATTATGGTAATTTTATCCTAAATTGTGAATTAAAATAGTTGGACCAACTAGAAATAAAACTGTTATAATAGAGCACTTGGGTATCTGGATCCGCATCAACATGCTCCATGGGCTAAATATTCCATATTAATACCAATTAAATCATAAGGGGGAATTCCACACCTCATGAACCACTCTCCAATAAGTATGGTGCCAAGAGCTTATCGTGCCAAATAATAATAACCTTGTACTAGGGTGCCGGTTTAATCAGAGCTGTATCTAGACAAGACTATTATTATTTGTCGACGAAAAGTCAAAACAACCATAAGTATTAGAGGGGAAGAGAAAGTAAATTTACCAAATTAAGCCCATGGAACATGTTGAGATTTCACCTTCAACCCAAGCTTAAAAAGAAATTAGCTACTCATATTTTAACTAAGGATAAAAAAGGAAATTTTATTAAAATACAAAGAAACTACAAGAAGGAGAAGGAATTTCAGAAATCTAAACTTAAAAATGAATTCAGGGGTCTCAAATTAGGGGGGAAGAGCCGCCTTTTTATAGATATATTGAGTGAATCGTGACCATCGGATTAAAAACAGTTCAGATGCTCAGGATTGCGCCACTTCATCAGTCAACAGTCAACAGTCAACAGTCAACATTTGTACAGTAACGTCGCCTGAATAATAAATAATCCCATGTACGAGCATGTATTGTACACATGATTTTTGCGGCACTGAGATGCTGCCACGTCATCGATCCACATCATCAGTCAATGCCACGTAAGCAGTCAATGCCACATAATTCGTCCAATCAAACGCGTATATGTGAACAGTGACTTTTTCCTTTAATGCTCTTCTTAAGGTTTTCGACTGTCCTGAATCCAAATATGACGTCCGTTTGCTATCTGATCACTCGTTCATTGTGAAACGATTATGATGCCTCTAAAATACATAAAATACATAATTATAATAAAACACATATAATTAAATAACAAAATACTTAAATAAATAAAAATAGCAATGTTATCATGACACTTTCTAACACTCAACAGCCTTAGCCTTTATATAGACAATTTGAAGCACTAAAGTTGATGAGTTATCATGACATATGAGGTTGTTATCTTGACAAGTGTCCACAAAACCCTTGTATAATAACACCTATCAATATGGTCAATACTTGTTCATGACAATCATTGTTTGGAAACTTATCTTGAATTTTAGGAGGCTCGAGCTTGACTTTGACTCTTATGTTGATTCTTCATAAGGAGGATTGATGTAGTGGCATATTACCCATAAGTGAAATGTTACAAATTCTTTGCCTGTTGCACCTAGAATATTTTCAAAGTAATTGGAGTTAGTCCATTCTTGTAGAGAATGGCCTGAGGACATTTTTTAAAAAAAATTTGTGCATAGACATATTTGTATAGTCTTGCCTATATATGTTTTACATAAAGTTTTTGTTTACCAGTACACTCATCCCATGAAATATTAGTTTCTATATAGAGTCATTTCATAAAATATATATTTATGCTATTGGCGTATCTCGTAGAATGTATTGTTGGCCCATAGGCTCATTTCATAAAATATTTTTTGGCCTATAGTCTTATTCCATAAAATTTTTTTTTTGACTGTGTGTGTATTCCAAAAAATGTTTGTTGGCCCATAGGCTTATAGAACAGATTGTTGGCTCATTCATAAAATGTATGTTTCCCGCTAAGAGCATTCCATACAATATTTGTTTTCCATCAACACATTTTGTAGATAATGGCCAATACGCTCATTCCATAAAATTTTTGTTTGACCATAGGATCTTTACATAAATTATTTCCAATTTACCTAGTTCTATTCTCTACAAGAATGATGCACTAATGTGTTTTCGTACATTCTCGATATTAGCCAATTTATATAGAATACTTTCTAAGTACTTAAGTCATTCTTGTTGAGAATAGACCTAGATCGATTTTGTACATTCATGCCCTTGAAGTATTTTTTCTATTTTTGCGCTTAGGCAATTTCCATAAAATAATTTTTAAATATCTATTCATTCTCTTGGAGAATGAACCTAAGTCATTTCATGCAAAAAGTTCTTGTTTAATATTTTTTTCTTTTAGGGTTATAATTTGGTATAATAATACTAACTTAACTTTTCCCATGTAGAATACTTTCTCTAAATGATTTTAATTTGAAAATTTTGACAAAACAAAATTAGAATTTTGTTAGCAATGCTGATTAACCAGTCAATTATATGATAAATATTGATTTTATCCTTTAAATAAAAAATTTGTCAAAAAATACAAAGCATTAAATATTACAAATCTAAAATATGATAAAATTATAAATTCACCCTCAAATATGAGTTAGAAACACTTACACTTGGACTTAAATGGGCTATTACACTTGCCCCTTTCAGATTTAAAAATGCTACATTTAACCTCCTTACATTAATAATTTAAGTTATTCCACAAATAAAATATCCATATCGTCCCTACTAAATTTAAGTTGTTCTACAAACTGTAAATATCCATCAAAATGAAATATTTTTATGTGCAATATGATAATATTGTCCTTGATAAATTAATTAAGTTAATTACCTAATTTATTTTTTTATTTAGAAATTTTGGAGTTTTCTGTTAAAATTTTATTCTATTTAAGATAATTTTATTATATTCCACCTACATCACATCCTGGATTATATATTAATTTTATTTCTTGCATAAAAAAATACATTCTCAGATTCTCTTATTGATAACACAAAAAATAAGTTTCACCAAACCTTCAAATGCTATATTGTCCATATTGTTTACATTTTTCAATTTTTGAGCCAAGCACCTATGAAAAATAAAAAATTACATAAATTAGGTCATTAACTCAATTAATTAAATATAATATTGTCATAATACATACATAATAATTCATTTTTATGGATGTTTGTAGTTTGTAAAATAACTTAAATTGATTTTTTTATTTGAAAAGAATAAGTATGACAACCCATTTAAATTTGGGTGTAAGTGTTTCTAACTTATATTTAAGAAGAAATTTGTATTCTTTTCTTTAAAATATAAGGTAGCTAAAAATAATCCCCATAAGCCTCTAAATTCAATATCTTATACCTTATTTGTGTACATTAATTCAATGGTAAAATTAATATTTTATTAGTAAACTAACAAAAATATAGTAAAATAATTAATTTTGTAAAGATATAGTAATAAAATAATAATTAATACTTCTTATTTGTTATTTTACAAATTTTAAAGTAGTGAAGAAGACAACAACTCCTTTTCTTTCCTTGATTAGCCATGTGTAAAGAAAAATTGCATTAGAAAGAAGACTGAAGTTCTATAATAAGAGAGAGAATTGTGATGATAAGGAAATTTTTGACCAGAGAAAAGTGGAAAAAGAATTATCATTAACAAAAGTTTAATAATTATTAAATATTAATTATTGCATAACTCAATCTTAACAAGTCAATTTTGCATTTTTCCATATGTTTCACATGTCACTTGATTATATAATTAACAAGAAGTCAACAGTGAATAACACAAGGAGTCAGGGTGTTTGACCCCTCTCAATTTTATCTCGTTAGCCCCTGATTCTCCATAAACCCTACTAATGTAAATGTTGGTCAAGATTGCAAATGTAAATATTTACTCTTAACTACCAAGTTTTTTTCTCCGACCTCTTTGATTCTGAATGTTTTGGATATGATGGTGCACGTGTGGTAGTAGCTGCCCTTAGTGTAGCCGCTAGTGGTGATGGTGATGGTATACTAGCTGCTACTGTCAAAAGGTTAGAGGATGAGCCTGAGGAAGAAAATGAAGATGACATATGATCTATTTGACTATTGATTTTATATATATATATATATTTTTTTTTTCACTACTTCTAATTGCATTTTTTTCTCCGTAATTTAGAAAGATCATATTTTTGTTTACAGCTAGAGTAGATATATAGATATTGATAGTTTTCTATAATCAATAAGATTGTACAACCTGTCAAAAGAAGGATAAATAAATTTAATTTAGAAAGGTCATTTTTGGCTCCATAATTTAGAAAGGCTAGATTTTTGTTTACAGCTAAAGTAGATATATAGATATCGGTAGTTTTCCATAATCAGTAAGATTGTACAAGCTTTCAAAAAAAAGATAAATAAATTTAATTTCAAAAACAAGTGAGGTTACTTGAAAAATGGGGGTTATTAAAATACATTTAAGGTATAAAATATCACCATTCTAAAGATCTTTTAAGAATGTTTTTGAGAGACTTAAAAAGTGATTTCAAAAAATTAAAAGCTAGTTTTAAAGTTTAGTAATTTTTTTTTTAGAAATCTCTTTTAGCAAAATCACCCTTTCTTACACCAAATTTTAAACAGTAAAGAAAAAATAAATTTTCAAAATCTGATTTTGAGAATTACTTTTATACTTAATACAGTTTTCTATATATTCTTATATATATTATAGGAAAAAGAACACTTCCACCCTCAAAATTTATAAAGTAGTCCTGAAAATCCTCAAGTTTTTAAAAATAAATTATTATATTTATTTTAATAATATATTTATCTTTATTTTAAACATTTTCCATACATCTTTGAGTTAAATGGATTTACAAGTAACAAAATATTTTCCAATCAATAATATTAAAATTATTTTTTAAAATAATATTAAAAAAGTTAATTTTAATTAATTTATTTTAATATTTTGTTTGTATTATTATCAAATATTACTTGAATACAATAAAAGAAGTATAATAGATTGTAAAATACTAAAATATTTTTAAATATTAAAATTACCTTAAAAAGTATATATTATTATATTTATTTTAATGTCATATTTCTATTTATTATAAAATTTTGCAGTTAATTTTTTTTTTGGAGTTTATAGAGTCAGAGCATTATAATTAAAAAGGGTCTTGATGAACCTTATCGAAAATTTAGGGGTCTTCGTGATAATTTTCCCAAGGGTGTAGGTGTCTTGTTTCCTATATTATAAAAATCTAAATTATCCTTATTAATTAGAAAAAAATCATGAACTTTAAAGATATTGTTATTGTTATTACCAATTATATTGAGATAAAAAATAAAAATAAAAATAATAATATAAAATATGTATTTGAGTTATCAATTATTATAAGTACTTAAAAAAAGTCTCATATGCATGTTTATAAATGTTAAGATAAATTTTATTCAATATTACATCAAATTCAATTATTTATATTTTTACAATAATTTAACAATAAAATTTACCAAGCATATACGATCATTTTTTAAACTCACAATCCTTTTTTAAAAATAAATTTTAACAAACGCTTATATAATTCTCCTCACATCTAAATATTTTTATAGTATAATTAATAGTAATTATTTTAAAAACTATATTATTGTTAAACTGGTCCTCACTCTCAAGCAAGAAGATTTTGGATGATGATTATAAATCCTAGCCATCCACATACAGTGAATCCCATCCGATTAAAGTCCTAACTCAATTTAATTGAACCGTTTGCTTGTGATTTGGAGGTCGAGATTGGTCGAGATGTATGAACGGAGTCCTATAGATTTTCCCTTAATGACATGCAATTCGAAAGAATCATTCATTTGCTATTATAAGATGTACTGGTGGTCAAGATTAGGTACTGATCCAAAGGATGTTGAGGATTTTCTTTTGAGTTTTAGAAGAATTCGCAGGCGTTATTGAGATTCATTACATGTATAAATTAGAAATTTAGGATGCGTTGACTGGATTTTTATTTCGTTGAAGATTTTGTATGCACATATCTAAGGCAACATTTAAGTTCTAGTCAATTCCTCAGCATGAACGACACCATAATTAACTACCCATGTCTCATTAATTAAACCACATTTTAGTTCTAGTTGTATACTTTTCTAAAAAAATCTTCTATAACTTTATGATCCCACTCAAATCATGAATTATAATCTGTTGAAATTGTAAATGTACTTGACTATGATATTTTAATTATAAAAATATAACTTTATTATTATTTGTTTACATAAAATATGATCTATTTTACTTTATTATTAAATTTAATTGAATCATATCTCTTATTTTTCATAATGTATCTAAAATCTCTAAGGTTGACTTTTGAAATTGTAATAAGAAATTATGAAATGTTATTAATGCTTCAAGAGCTTCCTTGTAGGAATCAAGCTCCAAAGCTATTCTATCATCGTTAACCTCTTCTTCAATAGGATTTTCATTGATGTTAGCAATGATTACTTCTAACCTTATAGCTTTCAAATTGTATTGTTTTTATTAGGATAATTCAAGAGGTAATTTACGTCCATTCTATCTTAATTGAATTATAAAGAACTTTGTAAATTAATAAATTATTAATTTATTAGTTATTTAATAACTCTTTTAATTAATAAATTTTATATCGTCCCAACTCTATTAATTTATATAGGTTCTACTATATATACATTGGGGGAGAGAGAGAGGAGAGAAAGAGTCTTTCACTTATTCTGGTGCCCTCATTTCTTTCATGTAGATATACTATTAAACCATGTAATTCAATAGAGTCAATGTAAACATACTATTAAACCACACAACTTTATAGTGAATTGAATGCTAACTTTATTAAACTATATGACTTAATAATGTATTCACATTAAAAAAAAAGGACATCCACACATGAGACTTCATATATATATTTATAAGATACTCAAGTAATTAACACATATAAAATAAAATGAGATCATGATTAAGTAAAAGATTTGGTTGGAAATTAAATTAAATTACTCTAAATATCTTTTGCTCTATGAGATTATTGGCGTGCAAATATAAAGATTTGCCATCTTATTCAAAATAAAATAAATTCTAAATGCTACAGTAGAAAAAATAATTTATATGCATGTAAGTGTAAATAACAAATTCCAGAAGAAAGTTTAAAATGGTGAGAGTACCGTGAATAACCCTTTAAATGAGTCAATTGGTAACTCTTCTCTCTTAACTATAAGGTGAACAGTTCAAGTCTTCCTGTGACTATAAGAAATAATTTTTAATAAGTTTCATTTATACTAGACATTGATAGTATTTCACCAAAAACTGATATTCACCTTCCTTGGAGTTTTTTTTCTCTGAAAAAAGAGAACCTAGGAATGGCTGCTGTAAGGGGATATTATGATCCAGTAGGTCGCTCACAAGTTGAGCATTTTGGGTACCATTATAGTTAGTGAGAATAGTGGTAAGTGGTGTCAATGCAGTATTTAATCTCCGGCTAAGGAAAGCTTTAAAGGCTTGAGGATGGATACTGATGAATTAATATGCAAGTGCAAGGCTATAACCTTAAAAGAAGAAGAAACATACAAGATTAGCTTCATTAGAGATGTGAGGAGAAAAGGGCAAAGACTTGTAGCTCACTACCTTATTAGGGAGATTTTGCTATCAAGAAAAGTGAACACAGAAGATTGAGAATGGCAATGCAACAAGCGTGGAAGTCGGTACAAGAAATCAAAGTGGAGATCCTAAGAGACAACATCTTTGTTTTCCAAGTCCTCTTTGAAACTAAAAAGAAAAGAGTCTTGTGTGGGGGACCTTGGCATTTTGACAAAGCTTTGATGGTGCTTACGGAACCAAGTGGAGTAAGGGACATTAAACATCAATCTTTCTAGTATACATCCTTTTGGGTCGATCTCACAAGCGCATAAATCTATTATAGAATAGATTAACTGTAAGGAGTGTCGATCCCACAAGGAGGTAGATTTTAATTTTATATTGAATTAATTTTCTAAGTGGGTAGTTGGAACTATGGCGAAAAAATTTAATCTATCTTAAAATTTAAATTGGAAGGGTGAGAAATAAATTAAAGTGTTAACTGTTAAATTGAAGCACTTATGTATTTGGATCCATATCAATATCTACCATGGGCTTAATTTTTCTTATTAATATCAATTAAATCATGAAGGAGATATCCATTCTTCATGAACCACACTCTAATTAATATGTTATTATGGGCTTATCATGCCAAACAATAATAACTTTTTTATTACTATCTATCTACGAAAAATAAATTAGCTCATGGAACATGTTGAGATTTTACCTTCAACCCAAGCTTGAAAGAAAATTAATTACTCATATTTGAACTAAGGGTAAAATCAAAATTTTATTAATATAAAAAAAAAATACAAGATGAAGAACGAAATAGAGAAAATGGAACTCAAAGGTGTCAAATTGGGAGGGGGGCCATCTTTTTATAGATACAACGAATAAATCAAGGTCATTGGATTAAAACAATTTAGACGTACAAAATTACATCACGTGGCAAGTTCTGATTAGATTAAATACATCATTAAGGCTATCATCTCATGTATATGCATGTACCATAAGCACATTTTTTTTTATCCACTAACATACTGCCACGTGATCGATCAATAGTATATATACATTTTATTCAAATAGGATTGTGACACATCATCAGTCAATGCCACATCATCAGTCAATGCCACATCATCCGTCTAATCAAATACTGCCACGTTATTAACTGGTGCCACATCATCCGTCAATGCCACATCATCCATCTAATCGAATACTGTTACGTTATTAGTTGATGTCACATCATCGGTCAATGCCATATCATCGAATAGTATATATGTATATTGTCTTGAACAGTATCATACATGTGAATAGTTTTATACATGTGAATAATTCTATAAATATGAATAGTGAGTTTTATACTTTTATGCTCTTCTTAAAGTTTTCAATTATTTTGACTTCAACTTTGCTATTCCTTTTATCATCTGATGTCTTATATTATGAAATGACCATTATGCCCCTAATATAATAAAACACACATAATTAAAATCATAAGAAATTTAAATACATAAAAGTAAGAACGTTAGTAGAACTTGGAGTGTAAAATGATAAATTTCTCCTTTATAAATATATATTTTCTAAGATATAACACACCCCCTAACCAACTTATTGATAGTCCCTAACAAATTAAGTGAAAACAAAATTCAAATCCAAAATGATTTTTTTAAAAACAATTATGTTTATTCAACCAAACCAATGATAACAATTAAATAAAAGTATAAGCATTATATCCAATTTAGAGAAATACCATTTTCACATCAACCATCCACATAAATTAGTCTAATAGACTTTACTACAGCTATAGTAATGAAGCCACTTTCAAGAATGTCATGTCAAACCCAAAAATCTCACCAGTAGTGACACTTTTATAATGAAATTACACTCAATAATAATAGTCACTCTAGCGAACATTGAATTGAGAGAAAATAATAAAAAAGTAATATCACACACTCTTACCAAGATGAAATAAATATACGTATAACCTAAAAATAATACAATCATAAGTCAAAATATGAGTCAAACTAACTTTTTTAAATTATTTTTCTTTATTTGTGCACTACTACATCCTTTTAACCTGTATAACTATCTTCTACTTCATACTATAATTTCCTAAAATCAAGAAGGATTTTTATTAAGACATAATATAGAGTGAACAAATAAGGAAAAATAGGAAAAGAAAAGTAAAATACATATTTAAGAAAAAGTAGATTTTTTTTAAAGATTACAAGGTATATATGTATATATGCATGTGATTGTATATATATATATGTTTGATTTTTTTTATTTAATAAATCACAATTTTATTAAACAAAGTAATTATTTACATTTGTCCCAAACATGAATAGGTGATGGAACATGTAAGACATCATATAATAATCTAGATTGGAATGGGTTAAGATGATATGTTTGACAAAGAAAAGTATAATTTTTTTTAGGCTTAAATAGGCTAACTATGGATATTTTTCAAAAGAGATGGCTAAAAAGGGTCAAATAGGTTAAAGATGGTTTTTTCATCGTCTTTTAGGGTTCTAAATAATCTTCCATAACTAATAGTTAGATGGACCTTTAGATGTAGAACACATTATTTTCTTTTTTAAAATTGGTTGACTCAAAAGAAATCTAAAGATTATGTATAAATTGATAAACTGTTAAGCTGTATAAAGAATGCGTAAAAAGGGTTACTCTTCAAGAAAAATGACAGGCTCAAGATCTCATTTAGAATTTATTATGACATGTGTATTCCTTCAAGTGACTCATATTTGTCTTCGACATCAATATATAGAATAGCAAACATAGTGTAACAAAACTCAAGACTAAGAATAATACAAATATTGAAATTTAAAAGCTATTATGTCAAAAAAATCACAAACATTTTTATTTTAAAAAAATAATAAGATGCGTTTGTAGAATCATTATACTCCATATTCAGTCATCTTTAACTTAAAAATTTGAAAGTGTATGTTTATAAAGGAGAAGTTAGACAGAGGAAATTAAAAAAATCACACTTAAAATGAAGCTTAATAATAAAAAAATAATAAAAGACATGACTAAAAAGTAAATTTTTTTTTCAAACTAAGAAGATGCGTTTCTAAAGTCAATACACTCTATATTTCACTAAGATTGAGACATTCCATAATTATCAATTATTTCCTCCTCCAACCAGAACGAAACATTGTCTTTAATGTTTTATAAAAAAAATAGAGTTTAAAAGACATCACCTAGGTACTACAACACAGAAGAGAATATTTACAAGTGAAGGGTTAAATTTAATTTTCACTTCTTACTGTATCTACTGCTACCATTATTAGTTGGCTACTCCAACACTAAGGCCCTGGGATATGGCTCTGGTCTATAAGCTTGTAACAGATCAAGTAGCTCGTTAGCAGTGTGAGCATAAAATAAGATTTATTTCACGATGGATTTATAATGAATTTTAAGATGGGCCCAAGATGCTAATGTGATTAGTGTCTCTACAGTTGTAAGATCTCTTGGTAAGAAAACAAAAGCATCAGCATGATTCAGTATTTTGATTATTCTCTATTGTATACCTGAGATGACTAATTCTTTTTTAGTTGATGAATCAAACATACAGCCCAAAGGTTTCATTGTTGTTGGGATAATGCCTAGTACTTGGCTCTTTTTGATATAAGTGGCTTCTGAGATCAATTTTGATAACCCTTGATCACCTTCTCTATAAACCAAGTGTAATTTCCTTGCTGTTATACTTTGACTAAGATCAAAGGATACCTCAATAAATTCTTTATATTTACCATAGTTGAACACAGAGAGCATACAAATATTTTTAAATTGGTTATTGTAAATAGCTACCATTGGGATACTTCAAAAATAATTAGTGAGTACCTTAACAAAAAGTCATATTTAATGATCTTGGTGATAATAGTTCACAGCTGTAATGAGATAGCATGTCTATGTCAAATAACGTGTGAAGCACATAGCTCGAGAATAAAAAAATAGTAAAAATAAAAAATAAATAATGATAACACGAAATTATTAAAGAAAAAATTATAAATGATCAAAAACATTGAAATAAAAAGATATTTACAAGTAGTTACGACTGTAGCTCACATCTTCCTTTGGTTTTATGTCTAGAAATAGCTTGAATGATCTTTACAGGTCGAAGATAGGCTTCTCATCTAGTTTTTATAAAAACTAGCAAACAAGGTCATTTATAATTAGGTTCCAAAGACTATATCGTGCATAATCTTTCTAGAACAATGGCCATAACTAGAGTATTGTACTTTGTACGTATCCATTAAGATGTGTTTCAAGAGACAAAAAGATATCATTTAATGACTCTTTATTCAAGCTATCCCTAATGAATTGAATCTTGTCTTTCCTGTTATCAAATATCATTCATAAAAAATATGGGTTTCTATCGCATCTCATTCTGGCACACTTATAACAAACATCAGAGAGCTTTCGAGCTCTTCATTTCTTGAATAATTTCTTTACCACAACAAGGCATGTATGCAATAAATTTGAGAGGCAACTCACATGCCAATCGCACTTTAACTTTGATTATCCATCGAATGTCAGCAGAGATGTTATTCTTCATAAGCAATTACATGCATTTGAACTGAGCTTTGTAGATAGTGAGGAGGGCATTCTGAGAAAGTCATAGAAATCACTTGTAAAGCTTTACTAAGATCGCGTCTTTGTCCATGCCTCTAGCTTAGAATATCAATTATTATGAAAAACTGAAGTAACTGACATTGTTGCCACAGAGGATCGTTATTCGCCACTTAACTAGGGTAACAAACTAAAACACACCAAAAAAAGAAAGAAAAAATTATTAAAATCATCATCCTATTAAATTTACTTTGAGCTCTAATTGGATGCTGTAAATACCTCTCTCAATTTCTCTTAGACCTTTTTTTAAATCCTCAACATGAGATACTAACTCTGGTGGTTGTAGTTTCCAAATATGATATATTTTACAAAATTGTATCTGGCCTCTGAAGTAAGATTGTATACATTGAAACTGTTTAAAGAAATGTTTCTCTGAGAATTGAATTAAAAATACTTTTTTACCTGGTATGAAAGATTTTCTCATGCTCCACTTGCTGTGAAAGATTTTCATTCACTTCTTGTCGTTCTTAGCATTTTGATGGTTATAAATCTCCTCTGGTTTTACTAATTTTAATCTCCTTTTTTAACCAAACATAGGTAAATGATGTCTGTATTCTTTTATTTTTCATCAGGTGAAGATGAGATGATTTCTAACAGTATATTTTCTTCTCTTAAGAATATATAATTCAAAGAGTCAGATGAAAATTTGAACTCAATCTTTGATAGTGATTCTGATGATAGGATCTAATTTTCTTTTGATGGTATCGATTTCTCTATCTTTGTCCTCTATTTATTGATATCCATGCATGACTATGAATCCAGTAAGGCATTAATCTCATTAGTCGATTTGTCAAAATTAAAATCCAAACTAAAATGAGTCAGACATATTAATAAAGATTCATCACTAAGGTTTAAAGAAAAAGCGTGATCAACTAATTCATTAATTAAATTCTCATCTGTGTTGTGAGGTTATTTGGCAATGTTGAAAATATTCAGGTCTATAGTCATCTTGCCAAAGAACAACTATATATTTCCAGTCCTGCACTAATGTGAGCATTGACAACTACCAAGAACGGTCAGCCTAAGATATTGGGAATGTGCTTCCTTGAATCCTATATTGGTTAAGTTTTAATTATAATGAAATCAATAGGAAAATAGAATTTTTCTACGTGGATAAGCACGTCCTCCAAAATACCAAGTGATATTTTTATAAATTGATTTGTAAGTTGTAACATCACTGAATTTGGGTGTAATTCTCTCTATCTAAGTTTCACAAACACTAAGTAAAGCGGCAGATTAACACTAGCTCCTAAATCCTATAAAGCATTATCAATTGTATGGTTCCCTATACTACATGAGATAGTGAGGGAGCCTAAGTCTTTGTATTTTAGACAAATTTTATGCTAGAGTGTAGAGTTAACATTTTCTGTTAAAACTGTCTTCTTTTGAATATGAATGTTTCTCTTTTTAATACAAATATCCTTAAGAAACGTGACATAAGATTACACTTGTTTTATAGCGTCAAGCAAAGGGATATTAACATATACTTGTTTAAAGATTTCAAATATCTCACCTGTGGATTTTTCCTTCTTTTCTTTAGTAACCTTTGGGGAAAGAGAGCTTTAGGAACATACTCTCATGGGTTGATCTCTTTCTTCTCCTCTAATGATAAGTCTTTGGCATTGACAGGTACAACATGAGTTGTTTTTGTCACTAGCATCTCCACTTTATTGTCGACTTCTTTTCCTTTTCACAAGATCATCACGACTTTGACCTTTCCCTGTTACTAAAGTGAACTGGTACTTCCTTCATGCACTCCTTTAGGGTTAGGCACCAGTTGACTTAGAAATTTTCCTTTCTCAACAATCATTGCTACTGTTTGAACTGAAGAGGCAAGCTGGGCTATCATCTTCTTAAGGTTTGAAATTGATTGAGTTTGTGAGTTCAAGCTTACTCTTATCGCATTTCGTAGTTCATCAATGGTTTAGTTTTGTTACTCGATCGTGGAGTAGGTAGAATTATTAAAATTCTAGAATGTATTTTCCCATGATCTGGGTTGAGAGTAGTTCTTGTTCTGATTGTATAGTTTAAATGTGATTGAGTAGCTTGAGGAACTTAAAGAATTAGTTACATTAGTAGAGGTAAAGTTGCTGGTCTATTCTGTTGGAATCCTTGGGACCACAAAAAGTAGAACGGTCTCTTTATCTAAGATTGTATGTATTGAAGTAAAGATTATAGTTTAATGGCTTTCTAATAACACCTATGACATTAACTTGACCTAGATATGAGTCATGGTCATGTGACTCCGTTAATTTAACAGCTGCTAAAGATGTTATTTCTCAAGAAAATCCTTTAACTTATTTTATTCTTAAACTTAAATCGCTAATGTGAACCTTATTCACACCTTTAATTCTTCTATTATTCCTGAGTCACTGGCTCCATTATTGAGAGTTATCTATTTGTCACTAGAAAAAATCCTAAATCTCTAATGCACTTTTTAACATTAGCTCTCCTGTACTTGTTACCATTAGCCATTCTTGAACATTTAATAGTAATCCCTTCAAAAAGTATGCACTTGTGCCATTTCTCATATCCATGATATGAGCACTTCAAGAGTAGCTCGGTAAATTGCTCTCATACTTCAAAACATTACTCATTTTCTCTTTAAGTGAACTCTAAAATTTTCTTGTGAATAGAACTAGTTTTATGCAATGGGAAGTATTTATTTAAAAATTTTGTTACCATTTGTTCCCATGATGTAATGCTATTAACAGGTAATGTATTGAACCATAAACGAGCTCTATCTTTTAATAAAAATTAGAATAATCTAAGTTTAACATCATCATCTAAAATAATTCTCATATTTAATAGTTTAATAAACAGTATGAAAATCATTTAAATGATTATATGGATCTTTATTTTCTAGGCCATAGAATATTGGGAGCTAATTTAACACACTAAGTTTTAATCCGAAACTTTTAGCAGCTGTATTTGGATTTCTTATGCATGATGTGCTTAAGTTAGCTAAGGGACTGAAATAGTTTTTAAATGGTCTCTCTTATGGTGGTTCTTAATGTTGAAAATCCATTTTAATTTTATCTTTAACGTGTTTGTGTGTGCAAAGTATTTTTTCTAATTCTAAGTCTATAAGCTCAAAATTAGGTAATTGTAACATTCAATCGTACATAAAAAAAATTATAATAAAAAAATAAAAAATACAACAAAAAATGAGAATAAAATTAATAAAAATAAAGAAGAGAAAGAAATTACGATACTAACCTTATCATGTTGTTGTCATTTTACTATAAAAATAAACTGAAGTGCTAAAAAAATACAAGAAATAGATTAACTAAAAATAAAATAACAAGATAAATTATAACAAAAAATAACGTAAAATTTAAATTACAGAAATATAAAGAAGAGAAATAGAAAAGAAATTAACAGTCTACTTTTTAAAAAATTTTATTTTTTAATAACAATTTTAAAAGACAACAACTAAAAATAATTACTTGAAAAAATTAGTTCCATAAATTAATTGAAATAAATTAACATGATAAAATAAAAAATTAGTCATAAAAATAACTTAAAAATTAAATTACAAAAATTTAAGGAAATTATAAAGAAATTAAATTACAAAAATAAAAAAAAATTAAATTACAAAAAAATTAATAAGAAAAAAATACAAGAAAATTAAAAAATTACAAAAGCTAATTCAACGAATTAAAATAACTTACTTCCCTTACAACAGCGCCAAAAACTTATTATGCAAATTTTATTAAACTCACAAGTATATGAATTTATTGTAGAATAGATTAATGGTGACAAATGTCAAGGTGGATTTTAATTATATGTTGAATTAATTTTCTGAGTGGTTGAAATTATTACAAAAATAATTTAATTTATCTTAAAATTTAAATTGGAATAGCGGGAAATAAATTAAAATGATAACTATTAAATGAAAATGCTCGAGTATCTAGATCCGTATCAACATACACCATGAGCTTAATTTTTCTTATTAGTACTAATTAAATTATGAAGGGAATATGTGCTCCTCATGAACCACACTCTAATTAATATGGTGTTAAGGGCTTATCATGCCAAAAAGTAATAATTTTGTTATTACTATCTGTCAATGAAAAATCAAAATATTTATAGAAATTAAAGAGGAAGTGAAAATAAATTACCAGATTTAGCGCATGGAATATGTTTAGACTTCACCTTCAATCCAAGCTTAAAAGAAAATTAGTTACTCATATTTGAACTAGGGATAAAATGAGAATTTTATTATTATGTGTAGAAAATACAAGGTAGAGAAAGAATTAAAGAAAATGGAGCTCAAAAATGAACTCAAAGGTGTCAAATTATGGGAAAAAACCCTCCTTTTATAAATACAACGAGTAAATCATTGCCATCGGATTAAAATAATTTGAACGCACAAGATTACACCGCATGGTAAGTTTTGATTAGATTGAACACATCATCAAGGCTATTATCCCATGTATATGCATGTACCATACGAATATTTTTTCTGATCCACTAACTTACTAATACAGGATTGCAACATAACATTGGTCAATGCCACATAAGCAGTCAAAACCACATCTTTCCTCTAATCAAATACTATCACATCATTGGTTAGTCCCACATCATCGATGAATGCCACGTCATCGTACAGTATATATGAACATTGTTATAAACAGGACCATGCATGGTACCGTACATGTGAACAGTGGCTTTTATACTTTTATTAACCTCTTAGGTTTTTTATCGTTCTGAGTTCAGCTTTGTTGTCCGTTTTGTCATCCAATATCTTATTTTTTATGAAATAACCATTATGCCCCTAAGATACATAAAATAATTAATTATAATAAAATACATATAATTAAAATCATAAGAAATTTAAATATATAAAAACAAGAGCGTTAGTGGAACTTAGAGTGTAAAATGATAAATATCTCCTTTATAAATATATATTTTGTAACATATAATAAAAAACATACAATGACAGCTGACAAGGGATTAGTAGTTGGATAAATGAACATAAAAGCAAGAAAGTTTGAAAGGCAGGAAACTAATGCAGCAACTAAAAAAGGGATTTACATTCAATTAGGTCAACAAAAATGGCAGAAGAAGAAATAGGCCAGCAAGATTTGCACAAAGCAGATGAGATTAGTGGCCCGAAAGAATGAAAAAGCAAAGGGTAGAAAATGGAAACTTCAACCAATAATAGGGACTAAAAAGGAAGTAGAAGTTTGGCTAACTTTTTTAAAAGGCTCACTAAAGAAACAATGAGTTCAAGTTCGCAAAGTAAGAAAGTAAGTAAAGAAAGTCCAAATATTACATAGGTGAATCAAACTCAAATTCCATCATCATCTACTAAACTGAAGCTAGTATATAAAGATGTAGCACATAAGGCTATGGAACTTTAGATGGCTAGTTTGAATAAGTTATTGGTAGAGGCTGAAAATCAGCCTGCTGATAGTCATAAATATCATCAACTGGAACGTCTAAGGTTTAGGAAATTCTCGAACGTGCCTTGCCATTAAATAAATTCTCTATCTACGTAGGCCTTAATTTTAAACAAGTTTATAAAGTGTGTAGGGAACTTGGTATTGAGAATTATTTAGCAGTGGATTCTAAAGGAAAAAGTACAGGCTTAGCTATGCTGTGCAATTCTAAGATTATAGTTCAAATAACATCATACAACAACCATCATATAGATGCTGAAATTCAGAATGAAAATAGGTAAAGATGGAGATGCACTAGCATATATGGTCATCCTAAAGCCAATTTAAAGAAGGATACCTAGACTTTATTGAAAAGGTTGGCAAGTTTGTCGGTGATTTTGTTTTGGGATTTTAATGAAATTCTGAAGTTGGATGAGAAAAGTATGGGTTTAAATAAAAATACTAAGATGGTTGTTGAATTTAGGGATTCTGTCAAAGATTGTAAGCTCATGGATATAGGATGTAGGGGACACCCTTTCACTCGGTTTAATGGGCGCTTTAAACCTCATTATATGGAGGAGAGATTGGATAGATTCATGTGCAACCATAAATAGAAGGCTGAATTTTATGACTAGTCAGCAACAAATCTTGTACACTGGGAATCAGACCATTGCTCAATTATGATGATAGTCTAAAATAGGTAGAGAAGTCAAAAATATGAAAAGAGAAATTTCACTAGAATCTACTATGAAGATATATGGAGTTTCTATAAAGAATGCAAAAAATTATAAAGAGAGAGTGGTTTAATTAGGAAGATGGAAGTGAAGACAATCCTGTTTAAATTTTTAAAAAGGTTACAAAAAGCTCTATGACAAGTTTGATGATATAGAGCAAGGATGAGTTTAATGGCAAAGAAAAAAAGCTGAAGAACTTAATAAAGAAGTTAGATAGAGCAAAGCAAAGTAATAATTAGTACAATGATGGTAATGAAATAAGAATGCTTGAGAGACAAATCCAAAAGTTGTTGATTGATGAAGAGGTGTATTAAAAGCAAAGATCCAGGGCTGATTAGCTAAAAGAGATGGACAAAAATACAAAAATTTTTCATTACAAAGCTACTGAAAGGAATAGGAAAAACAAAATTGAGGGTGTAGAAGACAATTTTGGGCAATGGATGAGAGATGATGGAAGAGTAGAAACAGCTTTTGTGAATACTTTCAAAACCTCTTCACCACCTCCAACCCAAGTCAGAATTACATTATTGCACCCTCCAAGGAATGCCATCGAAGATTACCACAAAGATGAATAGCCATTTAGACCAGCCTTTTATTGGTGAAAAATCATAATTTTTCTCATAAAAAAATATTTTTAGGATTGATCACATATAATATATAAGAAATTCGTAATTTAGAAAATCATACCTCGATAATATGAGAAGATGAACAATAAGAAGTGACAAATCCTTGTCACCAAACGATCTTTCAGGCTATGACTCAAGCTTGATCTACACCGAACGTGTGGGTGTTCGTTTTACTAATCCTAAAAACCATTGACTTCCTTTTTATTAGTGTTTTTATCAAAAGCCGTCTCTTTTTTTTTTTAGAGAAAAGAATACTTATATAATATTTTCTTGTAAAATCCTAACATGTGTTTTCTTTTCCTTTTATAATTCAAAATATTAAATATTTTGAATTTAATATATTATATCTCTCTACTTATGTAAAGGTAGAAATAATGTGTAGAGACAAAATAACACAAGGCCTATTTACACATAAATATAACACATAGGGTCTTAACAAATATTATAATTAGATTTATCACTTAATATGCCAGTTTTCATATTTTTGGGTCTAGTAATGGTGTAGTCAATTAAATGAGCTAACATGAAGATCATTTGGGAACATACAATAGTGAATACAATAATTAAGCCTGTAATTAAACTAATTTAATTATTTAATTCTAATTCTACTCCACTATAAGATTGGAATTGACCTCCATAATTATATGCTCGAATAATAATTCGTACCAAGCGACATTGTTCTCTTCACTACACAATCCTTTGTATCACATCATTAATTCAATTGATATCTCAACTGTCCAATCAATGTAATAATATCTTATTCCTTGATCTTTAGTGATTTTCTCTAATGATTATTTTTAACATATTAAATATGTCGGTACACTCTAACCAGAGATTCTATGATCAAGTATCGAAATCTATCAAGAGATGTGTTGTATAAATTCAATATTGTTAATCTATAATTTCAATATTTATAATTACTCCCACTAAGATATCGGATAATTTTGACTACAAGTATGTGTGGTGCCCATTAGTAACTCAAATGGAATGACAACTATAATCATGAAATTATAACTAACTTAAAATTAAGATTACAATAAAATCAATACCATGAGATTTAATAAGTTTGACAGTTATTATAAAGTTAATTAAATCTCATATATGATCCTATTTAATATAGGCGTACTATATTAATAAATTCATACATGATTAAGATAAATCATTCAATGAATTTATTACAGTTTATATTTAAATAAAATGTCTAACTTTATTTATCAACTGTAAACTCAATTTATTAAATCATAAGATAACTTGTATTTATATCTTTTGTGAATTCATATAATGATCACATAAATACATATAATATGATTAAAAAGACTTTATTCAAAAAAATAATGCAAATAAGATATTCGAATAAAATACTTCAATTATTTTATTAATTGGAAAAATATTTATTACAATTAAATAAACCTATATGCTTTTAAAGAGTATATTTTTCCAACACCTTTAACAACGAAAGAAATCACAACTGCTTTATTTCAAATGTACCCAACAAAAGCCTTTGAACTGAATGGATGACTAGCTACATTCTTTCCAAAGCATTGGGATGTAATCCAAGATGGAGTTATCTAGACATGTCTGCATGTTCTCAACGATCAAGGTACAACAGCTCCCTTGAATCAAGTATATATTGCTCTCATTCCTAAATTTGCCAAGCCTATAAAAACTATTGAATTTAGACCTATTAGTCTATGTAATGTCATATATAAAATTATAGCTAAGACTTTTGTTAATAGGCTAAAATTGATTCTCCACCAAATTATTTCTCCAACTCAAAGTGCATTCATAACTAATTGGTTAATCACAAACAACATTATTATTGAATATGAACCCTTAGGCTTAGCAAGGGGAAGAAAAATGGTTGGGTAGCTTTAAAGCTTGACATTAGTAATGCTTATGATAGAGTGGAATGGGCTTTTCTAAGGCAAGCCATGGCGAAGTTAGGCTTTTTTAGAAAATGAATGGATTTGATAATGAACTGTGTCACTACTCCCATATTCTATATTCTGATAAATGGCATTGCTAAAGGATTAATTCAACCCGAAAGACGTCTTCACAAGGATGATTGTTATCACCATATCTGTTCATCATATGTGTAGAAGTCTTTTCAAATCTTTTGCTGCAGGCAGAAAGGCAGGGCCGGATTCATGGGCTAAGATTCTCTAGTGACATAACCATTTCCCATCTTCTTTTTGCTAACGATAGTCTGGTCAATTTTCAACTGTTATATTGCTGCATCAAGCTAGGTTTTAATTATGAAAAATCATCAATGTTTTTTAGTGGTCAGACTTATGGAGGGACAAATCACAGCAATCAAGAACATATTCGAGCTCAATGGGGTATCAATGCATGATAAATATTTGGGGTTGCCTTCTGTGATAAGAAGGTAGAAAACAAGTTTCTTTAATGATATCAAGCTTAAAGTCCTGAGTCAGATATCTAGTTGGCATCAAAAAAAATTTTCTAATAGAGGCAAAGAAGTTTTGATAAAAGCTATAGCCCAAGCTATTCCTGCATATGTAATGAGTGTGTTCAAAATTCCTATGGGGCTGTGTAATGAAATTTAAATAAGAATGGCAAGATTTTGGTGGGGGTCAAAAGAGGATAGAAAAGGATTGCACTGGATAAAATGAGAGAAAATGAGATATGCAAAGTATAAAGGAGGCATGGGATTCAGAGACATATCTAGCTTTAATCAAGCTTTGGTTGCAAAACAAGGATGGAGGCTGATTCAATATCCTGATTCCTTGGTGGGATGAAGCACTAATTCAACAAAATTTCACTACAGATGATGCTGAAGTTATCATGAGAATTTCTTTACCCAGTGAGCCCAAAGATGATAAGGTGCTTTGGCATTATGACAAGAAGGGGAATTACTCTGTTAAAAGTGGGTACCAATTAGCTCTCATGATCAAATTTCCTGACATTCCCAGCTGCTCAACCCTAGACTCCCAAGATTGGCAAAAAATATGGAAGTTAGAGATTCCTGAGGAGGTAAAAATTTTTTTATGGAGGGCTTCATAAAATTTGCTGCCAATTATGGAAAATTTTATGCAAAAGGAAGATGATGCAGGATCATATCTGTCAAATATGTAAGAAGGAGCTGGAAAATATTCCCCATGTTCTGTTGGATTGCAAACTAGCCAAGAAAATATAGAGGCATACACAGATTGCTGTAGAAGTTCAAAATGAAAATAGGCAGGATCCGTTGAGCATGTTGCAGAGCTTGTCAAAAAGGTTAACAATCAGGGAGATGGAGCTGGTGTCTTTGGTATGTTGAGGAGTGTGGAATGCGAAGAACAAATTTATTTATGAAAGGAAGAAGCCAGATCCTACCATATCGATAGCTAAGATTTTGGCAATCATGGAAGCTTATCAGAGAGTCAAACAACCTGAACAGCAGTTGCAAATCAAGCAAAGAAGATCCGAACAAACAAATCAATGGGAACCTGTACTTAAAGGTTGGTATAAAATCAATGTGGATGCAGCTATTCATAAAAAACAGCAAGTTGCAGGTCTTGGGGCTGTAATCAAAGACTCATCTAAGAAGGTTGTAGCAGCGGCTGTTAGGTGTATCAAAATTTCAGGGTGACACTTCTTTTGCAGAAGTTGAAGCAGCCAAATGGGGTTTACATGTAGCTCAAACTGCTAGCCTTTCATCAGTAATCATTGAATCTGACTATCTGGAGTTGGTTGTGCTAGTTAATAATAGGAAAAGCAGCAGGACTGAAATTTGTTGGCCTGTTTTTGATATAATCAGCAGCAGCAGGAAAAGCTTCGAAATAGTTAAATGTCAACATGCTCATAGGTCATGTAATGATATTGCTCATAACTTAGCTAAGAAAGTGATAAGATGTGGTAAAAATGAAATTTGGCTGGAAAACTTCCCAACTGATGTGCTGTTTTGATTTCGGTTGAATGGCAGAAAGTTTCTCTTTCTTTCAAAAAAAAATATATATACTGGACATTGATATATTGGACTGCACAGACAAACTATCTAATCATCTATGGCCTGTATTATTGGAAGACCCTTTTTTTTGGGTAATTCTCTGATAGTACTTGAATTGATAAATTTTTAAAGTTTGGGATTGGGGAAAGTGATATATAATTAATAATTATCCTACAATTAAGATTTTTTTTTCACAAATTCTATATTTGACAACCTTAATATTAAAGACCTATAGGTAGCAACATTGGCTAATTGTTAATTCATTCATTATTATTTTTAATTTAAAATTAATTTTTTATCTTTATAATTTAAAAAATGAATTTAATTATTTAATGTTAAAAAGTTTCTTATACTCTTTTCTACAAAGAAAATTATTATATTTATTAGTTCACTTTTGAAGTGAAAAAAATCATTAAAATAATGGTTATAATGGAAGTTTAAAAAAACCTTTATTTTTTTCTGGGGGAGAGGGAATTTTTTATGGTCCCATTGATTATTATTGAAATTTAAGATATAGTTAGAGATTGATCTAATTTTAACTCTTTTATACTTATTTGAGTGTTAAAGTTTCTGAATATAAGGAAATCTCATATAAAAATTTCATCTAAGGCTATAGTACCCCCATTGATTATTATTGAAATTTAAGATATAATTAGAGACTGATCCGATTTTAACTCTTTTATACTTATTTGAGTGTTGAAGTTGTTGGATGTAAGAAAATCTCGTACAAAAATTTTATCTAAGGCTATAGTACCCTAGAACTGGCCCTATTGGGTTAATCACTTAATTGAACGTTTCAACAAACTTCCGAGTTGATTGTCCATTCGGTAAACTTTGGTTGTCACTGACTTTGATTTTTTTGTAAATAAATTCAATAAAAAAATGGCCAGAGAATCAATATTTTCTAAAAAGAAGATCACAATAGAATATAATGAATCTAAAGGTGAGATTATCAAAACTTTCTAAGACAAGAACACAATAAGAAATAGATGAATCTTTACATTGAAATCTAGTGTCATCTATGATAATGATTTTTATTGTAGGTGACAGTGAAGACAGCTTATTAATTAAATGATAATTGTCAAAAGTGGGCTTCAGGAAAGTAGTTTGAAGATTTTGCCTGCGACAACAAATTCTTCAATGTACATTAATCAATAGCTGGGCTTTCTTTTTTCTTAACAGGGCTGCTATTTCCCCCGAGTCAAATCCCGAGTTAAACCTTAAAGATACCATAAACGACGTCGTTATGGGCAAGACTAATTTCAACAAATGTTTCGGTCAAAACGGTGTCGTTCTCCTTCGAGTTTTAGATTTCCTGCCGCCTGCCATTCTCCTTCAACAAACTCCGTTTTTGCTGCAATTTATCTGACGATATCTCAAATCGCTGTTCTCCCTCAATCCTTTTCAATTGCTCACTGTCATTCTCCTTCAACAAACTCTTTTGTGGTTATTCGAAGTACGGTACATTGGTTCGTTTCAAATGGAGCTCTAGTCGAAGCACAGTACCCTGGTTCATTCTGCTTCAACAAACTCCTTGAATCCTTTTAACCTTGTGCATGTTCCCTGTGGTACCCTAAGTACAGAATCTTGAGCTTGTTCGTTTCAATTTGTACGTGGGCTTTAGCATAAGGTAACTTATCCGAGAACTCGAGGGAGGGATGGTGGCTGAGATGCAGAGCTATCGGTGTAGTCCGCAGTTTGTGATGGGCTGATTGAGGCTAAGAGATCGAGAACTCGAGGGAGGGATGATGGCTGAGATTGCAGATTGGTTGTGTGTGATGGTGGGGCTGAGAGGCTGTGTGTGATGGTGAGCTATGACTAAAATGATTAGGGTTGAGAGGTTGTGTGTTTCAATTTGATGAGTTTTTGTTAAAATATAAACGGTGCGTTTTATTTCGGGAGCAATTGAGAAAGAGAGTCGGGTAAATAGCTTTTTTATTTTCTTTAATTGTTCTTGGTCCGCATTCGTTGCCACAGTGATATAATCTACAGATTTTATCTTTTATCCCGTGTATTCATTGGATTATCGATTTTGTCTTTTATCCCATCTAATGGCTTAAATTCATCAGTGAATAATTGAAGCAACCGATTGCTTTAAGTTATTATAAAAAATAATATTTAATTAATAAAGATCCATTATTATTCGAGTCCGCGTTTTATTTACTTTGAGTGGGCTTGAACGAAATGTTATCCAGGATCGATAATCAAGTTCTTATTATTCAGTTCTTATTTTTCCATGAGAAATTTTGATAATCGAAATCTCTTCTCAATGGAATCACAATCATATCAGGTTGAAGTAGTCCTAAATAACGTCAGATAATTTAAACATGAATACAATTTTATATCAAGTGATTGCAACGTGTATTAGGTGGAAGTAAAACTTTAAGAATTAGGCATACCTCATTATCTGAAAGAAAGAGTGGAAACATGTGTTTTCGATCTGGTGATGAGGCATTGAATCAGACACAATAGGTAACTCGTTACAAGAAATTGTTAAATTTATTTGAAAGATTTAATAGTTGTGATTAGCGCAGGAGAGGGGTTATGTTTATGTGTTAGAAAGAGAGAATGCAAGAAAAATGAGTTTTATTTCATTGTGACAAGCACATAATTGAAGAAACACGAGGCAATTAATTTCTTGGAGAAGAAATTGAAGAATGGTCATGAATTTAGGTTTCAATAAATTGTGAATGTAAATATTGTTGAGTGTTAGAAAGTGTATATTTATAAAGGAGAAAATCATCATTTTACACTTTAAATCTCACTAACATTGCTACTTTTATTTATTTAAGTATTTTGTTATTTAATTATATGTGTTTTATTATAATTGTGTATTTTATGTATTTTAGGGGTATCATAATCGTTTCACAATAAACGAGTGATCGAAAAAAAACGGACGTCGTATTTGGGCCGGACGGTCGGCCTTAAAAAGAAAGCGTTAAAGGAAAAAGTCATTGCTCACACATACTGATCGTTTCATACGTGCATCGCTTCACGATCTTTTTCACGCATCGCTCATGATATACGGACCGATGATGTGGCAACTACCTACGACGTGGCGATGATCGATTCGGCGAATTATGTGGATTGATTTGCTTATGTGGCATTGACCGACGACGTGGCGTTGACCGATGATGTGTCATGATCTTATTGGACTAAATTTCTTGTCATCGTAGATCGATGACGTGGCGATCTCATTGGAGTAGAAATCGGGTGTACAATACATGCGCTTACATGGGATTATTTACTATTCGCGCGGCGTTCTTGTATAAATGTTGATTTGTTGATTGCTGATTGCTGATGATGACGCGCGCAATCCTCGAAAGCATCCGAATTGTTTTTAATCCGAGGTGGTCACGATTCACTCAATGTATCTATAAAAAGGGCTCTCCCCCTAATTTGAACCCCGAATTCATTTTTAAGCTTAGATTTAAAATTCCTTCTCTTTCTTGTAGTTTCTTTGTATTTTAATAAAATTTCCTTTTTATCCTTAGTTAAAGTATAAGTAAATAATTTCTTTTCAGCTTGGTTGAAGGTGAAATCTCAGCGTCAACATGTTCCAGGGCTTAATTTGGTAAATTTACTTTCTTTCCCCTCTAATATTTGTGGTTGTTTTGACTTTTTCATTACAAATAATAATAATAATAATCTTGTCTTGTCAATTCTCTGTTACTGTTATCCCCAAGACCCTAAAGACTCTGAGTTGTTATTATTTAGCGACGATAAGTTCTCATGACCATACTTATTGGAGAGTGGTTAATGGTGTGGAATCCCCCTTATGATTTAATTTAATTGGTATTAATATAGAATATTTAGCGTGGAAAGCGTGTTGATGCGGATCCTGATCTCAATCTTTATTATAACAAGTTTTATTTTTAATCATTCCCGCCATTTTAATTCAACAATTTAGAATGAAAAATTATTATAATTTAATTTTCCCAATTAAAAAAAAATTAATTCCGCACATAATTAAAATCAACCTCCTCGTGGGATCGACACACAATCACCATTAATCTATTCTACAAGATTCGTGTGACTTTGCGAGTTATTAAAAATTCTTGACAACAAGTTTTTGGCGCCGTGGCCGGGGAGTTAAGTTATTTTAATTTGTACAATTAATTTTTTTTTTGTTTTCTTATATATTTTTTTCTTATAAAAAAAATAATTTTATAATTTAATTTTTGTAATTTAAATTTTTGCAATTTAATTTCTAATTTAATTTACTGTAATTTACATTCTTTTAATTTAATTTTATTGTGTGATTTCTTTAAATTTCTCGTACTTTAATTTTTCTTTCTTTTCTTTTTAATTTGTTTTGTTTATCTTGTAATTAATTTTAATTTATTCGTAGAATTAATTCATAAAATTAGTTTTTTTTAAGTAATTTTTTTTTGCTTTCCTTAAAAATTAAAAAATTAAAAAAATATATAAAAAAAAATTAAAAAAAAAGTGAATCTGTAATTTAATTTTTGTAATTTAAATTTCTTTAAATTTTAATAATTTAATTTCTTTGCAATTTCTTTAAATTTCAATAATTTAATTTCTTTGTAATTTCTTTAAATTTCTATAATTTAATTTCTGAGTTATTTTTCCTTGTAATTTTTATTTATTCTGTTAATTTATTATTCCATAGAATGAAATTTTTTTTGAAGTAATTTTTTTTTCTGTAATTTAATTTTGTTTCTTTTTCTCTTCTTTATATTTCTGTAATTTAATTTTTTATTTTTCATTGTAATTTATCTTTTTATTTTATTTTTTTTAGTTAATCTATTTCTGGTATTTTCTTTTTAGCACTTGAAACAGTGTATATTCATCAGAAGGTTATATGAATAACTTCACAGTTAGTATTGTAATTTCTCTCTCTCTTTATTTTTGTTTGTTTTATTTTCATTAATTTTCATTTATTTTATTATTTGCGTATGCATACTGGAAGGTCATTATCACCTAATCTTGAACCTTTAGACTTGATTTGGAAAAAACACTTCGCACTCACAAACACACTGTTTTTTTTAAAAGAAATTTGAAATGGATTTGAACATCAAAGAACTGGAACCACAAGAGAGCGCCATTTAAGGATTATTTTAGTCCTTTTAATTAATTTGAAAGACATCACGCATAATAAGCGTACCCAAACGTAGGCTTTGGAGTTTTGAATTAAAACCTAGTGTCTTCAAATTGTCTCCCACATTCTATGGCGCAGAAAATGAGACCCATATAATCATCCTGAATGATTTTAAATGCTTATTTGTCAAAACTTTTAAATACGAGAATTTTTCAGGATGATGATGTCAAGCTTAGATTATTCCCATTTTCATTAAAAGATAGAGCTTGTTCATGGTTTAATACAACGATCGCTAATAGCATTACATCATGAACAAATGGTAACTAAATTTTTAAATAAATATTTCCCAAGTTCATAAAACCAATGCTTATTCGCAGGAAATTTGAGTTTACTCAAAGAGACGACGAGCAATTTTTTGAAGCATGGGAGAGATTTAATGGGCTACTCTTGAAGTGTCCACATCATGGGTACGAGAAATGGCACCAATGCCAATATTTTTTAGAGGGATTATTGCCACATATGCAAGAATGGCTAATGGCAACCAGTGGAGGAGAGTTAATGTCCAAAAGCGCATCAGAGATTTGGGAATTCTTCCAACGGCAATCGGATAATTCTCAACAACGGAGTCGATCACTCAGAAATACCAGGAGAATTAAGGGAGTGAATGAGGTTAATATTGACGAGTCAAGCTCAGGAATTAAAGAAGTCAAAGAGATGGTTGAAGGCCTTGCTCGACAAATAGCATCTTTGACAACCGCTAAATCAACAGAGCCGCATGACCATGACTCATATTCAGATCAAGCCAATGCCATAGGTATCATGAGAAAACCATCAAGCTACAACCCCTACTCCAACACATATAACCCTGGATGGAGAGACCACCCCAATTTTTCATGGTCTCAAGGATTTCAACAAAACGGACCATCAGTTCCACCTCCACCAATGCAACCAGTTCCTCAAATGTCTCAAGCCTCTCAACCACCATTTAGACCATACAATCAGAACCCAAACCATTCTCAACCTAAACCATGGGAGGAGACATCCCAAAATTTCAGAAATCTTACTAACTCCAAGATCGAGCAACAGAACCGCACCATTGATGAGTTACGAAATGAGATGAGAGCGGGCTTCAACTCACAGGCCCAATCAATTTCTAACCTTGAGAAAATGGTGGGACAACTTGCCTCTTTCAGATTCAAACTTTGGCCATGACCGTTGAAAAGGCAAATTCCCAAGTCAACCAAAGGCCCAATCCTAAAGCGGTGAATGAAGCAAGTTCTAGTTCACCACAAAGAAGACATGGGAGGTCAAAGCAAAGTGATGACCTTGCGAAAAGGAAAAGAAGTCGACAACAAAGTGGAGATGCCAAAATCAACTCAGATTGTACATGTGAACACCGAGGAATCATCATCGAGAGAGAAAGAGGAAACCAACCCACGAGAATATGTTCCTAAAGCTCCATTTCCTCAAAGGTTAGCTAAAGGGAAGAAAGGAAAATCCACAGTGTGAGATTCTTGAAATCTTCAAACAGGTAAGTGTTAACATCCCTTTACTTGAAGCTATAAAACAAGTGCCATCATATGCCAAGTTTCTTAAAGACCTTTGTACTAAAAAGAGAAACATTCATGTTCGAGAAAAAGGCCTTTCTAACGAAAAATATTAGTTCTATACTCCAACATAAAATGCCTCTAAAATGTAAAGATCCGGCTCCCCACTATCTCATGTAGTATAGGGAACCACACAATTGAGAATGCTTTGTTGGATTTAGGAGCTAGTGTAAATCTGTTGCCTTACTCGTATTTGTGAAACTTGGGTGGGGCGAATTACACCTAACTCCGGTGGTGTTACGACTTGCGGATCGATCTATGAAAATACCACGTGGTATTGTGGAGGACGTCTTATCCAGGTAGATAAGTTTTATTTTCCTGTTGATTTCATTGTAATTGACACTCAACCAAAGGCAAGATTCAAGGAAGCATATCCCCATTATCTTGGGTCGTCCATTTTTGGCAACTGCCGATGCTCACATTCAATGCAGGACTGGAAATATGCAGTTGTCATTTGGCAATATGACCATGGAACTAAATATTTTTAACATTGCCAAACAACCTTACAGTACTGATGATGAAATTGTAGATGTGGATTCAATTAATGAATTGGTTTATCATACATCTCCTTTAAACCTTAGTGATGACCCTTTACTGACATGTTTAACTCACTTTGGTTTGGATTTTAATATTGACAGATCAATTGATGAGGTTAATGCCTTATTGGATTCATCGCCATGCATGGACATTGATAAGTGGAAGACAAGGATAGAACAATTGGCACCATTAAAAGAAAATCTCATTCCATCATCAGAATCACCACTAGAAATTGAGCTCAAACCTTCACCCGACCCTTTGAATTCTACATTCTTGGAGGAAGAAGAAATATTGTCAGAAATCATCCCATCCTCTCCTAATTACAAACAAAAGAACACAGACATCATTGACCCCATTTTTGGTTCAAAAAGGAGGATACAACTGGCAAAACCAGAGGAGATTCGTAACAACAAAAATGCTAAGGACTACAAAAAGCGAATGAAAATCCTCCGTGACAAGCGAAGCATTGGAAAATCTTTCACACCAGGTCAGAAAGTATTTTCTTTCAATTCTCAATGGCACGTTTCTCCAAGAATGGTGTCTGATAACAGAGAAGATAAGATTCAATTCATTAAGGATGGCTTGCATAAGGAGTCATTAGATGATATCCTTTTGTCTCTTGAAACGCATCCCAGTGAATACGTCCAAAATGCAATACTCCAATTATGGCCATTATTTCAGAAAGAATGTGCAAACTATAGTCTCGGGAATCTGACTATAAAAGACCACTTTGCCAGTTTGTAAGAAAACTGGATGGGAAGCCTATCCTCGACCCATAGAGGGCGTTCAAGCCGTTTCTGGACGTAAAACCAGAGGAAGATGTGAGCCACAGTCGCAACTACTTATTAATATTTTCTTCTGTATTGCAATGCCCAGGTGATATCTTCTAATCTCTACTTCTTTCCTTTAAAACATTGAGGACAATGTTTCGTTCTGGTTGGGGGGAGGGAATAGCTGATAATTTCTCCTTTATAAATATATATTTTCAAGTTTTTAAAGTCGAAGATGGCTGAATATGGAGTGTAGTAACTCTAGAAACGCATCTCCTTTTGTAAAAAAAATAAAAAAATAAAAAAAAAATTAAAAACAAAAAAAAATTAAAAAAAAAATTCATTTTTCTTTAATTTTTCTGCATGTATGTTTTCTTTTTATGTTTAGAATAGGTTGGGGGGAAATAATTCTATTTAAAAAAAAAAATTTGTGAGTTCTTGATATTGGATGATATGATGACTTTTGAATTTTAGTATTTGTATTATCTTTGGTCTTAAGTAATATTACACTATGTTTACTATTCTATATGTTGATGTTGGAGACAAATATGACAAATATGTCATAATAAATTCCAAGTGAGTTTTTGAGCCTATTAATTTTTCTTGGAGAGTAACCCTTTTTGCCCATTCTTCATGTAGCTTAGCAGTTTATTATTTCATACATGATCTCTAGATTTTCTTTGAGTCAACCCTTTAAAAAAAAAAAAAAGTGTGTGTTACTGCATCTAAATGTCCACTTAATTAGTAGATATGGAAGATTATTTAGAGTCCTAAAAGATGATGGAAGGCCATTTTTGACCCGTTTGAGCCTTTCTAGCCATCCCTATTATTTAATATCCATAGTTACCCCTTTTGAGCCTTTTATTTTAAAAAAAAAAATCCTTTTCTTTATTAACTTATCATCCTAACCCACTCCAATTTGGAGTATTACCCGATATCATATAAGTTCCATCCACCTATTCATGTTTGAGAAAAAAATAAATAAATAATTATTTTGTTCAGTAAAGTTGTGCCATATAAAAAAAAAAGAAGAAAAGAAGAAAAAGAAAAAAAAAAAGATGTACAAAAGTAATAAATAAGCAAAATGTATCCTGTAAAAAGTTCTTTAATTTTTTCTCAAACATATATATTTTGTTTCCCTATTTTCCTTTCTTTGTTAACCATGTCCCTAGCCTACGTTACGTCCTAATAAAAGTCCTTTCTGATTTTAGGGAACTATAGTCTAACATAAAAGCTAGTTATATGGGTAATTAAGATGTAGTGATGCATAAATCAAAAAAAAAAAATGATGAATACATTGGGTTGACTAATACTTTATTTGAGATCGTACTATTTCTAAGCTATGGGCATATTTTTCATCTTGGTGAGAGTGTGTGATATTTCTTTATTATTTTCTCTCAATTTACCATTCATTGTAGTGACAAAAATTTTATTGGGATTAATTTCTTTGTGAGAGTGTCACTACAACCGGTGAGATTTTGGGGTTGGATATGTCTTTCTTGAAAGTAGCTTGATTACTATTACTACAACAAAAATATTCTGGACTGATACATATGGATGGTTGATGTGGGTGTGATATTCCTTTAGACTAGAGATAATGCTTAAACTTTTATTTGATTGTTATCATTAATCTGATTGAATAAACACGTGTGTTTAAAAAAAAAAAAAAAAAAAAAAGTTTTGAATTTTATCTTCGCTTTATTTTCTAGGGACTAGCAATAAGTTCTGTTGGGTGTGTGTTGTGTGTTAGAAAGTGTATATTTATAAAGGAGAAAATCATCATTTTACACTTTAAATCTCACTAACATTGCTACTTTTATTTATTTAAGTATTTTGTTATTTAATTATATGTGTTTTATTATAATTGTGTATTTTATGTATTTTAGGGGTATCATAATCGTTTCACAATAAACGAGTGATCGACAAAGAAAAGCGGACGTCATATTTGGACCCGGACGGTCGAAAACCTTAAGAAGAGCATTAAAGGAAAAAGTCACGTTCACACATACTGAGATCGTTTACGTTCATACGTGCATCGCTTCACGATCTTTTTCACGACACTCGTTTATGTATACGGACCGATGATGTGGCAACTACCTACGACGTGGCGATGCTCGATTCGACGAATTATGTGGATTGACCGCTTATGTGGCATTGACCGATGACGTGGCGTTGACCGATGATGTGTCATGATCTTATTGGACTAAATTTCTTATGTCTCGTAGATCGATGACGTGGCGAATCTCATTGGAGTAGAAATCGGGTACAATACATGCGCTTATATGGGATTATTTACTATTCAAAGCGGCGTTCTTTTTGTATAAATGTTGATTGTTGATCGTTTGATTGTGATCGCTGATGATGACGTGGCGCAATCCTGAGCATCCGAATTGTTTTTAATCCGATGGTCACGATTCACTCAATGTATCTATAAAAAGGGGGCTCTCCCCCCCTAATTTGGCAACCCCTGAATTCATTTCTAAGCTTAGATTTCTGAAATTCCTTCTCTTTCTTGTAGTTTCTTTGTATTTTAATAAAATTTCCTTTTTTATCCTTAGTTAAAGTATGAGTAGCTAATTTCTTTTCAAGCTTGGGTTGAAGGTGAAGTCTCAACATGTTCCATGGGCTTAATTTGGTAAATTTACTTTCTCTTCCCCTCTAATATTTGTGGTTGTTTTGACTTTTCGTCGACAAATAATAATAGTCTTGTCTAGTTACAGCCCTGGTTATACCGGCACCCTAGTACAAGGTTGTTATTATTTGGCACGATAAGCCCTTGGCACCATACTTATTGGAGAGTGGTTCATGAGGTGTGGAATCCCCCCTTATGATTTAATTGGTATTAATATAGAATATTTAGCCCATGGAGCATGTTGATGCGGATCCGGATACCCAAGTACTTTATTATAACAAGTTTTATTTTTAATCATTCCCGCCATTTTAATTCAACAATTTAGGACAAAATTATTATAATTTAATTATTCCCATTAGAAAGAAAATTAATTCCGCACATAATTAAAATCAACCTCCTCGTGGAATCGACACTCGTCACCATTAATCTATTCTACAATAGATTCGTGCGCTTGCGAGTTCATTAAAATTTGCACAACAAATATTTCATTATTTCAATAAGGATTATTTGGTTAAATTGCTAATTCATAAGGTGTTACTTGTATGGCATGTTATTATATGCTTGAGTTATTGTATGGTCTTTTGGTTGCCAATTATTTATTGAGGATATTAAGGTTATGAATTTCAATTTAGTTATGCTACCATACTACACCTAGTATAGACATGAATTGCTTGGTCATAAAAGCAACCGAATTCATGATGTTTGGGGACAAACCCTGTTGAAATGAAATGAATCTTAGGAAAAAAATTAGAATGTGTTGATAAGAACAATTAAATATCATTCAGATATTAATGGGTTATGAATAACAAGTCATGAATGTTTTACTGTTACACATTTTAGGTGGTAGTATGTTCAACTGTGTTTTACTAAAATATCATTTGTAGAGTCACATATTGTTATGTAAATGTTGATATATAGACCATAATTTTATTTGTTAAAATCAAAAGAGGGGAGAATAGTAGGAATGATTCATCATTTATCTGGTTTACAGGAATGAAGGTAAGAGCATATTAGAAGCAAAAATTATGCTATTAGAATGAGCTGCATATCGAGGCATGAAAGGTAATTAAACAATAGAAATATATAGTCATTATGGATTCGTAGGCCATTTGTAAGTTTATGAACTTTATGAATAAATAATATCAGAACATCAAGAGATAATAGGATTAATCGAAAATGACTTGAGTCAATTTCTATAGTGAAACTGTATGCTAAATGAAGATTGGAAATGGAAGTGCAGACATTAATGAATATGTGCGTTATATGGGAAATAAAATTTAGTGTACTGCAATAAGAAAGACATGGCAATAACGTTGATTAGTTTTTTTAAATTTTTTGCTTATGTAAAAGTGAAATAAAGGTGACATAATGAAAAGAGCCGTGGTATGAAAAAAAAACTAGTTAATTTGTTTTTGGTGCAATTTAGTTGACTTGAAAATTACTTATCAAATTTGAAATGCTAAGTGATTATAAGCTATGTGCTTATAACATTCTTTTCTTACTGCAGCTCTGATGGGGGGAACAGAAAATGCCATAGATCCAGTAGGTGTCGTGAAGGTCTTTTTAGAAGTGTTGAACCAATAGACATGGGTATGAGTAATGGAATAATGAATGTTAACCATGGTACCGAGTTTAGAAAGGTAGCATCCAAATCAACTAAGGGAAGACAATCTATTGACAAATTAAAGACACATGGTTGGTGCTGCAATTAGCCTGTCAATAATTAAAAGGGGAAGGAATGCAATGTAATAATTGAAGGTGAGAAAAGAAGCTATCTTTATAAGAGTAAGGAATTATATCCTCATGCAGACTGTGATGGTGTGGAAATCAATAATCACTATGCTGTAAAGGAGGCATGTAAAAGTGAACAACATATGGATTTACTCCATCTGGTAGATACTGTTACAAATACCCATGCAATTAGACAATCGACTGAAAACTTGCACAGTAATGTGGACACTGAGGTTGTTTGTTCATAAGAAAAGTTTAATTTTGATTGATTAACTTGTTTTATCTGTTAAATATTTATATATGTTTTAGGTGCATGAATTTGCAATGATTTTATGAAATAATTGTTGTAGGAATTGATGCTAATGTAAAAGCATTCTGCAGCTTCTGAAAGGTTATTGGTCATGACTATATGTAATCAAACGTGTGGCAGCTTTATCAATTGAGAGTTGCCATTGTTTAAAATATGCCCTGATAGAGGACGTTATCAGGTTGGACCATTTCTTATGCCAACACCTCTTGGTATTGACGAGGAGATTTCGATTAACTTTTGCATGGATGAAACTCTTAATAAAGGGTAAGGTAAATTTTATTTTGTTGAAGTAATAGAGTCATATGCATGAATTAATATGAATGAAAATTTTGAGAATGAAATATATATATATAGTTGTTAAAAATTCACGAATTAACATGAATTAATTGATTAAGTTGATGTATTAAAATAACTTCAGAGATGATGTTATGAATATCCCAGGGAGATGCTTTTTCAAACAAACTTCAATGGGTTTACTAGGAATGATATTATGTCTCTGTCTTCTAGAAGTATAATCAATCTAAAGGTACAATCGTAACTTCTATTAATACTTGTATTTACGGCGATATTATATATCGAAAGTTTTACCAATTTAAATATCGAGGCATATTGTATCGTTGAATTTGGTATTTCAATAATGAAGTTTATTGGCACTCTCTACAAGTCATAAACTATAATTTTTTGGTTGTATCTACTATATCGAAATTGCTATCTGCTAAAGTGACCGCAAACATTGGACAAAGTAATTTCAGTCTTTTTCTACCCGTTTATAATGCTGTAAGCAGTTTAATGATTTCTCTAGTGTTAATCTTTTCTGTTTATAATAAGTTAAAATATAAGTTGGTGTTTGCATCAGCGCAATGTATTTGTTTACATGCAAATGTTAGTGTATAAACACTGTACTTTTTATTGTATTTACAAGTCTAAGGAAAATTTAGTTTTGTCAAATATGTTGTTCGGTTAGTCTTTGTATTGGATACAAGTTTCGATTGGCATGTGATGACATAAATAACTATCAAGGGATGGTCAGATGCAGGATAATGTTGGTGGGGAGTTTAGCGACGCTAGTTTTATCGATGGACAGTTTATATAGGCTGATTTGTACACCAAGAATATTGGTTCTTGTCAAAAAGTGAGTTAAAGCATATCATCATTTTATAAAAATAATGTTTAAATAAACCTCTGTCATGAAGTAATGTTGTTTTTTTTTCTCTGTATATGAATAATGCTTTGTAGATTTTTGTCCCTGTGACCTATGGTCATGCACGCTGGTACATGCTGGTTTTAGTAATTTCTGAAATGCGAGTAGAGATATGGGACCCACTCCTAAGTGCAATGTGTATGCATTATAACATTGCACAATATAAACGAGTAGTAAGTACATTGTGTTGATTTTTTCCTCAAATGACTAGTCACTTAATAATTTGCAACACACTTGCACATGGATTTGGGAAAATGTTGATTGGTTGACACCACGTTGTTTTGGTTTTCTTTAAACTAATTTGCTTACTGATTTTTATTTTATAGCTAAGATTAATGGAGATGATGTTGGACAATGCTGGTTGAAATGTTTACTCTAGTAGGGTAAAGTTTAAGGATTTTTAAGTTCAATTTTGTACTAAGGATCTGAACATATGCAATGGATCTGATTGTGCACTATATGTAATGTTGATGATGGAGAGGCATTCCATGTGCTTATGCCTTAATAACGTAGAGATTCGATTATTTTTATGTTACATGCGACAAGACATGTATGTAATAAACTTATTTTTTCACTTAACGTTGAGACTTATGGATAGCCTTCTAATTAAAGCATGTGTTTATTCTGTTCAGGTAATAATCCACTCAGATGCAGAAAAGGCACGAATTGTCATAAAACTTGTCTCGTGTAGTTTAAATTTTTGGAAGGACAAGGTTCATTCAAGTCCTCATATGCATCAAAAGCGAATGAATGTTGTCAAACAATCACTTTGTAAAGCCATTGAGAAAAAACAGTTATGTTAGCTTCGCAGGTCCAAAAAAATGGGGCACGACCCTCGCCATCAGTTGATTTAGTTGGTATTTTGAAATATATATGTCATTAAGTGCCTTTAGAAGGCACATGACAAGAATAGCAACGACTAGCTCATAACGTTATAGTTTTAGAAGGCACATGACAAGAATAGCAACGTCTAGCTCATAACGTTATAGTTTACTAGAGCAGAGACTTGAAATTTTGAACTTCTTGTTTTGCTGTTGTTTTTACATACCGATTAACTAGCCATCTCAATATAGATAATAGAACTAAAATCTTTCTATATGCTTTTATTATAGTTTTAATGTATGGTATATATTAATTTCCTTAGCGTCTTGTGTTTCGACCAAATCATAAATTTTGAATTAGGTGGGAATTGCAGATATATATAGTTACAAACTGGCAATTGGCATGTACACCTTATGTTACCCTTTATGCCCTTATACCATGAGACTTACACATTCGTTCTATTATTCAAATTTATATAAAGGATGCCATACATATATGCTCTTGTATTTCGAGAAAGATGCCAACTAACTGTCACCATTATTTGATATAAGATCAGTGATAAGCATGACATTTGTCGAAATATTGAGCTTATTGTAATCGGTTGATTACAAATTAGGAGTAAACATGAACAAAAAAGGAGGACAAGCAAACATAACACCTGGACTTGATTTTCATTTAGATTAAATACTTTTACCATTCCAAATGTTACCATAGTTAGTTGGCGCAGATGATGAGGCTACAGTATGGCTTAAGTGTCCAGGATAAGAGTTTCTGTCCAGCGTTGGAATACTAGAGTCACTTTCTATACTAGTAGGAAAATGCTCTTTTAACCATGAATTCGACAAAGACCCAAGTGGCATATCGCGGTCTGGATTTGTCTGCGCTATATCTTTGTCTATATTGTGAGGGCGTTAAGTGGCCTATGCGTGACGAATTTGTTCTGTCAACCCTTTGTTGACCCAAGACATTTGTATAAGAGAAAATGCACTGGTTAGAACATTTGTCCAATGACTGGTTTTGTCCATTTCTTTGCTTGCACTTTCTCACATTATGTCCGGGTACACCACAACTGCTAGATTTTTGTTATGCAATTGTCCTATCTTTGGTCTCTTAATTAAACCCTTCGTTAGAACAATTTCTGGATCTTGCACAATACTCTTACTTCTTCGCTTAGGTTGCCCAGTTGGTTTGTCTTTATGGCACATTGCCTTCAAACTTAACGTCAGGTTATGTATATTATTAATTGCCACATTGTACGCAGTAACACTTGATGTCGCATATCTAAGTAAACTTCGGCAAGAAGCAAAAATAAGACCGACTCGAGCCTCTTCCGTCATGTAATGAGATGTGTTTAAACATGTATCTGATGAACTGTGCTCCTAATTCTTTGCATTTTTGGTCTATCTAGACAATACCATCAACCTCGAGATTTTAGTTATATTTTCAGCCTTCATGACAACAAATGAATGGGAGCATGGAATTCCCATTGTTTCCAAAAGCTTGCAGTTTCAGGATATGGCTTTTGTGACTTTGTTTACAATGACATAAGCCTCTTTTCTTGATACTCCAAAATGTCTTACCTAGTATGTTGTTGACATTACATCCTGGCCACATATTGAATGTTAGAAAGTGTATATTTATAAAGGAGAAAATTATCATTTTACACTTTAAGTCTCTCTAACATTACTACTTTTATTTATTTAAGTATTTTATTGTTTAATTATGTGTGTTTTATTATAATTATGTATTTTATTTATTTTAGGGGCATCACAATAAACGAGTGATCAGACAGTAAAACAGACGTTATATTTGGACTCAGGACGGTCGAAAATCTTAGGAGGAGCATAAAAGAAAAAATGTCACTATTCACATATATGATACTGTTCATACGTACGGCACTGTTCATGGTACTGTTCACAACACTATTCATATATACGGGCTGATGACGTGGCATTGACCGATGACGTGGCATTGACCGATGACGTGAAAACTACCTATGACGTGGCAGTATTTGATTGGACCTATTATGTGACATTGACTGCTTATGTGGCATTGACCGATGATGTGTCACGATCTTATTGGGTTAAATTTCTTATGTACTGTGGATTGATGACGTGACAGCATTTCAGTAGAGCAAAAATCGTATGTACGGTACATAGAGATACATAAGATTATTTACTATTCAAACAGCGTTACTGTGTAAAAAGTATTATTGTGCAAAAACGTGTTACTGTACAAATGGTGGCCAAATAGTGTTTGAACTGACGTGGCGCAATCCTGAGCGCCTCAATTGTTTTTAATCCGATGGTCACGATTCACTCAATGTATCTATAAAAAGGGGGCTCTCCCCCCTAATTTGATATCTCTAAATTCATTTCTATGCTTAGATTTTTGTAATTCTTTCTCATTCTTGTATTTTCTATGTATTTTTAATAAATTCTCATTTTACCCCTAGTTTAAAAATGAGTAGCTAATTTTCTTTTAAGCTTGGGTTGAAGGTAAAGTCTCAACATGTCCCATGGACTTAATTTGGTAAATTTACTTTCTCTTTCTCTCTAATATTTGTGGTTGGTTTGACTTTTCGTCGACAAATAATAATAGTCTTGTCTAGATACAGCCCTGGTTAAACCGGCACCCTAGTACAAGGTTATTATTATTTGGCACGATAAGCCCTTAGCGCCATATTTATTTAAGCGTGGTTCATAAGATGTGGAATCCCCCCTTATGATTTAATTGGCATTAATATGAAATATTTAGCCCATGGAGTATGTTGATATAGATCTAGATACTCAAGTGCTTTATTATTATAGTTACATTTTTATTTATTCCTGCCATTTTAATTCAAAATTTAGGATAAATTTATCATAATTTAATTGCTCACTTAGAAAATTAATTCTGCACATAATTAAAATCAACCTCCCCGTGGGATCGACACTCGTCACCGTTAATCTATTCTACAATAGATTCGTTCGCTTGCGAGTTCAATAAAATTTGCACAACATCACACATTACTGCTGTTAACAACCCTTCCTTTTCTAGTTCGTCTCAGACCAAACGGAACATGGCTCTTATGTAAGTATCTGCTGGTTGCTGCTCATACAATTTCAAGTGTGTAATTAAAATAGGATGACCGTCACAGCTATCAAAGTCATTCTTTCCCTCTCCTTCCCTTTGTTGATCCATAAGTCGATCCATTTGTTTAACAAAATCAATCAATCGCATTCTTCTATTCACATAATGGTTAAGAAACGCATTCACTACTTCTGACCTTTGAGTGCTTCTCATACAACTAAAGAAATTTCCTCAAAAAAAAGCCTCAGCCCACATAAGCCTTTGGTTGTACATCTTCTGAATCCACTCATTTGTTTCCACCTGGTGTTTATCTACTATTAATTTTCACTTGTTGTCAAACTCTTCCTCACTATAAGCAATTAACATGCAACGACGAAAATCCCATGTAAATTCAATGTTGTTAACATTTGTTTGAGCATTTCGAGCCAAATGCCAACAACATAACCTGTGCGATGCTTTTGGAAATGCCTTGGTTATTGCATTTCGCATTGCTTTATCACCATCGGTTAATATGGCCTTTGGTTGTTTATTATTCAAGGCTTTTATAAACATCTCTAACAGCCACGTGTACGTGTGCTCTGTCTCATCCGACAACAATGCAAATCCAAAGACTATTGATACTACAAAAGGTTTTCGATAGGCATTAGTCCTATACGTCGCGTCAAATGCTATAATATCACCAAACAATACATAATCTGCATAACTTCCACCATCACACCAAAATAAGTCCCCAAGTCGATTTGAACTTGTAACTATCAGGTCATAAAAGAAAGACTGATCCGAGCTTTTTTCCCTTTCTAAATACCATAAGCATGTTTCTGCATCTGATTCCTTTTAACTATCGCCACCTGTTTAATCGTAGCTTGTTTTGCACATCGACCCTATTGTACCTAACTCTGTTGTATCCCTCCGATCTATCCACCATAAACTCATGTATTTGAGATAGCGTTACTCTTACTCAATGCATTAATGAAGCCATTGCTAGGTCTAGATTTGTTACTCTTCTATGGGACCTTATGTGGTGCACAAGCTATGGTGGGATTAGATAATGATTATGCACTGCCTGAAAATAATTACATGACTATCGACTTGTCTCATGATCGAAAATAATTCAAAATTGAGCCCAACAACCTGTTCGGGTAATTGGCCTTGCCTCTCTCCCTCTGTTTCTTTTTTCCATATGTTTTGTTGGCCCAAATCACTCTCGGCTACACACCCATGTTCGCCCTGTGATCTTACTGTTAACATTTCTTCGTTTATTATGTCTTCGAACCCCAAATCCTACTTTTCTCGGATACTCTCGGTAACATATGTGAGCTTCTTCTTCACTCACGAATTCTTTGCCCATTAAAGTTGGAATGGCATTCGCATTATTTTGAAGCTCTTTTGTGCAATGTTGTTGTTCAGTCTCATCTTCGTTGGTACATTGAGGCCAACTACATTCTGCCTAGTTGTTGATCTCTATTTCTGGTTCCATGCTTCCTCTAGGATCACTAACAGCTTTAGTTCTATCAGTGGAGGATGCATTCCAGTTGTAGTCTTCATTGGCCACTGTAGTAATTGATATTCAAAATCATCTTTGTCTTCTATTATTTCAGTTGAATTAGTCATTGTCCTTTCTTTTCAAGCGTAGTGGTTTGTCATCGACTGAAAATTTGTTAGTATTTTATTAGTAACATCGTGCCTTTTATTAGCTATTAAAGTGGTTGTTCGACGAAGTATCCATTTTTCTCCATTGCTTCCTATACAAGGCAAAACCAGCTACATTCATTTTCCCGCCCTTTCATCTATCTCTTATTGTTTTTTTCAAAAGAAGTATCATTACTTCAGTATGTTTCAGCCCATCTATTAAGTGGTAGTATTTAATTGCTAATTATAATGCCATTTGGCTAACTTTGTTATTGACTGACTTGTGTTTTTTTCCATAATCCATATTGTAATAATATGAGTGACTGTTTCTTGCAAGTAGTAATCCATTTTATTTATGGCACATGTTCATAATATTTTCTCGGTAATATCATATGTTAACAAGACTACCTCTACCAATTAGAGGCCACTAAATTTTCAACTCCAAATATCCAACTCTGTAGCCAATTTGGTTTCTAGTCCTCATGTGATTCCTTCATCTCTTTTCCCCTGTCGAAATAAGCTCCATTAATATGTTATTTATCATTGACACCTTATCTATTCCTATAATTTGTCACCGAACATTGAGGAGGTATTATAAAGGTTTAGAATTTGGTTGTTGGTTTTTGCATTGCAGAACTTAAATTCACATTTGATTAACTTTGTTGTTTTACAGTAGTTTTGTTCATTTACTTCCACTAAAGAAAGAATAAAATTAATGTTCGTTGACCAATATTTTCATGTTAATTAAAAATTTAACGTAGGGCATGCGATGACTTTATTTTGTTAACTATAGCTTACGTGTTTCATGTTTATAATTAATTAAAAAATAATAATGATTTATCCTTGATATAGTATGTGTTTGAGGAATGATAAGGGAAGCTACAACTATATTGAATGAACAACCGATCTTGTTTTTGTGAACAAGGTGTTAGGGGTAGTTGAAATAAGTGCCTTAATCCTGATAGGACCCAAATTGGGTGGGATTCAAACACTGAATACTTGTTCACTATCGTTTGCACTTGAATGTGATGACAATTTTTTGTATTCGTTTTGTTATTTTATTTGAACCTTGATGCGCATTCATTGATATTTATGCATTACTTTTTTTTAATTTCGAATGCATGCCATGCAATAACATGCAATAATAAGGAAACATTGGCACATTTGCACAATAATTAGAGTTGTACATAATATAGATGCGTTCCAACTATGGAATCATTTTCCTATACTCCAAGACAAACACGAGGACACCCAAAGTATAATTACTTCTGTTTTTTTGTTACAAGGAAGGCAACATATTTTTAAGCTGCATCCAAAATGCATCATTGTAGCCAATGAGTTGTCAAAAGATATGACCTTGCTTGGAAAATAACCTAGTAATTGATGTTTATAAGGTTCACAAGTGACTAGACTATTCTGACCATAGTCTTCTCATTCGACGGCAGTCTACTGTCCTCGATCTTACTAGAATTCTCTCCATCCTTAGGGCATAACAAGCAAATAACATTATGTTCGCTACTATCTTCGCATATTTCAGTCAAACGATTGTGGGGCACTACATATAATAGTTTTGATGACCATGGATGAACCTGTGTATTCGATGATAAAGGTCAAAGAAAGATGATCTGAATCTGCTGCTAATGCCATCATTAACATGTTTTGGAGGTTTTGGTTAGTATTATTTTTTTTGTTGAAGCGATAATCTGTTGTAGGGTTCCACAGATATTTAAATACCAAGCGAAGAGGTTACCCTATACCATGACTCACATGGAATGCCAAAATTAATGCTTTGTATTATATACATTAATGTTAACTTCCAAGAAACAAAATTTAAATAAATAAAGTTATTTTCACGAATTAAGTGAAGCGTATGTAGGGTAAATATCTAAGTAATTATACTTTTTACATTGTCTAATTAACTCATTCAGGAGTCATCGATACCTATAAATAAAATTAAATTATATATCTAAGAGATTATACTTTTTATATTGTCTAATTAACTCATTTAGATATTATAATATTGACCAATTATATGTTGTCCAGTACGAAGAGTCATCGATGCCTATAAATAATTAGAATATGTTATTAATTTTATCAAAGCACATACCCGTCTCAGTAACCGTAACCCATCAATAGGAGGTACTTCTGTAAATGCAAGGTACTTTCATTTCCTTTAGGCAAGGAAGCCACCCTTAGTCAAACTTAAAATCACCTATCACATAATAATCTTATTGATAGTTCAAATCTTTCAAGCATTTATTATTTTGCTTACTTATGGTGTAAGACATGTGTAGCTAGTCTAATGGCAGGCCATGGCATCCCTTACTTAACGTCTGTAGATTACTTTACCCATAAATATTAATATTCTGCTAACTAATCTTCATTGACGTTAATGATAAGGAGGTAACCCACCGAAATACTACATAGGTTACATTATTTATCTCTACCGTAACCTATAAGTAAAATATTATTCATTACTTTTTCGATCCCTTTAATATGCATGAGCATTACTGGAAAAAATCGTGCGTATGAGCACGTGCCCAAGATTGTACACATCGATTGCTAGAACTAACTACAGATTGCTCGATTTTATGTTTCTGTCCACTAACGACAGTACAAAAGTCGTATAGTGAAGAATATTTTTAGGGCATAACAAACTGGGTGCTTTACATCGATGGTAGATTTGAATGAAGAATTTGAATATCAATAAATGACCGTTGGCTAAGTAAATTACTAAAAGGTCCATTCCTTTCCTATTTATACTGCCTTTCTTGAGCAATCGACGATCGACGTTAAGAGTTTTCCTACTTACATTGTAAATGGCACCTTCTACAAGTGGCAATATCACTAACAACAAAAACCACAATTGTCAGAACCACTGAAGCTGGATTAAGCTAAAAAACCGATATTGTCACTATCCTCAACAATGTCAAGCACTCATACGAATTTCAGAGTCTTCAAATAATCCACAACGGTTGTTATTTTGCTGCAACAGCTGGAAGTTCTTTTAATATTGGTCCCCAGATGACGATATATGGCAAAGCGTTTGTGAGTATGTCTAAGAGAGGACAACAATCTTTCGCGTTGGCTCGGTGCATGTACTAGCATGCTTCATTGGGATCATTACCGCGAATCTACTCCTAGAGCAGTGGTTGTTCTATACTTGTAGTGGTCAACGAGGAGCCCATAATGGCCAGTTAGAGTAATAACGCAAATGCTTACTACATAGGTTACAGTCCATGTATGAGAAAGACCGAAATAGCTAAAATCGCATGGTTCAATTTCTTCAAGTGATGTTCCTGGTGTTCTTTATAATGACATTATTTTTTGCATTTTAATAACTGAGCCATTGTTGAACTATGTAATTATTTTTTCTTTTTGTGGATTTTTTTGAAGTTAGTGGAATCACATGCACGTGGCATTTATTATTCATGTTAGAATTCAGTTTAGTGCATTAAGAATAACAAAGTAGGATTGAGTAAAAGACCAAAACTTTTACTAATGTTGGCTAATAATAAAGTATTTTTTGTCACATGTGGGATGAGTAAAATATGTGCTACCCAACTACAACGGCCATGATATTTCTTTTAATCCCACTTAACTTTTCACTTAGCTTAATTAAATAAATAATTTAGTCGTAGTTAATATTAGTAGTGAAAAATGATAACTATATTATCATGTAAATTAATGTATTTGCATGATAAAGGTTATATCGGGTTCATACAATAATCTATCATTCAAATGTGATAATTGAGTAGATGGTCGACATTTGGAAGAAAGGTACAATTCGAAAGTTTTTGAAACCAAAACAAATATTAGACAAAACAAGAAGAGGTTACAAGTGGGTAATTACAAGCCGGGTTAGAAGCCACCTTGATCATAGAGGAAATGAGTAGAGGTTATATGTGGTTAAAAAAATAAAGCAAAATGACCAGTCTTTTTAGATGTGAAAAGACTGACAATGACAACTAATGTAGACTTGGACGCGATGATTATTATCAATTCATTGCCAGTGGGATGTTTGTACATTGGATTAGGTTGAAGTTGTCATGTACTATATAATACATAATTATCGCCACAGATGAGGTGACTCCATCAATTTTATCTTTCTAGATAGCACACGTGAAGAATATTTATAGGCTAGGTTCGAAATGGATAAAAAAACAAAATAAAAGTAGAAAAGAGAGGATAACTCCATGATAAGAAGCCATTCCCTATTGTGTAAGTGCTATTTCATGGGATCCGTTTAAGCAGTTTTTGTAACTTATGCAATTTTTTTTTTAGCACAATCTCATAAGGCCCTTATATTTACTATTATTTATATTTTATTTATAAATATTATATAATCTTTTATTTATATATATTATAAAATTTCATTAAATTTTTATACTTTTTTTTATATAATGTAAATCTTTATTGTATTAAACTAACCTCTATAATTTATAAATTTTAAAAATATTCGTCATTTCAATTAAAAAAATAAAAATATTAAATAGATTATAATTATAATTATTATATTAAATTATTATTATTATAACAATCAAATTTTCATTAAATTATTAATAATAATAACTAACAACAATTATTATTATTAAAGATTAATGAAATAAAAGTAAATTAATATAATATAAATGAAGAGTATTTTTAAATTCTAAAAATACTATTTATTTAAATAAAAACTCTAATAATTATTAAATAGATTATAATTATAATAATAATTGTTATATTAAATTAGTATTATTATAAAAAATTATTATAATTAATTAATACATTAAAATTAATTAATAATAATTTATTAAAATTATTATTAATAATAACTAACAATAATAATTATTATTATTAATTAATTTTTTATTAAATATTATTTTATTATTTTTACACTCTTTTTCATTTACTAATTTTTTTGTAAGTATTAAAATAATTTAATTATTGTTATTTATATTTTATTTGTAAATATTATAAACTTTTCTATTTACATATATTATAAAATTTCATTCAAACCATTATAATTACTACTTTTATTATTTGTAAATATTTTATTTGTAATTTTTAACATAATTACTACTTTTATTTTAATTATTACAATTTTTATTCAAAAAATTAATAATAATTATTATTATTGCTAGTTTTATTATTAATAAATTATTATTAATTATTGTTAATGTATTAATTAATTATAAAAAATTTTAATTGTTATAATAATAATAATAATTTAATAGAATAATAATTATTATAGTTTTAATAATTTTAATAATTTTTATTCTTTTAATTTAAAGGAAGAATATTTTTAGAATTTAAAAATTATTATTATAAGTTTAATACTTTAAAGATTTAAATACAATAAAAAAATATAAAATTTTAATGAAATCCCACTAATATATGTAAATAGAAAAGTTTATAATATTTACAAATAAAATAAAAATAACAATACTTAAATTATTTTGATACCTATAAAGAATTAGCAAACAAAAGAGTTAAAAAAGATGAATTGAATTTTTAATAAAAAATTAATTAATAATAATTATTATTATTGTTAGTTATTATTATTAATAATTTTTAAAAATTATTATTAATTAATTTTAATGTATTAATTAATTATAATAATTTTTTATAATAATACTAATTTAATATAAAAATTATTATTATAATTACAATCTATTTAATAATTATTAGATTTTTTATTTAAATAAATAGTATTTTTAGAATTTAAAAAAGCTCTTCATTTAAATTAATCTTTTATAAAAATTAATCTTTTATAAAAATAATCTTTATTTTTTTTAATTTATTAATATTTTTATAAAAATTAATTAATTATTATTATTATTGTTAGTTATTATTATTAATAATTTAAATAAAATTATTATTATTATTATTTAATATAATAATTATAATTATAATCTATTTAGTACTTTTTATTCTTTGAATTGAAATGAACAATATTTTTAGAATTTAAAAATTATAGGAGTCAATTTAATACTTTAAAGATTTAAATAAAATAAAAAATATAATGATTTTAATAAAATTTTATAATATATATAAATAGAAAAGTTTATAATATTTATAAGTTAAATATAAATAACATAAAATATATAAGACCAAACAAAATTAGGTACAGAAAAAACAAAAACCCGTTTAAGTTACAATGACTGTAACCTAGGCGGACCCTATTTCATGACCTTGTATGGTTAATTATATGTTGTTTTGCATAGTATACAACCTAAAATGGTAGAAATAAAATATATTGTTAAACGGATTAACAAATGGAAACATAATGCTAACTATTGTCGCTTGTTATATCACTTTCGTTGCCAATGCCTTAGTTATTATTTATAAGGTTGCGTTCGACATTTAATATTTGTGGATTTCGATTTTGATTGTAATTCCTGACTTCGTGCTGCATTCATTTGAATGATTCTCACTACACTATCTTAGTGGATGAATGCTATATAAATGTTAAATTTATGCTATTAGGATAAGATGACACTAATCTTATATGTGGTTAAGCATTGCATTAATGGCTACCGTAACCTTATACACTACCATAGGCTACTAAAATTAATGAATTATAAAAAAAATTATAATTCATTTTTTATATGCTTTGATAATAGGCAATCTTAATTTCATTATTCATTATGATTGATAGCCGAAAATACTGTAATAAAAACCAACTATTAGTGGACATATGAAAGTACTAGTTAATAATTCATCCTTACGCATTGATCACATGAAAATTTTGGACGATTGACAACCATGACCATAATGTTAACTATTCGAAATGCACCTATTTTTAAATAAGTTTAGTCCTAACCAATACCATAGAAAAATGATCGTGACATACGTTCATTTGTCTACAGCCTTAGGGCCAAAAAATTTAGCTTGATGAATACTGTCATTTTCACTGGAATTTGATTTAACAAATCACTTTATGATATCTATAACTATCGATGAATCATTCTGAACGAAGATTTATGTTGTACTAAAAAAAAAGATTTGTTAACATTTTAATGGTAAGGGGATCAATGAAGGCAGCTTTGAGGAATCTTTCAATTTAAAAAAAAAAAAAAAACAACTCTGACAAGTTCATCTGATAATGGAAACCAAAAGATTTTGGCAATTTACTAGATATTTCACATTTTGCACCAACTACAAATTTAGTCAACGGACATAGTATGCGTTCGCTGTATAACGAAGGGCCTTTAGGTGGAAGAGGAAGTTTCCACCATCTTTTGCACACCCCATAATGATTCTCACAAGGTAATGCATAAAAGTGTAATAGAATATCGTTTGCCGAACCCTCAAGAGTGTCTCGGTGAACAAAATGAAGAGACCATAGGAAACAACAATGAAGCCATTACCATTGAAGATTGACAAATCTCTAAGGAGGTAATAGGCTTATTATTTTGTAATAAGTTTATGCATTTTTTAATTTCATAGAAAGCAATTGTTCAATGACATTCACCCCATATGCATTGAGGTTTAATTTAATTTGTAATGACAACGAGCATTACTCTTTGTAGTTATTTTGAAGGCTGAACTGACAGCCCAGCAACATTGTTTGCTCTTCCAGTTAAATGGGTCTAAATATTAATTAAAATCACTTGGATCTCATTGATATGCAACATAGTGGCATCTTAACTAAAAGGCAATAACTTGTTGACTATTGGACCACTACAACATGAATACAATTCATTGTAGTTTATTCTTTTGTTCATGTTTGTTTGCAGTTGGTCAAAAATGTTCATTACTTATAGTAGTAACTAAACATGAAAATTATTTTATAGAAATGAAACAAAAAGAGCACAAAACAGAGATAAGGATGGATGAGAACAAAGAAGCGATGTCTGTCGAAAGAAAAGGCAAATGAAATAGAACTATGCTAGTGCTATGAAGCAATCTAAGAAAACCAATTGTTCCTCAGAATATATTCGTATCCACAGCCCTGCCAAAAAAGGGACACACATGTTCAATACAAATAGTGACCAAACAGAGCATTCCTTCAAAGATAAACGTGGAAGGCCTAAGAAAAAGATTATGAGAGAGTTATTTCCTTAGAAAAAAGAGACTTACAAAAAAGAGAGGGTTACAGGCATTTTAAAGGAGCAACAACAATAAAAACAACACTTAATACAACATAGATAGATAGGTGGTACTCGGATGATGAAGATGAAAGGCTGCAAGACAAAAACGACAATGAGCACCAAGTGGAAGGATACTCATCAGAAAATGACAAGGGCAGTTTGTATGGATTGAAAAAGCATAAATCATCTGAAGACTTGGGTGACTGCTTTAAATTTGATGACACTTCCACCCATAAAATGGTATTGTATGAGGGACAGAGATTTAGAGATGTCAATGAATTTAGAAAAGCAGTTAGAGTGCTTGCTATTGATGAGGGGTTCAAGTTGTGTATAATGGAAAATCAAAGTCATGTTGTATGCTGTGAGTATTCTGATCTGTAGTGCGACAAGGTAATCCAAGCATGGCGAGTTGTTAACGAAATGACATTTGTCATAACAGAATTAGTACCAGAACATAAATGCACCCGAATTCTCCAAGAATACCAGCTTTACTCCAAGTGGATTTCAACAATGTACCTTCATCGATGGAAAGAGCAACCAAACATTAATTTAGAAGAGACAAGGGATGACATTGAAGCAAGCTATGGGGTTGTGTACCCTGAATAGAAAATTTACTGTGTAGTGAATAGAGCAAAACATATTCTGGGCATAGACCATGAATATGGTTATGCAATGCTAAACCAGTTGAAAAAAGAAATAGAGAAGATAGATACGCATAACATCGTACACATAGAGACTGATAGACATGAATCGAAAGAGAAGGAAACATTCAAGAAGATATTTGTATGTTGGGAGCGAACATCTTATGCGTTCAAGAAGCATTGTTGAGGTATACTGGCAGTTGATGGTTGGAAGATTAATAACCTATACAATAGTGTTATACTAGTGGCAGTTAGACTTGACAAGAATAATGGGATATTACCTGTTGCATTTTGTAAAGTTGATGTTGAAGACTTGGATTCATGGGTATATTTTTTAAAAATTATAAACAATTCCTTACGCTTGGAAAATGGTAAAGGTCTATGCATATTAGCTGATGGAGATAATAGGATTGATTATGTCGTTGAAGAACACCTTCCTCAAGCAGCTCACAGACAATGTTGCCATAAGCTTTTCATGGAAATGGTTAAAAGATTCCTTACACCACCTGTGCAACACTTATTTTGGTCTACTTGCCACAGCACGAGTTCAATATCCTTTTATAAATATATGGATTTGACATGTCATCAAAGTCAAGAATGCCATGACTGGTTATTACAAACAAATTGGTCAAGTTGGGCTCTATTTTTAATGCCTGAATAGGTTAAATGCACCTGTGTAACACTATCTATTACTGAGAAACTTTGCAATTACTTATACCAATTTTTGGAGATAAGCATTGCTAGAAGATTAGCAATAATTGCATGGTTGACAGTAGAATTATTTAAGCAAAGAAGAATGAAAGTCTGGAAATGGTATAGGGAGAGAGTTACACCGACAATTCGAGACATCATTCATGACCGTATCATTGATGGCCAGCGCTCCTTGATGGTTGAGCAAAATGGTGCAAGGCTAAAACTAAGTGATACTACATCCATGGTTTATAACCTAAACATGAAAACAATGTCATGCAACTGTGAGTTATGGCAGATATCGGGAATTCCATGTGCTCATGAATGTAGAGGAATACAACTGAACATGAGAAATGTTGAAGAGTATGTGGATAATATGATGTCTGTCCAGAATTTTTTGTCAACTTATGCTCCCGACATGATGCAATTACCTAAAGAACATGATTGGAAGTGGGATGTAGGTAACATAATACTTCCTCCAATGACCCATGGCTCGAAGGCTATTTCATCAAAGGATAGCAATCAGATAACACCAAACATAACTCTTTTATGCACTATAAATAACTCTTACTCAGCCACGAACAACCTTCAGGTACATATTTTCCTTTAAGTATAAGCATAAAGATTAACAATACATGTCATCATGTATATTTTAGACACAAAAGTTAACTAAATTTTGGCTTATTGCAATGGACGCATCCAAATACTATTACTCGCTCTGCTGAACAAAAGGACACCCTTCAGAGGATGTCTATATCTAGCGATGGTAGTATAAGTAAGTTTTATATTATTGTTTGCTAAATATGTTGGGCTTGTTTACTTTGTCAATGCATGTTTCATATGTCTTTATCGTGCAATCCTTTCACTAGTCAACTACAACCACCACTAAAAGAATTTATCATCATTATTGTGTATATAAATCATTTGCTCTTTCCCTTTGCTAGCATTGTTATTATATATGTATCTAGAAAAGTTCGTGTCTCGCTTATTTGTCTTTTTTTATTTCTTTCTTTGTATAATTAATGTTGTGTGCGTCAACTTGTCCAGGTTCTTGCTTACTTTGCCTACTCGAATCACAATCAATAAGTGTAAGTAATGGGACTCCCGAACAACATCTAAATGTCTATGTGGGATTTGAAATTAGCTAGAATTACTTTACAACACAACCTAAAAATTTGTTATAAGGATTTCCCTTGTAAGGATAAGCAAACATATTTACTAGTTTTTAATTTTGCCTTGTATATCTATATTTCTATCTTTAACAAAATGATACATAACAAAAACATTTTTCTATGCGTCTTATTGTACAGGCCTATGATAACAATTTGGATCGGCCAGATAAAATAGCATCAGCCTTTTGCGGTTTAACTCTCCTTTTGCAGTTTAACTCTCTATGTTCCATTATAATGTTTTGTTATATATGTAACACTGCTTCTTTGGGTGGGCTTTTATTTGTCTTCGGAAAGGGGAAGATTGTGATTCTTTCCTCAAATGTCTATCTCGAACCCTTATTTTGATATCTACCACCATGGTCGAGTAGATAACCTTACGGTAATATGCATTAATGACCTATTATATGTTGCCCATGTCTGTTGCCTGTATGCTTCATCTTTAATATTTGTTGGTGAGCTTATATGAGGTTTTCTATTTTGACTATGTCTAAGAAAAACCAATACTGATCAGAAGGTGTTTTCCGCCTTTTATATGCTAATGTTCTTAACTTACTCCTACGATCTCTTATTAATGTTACCCTTGCCATGAAAACTATTCACTTTTACATTTATGTAACATTCTACCTTAATCGTAACTTCCATTTATTTATGTATGCTAAATTTAAATTATTATCAATAATGTGATAACAAGTCATCCCAGTTCGATGTATAATAACATATAATTATGTTTGAAGTTTTTAAAAAAATTTACCATCTTTCCATATATTATACGAGACATGAGCTTTCTGTAATTACATTAATCATTACCATAACAATGGCCATCAAACGTAGAACTACATAATACTTATTAATTCAATATCATAGATAAAAGTCATCAAATCCTACAACGATAAAGCTTTTCCCCCTTTTGTTGCTTTTACGGACATTAACATATTTTTTTAATGTTTCGTTTCACGAACAGAAACCAATCACTATGTGTCTCATCAAATGCAATTAAAATAAAAAATTAACAATTGTAAGTTGAAGATTGAAGAGGAAAATGCTTTGTTATTCTACGACTTATGCCGGGCATTGATACCGACTCTTAATTTTTTTCGGTGCATTCAATCAAGTGCTTAACAATCTCTTCAATGGACAACAACAAAAAAAAGGAGTTCACCTTGCTCACCATACAAACTTGTAAAATATCGAGGCATTATGAAATGATCCAAAGAGATGTAATAACTCCAACCATTCTATCAATACTTTAAAACATCAATTGCTTCTACAATATTAACTAGTAAATTATGGATCAATTGTATGGTCTTATACAAGGTGATACAGCAACTCATATAATTCAAAAATATTAAACACAACAAGAGTTGCGCCTTCAAATTGGCAGCACCTTTACTCTAATTTTACAAAGCTCGCTGACCGACCACCATTTTGGCATATCAATTTAATTGCAATTGGATGACTTTATAGAAAAAATACGAATAAACTCCTAAAGTGAGACAATAACTTAATAATAACTAGCTGCTTCACTATGAATTTTGTTTACAAAAATATTTCAGGCATTAAAATAACATGCTTTCACAAAATCCAGATCTTAATCAACGTACCTGGTCCAAAGTGGCTTTATTTCGTCCATTGTGATATCGAGCTAACTTTTCCTATTCTTGTTAAAGTGCATAATACAGCTGATTTTGTATATCCTCCATATTAATGCTCGGATTATATTCAAGCCTTAATAAATGTCAAAAGATATAGTGGTTTGTGATTGAATAAAAATCCGATCACATGTTGCCTAAGTGTTCTTATTCTGTATGATGTTTTATTCTCATTTTCTAACACAAATAGCATTGCTAATTAATAACAATCCAAATATAAATTCTTAATTGAAATACAAACAAAACTTTCCCCCAAAATGTTGTCATGCAGAATAAGCTAATGAACTTTAACCTTGTGAGCTATAAATGGAATAGTCAATGCCAATCACGACTGATCTCATCATACAACTACATGTTTAGGATTATGTATGCATAATTCAGTATAAAAACTATTTCTTTAACCTTAATCTATGCCAATGGCTACATATTAGAATTAATCTTACTAAATTTTTCCATTACTGATACTGTCCTGTGCACTTGTCCCTTGTTAAAGCATTCAAATCAAACAAGTTTCACTCACGAATTCTCCATGCGCATGCCTTTAGGTTAAACTTCACCTTAATTAAAAAGATGCAAGAAATCCATTTATTGTGCATATCTATGAAACCAACCAAAACAAGTCTCCTCTGCCTCATTTACTTTCCCATATATATCAATGTTACACAACCTATTTTCTCCGTTTGTGCTACAATATCATCATCCAAGAACGAAATCGTATGTTGTTTTTTTTGCATCTCGGTCAGATGAAATCTAAATGATTCAATATCAACAAATATTTGCAATTTTTAAAACTTCATATCAATAGCATATTTTCTACCATTCTCAAGCTCATTCATAAAGTAAATCCATTTTAAATTAATGAACTATAGCTGCCTCAACACAGGAACATTACACGAATTCAAAAACTTATAATACTCAATAACCTCAACATCTATATGTGGTTATAATCTCTTACCTTAAACAAATCCTGCATTGCCCCAATATTCATTTTATCCGTGGCAACATGAAACAAATGTACTTGGGTACTTCAAGTTTTTAATAGCTCAATTCATTACCACCAAAGCTTCAAGCACAGGACCCAAAAGAATAGCGTTTTGATAAAGTTTGGAATCCTCAAATTCTGCAGGTGTGTGCTTCCTTTCATGGGTATGGCATTCCAGATGAACAATTAACTCTTCCACCACCTCATAACAAAACAATACAAACTCTTAATCATCGATTTCATAGCAGTAAAGATATAAATAAATCAAGTTCCTTTTTTGTCTTACTAAATTGTTCATTCACATGAAAAAAGAATTCTTTTACCTTTTCAATCTTTAACTGATTATTGAATGCATCTTCGCAACTATCTACTGATTGAATTTCATTCTCTCTTATACTTCCTTTTCAAATGTCTCAATAAAACTTCATCAATTCACGAAGAATTAGACTCCGTTATAAACTCATCTATAGGTTTAGTAATAAGACCCCTATAATATCTAAAGACATTGACGAAGATTCTAACCAGCATTAGTTATTAAGGTTGAGCTTACGTACATATGACGTGTAAACCATCTCCAAGGCTTGCTAATCATCGGCTTGCTTTGTCACTGTTTTAGTTAAGGCTTCAAAGGACCTGATCTCACTACGAATACAAATATTGGAATAGGTCAAACTATAGTACCAGCTTCAATTCGAACAGTAAATGAAGAAAAGGAAGACATTGAGTGTAATTTCTTCGTTGGTATATCCATATTGATACAGTAATGAAATTAGATCCATCCAGGTCCTTGCATATTAATATATGATAGGCCCAAACGGTTGTAAGTTGCCACTGATAAATATAGAAAAACAATTAAGCCGTGGATGGACTATGAATAATCCAACGAATGCATGGGATAAAAGACAAAATCTGTGGTACCGTACCATTGTGGTAACGAATGTGAACCCATTTTTCTTTCATCTGGAATCAATTACAAGCACCATGGTCCTTCATGGTGAATATATGAGACAGAGTGATAGTACGTGGGCCTAAGTAGGCACCTTGGGTGGAGTACTAATCTAAGATATTGATAGCAAGATCAGCTCACATATATAAGTCAATTTCTACTCACTTTTAGTTTAAATGGGAAATTTACAAAAATAATCATAAAATTTTTATATTTTTTAATTTTGATAACATAAACTTTTTTCTATCATAATTAGTTAAAAATTAATATTTTAGACGAAATTACCCTCATCATGTTCTTTAAATTTTTAAATAATACCACTCTTACAATATTTAAAACGGAAACTAAAGAAATCTCAACACACTCAATACACTTAAAGATTTTTCATTACTCTCAATAATTTTTCAACACTCTTTAAGAAAAAAATTTCATAATTGAAGATATAATCATCAATTGGGGAGCTTATTAAGGTCAGTATATGTTTCTACATAACCTAAACTTTTAATATATTGAGTTTGAAAATTAGTTTGAAATTAAAGTTGTTTTTGTTATAAATATTATTATTTTTCATTAATAAAATAGTGTACATTGTTTAAGTTATGAAATTAAGAGAAATCATAAAAAGAAAAAAAAACTTGAGCAAAAAACGGAGCCCAGAACAAGTGAGACAGGCACCTGTCTCACATAGTCGTTCTGTGTTTATGTGAGATAGGCACCTGTCCTACTACCTGTCTCACCAACTTATGTGAGACAGGCAGTGGGACAGGTGTTTGTCGCACATAATAGTCGTGTACTTATGCTAGACAGGCACATATCCTACTACCTGTCTCACAAACTTATGTGAGACAGGCAGTAGGATGTGAGACAGGCAATGGAACAGGTGTCTGTCGTACATAATGATCTTGTACTTATGCTAAACAGACACCTGTCCCACTACTTGTCTCACCAACTTATGTGAGATAGGTGTCTATCCCACTACCTATCTCACCAACTTATGTGAGATAGGCACCTGTCCCACCGCCTGTTTTACATAAGTTAACTGCCTTTCTCACTAACTTATATGAGACAAACAGTGGGACCGACATCAGTCGAACATAATGGTCTTGTGTTTATGTGAGAGAGGCACCTATCCCACTGCCTATCTCACTAGCTTACGTGAGATAGGCATTAGGATAGGTGCTTGTCCCACTGCCTGTCTCTCTTGTTCTGTGTGACATGCGGCTATTGCGTGTGCGATATGTGCGTGATCTGCGAGGCCTGGCACTCACAGCCCGCATGCGCGATCTGTGGGAGACATGAGGCTATCGTACGCAGCCCACGAGTGAGCTGGGCGTGATAATTGCCAAATTTTTTCTCATTTTTCACTTCAATAACAAAAAAGTGCACACACCTCACCCATCACACCTTCATTGTGCAAAAACTTATCATTAATTTTCTAAGAGGAATTTTATCAAATACCTAATATGTGATATTAAAACACATCATTCTCACTAAATTTTATTTCATTATGTAACTTTAACAACCTATAATCTAAAGTCCAATTTTGTTATATAATTTTTAGAATCTATAATCATTAAAATCACAATCAAATTCACTCAAATCATTAAGAAATTTTTTAAAAATTTATTTATCTAGGGTTTGGGTTGTTTCAAAGTTTCTAGATTTGTTTTGGAGATAGGTAGCTTGAGGTGGAGTTACCATTGATGTCGTCATTGCTGTTGCCGTCACTGATAGCCGATCGCCGATCACCATTCAAAGGTTGGGGTTGAAGTGTGGCTAGAGATAATTTGTGGTGAGAAAATGAAAAGGGCAGTTTAGGTCAAAATTTTATTTTTTAGCTAATTATGATAGAAAAAATTACAAGGGTTAACTTTGAAAAATGCAAAAGTTTTTTTGGTTATTCTTATAAATTTCCCGATTTAAATTGAAGTCTGAATTAATAAATAGATAATAGATTTTTTATATATGGGCTAGTAATCATTATTTTTTGGGTGGATATTCTTAGCCAAAATTTTGATAAATGGTAAAAATTAAAAAAAACGAGTGTGTGTTATGAGAAAAATAAAAAGCATTTAAAAATTCGATTTTAACATTATTCTCACTTGTGAATATGACCCAAAAGAAATATTTATCTAACATCTCCTGTTGTAATTTAGTTAATTAAAAAAAAAGTAACATTAGCAAGGAAAAAGAGGTCGACATGTTCAGAATTAATGATTAATTAAAAAAATATTATTTGGTCTGATCTGTTGTTACAATTATTTTGCTAATAGCCGAGTGATCAACAATATATGGCTCGGATTTTAATTGAGTCCATAGTTAAAGTCTAAGAAGTGTGATGATGATGATGATGATGACGATGATGTTTTTTACAGTGGAGTCACTGGCACGCCAAATTCCTCTTAAAACATTTATTGTATATGGACAATTGTAACTTCTTCTTTTTTTTCCCCTAATACACAACTGTAAATTTGCAGCCTTAGTTGAAACTACATAAAAGAACAAGATATATCTAACAAAACCTATAAGACCTGATGTTTTGAAAAAGGCGATCAATTCTATCTTTATCCCTCTTTTATTGGCAACGCCAATATTGATTGAATTTGCATTTAAATTTTTGCTAATATTTTTTTAAAATATACAATTATTATTTATTGATGATAAAAATATAAAATCAATAAATCTTGGTTGTGTATCACTACATATATGTGTGTGATAAAAGATTATGAAAATTAAGTAGAGATCAACTTATCAATTTAATAGTGAATCCAAATCTCATTTTGCTATTGGGACGTGAGTCTCAAATATTATCAAATAAACTTATAACCACAAAAGTATCATATTAAAAGGCGATTTTGTAGGGTAACAAGGTTAGATACTTCTTCATTAACAGCTTCTGTTTTTTTTTTCCTTACAATTCAAATAGTTTATTATTCGATGATTACATTCCAACTTTAAATTTGCAAGACAAGCTTCAAGTTAATTAAATTTATTTTTAGGCCATCAATAAGCAAATATTTTAATGAAATTAAACATAAAGAACAAACAATTCATGAATTCAGCGCTCAGTTCATGGGATGAGAATTAAGTTTTTTTTTCCGTCTTTTTGATTGAACATGAATCTTTAAGCATCAAGAATAACCATTGCTCTTTTTTTTTTTTTTTTTGGTTGAGGGGGAAAGAATTACTCATTTTTACTCGGATGAGAGAATAGCGGAGAAAATTTATTTATTTATTTGTTAATTATTTATTGAAGACAGTTTGTGAGAATCACGCTGATAAGGCCCATGGGCCCACCCAGTAAAACCCATAGCCCTTTTGTGCTCCGCTAGGCCAGACATTCTACCTTCTATCCCTGAAGGTTCACAATAGTTTCCACAAAGCACTATGACAAAGAGTATTGTCGAAGATATGATTTTTTAATTCGTCAAGCTTGATGCATTGCATTTCACTTAGATTGTACTTGTTCTTTCCTTATTGGCCATCACGCAAGGCAACCCTGGCTTAGGAATCCATTTGCAGTCGCTGGCCTATGTGGACAAATGAGAAATTAATTCGTCCATTAATTCGAATACCTTATTTTGCTTTGCATCAAAATCTTTGGGTAAGAGCATTTTCTTGAACTTCTAATGTAGAGATTCTTTAGGCTTTCAGAAGCATGGCTCAAGTTCCATCGTTGGCTTATTTATTTCATTTGGGCATAATATTAGTTTTGGCGTAACAATATATAATTTTCTTTTTTCATATTTTTCATAAAGATAGTCTACTGACAGTCAACATTGAGAGGAAATTAGGAGTCTATGGCCTGAGTAGCCATAAATATGTTTTTTTGTGAGCAGGGGGTGTCTTCGGGTTAATCATGGCCAAGAAAATTCAATTTACTTTATATTCAAAGTAGTGTACTGGAACGTGGCTGGTATAAGAAATTTTTATCACTAATCAAATTAAGTTGACATATTAGTAAAATTAAGCCACATGAAGTAGAAATAGAGTCATAATTTGAAAATTTTCCATAGCAAATAAAGATTTTTCTTGAATGAATATAATACAATTAAATGCAACTAAGCAAGCAAATATCACAACAAATAATTTTTAACACTTCTAATTTATCCAAAACAACAATTTCATCTCACAGAAATATTCAATATATGCACTTTTAATAATATCAAAATATGTCAAATTCAACTTCCACCCCCAGTTAAACCAATCATATGAAAATCAATCTATGGCAATAGAAATAAGTACGTAAGATAAATAAACATCCACAACATGGAAATTTTATAAGGAAACTTGTTAGATTTTTAATCTAATAATATTAGATCGTTAATCTAATGTTAGGCTTATATATGAATAATTATGTGTTGGAGATTGTCATATAATGTGAAACCTAATAAAAGTGATTAATTAAGGTTTTTCGTTATTATGCGCTTTAATGTATCTAATAGAATGTGGGCTTTTAATGTGTAGAAATCTAATAGTATTATAATTTTATGATAGGCAAAATTAAGAATATCCAGTGACAATAGGAAAATATTATTTATATAAGTAGTTATGGTACCCAGGTCACACATATTCTTTTCATTATTTATGACATCCCATTATCAGAAAGAGAATGAAGAGAGAATTAAAGAACTCTCTAGGATAACGTATAGATTTGGAAGGCCAATCACATAATTCAAGAATTTGGCACTATAGATTCAGATACGCCTTCGCATATTATATTATTAATTTTTGGTAATACAACATGATATTCCTGGATTATGAGTGATGGTTTTCAGTAAAGGTTTTATTTATCCTAACAAGTGATGTCAGAGTCAATTCATGTTAAATAATTGATAATCAAATTTATTTTTATTAAAGATTAAATATTTTGGTATTTTTAAATTTAGTATTCTTGAATTTAAGAATAAATTTATAGTTGTTTTCTTTGGTATTGAAAAATAATATAAATATGAAATTTGAATTTTTTTAATTTAAAAATTCGAGATTAAAAGAAATTCTTTAAGGTTTAAAGTCGGCGATATCTCAGCCACTATCGGCGTTTGGAAGAGGAAGCCATGGCGACCATGCCACGACTGATCTAGTTACAGCGGTGGCTATAAAGAAAACTAAAAACAAAACCAAAAGGAAACTAAATTTTAAAAAAAAGGGATTGTTTTTCTTTTTTTCTTTTTAAAGCTTTTTGGGCGGCGGCAATGGCAGTTGCCGGTGTTGTGGCTTTCGGTCGCGAAAGAGAGAGGCAATGGCAACTGAACCGCTACCATCAAGTTAAAAGAATAAGCAGCAACATGGCTGCTGTGCAAAAGGAAGAAGAAATCGTAAAAGGATGATAGGTTTTTCTTCGGTAATATCGTAAGCACCCCTAAATTATAGTAAAATTTCGTTTTCTCATATAATAATAAGATTTTTGCATTTAAATTCAAGATTTGTTTGGGCTTAAGGAATTTCAAGTTTTGGGCCCATGGACTTGATGGATTAAAATAAAAGGTTAATTTAGCGTTTATATATTAGACCATTAAAATTAAAAGTTTGGCCTATTTAAAAAAAAAAGATTTGGTTTTTGATTGGTCTGGTCTGATTCGGCTTGGTCTATTTTAGAATCAGTTAGGGGTCTAGATCGATTATTGTTGACCATTGACCATTGTTGGTCAAAAGTTTACTTTGACCTAAAATTTTTTTATTTTTTTATTTTAGATAATTTTTTGTATAATTTTTTAAATTTAAATATTAGTTAATTTATATATATTTTGAAATGAATTAATTGAAATAACATGTCAACAAAGTGACACTCTTATGAAAATTAATTTTTTTAGAATATAATTTTTTTTGTATATGTAATTTTTATAAACATCAATTGGTCTAAAGGAAGGTATATATTTAATAGAATTATATATGCACTTGTGGTGATAAACAAGTGATGATTATTCAGTTTTACATGTGGATAATAAATCAGCCTAAAGGAATATTAATTATTTGACATATTTTTTTTTATTATCACTGTTTGATTACTACACCAAGATATCACTTACAAGTTAATATTTTATCTAAATATGAAATATAATGGAGTACCTGGTATCTTGAGATGAGATTTACTTTTATTTGAATTTATTTTTGTTTAAAAATTAATATGAGCTTATTTTATTTGTTTGTTATTCTCTATTAAATTATGTCTGCTGTTAATATTATTGTCAACATTAATTCAATTCATATACTAAATAGCTCTAACTTTAAATTATGGCATAAGAATTTTTTCAGAGTTCTTGCTGTCATAGATCTTAACCTTGTATTAAGGGTCGATTCTCCCCTACCTCTTACATATGACAGTAATCCTAATGAAAAAAAGAAAATAGAAAGGTGAGAGAGATCAAATCACATGTGTATCATAATTATGAAGAAGGTCATTCCAAAAGCATTCAGGGGCTTAATGACTAAAAAAAAATAACTATGACTAAAGAGTTTCTTGCACAGATTGAACAAAGGCTTATCGAGAACGAAAAGACTGAAATTGGTACGCTCTTGACAAACCTAATCTCAATAAGGCATAAGGGCAAGAAAAAGAATAAGGATAAAAATGCTACAAAAATAGCTCCTTAAAAGAAACAATAAAAGAAATTAAATGATCTATCTTTTTGTCTTTTTAATGAAGCTAAAGGGTATGGTTTGATTTGTTTTAAGGTTAATTTAACTGTAGTACCTAGACACACATAGTTGATAGATTATAGTACAACAGCTCACATCAGTGTGTCTATACAGGGTTGTTTGAATTACCGAAAGCCTAATGATGGTGAAAGATACATCTATGTGTGTGATGGCAAAAAAGGCTGAAGTTGAAGCAATTGAAAATTTTAAATTATCATTAAAGACTGATTTTTATTTGGATCTTGATGAAATATTTGTTATTCTATCTTTTAGATGGACTTGATTTCTATTTTCGCTTTGAAAAAATAAGATTATTCTTGTTCATTTAGAAATAAAAAATTTAATTTGTTTCATGATTTAAAATTGATATGCTCCAGATTTTTATCAAGCAATGATAATATTTATTTGATGGATACAATTACTTCATTTAATGAAGTACATGAGGTTTAAAGATAAAATTAACTAATAAGAATTGAGCTGTGTTATGGCACAGAAGATTGTATCATATCTCTAAATGTATCAGACGAAATTCTTGACCGTTTAGATTTCAATATCTATGATAACTGTATCAAAGGAAAACAGACTAATAAAAGGAGATTTAAAACCAACAGGACTTTGGATATCTTAGAACTCATATATACAGATATTTATGGGTCATTTCCTACAATTGCTTGAAATGGTCAACAATATTTTATGACGTTCATAGATGATTTTTCTAAATATGGCTACATATATCTCCTCCATGAAAAGGCACAATCTCTTGACTTGTTCTAAAATTTTAAGGCTGAAATTAAAAATCAACTTGGCAAAAAAATTAAAAACGTCAAATCTGACCATGGTGGTAAGTACAATAGTAGATATGATAGTTCAGGTGAACAACGTCCAAGACCATTTACTAAACTCCTAGAGGACTGTGGTATCATCTCATAGTACACTATGCTAGGTTTGTCTATTATGAACGGTGTTGCTGTGAGACAAAATAAGACGCTTAAGGATATTGTAAGGAGCATGATTTATTATTGTATTTTACCAAAACCACTTTAGAGAGAGGCACTAAAAACTACAGCGTATATCCTTAATAGGGTTCCAACTAAAGCCACTATCAAAATTCCTTATGAGTTTTAGACGGGTAAGAAGCCTAATCTAAAGCACTTGCATGTTTAGGGATATCCAATTGAGGCAAGGCCATATAGGCCTAATGAGAAGAAACTAAACTTAAATACGGTGAGTTGTTATTTTATTAGATGTTCATAACGATCCAGGAGGTATAAGTTTTATGATCCCACGACTAAGTTGATTTTTTAGTCAAGAAATTCTCAGTTCTTTGAGCATGTCAAGTTTGCGAGGGGCCAATATAGTAAGAGATTTTATCTTTGAAGAAGAATATGTTAATATTCACATGAGTGTTATTGGCATTGATCAAGGTCTCATTTCTGACTATATACAAGACATAACAAATCAAGTTAATCTTAGAGAACCCCTATATAAGAAGTTATTCCAGAAGAATAAACTTTACCACCTCAAAAACTTATGTCATTAAGGAGATCCACTCAAGAAAGGAGAAGTGCATTGCCAAATGATTACATTGTATTTCTCCAAGAACATGAGATAGACATTGGAATAATGGAAGATGATCCTATAAATTTCATCAAGCCATGAAAAGTTTAAACTCTCAAAAATGGATTGATGCCATGAATGAGAAAATAAACTGTATGAAAGACAATGATTTATGAAATCTTATCCCACTGCCAATAGGTGCAAAATCTATTAGTTGCAAATGGATATTTAAGACTAAGAGAGATTTGAAAGGTAATGTGGATAGGTACAATGTATGTTTTATCATAAAAAGCTTTACACAAAAAGAAGGCGTCGATTATAAAGAGGTTTTCTCTCTCTTTTTTTTAAAACTCTTTCAAGATTATAATAGCATTAGTGGCACATTTCGATCTTAAGTTATATTAGATGGATGTCAAGACAACATTTCTCAATGGTGACATTAATGAAACGATTTATATGTTGCAGCCAGAAAACTTTATGTCTGGAGACCCAAGGAATATAGTTTGCTAACTTAAAAAATCCATCTATGGACTCAAGTAAGCATCTCGACAATGATATTTTAAGTTTCATCAAGTGATCATCTCATTTGGTTTCAAGATGAATTTAGTAGATAATTGTAAAAAATCCATAAGTTCTCTAAGAGCAAATATATTTTATTTTATTTTATATGTTGATGATATTTTGCTTTCCAGTAGCGATAAAGGCTTATTGCATAACGTGAAGAGACTTCTAACTAAGAATTTTGAGATGAAAGATCTTGGTGACGCCTCTTTTGTATTAGGCATACCAATACATCGGGATCGCTCTAGAGGTATTCTAGGATTATCACAAAAAAGCTATATCGAAACAGTTCTCAAAAGCTAAGGCATACCGATTGTAAATCAGGTAATACCCTGGTGGTTAAAGGAGATAAGTTTAGTCTCAATTATTACCCCAAAAATGATTTTAAGGAAAAATAAATACAAAAGATTATTTATGCTTCAGCAATAGGAAAGTCTAATGTATGCTTAGGTTTATACGCAATCGGATATTATGTATGTTACTGGGATGTTGGGCAGATACTTATATAATCCAAGATTAAACCATTTGGGAGCAGCCAAACAAGTCTTATGGTATCTACAATAACAAAAGACTACATACTCATATATGTAAGGTCAGATAAGCATGAGATCATTAGGTATACCGATTCTGATTTTGCTGGATGTCAAGCTAATATGAAATCTACTTTAGGTTACATCTATGTACTAGCTGGAGGTACTGTCTCTTGAAAAATTACTAAACAATCTCTTATATCCTCTTCTATGATGGCAGCAAGATTTATAGCATGTTATGAGGTATCCAATCAAGGAATATGACTATAGAATTTTGTCATAGGACTGCATATAGTAGATGATATTGATAGACCAATTAAGTTATTTTGTGATAATAAGTCAGCAGTGTTATATTTTAATAACAACAGCAGTTTGAAGAAGTCGAAGTATATGGATATCAAGTTCCTAGTTATTAAAGAAAGAGTTCATAGTGGACAATTATCTATTGGGTACATTGGCACAAACTCCATGATTGCAAATCCGCTTACTAAAAGATTACTACCCAAGACATTTCATGAGCACACTGCTCATATGGGTGTTCTATCATTTAAGAATATTCAGTTTTAATGGGAGTTTGTGATTTTAAATTCTTTTATAATATAGACATTTTCAATTATTTCAATTTCTATAAAAAAAATGTTTTAGTTTATTTACACTCTGAATTTGGTATAGCTTAATTTCACTAAGGTTTAAAATGGGCCAGTTGAAAACGGGCATGTTAAGATCACATTACATGAAATATTCATGCTATATATCCACATTATGATTTATGTCATTCATTTGTATTGACATAGTGACCATTGATGGGTTGAATTACAATAAATGTAATAAAAACTGCTTTGTTGATATGATTGATGAACCAGATTGGTTATAGATATATTCTAGTAATGACAGTATGGTAGAGCTCATATAATTATTTTTGTAATACATAATTATAAAGTTACACATATAGCCCAAATCGGAGATTGTTAGATTTTTAATTTAAAATTGTTGGATCCTTAATCTAATGGGCTTATATGTGAATAATTATGTATTGTAGACTATTATATAAAATGAATCCCAATAAAAGTGATCAATTAAGGTTTTTCGGTGTTATACGCTTTAATGTATCTAATAGGATATGGACTTTTAATGTGTAGAAACCTAATAGTATTTCTAATTCTATGATAGACAGAATTAAGAATACCCAGTGACAATAAGAAAATATTGTCTATATAAGTGATTATAGTTCCCAAGTCACACATATTCTTTTCATTCTTTCTGATATCCCATTATTAGAATAACACAAAGAGAATTAAAAGACTTTCTAGGAAAACATATAGATCTAGAAGACCAATCACACAATCCAAGAGATTAATTTAGCGTTATAAATTTAGATATGCTTATGCATATTATGTTATTAAATCTTGATGATACAATATAATATTCATGGGTTATAGATGATAGTTTTCAATAAAGGTATTATTTATCTTAACAAACATTTGATCCACACAATCTAAGGAACCTCGACACGTGATTATGTCTAAGTGTAAAAGAAATAATTCACTATGAAAATAATGTGAGTTTACAGTGATAAGAATACTTATAGAGCATCGCACTCATAAGCGCCTCCAATCCAAATCCCATTGTTTCAACCCTCATGGTCCTCACAAACTTTCCTCTACATGAATCAAGTGTAAAAATCTTTTCCTAAAATAAGGGTAGAAAGGTGAAATAGATGTGGAAATATTGTCTTAAATTAACAAGACCAAGTTTGAAAAAAAAAATCTAGATCTTGTCTAAGCTAAAAAAATAAAATAAGAGAATTGAGGTTTATTTGACTTCTAATGCTTAAAATAAAACTATTAAGCAATCAACCAAAATCCCATTCTAAAATAAAGCCTCTAAACCTTAAAAATATTTCTCTTAATTCTTAGGTTTAAAAAATAAATTTTGGGAACAAAAATATTAAATTCACTAACTAAAATCTTCCCTAAAGTAAGTTGGCCAGACTAAGTATATGTCATCAATTTGAGCTCCAAAGCTTAGCCCTCTTTTTTTGCTTTTAGTCCTTGGAAGTGGCTCATCTCTTTGGGCTGGTTGTGATAAACTTCTATCGTTAGATCATCCAAAATCAGAAAGATTCAAAGTTTAAGCGATGTGGTAGCTTTAGGAGGGTACAATTGTGGTCAAAATTGGCAAATCTAGATGTTAAAAATGCTTGAATGATTTGGTCAAAATCTTATGATGTAGCAGAGTAAACCCTTAGATCAAGAATAATCAACGACTCAAAAGTGTGGGTCAAGGTTTAGGTCGGATCAACTAATAGAGGAAGGTAAGAATCCACTTTCGGTTTTACCAAACCAATATAAATTTTCACTTTTGGATTTGGAGCATTGAAAATAAAATATGTGACAACTAGGACTAAATTATAAATAGATTTAAAAATGGATAGTTGGAGAGGTCAAGTTTCTATGGTGCCAATATATAAGGGATTATTGAGCATATTGTTGACCATTAGTTTGACTGAGCAATTGCTGCAACAAGTTAATACTAAAATGAATATCAAAGCAAATATCAACCATCAAAGTAAATATCAACAATATAAACAACCATCATACACATATATATCTCAAAACGTATAACAAAAGCAAAGAGCCATAACAGATAAAGCAAAATGATGTATATAAAATGTATGTGCAAAATCTAAGGATAAAAATAAATGACAGACCACTACAGAGGATGTGATGAAGAAGATGGAGGAAGAATGCCAAGAACAGTTAAGATGTCCTACTAACCATCTAGAAGCTACTACTGTTGATTGAGAATTTATTACTCCTAAAGCTGAAAAGCAGCAAACTGAGACTAAGCGACTGCTACTGCTTGAAAAGTGATCAAATCTCACTTGTCAACTATTATAGAAGTCCCTTAGAAACTGGAAGTGCCTCAAGAACTGGATGCTACTTGGTATCAACTCATGTCCCTTATACTTCTTTGGTTCCTCATTCTATGCTACTACAGTTGATCGTGGCACTTGAGTTTTGGTTCTTGGTTTAAAATCAAGCAACTAATCAATAAGATAAAATGTTGTTAAGCACTTAATCATCCTCTAAGGTTACAAGCATGTTGTAGTTCTTAGATGAAGTCGTTTTAACCCACTCTTTATTCTTCTGATGAAAACCTATCCTTATTAAGGCCTTTCCACCTAACTTTTTAGTCTCTGCATAGATAGGCTCACTTAAAAAAACTCTAAATGTCTCAAAATCTTGGTAATGATACTGCTATATGGTAATAGCTTATCGGCTAATGCTGAAGTGGTTAGCATGTGGTGAAGAATGATATAATCTAAGTTAACTGATCTTCTTCGAATAAGATAATCTAGTAATGCTACATCCAACCTTATAACCTCATCACTTTAACCTTTCCTAAGAGTGACTATATGTTATAGAATACTATGAAGTACCTAAACTTGCAGGGGTGAAAGTTAGGAACAGAAAAAGAAGTGGCATATATCATCAAAAAGATCATTAGCTTACATATGTTTCTAACCACATAAATATAGAGAAAATGATTGCACCTAAGTTCTTTCCTAGAGGTGTATATCTCAAAACCCTTATTTTTAGAACCTAAAATCAAGTTTAAATCCCTCACATCAAGCTCAATAGATACCTCTCTGGTATTGATAATTATCTCATCTAACCTAGTTGTGGAGAGTTCTATATTCGAGTAAAACACTCTAAGTTGTGATATACAATCTCCTCAATACTCAATGCCCCTTCCTAAGGTTTTAACATCTCCTTCATACTATTACCATACACAACTATGACCTCAAAATCATCCAAATCCATAAAATAAGAATCAATTAGCTTGTGTTTCATGAAACAAGTTTGGAAATGCCTAGTTATGGAGATAGTAAGGAAATGTCTTTTGAACTCCAGGACCTCCCTAGGAGATACTGAATTCCTCCTTGCTTCTTGTTTTTTATCTTTTTCCTTTCCTTGAAGACTCAACACTAACCATGTATACTAAATTTGGGAATTTGGAAAATTTGGTGTTTTTGAAAGAAATTGGATAATTTAATATGAAGATTGACTTTATAAGAAGTGATATTAGTGCTTAATTCAGCCAAAAAAATTAGTGAAAATTTGATAAATTTTGAAGAGAGCAGCTGAACTAACACTTAGGCTTCAATTTAGGAATCTTTTATTTTGGACCTCAAATTGTTTTAAATGGTTAAAAAGTTCCTAGAGTGATTAGAAATGATTGTGAGGCCTTAATTTGGATAGAAAGCTTAAGGATATTGATGGATTTTCAAAGAGATGTAAGGTGCCATCAGTAGAGAGAGAAATAGTTAAGGCTTAGAAAAATGAAGAAAACTTAGAAATAGTGAGTTCTTGCACAAAATCGGTGAAGTGTTTTAAAAAAACAATTAGTCGCTAATTTCTAATAACCATTTAAGGTGTAATTAGTGCACCATTTATTTAAATCAGTTAACTGATAAAAAACAGAATGTTTTCTTCTCTCAAACAATTATCCATTTATTTTAATTAGTTATTTGCTAACACAAAAAACCTTTCTATTTTTAGTTGATAATTCACTAATTTTTAATTAGTTATCTGATAGCTTTTAGATTTCATTCCTAGTTTTTATTTTTAAATGATAAACCATTTATTTACAAATGGTAATCCATTTATTTTAACTATAATTTTGCACATCTATTTTGATCTATAGCCAATAATTGTTTCATTCAAAGGTTATTTCAAGAATCTAAAACGTTTCAAAAAGCCATTTTTAATGCATGAGAAATTGATGCAAATATCAAACAATAGATGTTATACAATATTAACACATATACACATCAAACGAATATCAAACGAATCATTCAATATTAACACATATACACATCAAGAATCACACAATAAGTATTATACAAACATATGCTAATGTGAAAATTTTATCATTTTAAGTTCATATTAAATTTTGACAAATTGATATTTACTAAGGGATTTTGTGAAGAAATCAACAAATTATTTTTTATTAAAATAAATTCTAATACTACATCCTTTTTTTAGAATAATTATTCACCTACCACTTATTTTTTAAATTTTTTAAATATATATATATATATATATCTGTTTTTAACTAATTTTCACCTTAAGTTATATTTTCTTACACGTCGCCACTGTTGTGCAAATTTTAATGAACTCGCAAGCGCACGAATCTATTGTAGAATAGATTAATGGTGACGAGTGTCGATCCCACGAGGAGGTTGATTTTAATTATGTGTCGAATTAATTTTCTTTTTAATGGGAACAATTAAATTATGGTGATTTTATTCTAAATTGTGAATTAAAATGACAGGAATAATTGAAAATGTAACTGTTATAATAAAGCACTTGGGTATCCGGATCCGCATCAACATGCTCCATGGGCTAAATATTCCATATTAATACCAATTAAATCATAAGGGGGGGATTCCACACCTCATGAACCACTCTCCAATAAGTATGGTGCCAAGGGCTTATCGTGCCAAATAATAATAACCTTGTACTAGGGTGCCGGTATAACCAGGGCTGTAACTAGACAAGACTATTATTATATGTCGACGAAAAGTCAAAACAACCACAAATATTAGAGGGGAAGAGAAAGTAAATTTACCAAATTAAGCCCATGGAACATGTTCAGACTTCACCTTCGATCCAAGCTCAAAAGAAATTAGCCACTCATATTTTAACTAAGGATAAAAAAGGAAATTTTATTAAAATACAAAGAAACTACAAGGAAGAGAAGGAATTTCAGAAATCTAAGCTTAAAAATGAATTCAGGGGTGCCAAATTAGGGGGGGAGAGCCCCCTTTTTATAGATACATCGAGTGAATCGTGACCATCGGATTAAAAACTATTCGGATGCTCAGGATTGCGCCACGTCATCAGTCAACCGTCAACAGTCAACATTTGTACAGTAACGCCGCCTGAATAGTAAATAATCCCATGTAAGCGCATGTACTGTACACCCGATTTCTACTCCAATGAGATGCTGCCACGTCATCGATCTACAGTACATAAGAAATTTAGTCCAATAAGATCATGACACATCATCGGTCAACGCCACGTCATCGGTCAATGCCACATAAGCAGTCAATCCACATAATTCGTCCAATCAGATACTGCCACGTCGTAGGTAGTTGCCACATCATCGGTCCGTATACATGAACAGTGTCGTGAACAGTATCGTGAACAGTACCGTACGTATGAACAGTACCGTATATGTGAACAGTAACTTTTTCCTGTAATGCTCTTCTTAAGGTTTTCGACCGTCCTGAGTCCAAATATGACGTCCGTTTTGCTGTCTGATCACTCGTTTATTGTGAAACGATTATGATACCCCTAAAATACATAAAATACACAATTATAATAAAACACATATAATTAAATAACAAAATACTTAAATAAATAAAAGTAGCAATGTTAGTGAGATTTAAAGTGTAAAATGATGATTTTCTCCTTTATAAATATACACTTTCTAACACTCAACACACCCCCCAACCAGCTTATTGCTAGTCCCTAGCAAATAAAGCGAAGATAAAAAACTTTTTTTTTTTTAAACACACGTGTTTATTCAATCAGATTAATGATAACAATCAAATAAAAGTTTAAGCATTATCTCTAGTCTAAAGGAATATCACACCCACATCAACCATCCATATGTATCAGTCCAGCAGATTTTGTTGTAGCAATAGTAATCAAGATACTTTCAAGAAAGACATATCCAACCCCAAAATCTCATCGGTTGTAGTGACACTCTCACAAAGAAATTAATTCCAATAAAATTTTGTCACTACAATGAATGGTAAATTGAGAGAAAATAATAAAGAAATATCACACACTCTCACCAAGATGAAAAATATGCCCATAGCTTAGAAATAGTACGATCTCAAATAAAGTATTAGTCAACCCAATGTATTCATCATTTTTTTTTCATCATTTTTTTTTGATATATGCTTCACTACATCTTAATTACCCATATAACTAGCTTTTATGTTAGACTATAGTTCCCTAAAATCAGAAAGGACTTTTATTAGGACGTAACGTGACTAGGGACATGGTTAACAAAGAAAGGAAAATAGGGAAACAAAATATATATGTTTGAGAAAAAATTAAAGAACTTTTTACAGGATACATTTTGCTTATTTATTACTATTGTACATCTTTTTTTTTTCTCTTTTTTTTTCTTTTTTTTTTTTCTTTTTTTTTATATGGCACAACTTTACTGAACAAAATAATTATTTATTTATTTTTTTCTCAAACATGAATAGGTGGATGGAACTTATATGATATCGAGTAATACTCCAAATTGGAGTGGGTTAGGATGATAAGTTAATAAAGAAAAGGATTTTTTTTTTAAATAAAAGGCTCAAAAGGGGTAACTATGGATATTAAATAATAGGGATGGCTAGAAAGGCTCAAACGGGTCAAAAATGGCCTTCCATCATCTTTTAGGACTCTAAATAATCTTCCATATCTACTAATTAAGTGGACATTTAGATGCAGTAACACACACTTTTTTTTTTTTTAAAGGGTTGACTCAAAGAAAATCTAGAGATCATGTATGAAATAATAAACTGCTAAGCTACATGAAGAATGGGCAAAAAGGGTTACTCTCCAAGAAAAATTAATAGGCTCAAAAACTCACTTGGAATTTATTATGACATGTGCATTCTTTCAAGCAACTCATATTTGTCTCCAACATCAACATGTAGAATAGTAAACATGGTGTAACATTACTCTTGACCAAAGATAATACAAATACTAAAATTCAAAAGTCATCATATCATCCAATATCAAGAACTCACAAATTTTTTTTTTAAAATAGAATTATTTCCTCCCAACCTATTCTAAACATAAAAAGAAAACATACATGCAGAAAAATTAAAGAAAAATGAATATTTTTTTTTAAAAAAATGCGTTTCTAGAGTTACTACACTCCATATTCAGCCATTTTCGACTTTAAAAACTTGAAAACATATATTTATAAAGGAGAAATTATCAACTATTCCCTCCCCCCAACCAGAACGAAACATTGTCCTCAATGTTTTAAAGGAAAAAAAATAGAGATTAGAAGATATCACCTAGGCGTTGCATTACAGAAGAAAATATTAACAAGTAGTTGCGACTATGGCTCACATCTTCCTCTGGTTTTACGTCCAGAAACGGCTTGAACGCCCTCTATGGGTCGAGGATAAGCTTCCCATCCAGTTTTCTTACAAACTGGCAAACAGTGTCTTTTATAGTCAGATTCCCGAGACTATAGTTTACACATTCTTTCTGGAATAATGTCCATAACTAGAGTATTGCATGTTGGACGTATCCACTGGGATGCGTTTCAAGAGACAAAAGGATATTATCCAATGACTCCTTATTCAAGCCATCCCTAATGAATTGAATCTTATCTTCTCTGTTATCAGACACCATTCCTAAAGAACATGATTTTTTATTGCATATCATTCTGGCACATTTATGACAAGCAACAGAAAGTCTTTGAGCTCGTCGTTTTCTCGCATAATTTCCTTTACCACAACCAGGCATGTATGCAATAAATTTAGGAGGTAACTCACCTGCTGAGCGAACTTTTGCCTCGATTAACCAACGGATGTCAGCAGGGATGTTATTCTTCATAAGCAATCGCATGCGTTCGGACCGGGCTTTATAAATTAAAAGTAGGGCATTCTGAGGAAGCGAAGGGAATCGTTTGTGAAGCTTTTCTAAAATCTCATTTCTGTCCATACCTTCGTCTCAGAATATCAGTTATTGTGGAAAAACTGAAGTAACTGACTTGATTGTCACGGAGTACCGTTATCCGCCACTTGACCGGGGTTACAAACTTTAAACACACAAAGCAAACTAAAACACACAAACAAGAAAATAATTTAAAACACACAAAACAAATTAAAATCGTCCTCTTATTGAATTTACCTCAAGCTCCAATTGGATGTTGTAGATGCCTCTCTCAATTTCTCGGAGTTGGCTTTCTAAATCCTCAACATAGGCTACTAACTCTGGTGGTTGTAGCTGCCAGATACGATGTGTTTTACAAAATCGTATCTGACCTCTGAGATGAGATTGTATACGTCGAAATTGTCTAAGAATGTTTAAGAGGAACTGTCTCATGATTAAATGGATAAGAAAAACTTAACGGTTAAACAAACACAAAAAAAATAATTTCAATCAGCAAAAGAATGAATAAAAGAAAGAAAATAAATAATCAAATCACCGAAAAGTAAAACCTCAATTTAAAATAGGTGGGTCACTCAAATTTATTTCGCTGTCCTCTCCATGTGGTTGGTATTCTAGATATGGCTTTAATCTTTGACCATTAACTTTGAAAGTGACACCATTCATTGGATCCTTAATTTCAATTGCCCCATGTGGAAAAACAGTATGAACAATAAATGGGCCAGACCATCGAGAGCGTAACTTACCTGGGAATAAGTGTAAGCGAGAATTGAATAAAAGTACTTTCTGACCTAGAGTGAAAGATTTTTGCATAATTTGCTTGTCGTGAAAGACTTTCATTCGTTGCTTGTAAATTTTGGCATTCTCGTACGCATCATTTCGAATTTCTTCAAGTTCTGCCAACTGTAATCTTCTTTCTGAGCCAGCTTGCTGTATGTCAAAATTGAATTTCTTGATGGCCCAGTACGCACGATGCTCGAGTTCCACAGGTAGGTGGCATGTTTTTCCATACACTAGCCTGTAGGGTGACATCCCAATCGGAGTCTTGAAAGCCGTTCTATATGCCCATAATGCATCATCAAGCCGCAACGACCAATCTTTTCTGTCGGGCCTCACTGTTTTTTCTAAAATGTGCTTTATTTCTCGATTGGAGATCTCAACTTGGCGCACTGGTCTGGATGATATGGGGTCGCCACTTTATGAGTGATGGAGTACTTTGTCAAAAGTGCTTTGAAAAATTTATTGCAAAAGTGGGCACCACCATCACTAATTATTACTCGAGGGAATCCAAAGCGGGAAACAATATTACTTTTCAAAAATCCTATTACCACTTTATGATCATTGTTCCTACATGGAATAGCTTCTACTCATTTCAAAACATAATCAACAGCGACCAATATGTATTGATGGCCAAAAGATGTGGGAAAGGGTCCCATGAAATCGATACCCCATACGTCAAAAATTTCAACCACCAGAATTGGGTTTAGTGGCATCATATTCCTTCGTGTAATGCTGCCCATTCTTTGACACCTATCACATGAAGAACAAAAGGTGTAAGCATCTCGAAATATAGTTGGCCAATAGAAACCACATTGTAAAATTTTAGTAGCTGTTTTCTTAGCAGATCAAGTGGCCTCCACAAGCTTGTTCATGGCGAAAGAAAGGATATTCTCAAATTCATTCTCTGGGACACATCGTCTAATAATTTGGTCTGCATGTATTTAAATAGATAAGGATCATCCCAAAAGAAATTCTTTATTTCTCGCAAAGAATTTGGCCTTGTCCTGTTTAGTCCAATGCTCCTGGAAGTTGACTGTAACAAGATAATTAACTATATCAAAGATACCATGGTACTACTTCCACACTCATTAATTGTTCATCCGGAAATGACTCATTCAAAGGTAAATGTTCTTTTGTTGTGTCAAAATGGAGACGGAAAGATGATCACCCACAAAGATTTTCTGTTCCTTTCTTGTTTTTGAATTCTAAGTCAAATTCCTGCAAGAAGAGTAGCACCCAACGAATTAGTCTAGCTTTTGCATCCTTCTTTGTGAGAAGATATTTAAGAGCAAAGATGATCTCAAATATAATTATTTTACAACCAATGAGATAAGATCGAAATTTTTCTAATGCAAACACAATCGCTAGCATTTCTTTTTCAAAGGTGGTTGAATAATTCAACTGTGCATCATTCAATGTCATACTAGCATAGTAAATCACATGGGAATTCGATCAACTCTTTGTCCTAATATCGCTCCTATCGTAGTCGATGCATCACACATAAACTCAAATGGTAAGTTCCAATTTGAGGGCTGAATGATGGGTGATGATGTCAACAACTGCTTTAGTTTTTCAAATGCCACAAGACATGAATCATCAAAGACAAAAGGTACATCCTTAGCAAGTAAATTGCATAAGGATCTAGAAACTTTGCTAAAATCTTTAATGAAACGTCTATAAAAACCAGCATGCCCAAGGAAAGATCTTACTTCTCTGACTGTTTTAGGTGGAGGAAGATTGGAAATGAGATCCACCTTGGCTTTATCAACCTCAATACCTTTGCTTGAAATGATGTGACCGAGAACAATACCTTGTTTAACCATAAAATGGCATTTCTCCCAATTCAAGACTAAATTCTTCTCGATACATCTCTGCAGAACTAATGTTAGATGATGTAAACATTGATCAAACGAATCTCCAAAAATAGAAAAGTCATCCATAAAAACCTCAAGGAATCGTTCAACCATATCAGAAAAAATGCTCAACATGCATCGTTGAAATGTAGCAGGTGCATTACATAATCCAAATGGCATTCTCCTATATGCAAAAGTGACAAAAGGACAAGTGAAGGTGGTCTTCTCTTGATCTTTTGGTGCTATAGGAATCTGATTGTATCCTGAATAACCATCTAGAAAGTAATAAAACTCATAACCTACTAATCTATCAAGCATTTGATCGATAAATGGTAAAGGAAAATGGTCTTTACGTGTGACAGAATTCAACTTTCTGTAATCAATGCATACACGCCATCCTGTAGTTATTCTAGTGGGTACCAATTCATTATCAGCATTGATGACTACTGTAACTCCTGATTTTTTAGGAACAACTTGCACAGGACTGACCCACGAACTATCAGAAATAGGGTAAATGATACCTGCATCTAATAGCTTGAGGACTTCAGTGTGAACAACCTTTTTCATGTTAGGATTTAACCGACGTTGCATTTCCCTAGTAGGTTTAGCATTTTCATCAAGATGAATGTAATGCATACAATCTACTGGGTTTATACCTTTTATGTCTGCTATGGTCCATCCTAATGCTCCTTTATGTTCTTTTAAAACATCCAACAACTTACCTTTTTGTTCGTCATTGAGGGAAGAAGAGATGATTACTGGTAAAGTGCTTTCTTCTCCCAAGAATGCGTATTCCAAAGTGTTGGGTAATGACTTGAGTTCGAGTTTTGGTGGTGATTCTGATGATGAGCTGAGTTTCTTTTCTGACAGCACTAGTTGTTTAACTCTCAATTTCCATTTATTAGTGTCCATGGATGGTGCTGAGTCAAGTAGAGCATTGACTTCATCAACTGAACTGTCAATATCAAAATTTAAAACAAAGTGAGTTAAACAAGTTTGCAAAGGGTCATTACTAAGGTTTGAAAGAAAATTGTTATCAACTAGTTTTTCTATTAAATCCACATTAACAATTCCATCATCTGCACTGTGAGGTTGTTTAGCAATGTTAAAGATATTGAGTTCCATGGTCATATTGCCAAAAGACAACTGCATATTTCCGGTTCTGCATTGAATATGTGTATCGGCAGTTGCCAAGAAAGGTCGGCCCAGAATAATGGGAATGTGCTTCTTTGAATCCTGCACTGGTTGAGTGTCAATTACAATGAAATCAACAGGAAAATAAAACTTGTCTACCTGGATAAGCACGTCCTCCACAATACCACGAGGTATTTTTATGGACCGATCTATGACCAAACACCACCTGAGTTGGATGTAATTCGCCCAGTCCAAGTTTCACAAAAACAGAGTAAGGCAACAGATTTACACTAGCTCCTAAATCCAACAAAGCATTCTCAATTGTGTGGTTCCCTATACTACATGAGATAGTGGGGGAGCCTGGATCTTTGCATTTTAGAGGCATTTTATGTTGGAGTATAGAACTAATATTTTCTGTTAGAAAGGCCTTTTTCTGAACATGAATATTTCTTTTTTTAGTACAAAGGTCTTTAAGAAACTTGGCGTATGATGGCACTTGTTTTATAGCTTCAAGAGGGATGTTAACACTTACCTGTTTGAAGATTTCAAGAATCTCACCTGTGGATTTTCCTTTCTTCCCTTGAGCTAACCTCTGAGGAAATGGAGCTTTAGGAACATATTCTCGTGAGTTGGTTTCCTCTTTCTCCTCTGATAATGATTCCTCCGAGTTCATAGGTACAATTTGAGTTGATTTTGGCATCTCCACTTTGTTGTCAACTTCTTTTCCTTTTCGTAAGGTCATCACTGCTTTGACCTCTCCATGCTGCTGTGGTGAACTAGAACTTGCTTCATTTACTGCTTTAGGATTGGGCATTGGTTGACTTGGGAATTTGCCTTTTTCAACGGTCATGGCCAATGTTTGAATTGAAGAGGCAAGTTGTCCTACCATTTTCTCAAGGCTTGAAACAGATTGAGCTTGTGAGTTGAAGCTTGCTCTCATCTCATTTCGTAATTCATCAATGGTGCGGTTCTGCTGCTCGATCTTGGAGTTAGTAAGATTTCTGAAATTTTGGGATGTCTCCTCCCATGGTTTAGGTTGAGAATGGTTTGGGTTCTGATTGTATGGTCTAAATGGTGGTTGAGAGGCTTGAGACATTTGAGGAACTGGTTGCATTGGTGGAGGTGGAACTGATGGTCTGTTTTGTTGAAATCCTTGAGACCATGAGAAGTTGGGGTCGTCTCTCCATCCAGGATTATATGTGTTGGAGTAAGGGTTGTAGTTTGGTGGTTTTCTCATAACACCTATGGCATTGGCTTGATCTGAATATGAGTCATGGTCATGTGGCTCTGTTGATTTAGCGGTTGTCAAAGATGCTATTTGTCGAGCAAGACCTTCGACCATCTCTTTGACTTCTTTAATTCCTGAGCTTGACTCACCAATGTTAACCTCATTCACTCCCTTAATTCTCCTGGTATTTCTGAGTGATCGACTCCGTTGTTGAGAATTATCCGATTGCCGCTGAAAAAATTCCCAAATCTCTGATGCACTTTTGAACATTAACTCTCCTCCACTGGTTGCCATTAGCCATTCTTGCATATGTGGCAATAATCCCTCCAAAAAATATTGGCATTGGTGCCATTTCTCGTACCCATGATGTGGACACTTCAAGAGTAGCCCATTAAATCGCTCCCATGCTTCAAAAAATTACTCGTTGTCTCTTTGAGTAAACTCTGAAATTTCTCTGCGAATAGCATTGGTTTTATGAACTGGGAAATATTTATTTAAAAATTTAGTTACCATTTGTTCCCATGATGTAATGCTATTAGCAGGCATTGTATTAAACTATGAACGAGCTCTATCTTTTAATGAAAATGGGAATAATCTAAGTTTAACATCATCATCTGAAAAATTCTCATATTTAAAAGTTTGACAAATAGCATGAAAATCATTCAGATGATTATATGGGTCCTAATTTTCTAAGCCATAGAATGTGGGGAGACAGTTTAGCACACTAGGTTTTAATTCAAAACTCCTAGCAGCTACATTTGGGTACCTTATGCATGATGTGCTCAAATTAGCTAAAGGACTAAAATAATCCTTAAATGGCCTCTCTTGTGGTTCCTTCTTTGATGTTGCAAATCAATTTCAAGTTTCTTTTGGAAAACAGTTTGTTTGTGTGTGCGAAGTGTTTTTTCCAAATCGAGGTCTAAAGGTTCAAGATTGGGTGATAATGACCTTCGACCATGCATGCAAAGAACAAAATAAATGAAAATAAATGAAAATAAAACAAACAAAAATAAAGAAGAGAGAGAAATTGCAATACTAACCTTGTGAAGTTATTCTGGCCTTCAATGAATATACACTGTTTCAGTCTAAAAAAATACAAGAAATAGATTAAATAAAAAAAATAAAATAAAAAGATAAATTACAATGAAAAATAAAAAATTAAATTACAGGAATATAAAGAAGAGAAAAAGAAACAAAATTAAATTACAGAAAAAAAAATTTAATTCTACGAAATAATAAATTAACAGAATAAATAAAAATTACGAAGAAAAATAACTCAGAAATTAAATTATTGAAATTTAAAGAAATTTAAATTACCAGAATTAAATTACAGATTCACTTTTTTTTTAATTTTGTAATTTTTTTAATTTTTTTTATAATTTTTAAGGAAAGCAAAAAAAAATTACTTAAAAAAAACTAATTCTATGAATTAATTCTACGAATAAATTAAAATAAATTACAAGATAAACAAAATAAATTACAAAGAAAAGTAAAGTAAAAATTAAAGTACAGAAAATTAAAGAAATCGCACAATAAAATTAAATTGTAAAAATTTAAATTACTGAAATTAAATTACAGAAAATTAAATTACAGAAATTAAATTACAGAAATTAAATTACAGAAATTAAATTGCAAAAATTTAAATTACAAAAATTAAATTATAGAATTATTTTGTTATAAGGAAAAATACAAGAAAACAAAAAAAATTAATTCAACAAATTAAAATAACTTACCTCTCCGCAAGAATCTACGCCAAAAAAACTTGTTGTGCAAAAATTTTAATGAACTCTTGCAAGCGCACTAATATTGTAGAATAGATTAATGGTGACGAGTGTCGATCCCACGAGGAGGTTGATTTTAATTATGTGTCGAATTAATTTTCTTTTAATGGTAACAATTAAATTATGGTGATTTTATTGTAAATTGTGAATTAAAATGACAGAAATAATTGAAAATGTAACTGTTATAATAAAGCACTTGGGTATCCGGATCCGCATCAACATGCTCCATGGGCTAAATATTCCATATTAATACCAATTAAATCATAAGGGGGATTCCACACCTCATCATTAACCACTCTCCAATAAGTATGGTGCTGAGAACTTATGGTCGTGCAAATAATAATAACTTGTACTCTTGGGTCTTGGGTATAACCAAATTATCAGAATTGAGACAAGACTATTATTATATGTCGACGAAAAGTCAAAACAACCACAAATATTAGAGGGGAAGAGAAAGTAAATTTACCAAATTAAGCCCATGGAACATGTTCAGACTTCACCTTCGATCCAAGCTCAAAAGAAATTAGCCACTCATATTTTAACTAAGGATAAAAAAGGAAATTTTATTAAAATACAAAGAAACTACAAGGAAGAGAAGGAATTTCAGAAATCTAAGCTTAGAAATGAATTCAGGGGTGCCAAATTAGGGGGGGAGAGCCCCCTTTTTATAGACACATCGAGTGAATCGTGACCATCGGATTAAAAACAATTCGGATGCTCAGGATTGCGCCACGTCATCAGTCAACCGTCAACAGTCAACATTTGTACAGTAACGCCACCTGAATAGTAAATAATCCCATGTAAGCGCATGTACTGTACACCTGATTTCTACTCCAATGAGATGCTGCCACGTCATCGATCTACAGTACATAAGAAATTTAGTCCAATAAGATCATGACACATCATCGGTCAATGCCACGTCATCGGTCAATGCCACATAAGCAGTCAATCCACATAATTCGTCCAATCAGATACTGCCACGTCGTAGGTAGTTGCCACATCATCGGTCCGTATACATGAACAAGTCGAATGAAAGATGTGAACATTACCGCGTATGAAACAAGATCTGTATATATGTGAACAGTACTTTTTCCTGTAATGCTCTTCTTAAGGTTTTCGACCGTCCTGAGTCGAAATATGACGTCCGTTTTGCTGTCTGATCACTCGTTTATTGTGAAACGATTATGATACCCCTAAAATACATAAAATACACAATTATAATAAAACACATATAATTAAATAACAAAATACTTAAATAAATAAAAGTAGCAATGTTAGTGAGATTTGAAGTGTAAAATGATGATTTTCTCCTTTATAAATATACACTTTCTAACACTCAACAGCCACTTCCGTTTGCACCATGAATAACTTTGCTAACATCGTAAGGATAAAATCAGCATTTCACCTGCACAATAAAAATCAACGTTGTTTAAACACAGTTGATAGAGAAGAAAAGGCCAAAATAGCATCACAATCAACAACAACGGCTGCTATTTATTTCCAGCACAAGATCATAAACCTTTTTTTTCATCCTTTAGCAAATACCCAAAAAATTGAAGAAGTTGCGATGGATTGTGGCTGGGCTAGGTAGAGCAAGGCTGGAACTAAGAAAAATCTATGGTAGGCAGTCGATCTTCGAGGCTCGAGCTGCTGGTGGCGTGGTCGTCAATTGATATGAGCTAATAATGGCAGTGGAAGTGAAGGAGATTGGTACGAGGTTAGGGTACGTAGTGGAAAAATAGAGGAAAAATGAAAGGGTGGAAAGATGAAAGGGAGATGTTGTGGGATTGCTAAAGATGGAGAAAATAGGGTGGGTCACGTGTTGACGTTTTAATGGATATTGCTCTAGAAATATTTGTGGTGGAAGTGAAAGTGCTGGATAAACATTGGTTGTTGTGGCACGTTGCTGGAGTTTAAGGAGGGTGATTAAGAGCAGTTGCAAATAGGGCTTGGGATACCGTTCGTTCGTGGTATAATAGTGACGTGCTGTCATGTGAAGAAAATAGTAAATTAGATTCAGTTAGTCTGTTTCATTATGGTTTTGATTATTTGTCTAATTTATTATTTAATATCTAAATTACAAAGAAAATCGTAGTAATCTAAGCTTTTTGTCATTTAGATAAGGTGAATAGTAATTTTACATTAAGGGTGTAAAATTATCATTCCATTAATATCCTGTTAACTTCTCTCACAGAGTTTAAAAGACAGTGGAAAAATGATACATTTTGTAATTTTAGGTGGAAATCAGCCAAAAAATTAAGATATATTTGTTTTCGAAAAAGCCTAAAAAAGGATACTCGGTGGACAATTGCCCTCTTTTTTAACATGATCTCTAAAAAACTATTTGCTTGGTATTATAATGTTGTTGAATAATATTCTTTAACAGATTTATAACATTAGTATTGTCAAACATGATATGTATATGATCAAAATTAATATATAGTCTCTAAGGGTTTGTTTCATTCAAATAGCTTGTGCACAACAACTGCTAGCAACAATATATTTGGAATCAATAGTTAATAGAGTAACTGAATTTTATGTTTTACTAAACTAAGAGACAAGTAAGTGACTTAAAAAGTGATAAGTCCCACTAATACTCTTCCTATTGACTTCGTATCTAGTGTTGAGTGTTAGAAAGTGTATATTTATAAAGGAGAAAATCGTCATTTTACATTTTAAATCTCACTAACATTGTTATTTTTATTTATTTAAGTATTTTGTTATTTAATTATATGTATTTTATTATAATTATGTATTTTATGTATTTTAGGGGCATTATGATCATTTCACAATGAACGAGTGATCAGACAGCAAAACGGACGTCATATTTAGACTCAGGACGGTCGAAAACCTTAAAAGGAGCATTAAAGGAAAAAAGTCACTGTTTACATATACGATCGCTCATACGCACGTTGCATCGCTTCACGATCTTCGTTCATGTATACGGACCGATGATGTGGCAACTACCTATGACGTGGCAGTATCTGATTGGACGAATTATGTGGATTGACTGCTTATGTGGCGTTGACCGATGACGTGGCATTGACCGATGATGTATCACGATCTTATTGGACTAATTTCTTATGTACTGTAGATCGATGACGTGGCAGCATCTCAATGGAGCAAAAATCGTGTGTACAGTACATGCGCTTACATGGGATTATTTACTATTCAGGCGGCATTATTGTACAAATGTTGACTGTTGACTGTTGACTGATGACGTGGCGCAATTCTGAGCATCCGAATTGTTTTTAATCTAATGGTCACGATTCACTCAATGTATCTATAAAAAGGGGGCTCTTCCCCCCTAATTTAGCACCTCTGAATTCATTTCTAAGCTTAGATTTCTAAAATTCCTTCTCTTTCTTGTAGTTTCTTTGTATTTTAATAAAATTTCCTTTTTTATCCTTAGTTAAAATATGAGTGACTAATTTCTTTTGAGCTTGGATTGAAGGTGAAGTCTCAACATGTTTCATGGGCTTAATTTGGTAAATTTACTTTCTCTTCCCCTCTAATATTTGTGGTTGTTTTGACTTTTCGTCGACAAATAATAATAGTTTTGTCTGGTTACAGCCCTGGTTAAACCGGCACCCTAGTACAAGGTTATTATTATTTGGCACGATAATCACTTGGCACCATACTTATTGGAAAGTGATTCATGAGGTGTGGAATCCCCCCTTATGATTTAATTGGTATTAATATGGAATATTAGCCCATGGAGCATGTTGATGCGGATCTGAATACCCAAGTGCTTTATTATAACAGTTTCATTTTTAATTATTCTCGCCATTTTAATTCAGCAATTTATGACAAAATTACAATAATTTAATTGTTTCCATTAAAAAGAAAATTAATTCTACATATAATTAAAATCAACCTTCTCGTGGGATCGACACTCGTCACCATTAATCTACTCTACAATAGATTCATGCGCTTGCGAGTTCATTAAAATTTGCACAACATCTAGCAAAGTTAATATCCAAATAATAAGTTAAATCTATTCTCTAAGATATTAAAGACTAGGATCAATTGTTCTACTCAAATACAGAAAATTTATTTCATAAGCAAGTAAAATTCTTTGGAATATGATTAAAATCTTTCATATAAACATAAACTAAATATGATATCAGGTTTACTAGCAGTTAAATAAAGTAAAGATCTAATCATATTGGTATATTTTTATATTAACTTACTTAGCTTTTTCATTTTTGTCAAACTTGAATGTTGAGCTCATTAGAGTGCTTTTAGTCTTTCCATTTTCAAATCTAAATCTTTTAAATATTTGGCTTGAATGATAAAGATTCCTTATTCACTTTGTTTTATTTGTAGTTTAAGAAAATATTTCAATTCTCCTATTATGTTCATCTCAAATTTTTTATTCATATAAGATAAAAATTCCTTACATAAAGACTCATTAGTAAAACAAAAAATAATATCATCAACATAAATTTCAATAAATAGTATATATTTATTTTTATACTTAATAAAAAGTGTAGTATCTACTTTTCCCATTAAAAAATTATTTTTCGAAAACAAATCTATTAAGCCTTTAATACCATACTCTAGGTACTTGTTTTAAACCATATAAAACTATAGACAACTTATAAATATGATTTGAAAACTTTTTATTTTCAAAACTAGAAAGTTCTTTCACATAAGTTTCCTCTATAATATAACTATTTTGAAAAATACTTTTGACATCCATTTAATATAAAATAAAATCATTTTTATATATAAATGCATCATAATGGATATGAAATACTAACTAAGCAATCCAAGAGGAGGGGTGAATTGGATTTTTAAAAACTTAAGTAAATAAAAACTTAAAGCAATATAAACTAAGCAATCAAATTTGAAATAAATAAATAAATAAATGAGCAATGACAAATAAAGAGACAGGGTAAGAGAGATCAAACACAATGATTTTTACGTGGTTAGGCTATCTCCGCCTACTTCTATGCCTCCAAGCACACTGGGCTTGAGAATTCCACTAAGCAAGCCTCCAAGGTTTCAAAAGCTTATAATTGACTTCCAAAGTGTCAATAAATCTTTACAAGAAGAGATTGTTCTCAATCTCTTAATCCAAATGTATCCCAACACTTATAATCACTCAAAACAAAAGATTACAAATTGTTTTTCTCTCACACAATCTTTAAGATTACAAATCAATGCCCAATGTATGAATAAATGAAGTAAAAATGCGTTTGAAGCTCAATGTAGATTGTATAATTGTGTATATGCTCAATGATCGTATTGTTGTCCCTCTTTTGATTTGATTTGGATGAGCTTATTTATAGTTATAGCTGAAAACTAGTTGTTATTCACCTTTTTGATAGAAAACGGATCGTCTTTAACCATTAACGGTTAATTGTTTGCATTGGTCAAAGTTACCATTGGGCTAACTTTCAAATTAACGATTGACCATTAATGATTACCCTTTCGCCGTTAAAAACTATAGACCTGCATGACAAAAATCTTTTATCCGTTCTTGTTAAAATAGTTAAAGATTAATAAAGAATGTTAGTCTAGAAATTGTTAGTTAGCCGTTTATACATTATCGATTCATCGTTAAATTTCAGAGACTTATAAAACAAAATACTTAACTGGTTTGTTTTAAACGGTAAATGATTAACAAGATTTGACACTTTTGATATTATCGGTTAGCCATTATATATTAACAGTTTGCCATTAAATTCTAGCAACTTATAAAACAAAATTCTTAATCGGTTTCCTTTAAATAGTAAAGGATTAGCACATGATGTAGGTTTGAACATTATCGACTAACCGTTAAAATTAACGGTTCACCGTTTACTCTTATCGAGTTTAGAGACTTATCGGTTAAGGCTTAATAGGTAACCTTTTTCTGAGCATAAAGGTTAGGTTTTACACTAAATGGTTAGCCGTTAAAAATAACGGTTAGCCGTTTACATTTAGTGGCTGAATTTTTAGTGAGCTATAAAAACAAATGGTTGAAGCTTTAGAAAATAACCTTTCTCTGCATTTTATCCGTTAACCCTTAAAATAAATGGTTCACCGATTATACTCAGAAAATTATATTTTTACAGAAATGTTCTAATTTATCTAAAGCTTGTAAACACATAGAAAGTTTTTAACTTTTAAGAAAATATTTAAAATTGTGAAACTCTAATAAATTTATCAAAAGATATTAAGGTTTGTTATCATTAAAGTTAATAAAAAGAACATTTACATATTAACAAGATACAAATGTAGCTATAGGTGCAAAAGTTTCATCAAAATTAATTCTTTTTTCTTGGTTGTATCTTTAAGCTGCTGATATGGTTTTATTTCTAAAAACTAAATCGAATTCATCCATATTATTTTTAAACACCCATTTTGTACCTATAACAAATTGATATTTTGGTTTAAAAATAAGTTATCGTATATTATTTCTCTCAAACTAAGATTCATTATTTTTTATATCCGAAAATGATTTTGGTTTAGTTTGATATATGAATGCAATATATTCAGATGTATTTATAAGTGATAATATAGTAGTTACACCTTATAAAGGACCTCTTAAGATTAAATTTTTAGGGTAAGAAGAAACATATCTTCACTCTTTAGGGAGTGTCTGAGAATTGTCTTCATTTTGCTCTATATTAGTTTGTTCTTCTTATTTCCCCCTTGATTCTCACATGGTGCATTATCTTATTGGTCATTTCAAGACTCTTCTTTTTATAACTCCGTATATGCATCATCATTAACAATAATTTTTTTTATAGAAAAAAGGTTAGATTCATCAAACTAGCTCAAATTTACCTAGATTGTCTTTAGTATTAAATTTAAACTATATGCATCTGAAAACTTTGAAATAACCAATGCTGAATTTTCTATTTTTCCTAAGCTCATTGAAGTCATATAGAGGTAAAGTCTAATCAACATACAATTTAAAACATTACAAGTGGTGTTGATGGCTTTGATCTAAAAATATTTTTGAAAAGCATTTTTATTTACATATTCTAGCCATTTTTTTAATAGATCTATTATTTCTCTTAGCAATTCTACTTTATTAAGGAGCTCTTCACCATAAGAATTAATGTTCTATGCCAATATTATTGCAAAAAATTTTAAAATCGTAATTTTTAAATTCTCTAATATGATCACTCTTAATATAAGAAATAACATAATCTTTTTCGTTTTAAAATTTTTTGCAAAAGATTTTAAAAGAATAAAAAAGAAATCAACCTTATTAGCTAAGAACAATACCTATGTGTGTTTAGAATATTCATCAACAATTACAAATATATAATACTTACCACTTACATTTGCACATTTAGAAGGTTTAAATAAATTCATGTGAAAAAGTTAAAGTAGTTTTGAAGTAGAGACATGATTTTTATTTTCTAAAAAAATTTTGATTTGCTTTGCAAATTGACAAACTTTGCAAACCTTCTCCTTTAGCAATTAATTTTGAAAGACTATTAACCAAATTACTTTTAGAAATTTTTGAAATTATGTCCATGTTTGCATGACATATTCTTCTATGCCATAACCAACTATCATCGTGTAATATAAAAAAATAATAATAATATGAATAGATTAGCATATCTTTTTTATTTCTAAAAATAATAATATCAATGGTGTATATATTAGCACATCTTTTTTTAACAAACAAAATTTTATCATCACATGTATTTTTAATAACACATCTTGTTCTATAAAAAACAACTCTATATCCTTTATTGCAAAATTAACTAATACCAAGCAATTTTTTTTTTAAATCTTCATCTAAACATATATTTTTAATAAAGGTAGAGAAATCTTTATCAATATTACTAATACCAATAATCTTTCCTTTTGAATTATCTTCCAATGATACTTATCTACTATATTTTATCTTAGTAGAACTTGAAAACCAAGGTAATTATTTGTCATATGTCTCGAGCATCTACTATCCAACTATAATTTATTTTTCTTCTTTTTTTATTATTGCAAAAATCTAAAGTTTTAGGTACCTATATCTTTTAAGGTCCTTGAGTATTAGCAATGGTTCATTTTGGAACCTAAACATATTTGATTCCATAATATGCATGTTTTTTTTAACTGGACATTTATAACTTATGTGTCCATTTCTATTACAATGATTGTATATAATTTGATTATTAATTAAGGTAACTTTCACAAAGTAATCCTTACAATATTTTTGTTTAAAATTTTGGTTATAGTCAGTGCCTTCTTTCTCAAAAACATATTTTTTATGAGCCAATTAAGGGATCTAAAATCTTTTGTCCATTTACAAATTTTAAGACAATGTCATTAAACTTATTATTCTTTTTTCTAAGTATTTCATTTTTCTTTTTCAAGTCATTTACAAGTAAACCTTCATTCTTAAATGAAACAACTTGCTTTTCTTTAAAAATTGCAATTCCTTCATGCAAATTTTTTTTTATACTTTTAGGCACTTAATCTTTTAATTTAAATATCATTCGTATTTGGAAGTTCTATATTTATCTTTTCTAAGAGAAGCATTTTTTATTCATATCTTGTTTAGGTCAATATACAATTTAGAAATTGCTTTAAATAATTCAACATAAGCAGAAGATTATTTACCTCATCAAATTTTTCTCCTATTATCGTAAGAACCAAGTTTGACACTTCATGTGATTCCTTCTCATCTTAAGTCTCCTTTTTTATTGTCATCTAACATTACCTCTGTGGCTTTATTCTTCACTTTGTTGAGGAGCGAACATTTTGATTTTATGTGTCTAAGCCTCTTCCATTCAAAGTGCTTAATGCTTCCTTTTTTTTTTGTTTTTAGTTTTTCAAATTCCTGAACTTTCTTCACTCATTGGATTTCTTGACAAACTTCTTGAATTTTCTAGCTGTTATGGCTATATCTTTATCTTCAAGTTTACTTATTTCTTCATTTTTCGATCTTTAAGGTTTCAAGGTAATGCTCTTTTTTATTTTATCTTCTGATTAACAATAAAAAGTGTACATTTAATAAAGATAAATTATCAATTTTTCACTTAAAGTATTAATTACTACACTCATCACTTATAAATTATATGAATGTTTACTAATAAATATTTATGTCAAATTAATTTACAAAATGCTAATTTTTATCTTATAAATATTTTTTTAAGAATAAAGATGGAATTAGAACTAGAGTAGGAACACAAAAGCACTGCTAGAGCAAATTTCGACTACATTATTGAGGAGATGTAATTAAAAAATATTCAAAAATAAAAAAATAAAAAATAAAAGAATGTTATCATGTGTGATGGTCAGGAGGCCATCACCCTTCCTGACCATCACACATATCAAAGTTAATGTATATAATAAAATAAAATAAAAAATTATATTCTTCACCTATAAAAGGCGAAGGAATGTAACTGGAGAAGGAGTAAATACGAAGTGGCAAGCAAAGATGGAAGAATGGAGCCAAAGAGTAGAGCAAGCTGAGAAATTTCTTTTCTTTTCTTGTTTTTATGTGTAATCAATTCTCTTGTAATACATTTCAAAAGTTTGTCAAATAAAATGAGTTTTTATTTTTCAATATGAGTGGTTAAATTTTTAAGCTGAGGTAAAAAGTGAAGCTTAAAAATTCAAATTATTATTTAATCACTCTTTCAATTGAGTTTTAAAGCCTATTGTATTTGTTATATTTTACTTTCTTATCAATTTCTTTTATGTCGTGTTAATTAAAATCTTTTCAAATTAATATAGTATTTTGACATAATATTGATACTTTAATAAAATTGTGGCATATTAAGTATTTAGTCCTATATTTATCACACTAAGAGTGAGTTCGAAACTAAATGACATAATAATAAATTGATAGAATAAAAGAAAAATATAAATATAAGAAAGTTGTTATAATTATAATTTGAAATCTAAGAGTAAATCTCATAGTCTTAGCATAATTTTCTATTAATTTTTAGTAATTTCTTTTTCTACCATTAATTTTCTTTATTTAACAAATTCACTACTAAATTTTAAATTCTCTGTGGTTCGACTCCAGACTTGCCGAGTTATATTATAACTGGACAGTATTATACTTATAAGTAATAATATTTTTAAGTCGTATTAGGTTTTTAACATTGTTATCGAAAAATTTTCTTTAATTTAGTATCAATTTTATTCCTTTTTATTTTTTAGCTCACGATGATTTTCCTTCTATCATTCTTTTGTCTTTGGTTTTTTTGGGTAAAATTTCAGTTGGGTCCCTTCTCTCTCTGATAATCATATAATTACCATAAATTTATGAAAATTTTTATTTTGACCTAAAACTTTACAAATCAAATTAGAACTAAGATTTTCAGACTTTGTCTTAATCTTAGACTTTTGGACTTTGTGGACATAGCAGACATGGACTTTGAATTTTAAATAATTGAAATTTAATTAGATGGTAAATTTTAAGAAAAATAATTTTTTAATTTTTGTCATTTACTTTTTGTAACTTTTTTTATTGGCTCTATCACTCATATTATTATTTAAATTTTGTTGTAATATGGTTGATTCCACAGCCTATCATTTTAATTTTAGTTTGTTTATTTTTATGTAATTTTTATTTTATGTTTTATTATATGACTGGTTTTAAAATATATTGCGTAACTTGCTTTTTTTAATTTCTTTGTTCTATGGCTAGTTTTAAAATACAGCCTAGTATTTTGTTAATTGTTTTTTTAATTACTTTTTTTGGATAGTTTAATCGCCTAATTTTTTTTATTTTATTTCAACTTGTTTATTTATTTATTTATTTTGCTTATTTAATTTTCAGTTTATTTTTTTATTTTTGCAATTTTCATTTAGTGTTTATGCATCAATAATTTGTTTAGCACATATCATAAGCATTGGATGCAATATTGGTCTTGTACAGGTAGCGATAGATTAATTAGAAAATTATCTTCACCACTCCTAGATATAGCTAATATTGGAGCTGATAATCTTTCTAAACACAAAGATAACCAAGCTTTGTAAAATATTCATGAAAAATCTAAGACCCTTAGAGAATCCATATTTGTATTTAAGAGAATTTGAGGAAGTCTGTCACACTTGCACTAATCAAAATTATAGCATGAATATAATCAGGCTTAAGTTTTTTCCTTTTTTACTAAAGATTAAAGTTAAAACTTGGTTACAGAACCTTAGGATAAAGTCAAAATTATAAGAACTCGGGATAAAATGCAAGCACATTTTTTGAAAATATTTTTCCACCTCACATAACAAATTCTTTTAAAAGATAAATCTCTACATTCACTCAAAAACTAAGAGAAACCCTTTACCAATGTTGGGTTAGATATAAAGAGTTACTTAACATTTGTCTACACCACAATTTTGAAACATGGAGGTTAGTGTTGTATATCTAGGAGGGATTAACATCCAAATCAAAAAAGTCATTGAAATGATATGTAATGGTGAATTTAGAAATAAAAGTCCTGAAGATGCATTAGACTAACTTGACTATATAGTAAAGAATGCACAACATAGGGACATAGTTGGTTTATATGAGTTATCGAGCAAACCCCAATCATCTCTATTAGATGGAGGTATGTACAATCTTAGGGAAGACCATGACTTCCGAGCCAAATTTGCATCCTTAGCTAAAAAGGTTAAAGCATTAGAGTCCAAAAAGAATGATCATGTAAAGTCTATTCAAAATATTTCGTGTTGTGTTTGTGATTCTACTGACTCTATACAGGACTATCTAACCTTGCCAGCTTTGAAAGAATTTTTACACGATCAATTAAATGCCATTGATAATTTCAAAAAGTCATACCCTATCCATACTCCCAAACTTATAACTCTAGTTTAAGAAACCATCCAAATTTTAGTTGGAGAAACCACCCAAATTTCAGTTAAAGAAACAATAATCATACACAACCTTCACAACCAGCTCCTCCATATTAAAATTTCCAAAACTCCCAGAGTTACCCACTATATGTCCCACCATTAAGAAAAACATTAGAAGACACATTGCATTCGTTCATTGAAAAATAAGAGTTAACCAATAACCAAACAATGCAAATCTTAACCAATTTGATAGAAATTGTCTCTAAACTTATAACTGTTCTTACCATGCTTGAAAAAGAAAAGTTTCTTGCTCAACCTGAACCAAACCCCAAGATTCAACAATATCCTTAAATGAGCAATATAGAAAAATCAAATGTAGGCTAAATAAAATCAATTATAATCCTTCGTGGTGGTGAAGTTTTCAAAAATACATTTTGGACCCTCATAAAACTAATAAAGATTCAATTTCAAAGAGTAGGGAACAGTTTGTCGAACCTTTAACTTATAAAGAAATAACCAATTCTCCTATTATACCCTCATTTCCTCAAGCACTAATCAAGCCAAAGAAATCAAACCACAGCCCAGAAATTTATTCTTTCAACCAATAATATTTTGAAATACATAAGGTTCAAAAGAAAGCTTTTTAAGTAGAACAGATAAGTTTTATTCTTTCAACCAATAATATTTTAAAATACAAAGATCTTGGTTGTCCAATTATTTTTTATATTATTAGGGACCATAAAATTGGACATGCTTTACTTAATCTTAGTGCCAATGTTAGTTTGCATCCCTACTGAGTGTTCTAGCAACTTAATCTTGGTGAGTTAAAATCAACCTCTACAACACATTTACTCACTGATAGGTCAATTAAGGTTTCGAAAGGAATAATTTAAGATGTATTAGTCTGAGTCGATAAATTCATATACCTTGTGGATTTTATTGTTTTAGAAGCATAACCAATTGTTAATGAATGCAACGAATTTTTGTTGTATTGGGTCGATCATTTTTAACTACTATTAATGCCTTGATTAATTGCAGAAATAGAGTAATGAATTTATCTTTGGGTAACATGACACTAGAACTCAATGTATTCAACATGTGTAAATGACCTTACTATTAAGAAGATGATGATAACAAGAATAAAGAGATTGATCTCATCGACCCAATTATTGAAGAAACACATTTAGAATAAGAACTTTATAAACTCTATAGAGATTTGTTCCTATTAACATATACATGTTTTGGCAATTGATTTTGATGATAACAAACAATGAATTTAAGTTGATAAATGTGTTTTAAGACTTACAAAAGTTTCAAGTATTCTTTTAAGAGTCAAAACTAGGTAGTATTTAATATTTTTTTGAAGAACTAGAACAATTTATAAGTTAAATGAAATTCTGAGTATAAACAGCTTACCGATTATATTAAACGGTTAACCGTTAGTGAAGCTGTCTTAAGACTGTAAAAGGTTAACAGCTTAAGCCTTAACCGATAGGTATTTTGTGAGATACTGGAAGTAATCGGCAAACCGTCAATGTAAAATGGCTAACCGATATCGTGAACTCTTTAAAGTTAAAAGGTTAACAGCTTAAGTCTTAACCGATAGGCATTTTGTGAGATGCTGGAAGTAATCGGCAAACCGTTAACACATAACGGTTAACCGATAAGTCTCAGAATTGACATTCTTTGTTAACCCTTAACCGTTTAGAGAAAACGGATCAAATATTTTTGTTATGCAGGTTTCTGGAAGTTAACGGCGAAAGGGTAATGCTTAACGGTCAACCGTTTATTTGAAATCATGCTCAACGGTAACATTGACCAAAGAATAACGGCTAACCGTTAACAGCTAACGGTAAACCGTTTTCTTTCAGATGAAAGAATAACGGCTAGTTTTCAGCTCTAATTATAAATAAACTCATCAAATTTAAATCAAGGACTGACGACAACACAACTACTAAGCTTATATACGAGTTTACCAACTACAGAAAGCTTCAAATAGATTTGTACTTCATTCATTCACACATTGTGCTTTAACTTGTAACCCTAAAAGATTGTGTGAGAGATAAATCAATCTGTATTTCTCTGTCTTGAACGACTGCAAGTGTGAGGATACATTTGGATTAAAAGATTGGGAATAATCTCTTGTTGTAAAGGTCCATTGACACCTGGGAAGTCAATTATAAGTTGTTGAAGCCTTGAAGGATTGCATAGTGGAATCCTCAAGCCCGGAGTGCTTGGAGGCGTGGACGTAGGCGAGGATAGCCGAACCACGTAAAAATCATTGTGTTTGCTTTCTCTTCCCTATCTCTTAATTTATTTATCACTGTCTATTTATTTATTCAATTATTTCAAATTTGTTAAAGAGTAATTGAGCGATTTATTTTCATAGTTATTAAAAACCCAATTCACCCTCCCTCTTGGGTAGTCTAGTTAGAATTTCAATTAGTATCAGAGTGAGGTTATCTTAGCAAGACTTAATCATCCAGAGTAAAAGATCCATGGCTACCCAGTATGAATCCACATTTAGGGAAGGACAATCCACAATTCGTCCACCATTTTTTTATGGTAATGATTATCCTTATTGGAAAACTAGGATGAGAATCTATTTACAAGCCTTAGATTATGAAATCTGGGATGTGATAGACCAATTACGTCAATGATCAAAAACGAATTAGGAGATGACATTCCTAAACCCTCAAAGGAGTGGAATGATTTGGAAAAGAGAAAAGCTTCTCTGAATTCCAAAGCTATGAATGCTTTATTCTATGCATTAGATAAGAAGGAATTCCATAGAGTCTCTAGTTGTAAAAGTTCTTATGAAATCTGGCATAAACTAGAAGTCGTCTAGGAAGGAACTAATTAGGTAAAAGAGTCTAAAATTAGCAGATTTACTAGACAATATGAATAATTTCAAATGGAACAAAATGAAAGTGTTTATTCTATATATACAAGATTTACGGATATGATAAACACTTTAAAAGCTTTAGGAAAAACTTTCTCTAACAGTGAGAATGTTAAGAAAATTATTAGATCTTTGCCTAAGGAATGGAGACCAAAAAGAACTGCCATTGAGGAGGCCAAAGACCTAAATACATTGCCTATTGATGATTTAATTGGTTCTCTTATTTCTTATGAAGAAGATTTAGCAGCTGAAGGAGGAAATGAAGAAAAGAAGAAAAACATTGCTCTTAAAGTTTCAAAACTTGAGAGTGATGAACAAAGTGAGCCAGATGATGAAGAATTAGTTATGCTGGTAAGAAGATTCAGAAAATTCTTCAAGAAAACCAATGATAGAAGAAAATTTAGAGATTTCAACATTCAAAAAGAGAAAAAGGAAGCAATCAAATGTTATGAGTGTAAGAAGCTAGGACATATAAGATCAGAATGCCCACTTCTCAGTAAGCTTAAGAAGAAAGCCATGGTGGCTACTTGGGATGACAGTGAAGAAGAATTAAGTGATGAAGAGGAATCCCAGGAATTGTCAAATTTGGCACTTATGGCTATTGGAGATAAATCTGACAATGAAATTTATGAAGTAAGTAATCTCACTTATGATGAGTTGTATGATGCATTTAAAGAATTACATGATGAATTGATGAAAATTGGTAAAAAGAATGTTTGTCTTAAAAAGAAGATGGTAGAAACTTCAACGGAAAATGATACATTACAAAAATATAATGAATCATTAAATGTAAAGATAACATGTCTAGAATCAGAAAATAAAACATTACAAGATAGGATTGCATCATCAAATGAGAAACCCAGTAATTCATATGAATATGACAAATGTTATGTTGATAAATTGTTGAGAGAAAATGAAGTGCTGAAGAAAAAGAGTATTGAACTCAATGAAATTGTTTTGAAATTCACAAATGGTCAAAATAATTTAGAGAAATTGCTGAGCACTCAAAAATGTATATATGACAAAAGTGGAATAGGTTATAAACCTAGTATTAAGCAAAAATATTATAAGAACTATTTTGTTAAATCTACCTATATAAACAATCCTAAGATTGTATGTCATTATTGTAATCAAGATGGTCATATGAAAAATAGATGCAATGTTAGAAGAAATGCATATCATAGAGCTAAATGTATTTGGGTTCCAAAAGGGACCATTGCTAACACTCAATGACCCAAAAAGGTTTGGGTACCTAAGACTTGAGATTTTTTTTTGCAGAGCTCAAAGAAGAAGAAGAATAAATGGTACTTGGACAGTGGTTGTTCAAGGCACATGACTGGAAATTATTCCTGGTTCTCAAGTTTCACCAAAATTGAAAATGGCGGAGATGTTTCTTTTGGAGACAATTCAAAAGGGAAGATTCTAGGAATTGGTAATGTTGGTAAGAGTTCATCAACCTTAATTGAAAATATCTGCTTGGTTGAAAATTTAAAACACAATCTAATTAGTATTAGTCAATTGTGTGAGAAAGGTTATAGAGTAATTTTTGACAATTTTAGATGTATTGTTGAAGATGCTTGTGATGGAAAAACCTTATTCATTGGAAGTAGATGTGATAATGTGTATACAATTGACATAGAAGTTGCATCTACTCATATTAAATGCTTTTCTGCATTACATGATTATTGTTGGTTGTGGTATAGAAGATTAGGACATGCAAGCATGGATTTAATATCAAAAATCTCGAAAAAGGACTTAGTCAAAGGTCTTCCAAAAATTGATTTTCAAAAGGATAAAATTTGTGAAGCCTGTCAATTTGGTAAACAAATTAAAACCTCATTCAAAAAGAAAAATGATGTTTCTACTTCAAAGCCATTACAGCTACTTCATATGGACTTATTTGGACCTTCTAGACATGCTAGCTTAAGTGGAAAATATTATGCATTTGTAATTGTAGATGATTATTTTAGATATACTTAGGTACTGTTTCTATCTAATAAAGATGATGCATTTGAGATCTTTAAAGTTTTCTGTAAAAAGGTTCAAAATGAAAAAGGATACTCTATTACTTGCATTAGAAGTGATCATGGTAGAGAATTTAAAAATCATGCATTTGAAAATTTCTGCAATAATTTAGGCATTAAGCATCAATTCTCATCACCTAGAACTCCTCAACAAAATGGAGTTGTCGAAAGAAAGAATAGGTCTATTCAAGAAATGGCTAGGACCATGTTGAATGAAAATGCATTACCTAAATATTTTTGGGCCGAAGCTGTCAACACTACTTGTTACGTTTTAAATCGGGTGTTGATTAGATCTCTTCTTGATAAGACTCCGTATGAGCTTTGGAAAGGTAGAAAACCCAACATTGGTTATTTTAAAAGTCTTTGGTTGTAAATTTTTTATTTTAAACACAAAAGATAATATTGGAAAATTTGATTCAAAATCTGATGTTGGCATTTTTCTTGGATACTCTTCCTCAAGCAAAGCCTATAGAGTTTACAATAAAAGAACCTTAGTCGTGGAAGAATCTATGCATGTTTTTTTTGATGAATCTAACCCCTCCTCTGCGGAGAAAAGAATTATTGATGATAATGCAGATGAAGAATTACAAGAAGGAATGTCACAAGGAAATAAAGAAAATACAACACAAGAAAATCAAGTGGATCAACATAAAGAAACAGGTGCAGAACGAAATCAAGGTACTTCTCAAGTACTTCTCAAGTACTTCCAAGAGAATAGAGGTATGTTTCTTCTCATCTAAAAGGATGTCATTTTAGGAGGTCCATCTAGAGGTATTACAACTTAGATCATCACTTAGGAATACATGTGAGCATGCTGCATTTATTTCTCAAATTGAACCAAAATCCTTTGGGGATGCGGAAAATGATGAATCTTGGATTATGGCAATGTAAGAGGAGTTAAATCAATTTGAGAAAAATAAAGTGTAGGAATTAGTTCCTAAACCAGAACATCAATCCATCATAGGATATAAATGGGTATTTAGAAATAAGATGGATGAATCCGGCGTAGTTGTAAGGAATAAAGCTAGATTAGTAGCTCAAGGATACAACCAAGAAGAAGGAATTGATTTTGATGAGACATTTGCTCCTGTAGCTAGATTAGAATCTATTAGAATGCTGCTAGCATATGCATGTTATAAGAATTTTATTTTATTTCAAATGGATGTTAAAAGTGCCTTTTTAAATGGATATATTATGGAGGAAGTTTATGTGAAACAATCCCCTGGTTTTGAAAATGAAAAATTTCCAAATCATGTTTATAAGTTATCAAAAGCATTGTATGGATTAAAACAAGCACCTAGAGCATGGTATAATAGGCTTAAAAATTTCTTACTTGACAATGAATTTTTAATGGGAAAAGTCGATATTACACTCTTTGTTAAGCATAAGAACCAAGACATACTTGTTGTTCAAATTTATGTTGATGACATTATTTTTAGTTCTACTAATGAATCCTTGTGCAAAGAATTTTCTACATGTATGAGCAAAGAGTTTGAAATGAGTATGATGGGAGAGCTGAAATATTTCCTTGGACTGCAAATAAAACAAAATAATGAGGGAATATTCATTAATCAAGCTAAGTACATAAGAGATCTGCTTAAACGTTTTGGAATTGAGAACTCAAAGACCAAATGCACACCAATGAGCCCAACAATCAAGCTGGACAAAGATGAAAAAGGCAAAGAGGTTGATATTAAGATGTATTGAGGTATGATTGGTTCTCTACTATATTTAACTGCAAGTAGACCTGATATCATGTTTAGTGTATGTTTATGTGCAAGATTTTAATCAAATCCCAAGGAATCTCATTTGCTTGCTGTGAAAAGAATTTTTCGTTATTTAAATGGAACAATAGATCTTGGTCTTTGGTATCCTAGGGAAACTCATATAGACTTAACATGCTTTTCGGATGCTGATTTCGCTGGTTATAAGGTTGATAGGAAAAGTACCAGTGGTACTTGCCATTTTCTAGGTCATGCACTTGTTTCATGGTTTAGTAAAAAGCAAAACTCAGTGGCACTTTCAACCACTGAAGCTGAATATATTGCCACAGGTAGTTGTTGTGCTCAAGCCTTTTAGATGAAACAAACACTTAGAGACTATGGCATCAAACTTGAACAAATTCCTATCAAATGTGATAATACTAGTGCTATTAATCTTTCAAAAAATCCCATTCAGCGCTCTAGAACCAAGCATATAGAAATTAGGCATCACTTCTTAAGAGATCATTCTCAAAAGAGTGATATAGTGTTAAAGTTTGTTTTTACAGAAGAGCAACTCGCTGATATTTTCACAAAACCCCTTTGTAAAGAACAATTTTTGAAAATCAGACATGAACTTGGGATGATGATGTCTTCACATTAACATCATTAATTATGTTATTGGGATTATTGTTATTTAATGTTTTGATGATGTACTGTAATTATATGTATATGCCTTAGTTGATTGGTGCAGTTGTTAAATGGATTATGAAATGTCGTGTAATAAATGAATAACCATTTTCATGAAAACGGTTCACCGTTTATTTTCAAAAACTAAAACATTGTTAAATTTGCACTCTATCCTCTCACCGTTTAAATTAAACGGTCAGCCGTTGTCGTATAATAAATGGATAACCGTTTTTCGCGTAAGCGGTTCACCGTTTATTCCCAGAAACTAAAACATTGTTAAGTTTGCACTCTATCCTCTCACCGTTTAAATTAAATGGTCAGCCGTTCCAAGACAGAAAGACTCTCAAACGTTAACCTTTTACCGTTTACAGAAAATGGTTAATCGATTTCGCAAAGTATATAACTGGTCACGGTTTTATTTTCTTCTCCTTACTTGCCCTCTCACTGTTTCAGCCATTGTTACGAAACCTAAGCTCCTTCATCTCTATTTTCTCTCAGATTCTCTTCCTTTTGCACCAAATTACATCGGTAGGAATCTTTCTCATCACTTTTTGAGTAATTTCATCGATTAAAATCATCAAATCGTGATCAAAATCAAAAATTCCTAATTTGAAACCCTAAGAGTAGCCAATTGAAACTTGAGAAATTTGTTCAAATTCTTCACAAATCCTTGCCACCTTGTAGCATAATATCTTCTCCTCTACTTCTCCTTAACAACATACTCGGTCTATTTCTTTCAATACTCATCTCAAAAATTCTCTTGCTCTTATTCAATGGTTGAGTCCTCTCGGAGAACTAGGAGAAAACGTACTCCTGCTGTCAACCCAATAAGATCACGGGAAACTTCTAAATTTGAAAGGCTGCACTTCTCAACACCTGCATTGCGAAAACAATTCGAGGATCGCTTTATGGGTAGACAGGTACTGGACTCATACTTTGTGAACATAGGAGACTTTGAGGATTTATTAGTATGTGGTAGAAGTGTTACTGAAATGCTTAGGCCCTAGGAATTATTTGTTAATATAGATGATAAGACCTATCCTAATCTAGTTCAGGTATTTTATTCCAATATGGAAATTTCAGCTACCCGTTTAGAAAGAATAGTTACCGTAGTTGGTGGTATAAAAATTGATTTCGATATCCATTTTTTTAATACTGTCATACTTGGGATTTCGGATGAAGGTGAATCGTTCTATACCTCTAGAAAGACCTTGTCGTTTGGTGACTTTATTCATAATGAAGGTGTGAAAAACATATGTCATCGTAGGGACCTTAGCGATGATATATGTAACTTACCTTTTCGAGCACAGCTGCTGCCTCTTCAGGTTCGCATTGTTCATAGTATTCTGCAACATTTAATCACACCTAGGATGAGTCATTCAGATGAAGTAACACGGATAGATGTTGGACTGTTGGATAGCCTACTTAGTGGGAGACCTGTAAATTTAGGATATATTATTGTGCGCCATATGTTATCCACCCCTGCTGTCACCCATAGGTTGCTTCCGTATGGTATTCTTATCACTCACATCCTGAGACATTTTCATGTACCACTACGAAAGGCAGTGTATAAAGAACCTAAGCAAATTGGTCGGGATGCTATGAGTAGCATAGGATTTACTATGAAGGATGGCAAATGGCACAAAACTGCAAACGCCAAGAACCTGGACACCTTAATTGCTCCTGAGGATGATCAGATACTCAATGATATCTATCCTCCTGATCAGCTTCCTGACTTCAGACTTGAAGCTTGTCCTCCGCCCCCTCCACGCCGTGTTCCTCAGCCATCAGTTCCCTCTAGTTCCGACATGCCTGAGATGGATTTTGCTCCTCCCTTAGCCTCTACCGTCCCTCCACTAGTGAGCAGCCTCCAGCTCCCGCACACCCTTCAGCTCCAGTTCAGCCCCCTATCACTGACATCCTGCATCAGCTGGTTGTTGATGTTCGTCATATTTCTGACACTCAGTAGACGATTCTTGATCGCTTAGATGCTATTTGTCAGGATCAGCTGCAGATCCGAACTCAGCTTCAGACTCTTCAAAAGGTGAGCTTCGATCATCAATATGAAATCATTGCTGGACATAGACAACTTCTGGGGTATTTTGGCTATGAACCTGGAAGCACCTCTGCAGCCGCTTCTCCTCCGCGAACTATTTCCTCTCGTCCTGCTCAACAATCCATTACGAGACCTTCTTCACGGTGACCCTCTTCTGCTCGACCTTCCATTTCACAATGCGGCTCATAGCTTTTATTATTTAGCCATTATACATTTTTTCTGAGTTGGTTCAATATGCTGTGATTAATAGATGTAATGACAGTTGACTTTAATTTTTTTTTGTGTGTTTTGTTGATTGATATTACTAATTATGATTTGTTTTCACTGTGTTATGTTTTTTTATGTTGCTATTTTTAGATTATATTGGAATTTGGGAGTGTGTTGGTATATGAATAGTTTGGAAGTATGTTGGTAAATGGGTAGTTTGGAAGTGAGTTGGCATATGGATTCTTTGGGAGTGTCTTTTCCTCTTATTGTAACTATGGATTTCTTGCATTTTACGGGGAACCTTTGTCCATTTTTTATTAACCTTTCTTTGATGATGAAGGGGGAGAGATGAATGAACTAAAATTGTATTTTGAAAAACAAAAGTGTTTTAAGTCATATACTTAGGGGGAGCATATACTTAGGGGGAGTAAAGTTCTAAAAGTGTTTGTCATCATCAAAAAGGGGGAGAATGTTAACATATACATGTTTTGGCAATTGATTTTGATGATAACAAACAATGAATTTAAGTTGATAAATGTGTTTTAAGACTTACAAAAGTTTCAAGTATTCTTTTAAGAGTCAAAACTAGGTAGTATTTAACATTTTTTTGAAGAGCTAGAACAATTTGTAAGTTAAATGAAATTCTGAGTATAAACGGCTAACCGATTATATTAAACGGTTAACCGTTAGTGAAGCTGTCTTAAGACTGTAAAAGGTTAACAGCTTAAGTCTTAACCGATAAGCATTTTGTGAGATACTGGAAGTAATCGGCGAACCGTCAATGTAAAATGGCTAACCGATATCGTGAACTCTTTAAAGTTAAAAGGTTAACAGCTTAAGTCTTAACCGATAGGCATTTTATGAGATACTGAAAGTAATCGGCAAACCGTTAACACATAACGGTTAACCGATAAGTCTCAGAATTGACATTCTTTGTTAACCCTTAACCGTTTAGAGAAAACGGATCAAATATTTTTGTTATGCAGGTTTCTGGAAGTTAACGGCGAAAGGGTAATGCTTAACAGTCAACCGTTTATTTGAAATCATGCTCAACGGTAACATTGACCAAAGAATAACGGCTAATCGTTAACAGCTAACGGCAAACTGTTTTCTGTCAGATGGAAGAATAACGGCTAGTTTTCAGCTCTAACTATAAATAAGCTCATCAAATTTAAATCAATGACTGACGACAACACAACTACTGAGCTTATATACGAGTTTACCAACTACAGAAAGCTTCAAATAGATTTGTACTTCATTCATTCACACATTGTGCTTTAATTTGTAACCCTGAAAGATTGTGTGAGAGATAACTCAATCTGTATTTCTCTGTCTTGAGTGACTGCAAGTGTGGGGATACATTTGGATTAAGAGATTGGGAATAATCTGTTGTTGTAAAGGTCCATTGACACCTGGGAAGTCAATTGTAAGTTGTTGAAGCCTTGAAGGCTTGCATAGTAGAATCCTCAAGCCCGGAGTGCTTGAAGGCGTGGACGTAGGCGAGGATAGCCGAACCACGTAAAAATCATTGTGTTTGCTTTCTCTTCCCTATCTCTTAATTTATTTATCACTGTCTATTTATTTATTCAATTATTTCAAATTTGTTAAAGAGTAATTGAGCGATTTATTTTCATAGTTATTAAAAACTCAATTCACCCCCCTCTTGGGTAGTCTAGTTAGAATTTCAGTTCCGCTAATTCTTTAAAATCAAGAAAATAAGTAGAATGTGATACCTCTAATAAATATAGATTTTATGTAGGTATCAATAAGTGATTATAACTAATTAAGCTTTGAGAAGATGACACAACTTGAAGAGCCAAATGAAGAGGAAGCACCAAAGTTTAAATTAAAAGCTTTACCGAAAGAATTAAAAGATAGCTATCTTAGAGAACAGAAGACATATCCAGTGGTAATTTTTTCCCAACTCCCGCATGATCAAGAAGGTAAGTTTTTGACTTTGCTAAAAAAGTATAAAACTGCATTTGGTTGGACCTTAAAAGACATTAAAAGCATTAATCTCTTAATCTGCCCACATCGAATACATTTAAAGGAAAATGCTAAAACAACTCATCAACCACAAAGAAGATTAAATCCTCATATGACAGAAGTGGTAAAGAATGAGGTTTTTGAACCACTCGATGTAGAAATTATCTACCCTATCTCTGATAGTAAAGGGGTAAGTCCAACATAAGTAGTATGAAAGAAATCAAGGATAATAGTTGTAAAAAATGAAAAAAAGTTAAACCAATTCCAAAATAAATTCCATCTAGTTGACACATGTGCATTGATTACAAAAAATTAAATGATGCCACTAGAAAAGATCATTTTTCCTTTCCATTTCTAGACCAAATTCTTAAGAGATAGCAAAGACATCTCTATTACTACTTTCTTGATGGCTCTTCTAGCTATATCAAATTCCTATAGCTTTAGAAGATTAGGAAAAGACCACATTCACATTACCCATTTGAAACTTTTTGTTTAGGAGAATGTCATTTAGACTTTGTAATGTTCCTGCAGGTTTTCAAATATCCATGCTTAGCATTTTTAGTAACATGGTTGAAAATTATCTTGAGGATTTTATGGATAACTTAATTGCATTTGGTAACCTTTTTTATATATGTCTTGATAATCTAGAAAAAGTTTTAAAAAGATGCAAAGAAAAATGACTTGTTTTAAATTAGGAAAAATGCCATTTCATGACTACTTCTGTAATTGTCTTAGGCCATGTTATGCCTTCAAAAGGAATTGAAGTTGACAAAGTTAAAGCTGAATTCATCTCAAAATTACCCTAACCAAAGACAATTAGAGAAGTTTGTTCTTTTTTAGGACATACAAGATTTTATGAGAGATTTATAAAAGACTTTAGTGTCAATCTAGACCACTGTATAATTTTTTAATAAAAGACACACCATTTAAATGGAAAAAAGATTGTCAACAAGCATTTGAAAAGATAATTAATCTTTGGACATCAACTCCAATAATGCACTCCCCTAATTGGTCTTTACCTTTCTAGTTAATGTGTGATGCTAGTGATTATGCCATTGATGCTGTTCTGGGACAAAGAAAAGAAGGTAAGCTTTTTGTTATTTATTACACAAGTAGAACTTTAAATAGTGCTAAAATGAATTAGACCACAACTGAAAAAGAACTGCTTGCCATAATATTTGCATTGGATAAATTCTATTCATATTTAATCGGTCCATCTACTATTGTGTACTATAATCATGCTGTTGTGACATATCTAATGTTTAAACAGGATGTCACAGGTTAATATGATAGATTTTGCTACTTCAAGAATTCAACCTAACAATCAAAAATAAAAAGGACACAGAAAATATTGTTACAGATTATCTCTCAAGACTTACAAATGAGTCCTTAATTGATATAATACCCATCAATGATTCTTTCCCTGATGAATTTTTCTTTTCTATAAACAAAATGCCTTGGTATACTAACATTGTTAATTATCTTGTAACATATGATATGACATCTGATTAGAGTTCCCAAGAGAGGATGAAATTCTTGACAGAAGTGAAAAGTTTTTACTGGGATGATCCATACCTGTTCATACCAGATGAAAAGATTAGTAGAGTCATTCAATTCTGTCATTTTAAAGTACGTGGCGGCCACTTTTCTTCAATAAAAGACAGCTACAAAAACATTAAAGTGTGGATTTCATTGACCTACATTATTTAAAGATTCATATGCATTTCACAAATATGTAAAAATCATTAAATGGTAGGGTCAATTTCAAAGTATAACATAATGCCTTTGAACCATATACTTGCCATTGAAATCTTTAATTATTGGAGAATTTACTTTATAGGCCCTTTTCCACCATCATTTGGATTTATGTGTATTTTAGTTACTATTGATTATGTTTCAAAATGGATTAAAATGATTCCTTGTTGGCACAATGATCACAAGAATGTGATCCATTGTTTTTTAAAAAATCTTTTAAATAGATTTGGAATCCCTCGAGTCATTATCAGTGATAGAGATAAGCATTTTTGTAATAAGCCATTTGAGTCCTTAATGAATACATATGAAGTTATACATGAAGTTGTTACCCCTTATCACCATCAAACAAGTGATCAAGTAGAATTAGCAAATAAGGAGATAAAATAAATTCTAGAAAAGACAGTTAGTACAGATTGGTCTCTTAGATTAATTGATGCACTTTGGGCATATCATACTATATTTAAAACGTCTTTGGGAATGTCACTTATTGGCTTATTTATGATAAAGATTTCCACTTATCGGTTGAAATTGAATATAAATCATTTTAGGTTATTAAAGCTTTAAATTTAAATTTTAATGATGTTAGTAATGTGCGTAAATTACAATTGAATGAACTTGAGGAATTAAGGAATGATGCATATGAAAATTGCAGAATTATTAAGACAAGAACCAAAGTATTTCATGATAAAAGAATTTTTTGAAAACATTTGAGATTAGTCAAAAAGTTCTACTTTATAACTCTCGTCTTCATTTATTTTTAGGGAAGTTAAAGTCAAAGTGAAGTAACCCATTTACTGTAAAAAAAAATGTATATCTATATAGTGCTATAGAAATTGATAATCCAAAGGATAGTGTCACATTTAAAGTTAACAGTTAAAGATTAAAATCATATCTAGAACATCAGCTAAGTAAAGCTGACACTGAAATCAATTTGAAAAATCCACTAAATTTTTGTTAAGCCTTTTCCCTTTAACTTTTTTATTATTTTATTTTACTATTTACTATTTTAATTATTTGATTTTTTTTCTTAAATAGAGTGCACTATATTGTTTTAGTGAGATTATTTAATAATTATGTTTCATCTCATCATTTTGTGATACATGTTATAAGCATCTCTATGAGAAGTTTCCTTTTAAAACATCTTAGAAAATTTGTACATGTAAAATTTCACTTGAAAAACTTAATTGGAGTTTATAAATCACATCTTATTTTAGATTTATGATCATCAGAGTTACTATCTCACATTGAAGAACTGGAAAGAAAACTTGAGGACATAAAGGGTGGTATTTATGAATTCTAATTGGAGCTAGAGATAAATTCAATAAAAGGATAAAGGTGAGTTACACATTTGTTTGTATTCATTATACGTTTTGTTCTTTTTCACTTTTGATTTGATTTTACAGATTTATTTGTTTCTTTGACGTGTTTTACTTTCTCACATAAATGATCGATAACAGTACTTCATAAATTTTTAAGTCAATATTTTTAGTTTTCAACAATAATTGAAATCTAAAAAAAAGCATGGAAGAAATACAACATAATTTATATAACCATTTCCCTTCTCTTCCTTAAAATGCACTTAAGAAGATTTACAAAGCTTGTTGTGAATGTTTATAATTGTTATGATTAATCGGATTCCTTCTAACATTTGTTGTTCATTGAAGCAAAGTTCTGACTGTCAGGTGAGTTTTCTAATCCATTTGTTTCTTACATGCCTAATTTTGGTAAAAGTAAATTTGCTAAAAAAAAAAAGAGCTAAGTGACTTGGCTCTAAATATCATAACTGTGTAAGACTTTTTTACTATAAAAAACATTGCAAAACTTTAGGATTGATTCTATAAATCGTGAAGATAATAACACATTCGTAAAGGATGGCATGAATAAAGAATTATTAGATAGTATCTTGCAATCTTGAGACGTATTCGAATAGATACGTTCAATATGAGATTCATAATTTATGGAAACCATTTGAAAAAGAAAGCACACAGTTCAGTCTTAGGAATCTGACTCTAAATGACCCTATTTGCTAGTTTATAAGAAAAATAGATAGGAAGCCTATTCTCGACTCCTAGAGGGTGCTCAAGTTGTTACTGGGCATAAAATCAAAGGAAGATATGAGCCACAATCATAATTACTAGTAAATATGCTTTTATTTTATTGTCCTTATATCTTTTGCATTATTATTTCTTTTTTGTGTTAATTTTATATTTAATCATTTTTTACTATTTTTCTATTTATTTTTGAATTATTGAACCATAAGTTTCACGCATCATTTGACAAACACACCACCCTATTTATAGATGTGTCTCATAATATCTATCACCAAGGTCCTTAAATAAGAGCTTCTTTTCAAGCCTTCACGCATTGTTTCTTTTTAGAATTGTTTCTATAACAGTAACTTCAAATAGATAACTTGAGAATATTTGTGTGCTTCCTAGATTTTGCTATGAAAAGTATAAGGAGTTTGTTCAAGCAACCATAGATCTGAGACATGTTATAGCAGAGAGGAAAATACATCTTGTATATGGAAGAGGTGATCGAGGGTTAGAAAAGCTTGTTTCAGAAGCTGCTTTTGTTCGAGAAAGTCAAGTGCTAGGCATTATTCCAAAGCCTTAAAAACTTTAGGATGTTTGTCTAGCCCACCAACTGGAGAAGAGTTGGTTGTTTCAGGTATACAAAAAAAAAATCTGAAATGTTAAATCATATTAATGCTTTCATTTTCTTGCCAAGAGATGTTGCAACTTTAGAGACATTAATTATATTTGTTTCTCTAGCTCAGTTGAATATCCATAAAAAAACCCACACTTTTAACATTTAACAACTCCCTTCTACGAACAATTACGATAGCACATGATCTGAAAACTTTTAGTGTCTACCAGGAAAGCAGATTAGACAAGCACATTTGCAATAAATTCATTGAGTTTACAAAGCTCTCAAATTCTACTTTGGAGATATAGATTAAGTAATAAATAAAAACTTCAATTATGTTTTTATTATAATTTTTTATTTTACAAACTATCATTAATTTATTTGTTTTATTCATATGTCATACAGGTTCCTTTTTTTAATAGACACTTGTATGAAGAGATGGATAATGGCGGTGATGTTATTCCAATTCAATTTGGATGTATAGCAAAATTACATTTAACTTAAGCAAGCTACCCAAATAGGTGTTTCTATACTTTAGACCTTTAGACAAGATACAAATAAGCTAGATAATTGTGTTCTCATATAACCCAGTGTATATTTTATTTATTTTCATCCATTTTCTTTTTTTTTTTACGTGAATGAATTAAACTTATCTTGTAATCTATTTATTTTTTTAATTGTTTGTTTAGTGGCTACTGGGTGCTAGTAGCAATTGATATGGTGAGGTGAAAAATAAATTGTCTTGATCGATTAAGTAATAATCCTTGTAGTTAGTTGAACAGATGGTGAATAAGTGAGTTTAATTAGTTTACTTAATTCCTTTTTAATTTTTTATGTTGTGGATTAATTGGCTATGCCCGTTACCTATTACTTATAGTGGGATAACAATGCATCAAGTGAAAACTAATAAAAAGAGGGCTATGCAATGGGTCTCTGTGAAGGTATTAATGAAATAAAGCTATGACTTCCATTGTTACTTCTATCAGCATATTTGAAACTAATTTTTTACTTTTCTAGTGTCTGAAACAGCCTAGAACCTTTGAATGTGCTTATTACATGATAAAGCACATCTAAGATATTGTTCAATATTTGTGCATTCTTGAAAATAATATAAGTTCCTCTATAACCTTTTTAGAATTTTGTTAAAGAATGCATTGTGGAATGAATTTCATTAAGAACAATGTTTAATCGATCCATTACCACTATTTATGAAATACTACTCATCAATTATATGAATTACAAAGATATTTAATGGGTGAATAGTTTGCTGCTTTATACTTGAACTAGCAATATAATCATATCTTCTACTAGAGATGAAATTAGCGTATTATGTATGTTTAGGATAATCTCATCCACTTTATTTGGCATATTTGTTATAAGTAAAAACTATAACACTATATATATACATTTTATCCTATTGTATTTTTAACTAAAGTGGGAAGATTCATTAGTTGAGCACAACTGGTCAGTATTTTGCTAAATGCATTCAATATGTTTGAAAAAATTGATGCTATTGGTTAGCGTCTTTTACTATGTACTTAAGGCACTTTAGTGCAAACCAAAATGACTAGAGCTAGAAACAGAAGGCATATGAATCCTAATATTGATTGTTAAAGTAATATTGAGTAAAGCAAAATAATATATTATAAATTATCAACTTATTAGACAACTTTTATAACCATTGTTTGCTATATATTATGATACAATTTATTTGCATGTTCTTCATTTTTTATGTTAATCATAAAAAATTTAAAAGAATATGCATTTATTTTGTTATTTTATTTTAGGACAGGTTTTAAAATATATGAATACATTTTGTGCTTTATTTTTTAAGTTCAAGGGCTGTGATGAGTACATTATAGACGATCGTTTACAACTTCATGATCAATGGGCCATGTATGTTGCAAAGTTATATAGTATACAATAATCAAGTAAATTATATTTTCGCTTGTAAATATTAGAGAATTGATTTCGTAGCATGTAGCTAATTGTTTCTTTATACTGCACTTATAGGTGGGAAAATCGAAGGGAAAGGCGAAGGTCAAGGTACAGATGTACTAAGGATAATTGTTTGTTTTCCACAAAATGTCATTATATTATTTCCAAACTATACTTTAGATATTCTCAAACAATATTTCAGATATTTGTATTAGTGTTTTATTTGATACCTATTTAAATTTTAGTGGGAATATTTATACACTTATATTTAATTATTCAATTTAGTATTTTAGTTTAATTGTAATAATTTATTCAAATGCCATCATTTGATTTGATTGGAAAAACTAAAAGAACAATGAAAATAGTAGAATAACTGTGAAAATAGTAGAGTAATATTAGAAATGTCAAAATATAAATTTAATTAGAAGCCATTGACACTAAAAAAAAAATAAGGAAGTAAGAGTTTTATTGTGTCATAAAACTAGTGATGCAATAATAATATAAACTGCTTAAAGTATTAGTATAAGTTCATTCTATCATGTCATCTTCCTAGTGTAAAGCAAACTATTGATGTGTAATAATTGTTAGTAAGCACTATCACTATAGTGTCTTAATATTCATGATACTATAGTAAAAGTAACTTTAACAAGCGATCATCATCAATAACTATTAATACCATAGTATCATAAAACTTGTAACACTATTATAATAGTAATCACTGACACTACAAACAAGTGTTATTATTTTTCAGATTACCAGATTACTGACACAATTAGCAAGTGTCAGCAAAAATAATTATTGACATAATTCTAATGTCAGTAAAGACTATTTTTCAAGTGGTGTACAAAGGAAATTATGGTTTAAAATTGAAAAAAAAAAAGCAATTGATAATTGAGCCAATTCAGATCAGGATCATTATTTATAAAACAATCATTGGTTCAGTTTAATTTGAAAGCAAACAAAACCATTGCCTGCCCCTAATAGCCAATTACTCTCCTAGCACCATAATTTTATAGTATTAGCTAATTTTTAGATGCAATTTTAATCGTACTCATTATTAATTAAATAAATTAAAATAAAAAAATGATTACTAAGAATAAGAATATAATTTTCAATTTGAATTGAAAAATTAATAATAAGATATTTTTCCTATAATTTTGTTATTTTTAAACATCTTCCTTTATAATAAATATTTAGTTTTTATTACCATGATAAAATATTAACTAAAAACCTATTTACCCTTGTTTTTCTTTTAGTCTTTTATGTTAGGAAGTTATTGACTATTATAGATATAGGTGGAGTTAATTGGCATATATTAATTTTAATAGGAGAAAAACTAGTAATTTTTCTTTATCAAATAGCTAAAGTATTTATGACAATGACAATACCTTCTTATTCATAATAATGTAACCATACTTGCATAAGTTAACTGAAATAGGAAATCTAAATTATCATTAAAATACAAATAAAAAACCAAAACACACACCTATTTTGATTAAAATTAAATGAGAAAATACAAAAAAAAATTGTAAACAATTTAAATCCTAAAATCTCTAACAGACTGTTACGTGGTTGAAACAGGTATATTCTATAATTTAATTTATTTCGTTCCCACAAAAATTCTGCACATATGGCAAACGCATAACGCTACTACCGCTTATCTTTGTACAATTATTGTTTGAAGCTAAGGGTAGCAATTCAGTTGTGTATTGGCAGGTTGTAATACATGTGTCAAAATGTGACCTCAGTAACTTGATATGATTGACAAGCAGATATCTCATTCACGACAAGAACCATGTAGTATAAATACTTATATTGCTACAAATTGTGTTGGCATTATATTCACAAAATCTAGTGTTAGAATAATTATTTTTTAATGTAGGTGTTATGTATCGCTAGAAGGGTATATTTTGAAGGTCATAACTTGAGTTACTGGTACTATTTTGAAGTTTACAAAAAAAGAATAAAATTAAAATCAAGTAAACTATTTTGTCTTATAATCGAGTCAAAAATTCTATTTTTTTTCTGGTTGTTTCCTAGTTTAAAATTTTTTTATTTTTCTTGATTATTCTAAGATTTTTATTTTTTTTCTAGAACTCATATTTGAGTTCCATTTGTTTTCTTTTCTTATTTTAACTAAAAGAATTTAATTTCATATTATATTTCATATTTTTCTATTTTGGTAAATACATGGTATTTAGATTTGTTATAAAAAGGTCTCAAAACCTTAATTTTATCCATTCAAAATTTCAATAAAATTTCTCATTATTCAGAAACCTAGTTTCTTCTTTCAAGCAAGCTCAATAACATTTCAATTTCATCATTTTTCATGTAACTCGTTATGCATTTTATTATAATTAAAGCTATTAAGTGCTAACCTGATTTGTCTCTGATTAGAGTTTATATATATAAATTCTTGCAATATTCATTGTAACTAACATTCGTGGTAGCTATGGCTGTTAAAAAGCTTGGTTCTGCTTGAAGTTATATTAAATGTTTACATTACTTGCACGCACAAAAAGATTTTCTTGCATGCAAGTGCGCCTAATGCAGTGAAAATAAGGCCTGGTTATGTATCACGTTTAAAGACAGAATGTAGCTGACTTGATTTTGAAGGAAACTATATTAATAAAATTGGGATGATTTTGAAGACTTTATTATTTTTGATGGCATGATCTAGAGAGATAACGTTCCTTGGATTGGATTGGTATGATATCTTGATAATGCAAGTATTATAAGAGTTCCGGTATTGGTTGATTATTTGTTCTTTAAGTGATCAGGTAACTTGTAGAAGGCGGACTCTTTAAAGCATAACATCGAATCCTGGTGATTCTTTACCTTGTTAAGGCGTGTAGCTGATCTATAGATAGGGAATATTTTCAGGCATACACAGGAGACATCGCTGAAATTAGTCTTTGTTATTTGTGTTTGCACAACTTTATTATAACGAATTAATCTTCCATTCTCATCACTTTATCTAAATTGATTATTTAACACTTGCTCTTACGGAAGGTGGATTGTTTAGGGCATGTGCTTATCTATGTAAGGAGGGTTTTTGTGCCTAGAAGAGTAAGGTTGTGTTTTTTTTATTTGAAATCTAAATACATTTGAATTTAGCTAAGATCTGAATAAGTTTAAATGAAAATGTCTAAATGACTTTTTTTTTCTTTTATCAACATCTAAAGAGAAAATTTTTAAAGTTAGTAGTTTAACATAAATATCTTTTTAAATGGTGCACTATTTATTCTTTAAATTTATAATTTTCACAAGTTGATTAGTTTGATAGCATTGAAAAAAAATACTATCATTATCAATCTTAATTTAATTTTGTAATAAAAGATATAATCATAATATTAACTTTTATCATAAAGCTAACACTATCATTTTATTTTTGATTCATCATAATAGATATAGTTTGATTTGTTCAATGTTTTAATTTACTTAATGTTATGATGTGAATAAAAATTTAAAGCAATTAAAAAAAGTAACTTCAAGAATAATATGAAAATATTAAGTTTATACTTAATATTGGAAATGCATGCATTGTTAAGGGTATTTTTGAGATTTGAAATTAAAATTTCCGTTTAAACTTCAGACTTAAAATAAAAATGAATTTTTTCTATTCAAATAAATTATCTGACAATAAATGATAAGTTAAAAAGTAACCTAAAATAAACAAATATCTGAAAAAAATTAAATTCAGACTTCAAAGTAAAAAATAAACAACGCCTATGATTACATAGGAGAAATTATAGAAATCAATCTTTGATGTTTGTGTTGTTACAACTTTGTTAGGATGAAATAGTTTTGGTTTCCATCTTTTAATGTTTACCCTATAGGTAAGTTTTATATACTCGGTCCCTTTGGGAAAAGGCAGTAGTCATAATATATGGATTTTTTATGTAGGCAATAATAAGAATTTCTTGTGGACAAATTAAATAATCAATAGAGAAGTGGAGGTTAAAAATGTATTAAGATGTGAATTCAACAAGGTAGGGACAATACAATAAAGTCAGAATCCGAAAAATTTAAGAAAATAAGTTGTATCTAGCAGCTCTCCCTTAGTAAACTATTCAAAATCTACATGTAAGCATCATAATTTACATTTCCACAGTTTATTTTCCTTGTTGCAGCCAACCTTTTAATTGAAGCCTATACTTTACTTCCTATAGAACCAACAGCGATGGAATATTTAGATATACTGAATTTGAAGCGGTAGCAAAATATATAAAGAACAAGTAACATAATGTCGGTAACTATTAAGTCAAAAAAAAAGAATGATGGGGAAAGCCTGCCGGCCACTATTGATGTTTCCTGGTTGCCTGCAAGCCGCAATAAGAGCAGGAGACATTCTGATTAAAGTCTTTTAAATTCAGAAAAGGAATCATGTCCTTTGGCCCATCTCTTGGCTGCGAAAGCATCTCTTTCCTTTCATATTACTATTAATTAGCTAACATTAGTTTAATTAAATGCGTTAAACAATCAATAATCTCCGTTGTGCTCTCCGCTTGAATGCTATTTGCTATTATTTTTTGAATTAAAAAACGAAACAGATTAGCGGGTTTTTTTCCTCAAAAGTTTCTCTTTAAGCTTATTCGCAGATCTTCTGTACAAAGAGGTTTTGACAAAATTGTATTTCGAATACAAACCTATCGGCTTGTGTTTAAATTATGCTAAATCAAAAATCAAAATTGAAGAGTAATTTATTGTTACATGTAAGTTTCCCTAACTATAGGTTTTGTAGCATCTTATTTTAAACTTTTTTTTATGCATTCTCCTTTATTTATTTTTTCTTCTTTTCATGGTGTCGTAACGTGCTTTTTCTTTGAGGACTAAGGTTCGTTATATCCCTCAATTAAGTTCTTCCTATAGTTTTATTTTTTAAAAAAAATAAAGTAAAGTAGCACCCTTCTATATCATTGCAAATCTCGTATTTTTGCATACCTTTAGAATACGAAAATGATGAAGATATCTATGTATGGACATATGTACTCTTTTTTTTTTTTTTTGGGTACTGAAATTAGTACTTTTTAAGCTGAATGGAGCGAGAAGCAAATGAGTACTTTTGTAAAGCAGAGCAAATTCAAGTACTCGAATCTAATTAATCTAATAATGGCTTGTTAGCCTAAAGATGAAAGTGCCTAACATTTAAAATGATGATAGCACGAACGGGCAGGCAAGGCAGCAACATGATTATGTGCGGCGGTGCCCGTGCGGGGGTGAGCATAATGCCCTAATCAACCTTTCTATAACTTTTATCATGCGTCGACCAAATAATTAAACGACGCTTTATCATAAATATACTATTGATTTATCACTTCTATTTCCCACAAATGCTACACTTTCTATGGTCCTAGAGGATAAAGGAAAAGAGAGAGTAATAATAATCTAATGCAGACTCTACATGTATTTTCAGTATATTTAAAGTATTTTCTTAGTTTTCGTGATAACGGAAGAAAAGATTACAATCTGATTGCGTAAGAAACCAGAAGCTTGAGTGTATTTCCTTAGAGTTTGTAGTGATTTTATTTGTCCAACATGCAAAATTTATTATTTTATCTAATGGCAATCCAATTTGCTCCTTATATAAGTGCACTTATTATTTAGTTTAATGGCAATCAAATTTGCTCCCTGTCTATGTGAGCTTATTATCAGTCTAATGGCAATTCAATTTGCTCTTTACAGTTTGAACCTCAGACTTCTTATTTCAACATAAGAGATTTAATCATCTCAACTAGATGACACTTATAAGATTATAAATTCAATTCAGATTTAATTAAATATGTAGTTTTATTAAATAATTTCTGATCATTAATTATTTCTAAAAATGACAAGGTTCACAAGGTCTTGCAACTAACTAAGATTTAATTGCATGTATAGTTTTATTCAATAATACCAATTGCAATTTGCAGAAATGACACCACAAAACTTAGATTAGTGCTAAATCAAAATCCTTCTCTGAAATACTCATGTTAATTAGAAAATTGACCACTGAAAATTAGAATTTAATTTAAAGAATAGGGAAATTATTTTTTTCCTCTTTAAAATTTTTTATCACTTACTCTGTTACAAGTTTTATAATACTTTGTTATCCCCTTGGCTTCAAAATCTTAATAAATGAAAGGGGAAAAAAATTAGAGTAATGGAGTATCGAAAACAATAATGGTAAATCATGAACAATTTTGTACAAATTATTATATACAAATTAATGTGCCATAAGGAGATTGGCTGAAAAGTGATAATGATTTTTTTTTAATTTATGTGGACCGGTGATAATTTTATACAACTAATCTTTTTATGTCACGTCAATTTGTGCAAACTTATTTTATAGGCTATGGTTGTAATTTTATTGCTACTTACTATAAAAACAGAGGATTTAAAACCCAACTATAAAAATATCGTTCTCTCTATATAATATTTCAATTTTCTTACTTCTTAATAATATTTTAAATCCTAATTTACGAGAGAGAGATTAAAAAAAAAAGTCATTGAATTAAAAAAAATAACCCAAACGCTTCTTCCATTATTTTCTCCTTAATAGCCCGCTACACATTTTTTTCAACTTGTATATATGAATAGTACATATGCTGAACTCATATGTACAGTCATACCACCCACAACCAGAAAGAACACTAATAATATTATTCTTCCTACTTCTCTAATCCATGCCTTAAATATTATTGAAAATTCTCTGTCCCGGCGCCAAAATCATTTTGGGATCAAACTGAGCTTTCCTCTGGGCAAAAGTGTTCCATTTTGAGCCAAAATGCTTGATCCACTCTTCCTTGTTTCTGTGATAGGGAAGATACTGCTTAACCTTAATGCCAGCATTTTCACAAAATTTCAGTATCTCTTTATTTTGACCATCGAAGGCTTCCCACTCATCAAATCCGCTTGAATGCAAAAATCCCACGGTGTAGAAAACATCTTCATCTGGTATAACCGCAGACATCCTATCATCCCATCTGCAGTTCATGAATTATAAAAATTATTCAATTTAAGATAAACGATAGACAAAAACAAGGTAAAACCAGAGTCGATTTATGTTTTTTCTAATTTGGTAGGCCGGCACTAGTTTTACCCTATTCTTGTTGGCATTCAGTCAAATTTTTGTGACGAAGAAAGACTTACTTGTTTCTGTTCATAGGATAAACAAGTACCGGTCCTGTGGTAATGTTACGTTTAAGAACAATGTCCCTGAAAACACCTTGGTTGAAGTCGGAGATACGAGATTTTGGTAAAAATAGATTCAGCCATGGATGCGGAACTTCCCAAAGTCCTTGCGATTCAAGTTTCAGCTCCCCACTTCGAACTCTATTCAAAAAGTCTACGTAGGATACATCTTTTTCAAACATAAACCCTGGAAGATAACTTAATCCTTTGAACAATGCTTGCAGTTCCTTAAAAATATAAAAACACGTCATGTTTTTATTGGTTAGTTGTACGTCCAACGGAAGTATAAAGGAGAAACTTTATCGTGCTATATATTTGTACCTTGTGAAGGGTATTTTGGGTATGGTCATCATAATATTTGGCGACTTCAAGACAGTAAATGATGGCATGTGTTTTAACTTGGGAGATAATTTTGGGATGATCAGACGGTGGGAAGAAGGAGGATCTCCAGTTATCTAGAGAACCCTGATCCATTATTAGTGTGCCTTCCAAATAATCCAGTGCTTGCTTTTGTCTCCTTCCATTCATTGAAATCAAATACTCTTGGTCTCTGCTAAAACTGGAGAAATCACTGTATAGCATTCGTACCCACTTAACCTACAAAACGGTTATACCTGAGAATATTATTCAAATTGTCTGGATAGCATATTCTTGTTAATTCAACTGTTTTATATTTATATATATCTACCCTTTTTGGGGCTGGCTCTAGAGCAATTCTCGCTCTGGTTATAATCCCAAACTGGCCTAAGCCTCCGAGTGCTGCATAGAACAGCTCAGAGTTCTTCAAGGCTGAGCAAGTCATTAGCTCTCCTTTTCCTGAACCACAAAACAAAAACCTTAAGTGTAAGTAATTAATAACTCAAGTAATTAATGCATTTGCATGTATATATGGTGTTGTATTTACTTATACTGCATCTAACATTTAATTATATCCTCTTACTAGAATAAATAAATACAAACTGACAACTGAGCTCAATTTTGAGACCCTATTTGGTTGAATCTTAAAAGGTGACTAAAGGGGAAAAAAACCAATATTAATTAACACTGTCTGGCGGAAACCGCCGTCCGATCTTTAGTATACTACTCTTCCTAAAAGTGGACCCTGATATTAATAATATAAAAGAAAGAGCAGCAGCAGCAGCAGTTTGTATGATATCTTGTCAAAGAATTTAAAATTCTTAAAAAAAAGAAAAGAACAAAATTAATTAATAAAAATTGATACCAGTAACAACGTCCAATTCGTAAACATTGCTGATCTGGGGACCATAGCGAAACGTTTGGCCGCTAATTCCAGCATTAGAGAGTGTCCCACCGACGGTTAGATAAAGATAGTCCGTCCAAGAAGCCGGTGCAAGTCCATGTTCCAGCGTGGCATTTAACACATCAATCCAAAGCTGCTCCCCCGCAACATCCGCATAAAACCCGCTGCCAACTGTAATGCTATTCCCATTTCGATAATTCTTAAGAGCCATCATTTCGACAACTACTCCAGCATCAGCCATTGCCTGTCCTCTCACCGAATGGCCCCGGCCTTTTGCTGCTATCTTGAAAGGAATTGAAGAATTGTACGCGGCTTTTACTAGAGCCACAATGTCTTCTGTTGATGACGGGTAAAGAACTGCCGCAGGGTTTCCTCTGAGGATGTTGCCGTAGTCGCTGGAGGCTGATTTTATTGCAGCCGGATCTAAATGAAGCCTGGCTGCGATGTCTAGTGTTAGGAGCTTATGTGGGACCAGAATATTCCATGGCTTTGAATTGCCTATGGTTGAAATCAGGCGACTTATGATTAATAGGATTATTATGTATGTAGGGATTGGAAATTTCTCAGCCATTTTTGTCTGTGAATGATTAAGCTGGGTCTATGAAGAAGAAGAAGAAGCAGAAACAGAAGCTGGTTTAATTTCGGAGGTTGCGGTGAAAGGCAAATGGGGGTTATGTTACCTATATATAGAGGGGAGTGGTAAAATTTTGTCATAATATGAGAAATGGTGGTTTTGGACCCAAAAAAAAAAAGCACATGACAAGGTCCTGTATAATTTATTTCATAGGATAATAACGTTACTTTAAGTGTCTAGATTTTGAGTAAAATATTTGGCTAATTTTTATATTTTAAAAAATTAATTAAAATATTATACATTTTCTTTTGTTGAAATTTAGTCATTACTTCTTACTTATTGTATGTGGGAGTTATTTAAATTTTAAGTTATGTCAGAAAAAGAAAAATATGAATGTAGGAGGATCCATTATAGATTTTTTGAAAAATATTTAAAAATATAAAAATTAACTAAGAATTTATTGTAGTGATACACATCTAAATTTTTTATCTTATTTATCTTAAATGATTTAACATTCATTAATTGATTGATAAGATAATATAATTAGTTCTTTTACATTTATAAAGAATAATCAAACATTTGAAATGAAATTTCAGATGTTTATTACTGATTCATCAAGCCAAGCAATCTCAAGAAGGAAGAACGAGGAAAAAAGAGAGCCAAGCCATATCAAGAATTAATTAGTACATGATTAATGTGTGTATTTGAATGGTCATTAAGAATAATAGCCATCAACATATAGTGGATCCCATCCGAAGACTAGACTATGGATTTAAACCGTTTGATGGTGATCTAGTAGTCAAGATTAGTCAAGCTGGGTCAATTTGGAATCCTACCGGCCTTTTCCTTTTCCACGTGCAGTCTAAAAGGAATCAATATTCGTTTCGTTTCCTATTATAGGATTATTAGTTGTCAAAATTAGGTAATGATCAAAAGCACCTCGAGGATTTTTCTTTTGCGCTTAGGAGAATTCTCATGAATCAAGACATTATTGATATTCATTATCATTAGATGTGTTAATTAGATATTGGGGAGACATCAGCCAGATTTTCTTTCTTTCAAGATTTTGTGTGTGCACATCTAAGGCTACATTTAATTGGCAAAGTCAATTCCACACCATAATTACCCATGTCCCATTAATTAAAACCACTTTTTAATTCCAGTTGTTTCTTTTTTTTAGAATTTTTTTATAATTTTTCTCTTAACGATATATCAAACAATTTGTATAAACTATAATAAAATTTGTTGCTGAACAATGAATTTGGTTGTGCATAATCATTAAGCAACTTGCATGCAAAAGGAAAAAAATATTGCTAAAGAACAATATCTTGCCATGCACACGGGAGACTATATACATTAAAAGTTAGAACATGATGAGGCTCAATCACAAGAACTTGGCCCTTCCTGTTGTATCATTGTACGTATTAACACAGACAAAGATTTTATTTGCAAAGAATGAACCATATCGCAAATTTATATATAAGATTGTACCTAACTGTTTATTGTTTATACAAATATAAGAATCTTTTGATCAAAAATTGTTGCAAAGAAAGACAAGAAATATTCATATTAAGGTCTTAATTGAGAAAATGATTTGGTTGGAGATGGACAAACGGAAACAGTCGTTCAAATGAAAATCTTTGACCTAAAGATCTTACAGGTATAAAGACTTATCAGATAGCAGACCTTTCACCACGATTGTGAAACCATGCATTCATTTATTTGTGCAAAATGAATGCGTGCCATCACATAGCAAGACAATAAATAACCACATAATCGATAATAGATTATAATAAATCAGTTATGAAATAGATTGTCCATTTTAGAATTTAATTTTCAAACGATAACATCAAGAAACTTCATGAATACAACTAAGTATGCCTTGGCACATGCCAAAAACAGTGATAGTTAGGTCTTTTACCTAACGCAAGCGAGCAAAGAGAGAAAAGCCTGCCCATAATTGGAACCATCAACCATTCACAAGCACTTTTGATGCCTTCAACAATTGAAATATTCAAGGGAGCGGAACCTGTGACATAATCTTTCTTATACTAACTATACTCGTAGAAATGAATTTTTCAAATCTACACTGACGTAATGGTATTCAATATAAACTAACATTGCATTGTCTCTTCATAAGAGCATTCTTAATTTTGTTTGCAATCACTTAACTTCAACTTAATGCTCGTCAATTCATTCGATTTTTATTCTTAAAAAAAAAACTCATAAAACAGTTTTTGATGAACAATCTGGATGTCTAATTGTCTAGAATATGTCGGATCTACTTCTAATATTTAAAAGAAAATTAATTCCTATAACACATTCTGGGAGGACTCAAATCCTTATCTACAGGGATGAAAAGGTTGGTGCTTTATCACTAAGCTCTTTAGTGGTTTCCTAAGGAAGATCTTTTAATCTCTATTCTTTAATTCTCCTAAATGATAACATCTAGTAGTAACAATTTTAATTTTCTTTTATGGCCATTATTAATTTTCTACAAATAAAATATTTGCTATCTTACTTGCATCCTACTCCAAATGATGATGGCCATTGATTATTCAAAATTACAATCAATTCTAAATCTTACGGTAGAAAAGTAACATATATCCATAATATATATGAAAATATGAAATAACAATTACACAAAAATGTTTATAATGGTGACATGATCAAAATCTTCTGAGACAAGATCATGAAACTTTGCATTGAAAACCTAGTAGGTATCGTCAACAAAAATAATGGTTCTTTAATGTAGATGACAATGAAGACTAGCTAATAAACAATCGTCAAAAGTAACTAGTTCTCACAACTTCACTTGCTAGCTAGGTGTTTCTTTTTCATTTTTTATCTCGAATGAATAATGCTCCAAGCTTCTTCATGATGAACATGAGAGAGACTGGAGAGAGACATTTATCTGGTAGGGACCTCGAGTGGGGGACTATTATTGTAAGATATTGAAAATCTTTATGGGGATCGAATCCTTGAACCCACAAGATCACGTGGTCCTTAAACAACAACAAATATTACCACCCACCGTCAAAATATATGTCATTGTGATTGCTTGTATATCGTCTCTGCATGACAAACAAGGATGATGACTCAACATGTTTGCCTAAATTTCTTTTATCAAATATTTTATTGATTTTCTCCCCTATTATATTGCATTGGTTAATAATTGTTATAGGTTTTGATGCACTTGACTTAAAGTCTCTGTAGAATATGCATATAACAATAAATTATTACTTTTTATGTACATCATCAAGAGACGTCCTTCGTTGTTGGTTACTTGTTGTTTTCACGTTCAAAACGTTCGTAATTTTCCCAATAGAGTGGTTGCACTTTGGATTGGATTGAAAGGGATCAATATCCTAGCTAATTAATAAACTTGTGCATATATATAATTTATTATTATTGGAATTATTAAAAGATAATTTTACTAGAACAAGTTTCTTAGACGTCAAGTACCAAAAAGAAAGCAATCACTATCTCGTGTTTTGTTTTTTATCACTAACCACAAACTTATGTAAGTGTACAGATGCTGTCATCAATCATATTAATTAAACCTTACTAGTTTACCAACTGCTATGCTCTTCAAGTAGCAGAGAAAGAGTTATTCAAAACTGAAAAAACATCGTCATTACCTTAAGAGTTTTAATTGATTAAAGCATATATATTCTTGTCCTCTTCAGTGTACATATCATAACATATCTATTTATGTACATAGCAAATAGGTCGCGACAATAACTCATATGCCTAATTAATTTAAGAGCCTAGCAATTATTAAGACTTATCTGGAACTTAATTACTTACTAGCTGACGTTTTTCAGTCAAATAATTTCTCTAACATGATATAAGAACTAAAGTTTCAATTAAATCTTAAGTTCAGCGACCTTTTGTCTCAAGATTTAATTAACGTAAAGTTATTTGGTAAGACAATTTTCAATATTATTGTTAGGAATAACCTATCAACTTAATCTTTAGATCAAAATATTTCTTTAGCTAACATTAAGATGGGACCGAGATAAAGCTCAAAAAAGAAAATAAATGATTGACGTAGAAAAGATTGGAACACGAGATCATACATGTTAGATAATAAAGTGTCCTGGGGGAGGTGGGCTAGGGTTTCTGTCGTGACTCGTGAGGGAGAGGGTAACAAATAAAGTGACCCCACTCGCAAGAGCAACTTGTCCAGTTTCACACGGACTCTTTTGCTGGTCACTGTCTGTACCAAAGGATGATTTACTGAGATTACGAGAGGACAAGATGGAGGAATCTTCCTATTATTTATTGGCTATTGAGCCATTACCTTCTCCACCGCGCGTGTAAAGTCAAGAGTTCACATATTTACGCTTTTCTTTGGTCGAATCCATTATGTCTGTGTCAGAATATATCATAGCTAGTTTAGAGGTCATTACACATTTTGTACATTGTATTGTAAACATGTATTGCTACACAAAGTAAAGACATCTCATCATGGCAAACAATTGAAATTGGATTAAAAGTTGATTTTATAATAATAATAGTATTATTATCATGATACCTTCGTTGTCATTTTAATATATATATATATATATATATGGATGAGAATCAATGGTTCTACTCTATAGCCGTCCAAGTCCCTATCCCTATCCCATGTTACACAAGCTATAGATTGTCTCTTTTTGACCCCCTAAACCATCAATAATCATCGATATCCATTAACTAGCCTCATCGGCTGGAAGCACTCTTAATTAGAAGTTCAACTCCCGCGCTTTTTGCCCGATGCCTCAGGTCGATAGAATCAATTATTCATCATGTTCAGCACAATCACATAATAAATGCTCCTTTACTCGTTATTGAGTGTCCAAATTGAATTCTAACTAAGGGTGTTAGTATATCAAATTTTGTGGATTGGACATTAATCTATATGTGATTCATAATTTTATAAATTATAAATATTTAATTTAATTTATAGATTGACATAATTCAATTCAAATTTAATTTATGTATCGATGGATTGGATGCGAATTTAACTCAATCCATATTCGATCTATAATTTTATAAATTATAAATTTTTAATCTAATATAATTAATCCATAGATTAATGAATTTTAAAAAGATAACATGTTTTTTAAAAATACTCAAGAGGGTGATAAATCATTAACTTTTTTGTTCGCTTTAATGTGAACAGTAAATTAATTATAAAATAATAATTTTATCCTTACAATTAGTTACAAAATATATTTTTATCCGTACTCAGTTATTATTTATTTTTTAAATAAAAATTATAAAAAAATTTCATTTAAGTGTAATTAACAGATATTTTTTATTGGTTAAATCAAACAAATCTTTTTAAAAAAATCTTGTTTGTTGTATCAAACTTTACTATTAAATTGAATAAGAAAATTTTGTTTGATTCAACAAATTCTTTTTGAAAAAAATTCAATTAATTACATTTAAATGTAATTTTTTAATAAATTTTTCTTAAAAATAAAAAATAATTGTGTAGGAAGCTATTATGAAGCAAAGATGTCATTTTATAGTTTATTTTAAAACAATTCATTTTATAATTAATTTCAAGGATAAAGATATTATTTTATAATTAATTTAATATTTACTTTAAAGTTAATAATTTATCAGGACCTTGAGTATTTTTCAAAAAACGTGTCACCTTTTTAAAATTTATCAAAACATATATCACGCAAATGTAATTAACCTAAAATTAAATAAGATTTAAATAAATTATTTGTTCAAATAAAGAAAGAAAATACATTTAAAGTTTCAAAATATAACAAAAAAATTGATTTATTTAGATCAATAAATGAACATTAATTATTTAAAAAACTATATTTGTTTATTTAATTATATTATATTATATTATTATTAAATAAAATATAATACAATGTTAATATACTTATATTTTAAATTATTTATTTATTAGTAAGTACTAATTTCATATTTACAAGTTTAATTTTTTAATTAAATAAATATTTTTTTCAAATTCATAGTTTTTTTTATAGATTTACAGAAATAAATCTATATTCAATCTATGAACTTTGAATTTTTAAATTTTTAATCCAATCTAATCTACTAACCTACATATTCAATTTTTATAGATCAGATTTATACAAATCAGACAAATTAAGCAGATTGAATTAAATTCTGAACACTCCTAATTCTAATTGCATAGACTCTTTAACTAATTTTCAACCAATCAATTAAAAAGAACGTCCCACATAAAATATTTCAAAATAAAAGTTCACACACAACCATAAATCAAGAGCTCCTAAAGTCTCTTTCAGGTCTTACACAAACTAATTCTAATATCAAATACCTAAAATCAAAATTAACATAAAAAGAAAAGTAAATTTTTTTTTAATATCCATTGTCAGTTAACATAGAATTTTGATCAATACGTAATAAATCTCTAGCTGTGACTATAAAATATAAAAATTCAGACTTCTAATAAATCCAATATATATTCTTTTGTGTGTGTATTTCTATGTATATATATATATATGAATGTATGTATGTGTATTAGTGCGTATTCTAATCACTGTGATCAATTTTACATACTACATGCGTCCGGCTTTTACTTTTTAACTTCGTAAGTGATGATCTGAAATGACGGTTCAGTTTCAATCAATCAACTGTTCATACTCACACAAGATTGTTGGGTCCCGATTAAGTTAACGGTAAGGCAGATTTGATTCCTCCCCATAAATCCAAGTTACAAGTTAAGAGAGTATCCACTTTCTTTAGATTCGACTAGGTACTCTGAAGATCACCACCCCGTTGTCTCATGTTTTCTCCTTCAAAAATACATGAATCCACGTGTTGGTTTTGTTGTTATGGTCGGGTCAGTTCCTCCGTTTTCACCTTGCTGTGCCCTAGGAAAGAGAGAGAATTAAAAAAGTATTTTGAAAAATAAATAATTAAAAACATATGATATTGGATAACAAAATAAGGATACATATCTTCCAAATATGGAGCCGGTTAAGATACAGTCGATTGTATTTTAGGTCACTTTTTCAAATATTATAATATCCAATAAATTATCTAGTTATATTAAAAAGTAGGATAAATAATTATTTAATTTTTTACATTGTGAATAAAGTGGCCGTTTAATGTATATATTAAAATAAATTATTTTAGGACACTCTTGTTATTAAAAATTTTATACTTTATCTTTATTTTTTTCTTTTACAACAATATTTTTAGAGATATTAATAAAAAGAAAAAATGATAGTTCAAAATTTTGAGCTTAAAAGTAACATAAAATTTTACATAAATTTTTTATATTATTATTATACTTTTAGGATTAATTTAATAAATTAATGTTTTGTGAAATAATTAATAGTAAGATTATTTTAAGAATAAATATTGTTTTAAATTGGTTGATATTGATTTATTTATAAATATTTATTAGTAAGATTATTATATAGACACAAAAATATAAGTTCTTTTACACCGATAAGTATTAGTTAATTTGTGAATAAATAATTATTGGTTAATTTGTTTTTGTAAATAAATTAACTAATGCCAAGAATATTGTTGGAAGAATGCTATTGTGAAAGGAAAGAAAAAGTGAATGTAAGTTATTTAACTACATGGTATTTTGAAGTATTTTTTAAAGTGTAGGAACTAAAGAGATATTTAAGTCAAATTATGAAGATTAAATGAACATTTATTCTTAAAAAGTGTTATATCTAGAGACTCAATAAATTTTATATTTTAGTATAATTCTAAATTACAAAAGCTTAAAGAAAATAATAAAATAAGGCAATAACTATTACTTTTTTTGTTATTATTAATATTTTTATTTATGTTTATACAAATTTTTCGTTAGTTGCAGTATTGGTAAGCAACAAAATAATTAGGATTAGGCATTAAAAGACAAATACTTAATTGTATAATCACAAAATTTGATGTATTCCTAAATAATGTCTATTTTTTCAACCGTTAAATTTTTAACCATTGAATTTTTAACACACATGTATTTACTTTTCTATGATTAATTGAGAATACTAACAACAAGAATTTAATGGTGGAAATAAATACTAAAATATGATGGTATGTGAGACTTTCTCATATAATACTGTGATGTGTGTTGTATATGTGAAAATAATTTTTTTTTGAAAATAAATGATTATACGCCATTATAAAATACTATAGACATGTTTACAAATGTCTCAATATTGTTTTTAAATTTTTGATGCAATTTTTTCTACCAACTCTTATCTTATGATTTATCTAAAGAATTTATATGATGATTGTGCTTTTCTTTTTATCATTTAATCTAAGGTAATATGATACCTACCTCACTCATGTAAATAGATTTAAACCACAGATCTTTTATTTTCAGACAGAAAAAATGCCAATTCAACGTAAATGACACCGACACTTGGCGACTAAGGTTGATTGCCATTAGGATAGCAGGGAGGATCAAACATGAAACATGTGGACATGCAATTAACCACGTGTTGACTCAGGTATCCGAGTGATCTTTGAAAAACTTATGGCAGGGTTAACGCTTTTCCAAAATGAATGCAACCCAGCTACTACTACCTTGTTGAAAAAGGGTTCGGATTTGAGAGGATACATCATTAACCGACGTTCTAAGTTTGTTCGGTCTTCAAGGGAACATAGCGCGTTTTTGTTGTACCTACGCTTTTTTAACATATGTATGATATAATATGTATAATATGTGTGTATTTACTTTTAAAAAATTATTATATAATTTGTAATTATGTTAATTCATACAAACATTTCGAACCGTACATTAAATAAATACAATGTAATAAAAATACTCTAGAAATTTACTCAATCTTTAAAGTCATTTTACTCAGTGAAACTATTACCGTTTGCCAAATCAAGCGCTTGAAGTGATGGATCCAATTTTCTTTATTATTATTATTTTTTTATCTTTTCAGTTTCATTCTTTGACTAGAGCTTACAAGAATTGATGGAAAATGGTTCAAAGTTCGTTCGTCTTCGATAATTTTCCTTTTCTCACTTTGGCACGAGAACAAGAATTATACCTATTTCATAAATTGGGGGAAAAATACTCGTTTAACAGCAAATAAGATATTTCTAATTATTTGAATGTAAATTCGAGTAAGAATTCAATGCTCAATTTTAGCTTTTGTGGAGTATCGAATTAATGTTTAGGAGTCGATTGAGACTCATGTGAGACCCAAAAAAGCAGGGATGAAGTCAAAAATTAATTTATGGGATATATTCAAGAATGAATGTAATTTAAAGAGTCAAAATTTAAACTCATGGCAATATAGTAGCAAAATACACATAAGCATGGACAAAAATATTGTATGCGTTTTCAATAAATTTTTTTAATCAACTAGAACAGCACCGAATCCTGCAAATCCTGCACATCCAAACTACCACATATACCGTGAGAACTACTTAGGTAAAGCGGATTTTTTTTTTTAAATGTACATATTTACATAATAAAGAAACACGAAATGAATGAAATGTCCCTACCATGGGTAATTGCATGATATGATGGATAGCAAAATATGAAGCGTATCCTTTGAACTGCTTCATCATTAATGAAATGTCCCAATCACGGGCAAATGTATCATGTGATGGATAGTAAAATATGAAGCGTATCCTTTGAACTGCTTCATCATTACTGCGGATCGTTTGTCATGGCGTTCAAAATGGAAAATGTACTTTGATGCTTTCCTCTGAAATCTTTTGAAACCATGATACACAAGATACGCCTCAGACAGTGCTGCCAGTTCAGGATTCAGAATCCTAGAAAATTAGAAACAAAACAAATCTACTCTGCTTCTTGTACTCATGTTCGGATACAAGCCGACAAACTGCTTATTTCCCTAATTTTGATTTTTCACATGCCATGCAATACACACCAATTAGTTCATAAAAAACAAATATGTGAACACAATGCTGACCACAAGCGTGACAAAACTTCATACCTGATAAATATGACAATGTACACAAGCAAGCTACGTGAGCAAGAGGCCGAAGCTCGTATTCAAGTGTGTTACCACATGCAAAGCAACATGAGTTGCTTCCATTGACATGCTTTCCGGTCAAATCAGTGGGTGTGAATGGTTGATACCCCACAAAAGATGCTTGAGCAATCAGGACCACACATCATCTCGTCCGGTAGAATTCCAATGCATGCAAGGAAAACCGTAATCAAATGCCATATTGTAGACAAAACAGAAACACATGGATGATGGACCAACTCGACGTATGAAAGACAATTTAGTGTTCAAGTTCTTAATTCTCAAGTACTTTAAGATAAGATGGACATGACAAAGATTTGTCATAAACAGAAAAACTAAGAAGAATTTATTCACACACTACATAAACTAAGCAGAATTTATTCACTGGGCCATACAATGCAAAAACATAGCTTCACACCAATATAAGAGTTTCTAACCTATTCTGCCCCTCTTAACATTTCATCCTGTCTTCATCCCAGACGTGCCATTCACCGGTCCAAAGTTCCAAGCCACTCTCTATTTAAAGCATCAAATCACAATCGAACCTAACAACTGATGCCAACACGGGCTACCACCAAAAGAAATCATACCCATACTATGATCACAACACAATAGGCTTACCACATTATAAAGTAAAAAGCCTCACACGAACACCACCCCCACTAGTGCCTCAAACCAGAATGCAGCCCGCCAACACAAATGATCACTCATTCATTTAGCATTACCTCTCCTAGTTATTTTGTCGACCATGCCATTATCAAGGGATCAATAGTGCTATTATCCTTGAGACTAGATAACACAAATTACAGTTGATTCTCAACCACAATACTTATATCCACCTTGACCTCCCCTCTAGATTCTAGTAAAAAGAACAGTCATCCCATTTTATCCTAAATTACATGGACAGCGCCCATTAATGGATGCATATACAGATACACACACGCGCGTGCGCGCAAAAATTGAAGTGAGAGTTCCCCCATTTTAATAATGGGAGGAGTAAGCTAAAAGAGGAGAAAAATGGGCACTCCAATGCAACAAATTTTGGTGAAAGAGACGACAACAGCCCCTTAACTCCGTAAAATAAAGCAGTATCCCCATTAAACCAATATTTGCTCCATGTTAACAAAATTAAGGCACTACCTGGTTTAAACCTTTGGTAAAGATATTTGGCGACTTGAAATTGACTTTGTGTAATAGAATCATAGGAAACTGGCCCAATCCTAGGAAGTTGCAGGGTGCTTGCCTACATGTACTTTTCACTACTATATCTATTTCGGTATTAAAAAGTACTGCTATAAGAGGCAAGCACATTGGTTTCTTCGTAAATGCCGTTGCAAAAGAAAATATCGATGTTATTAATTGGTGTCCTGGAATACTTCAAATTGAAGCGGTGATTTTTAGTTTTAAAGGGTTGAAGTACATAAACTCTTCCTAAGGTTGACAAAATTAGGAATTCCTTTGTTTGGGTAGACACTCGACCTCCTTTATTAACAATATAATACTATTCAAGTAAATAAATACATTTTCATTGACACAATATTTATGATCCAACTACCTGGCCGGTGACTGCAACATAACTATTGCCCAATATTTATGTCGTACGTGTGTTTGACTTGCCCTTAAGACCCAGCCACCAACAAAAGCATAACATTTCAGGTGGCAGCAGCTAGGTCACCAGGATAAACATTAAACGATACGGAGAGATTCTTGTTAGTACTTCTAAAAATTCAACTGAACAGACACTGGAATTACATGTAATGCTTCAATGAGAAAGGAAAAGAAAACATCACCAATATAGTCGCTATATAATCATACCATTAACTTTAATACACATGTCCATAAAAAATTAACTATTTTGGCACCAAAGCAACACAGGGCCGAATAAGAAGTGAAAAGTCTCCCAAGCCATGGAATCCGTCAGATGGCCTTTACTTTCTGACTATCTATAAAAATCTCATGAGAGACTTGTGAAGAGGAAGGAAGATACCATATTCAATATTTCCATGAGCTACTGTTTCAATCAAACAGCTGGGCACTTTCTTTCCATCTTCGATAAAGAAGATTGCAGTTTCAAGAACCTAAAAAGGAAGAGAGCATTATAAAAATTGTTTAACTTGACCAGACTCCATGTCCAAGTATTTTTTAACACATAAAATGTGTACACTAAAAGCTCAAAAGGAGATCAATAGTGTTATGACAATTACTCTTTCAAGAAAAACTGATATAAAGATACAGATAAGATGTGCAATTCCGCACAGCCACTATGAGTATGAACGGCAAAATTCCATGACCAAAGTTCAAAAACTGTATGTACAGCTATACAGGTCACTGACAAAATAAAATACCTAGATGTACTATTTCAGTGAAAGCCTTTGCCTCCGATTTTCAATAATTAATCCTAAGTCCAAAGTGATGAAAATCGATATTTAAAACTTCCAGTTCTGATAGAAATCTACTTAAAACAGGTTTGAGCCATGGTAGTTTCAAATTGTTTCCAGCTTCTTTTACCAGTTAAATCTTGTGCAGCTAGGTTTCCATCCCGCCCCCATCTCCCCAAGAAACAGAAAGCATTCATTAAATGTATGGCTTTTCAAAAAAAAAAAAAAATAGAGACAATCTATCTGCTGCTTTTCAAAGTGAGCAAAAAACTAAACAAAAGTTTAGCTAGTCTTGAACCATAGAAAAGAAGCTTTAAGAACAAAGCACCCTTATCTATTATAGACAGCACTGCTTCCCAATTTTTAAGAATGAAGAAGAAAGGAACATCCCTAAATATGAAAGTGACAAGTCCATATGGGTGCCAAAAACTTCACCCTGTCCCAAATGTCTTGATCCTCTTCCCCTACAAAATCTTTTAAAATTCTCCAATTTCTCTGTAACCACAATACAAGGAACATTGGCCACAAGATCATACTCAGGCTGTCGGCAAGAAGTATAATATATGTACACGAAGTTAAACCCTCAAAACACCCATGACAAATAAGTGTTTATGAAATGCATAATTTACTGCTAGCCCATGCAAAGTCATCACATCAAGATTTTGATAGACATGAAAAGGCCATAGTCACTCATGTCCTTAACTTCCAACCGGAAAGAGAACAATAATTTTCCTCTGTTTCTTCCAGCAGTAAAATAGTACAAAAAGAATTTAGTCAGAGAAAATCATGAACCAAGTTAATGAAGAATGATTATAAATCAGGAACAGCAAAACTGAAGAGTCAAGGTAATTGTGTGGCAAATCTTACAATAGTTATCAAAATTATAGTGAATGCCGTTGGTGTTAAGCTAAGAACCAGAATAACCTGGATAAACTTTATACATAAAAATATTAGCAGCTATATATGCTTGGTTTCACGTTTGTTGCAACTATGATATGTAAAGGTTCTTGATATGCTGAGGTATGGACTACCCTATGGTATGGCAAGTGATTGAAGAAATTGATTACTATGTCATTCACACCAGTAACTCAGCATATAACAGTGAAGCGGAGAGATCGGAAAGAATATGTTACATCAGGCCAGGTAGCTGTTATAAACTCCATGAAGTCATATGATATGTCTCCTTGGACATCAATTTGCTCCTTAGTTGGTCCCTGAAACCATTCATCCATAAAACAAAACACATGATTAGCATTTTCAAAAGGGGAAAAATTAATGCATATTAACCGTACAAAAACAAAACACACCTTAACAACAGAGGCTCCTGTAGCAAACTTTTTCCCAAGTTTCTTTGAAGCATCACCAAGTTTAACACCTGAGATGTAATCCTGGAAACTGAGTCACTTAACGCTTTGGACTTATGCTTCAAAATCAAAATAAAATAAAATAGAAAAGTCAAAGTGGAAAATAGCTCACCAAAAAGTTCCAGGCCTTTAACTGTAGTGATACATTTCCGTTTGTTAGGAACAACCTTTTCGATAACAACTTCTTTCTTATCCTATGAAAAGAATTTAATGAAAATTCAATTCCGGTAGACTCGTTCAAAAATTTAAATGCTGCATGCACAAAATGAGTGTATGCAACAAACAAGAAGGATCTTGTAACTTTTACCTTTTTCTTTATCTTTTCACCAGCAAAGTGTTTAACTTCTTCTGCCTTAGGAGCTGAAGTAGCACCAACAGCCCAGAGGAAAAGAGACAACAAAAAGCATCATCATTCCATTGATTTTCAAGTAAAACAGAAGCAAAAAAGTGATGCTATTTAAAAATCACTATGGAGAAAATACATCATCCAAAACCTAATAACCAATGACCAGCATAATCGCACAAACAATATGAACAAAGCAGTATAAAGTAAAATATACATTTGACATATCTGGATTGTAGAAAAAGCATGTTAACTCTTTCAATCTCCCGTAAAGGACTCTTTGACTGTAACAACATGGTAAAGCAGTTGCATATTTTTCTTTTAATGCATAACAGGTGAATATTTCAAGCAAATTTTCAAAAAGGAAAACAACAATCTGTACACTCTTTATTGTATAACAAACAAAAAAAAATCCATTTGAGATAGTGTACATCAAACTTTTATGGTAAGTAATGGTACAGCAACTAACATATTGTATGTAACCATCCCTACATGGTGCATTTCTGCATATTCAATATGACTTCCAGCTTATTGGGTGAGTAATACCACATCCTATCAAATGAAGTAACCCATGATACCCTTAATAGAATCCCAACTTCACTCATTCTTAAGGATGCAAAAGTAAAGGATAGCTAGCTTCGGTTTAAATGCTAGTTCTCTATTGTATATTTAGAACATTTACACATGAGAAACTACAGGTTCAATCTCAATGCTAATCATAACCATCCTTTATCCACTCTCTGTGCCAAGTCTTGCTTAAGCTACTCTTTATGTTTTGAATTTGAATAAGGAAGGGCGTCCTCTGCATATCAGGCACACTTTGTGTTTGCTTCAATTGATTTTCCTAATAAATTATTCTACTCCAAAATTTTCAATCCAAACGGATCAAAGATAAGAAGCTGCTATCATTCTTTTGTTTTTTTGTCAAGATGGACAAGATCAAAGAATCTTTACTTCTAAGAATAGCTGCTATTCTTTTAGCCACTTTGGTTATCCTCTTTCTAACACTTGAAATGAAGAACAGCCCCTCACCAATCACTAGAAACTATCCAGATTTTGAAGCACAAATACTATTCTTAATATCACAGTATTGCCAGAGAAATATTTGTATACTAACCATTGTCTGCAAGAAAATATCTACCAATATTCAATTTGAGCTTTATATATTTTTAACGGTAAATGTAAATTTTTTTTTTTAAAAAAGAACCAATAAAAATTTATAAGAATCAGAGAAACAATACAGATCATAACAAATGCTAACCTGCAGAAGCAGTAGAGGAAATGCTAGTTGATTGTGACTGCTCGCCGACTTTATCGACTTCCTTCGAATTTAACTCCGTAAGTAATTAAACCATTCTATTAGTAAGAAATAAAATACTAACATAAAAGATTCTGCGTTAATAATGATATGACTAAAAGGGGAAACCTTTGGTGAGATCGGGGTAAAGGTCCGGTGCGTTTTGAATTAGCCAGGGCTTGCATTTCTCGAAATGGGGTCCGAATTCACGGTACTCCCCGGGTAATCTGCACAGTCCGCAGTACAATACGCGAACCGTCTGCAGTTTTCCCGCCATTACTTCAAAGACAGAGCTCCACTGCTCTGTTCGCCAACTGCCGAGTGACGGGAATTTTTCAAGAAGAGCAAAACGATACGTTTCGACAAAATTGCCTGAACAGTCCGGTACAGAGGGCCAATCTGGGCATCAAATTTGCAACTGGGCACTTTTTTCTAGATTCATCAACAAACAATTGGAATTGCACCTATCTTATCAGTAAAAATAAACTCTAAATGAATTTCACTTCTTGAGTTGGTTGAATCGTAAACTTAATTGGGAAAAAGATCCCTGAGATCTAATAAAGCTTCGCCCATAGAATGCATAAAACAATGAATCCATAGATGAAATACTTGACATTAATATTTTTCTTCAGTTGAAATATTAATCTGTATAAGTATGACCTCTAAATAAAAATACTTTGTAAAAAAATAATCTCTTTAAAATAATAAAAAATTTTAATTTTAATTTTGAATATATTATAATTAAGAATAAATTTTATATTATAATAAATTATATTTTTTTTATAAATTTCATCATAAATAAACTTAATTCTACATATAATAATATTTTTAAAAAATATATTATGTTACATTAAATAATTAAGATGAAATAAAATATCTTTTTAAAGTTACATATGACAATAATTTATTTTTTAAAGTCACAATAATATGTTTTTACTCGTGAGTATGTATTAATTGGTCAACATAGACATCTTCTTATTGAAACTAAAATATTTATAGTTTCTCAAGTATATTTATAGATTCCTCGCATAAAACGTTTTATATTTATGTATTATGATCCTCAAGATTACTATTTTATTTTGTTGTAGAATATTTAGTGAAGAGAATTGATACACAATGCTAAAATTATTATAAAAATTTTTAAATATATGATTTTTGAATTCTCCATTATAATCACTTTTAATGTAAGAAATTGTATAACTCTTCTCATTTTGAACCTTTTTATAAAAGATTTTAAAAGCATCAAAGGTATCATCCTTATTTGTTAAGAATAATATACATGTGTATTTAGAATAATTATCTATCATAACAAATTCATAATATGTGTTATTTAAATTAGCATATCCAAAAGGTATAAATAAATTCAACTGAAGAAACTGAAGTAGTTTTAAAATGAAAAATTGATTTCTAAATTAACAAGCTTCACAAATTCTTTTTTTTTTCAAAACTAATTTTTAAAAAACCTTTAACTAAATTGTTTTTGAAAATTTTTTAAATTCAATTCATGTTTGCATGTCCTAATTTTCTATACCATAATCAATCATCATCATACAATGTAGAAAAATATTTATCATGGTGAATACATAATCTATATCAATGATATAAATATTGATACACCTTTTCAACAAACAGGATTTTACTATTACATGCATTTTCAATAACACATTTTATTTTATCAAAGATAATTTTATAACTCTTATCACGCAATTGACTAATATTAAGTAAATAATATTTTAAATTTTTTACTAAGCATATATTATCAATGTTGATAATCTTTTCTTTTGAATAATCTCCAAATGACAAATCTCCACCATTTTTTATCTTATACCACTTGGGTAACGGAGTACGTGGCGTAATTATACCAGAGCAATGATGAACGTAATCATCCTTTAGACTAATAGCCCGTATGCTTGGGTTTCCAACCTATATACCCAATACCAGAGAAGAAACCATAGTACATACTATCCAAAACTGGAGCCTCTCTCTGGGCATTAACGAGGATGAATAGTATTTTTGGTGACTGACATTGGTGTTTGGTATAAAAAAAGGAGACCAAGACTAGTATCTGGTATAAGAAAATAAGACTTTCTTATACACAGAATCCTACAAGAGGCAAGTGTAGAGCACACTTATCATTGAGCCAAGAAGAAAATGAACAATCTAAGTTGATCTATGACCCTCATTAGAAGAATAGAAAAGGAGAGGTTTAGCTAGTCATGTTGAAAACAAAGAATATTTATTTCATAGAGCTTTCAAATCACAAGGGAGAGAAGACTACTTTATATAGGCAAAGCCATTCTAAAAAACAAGATAGGACCCCTATCATGATTACGAAGCATCATGATTAAAGAAAAAGCAAAAGTAAAAAAAAATACTTTTAAAAAAGTAGATTCTTTTTAAAAAATAAATGACAAAGATAGGACATGTCTCTATCTTTAATAAAGTAAATCAAGTAATAATTACAAAGAGACAAACGACTTTAAAGTACACTTATTACAATAAGACAAATAACTTTTTAAAAGTGAAATAGTGTCTGTTGATGAATCGTCAGTCTCATCATCTTTTTTGAAGATTTTTTCTAGATGGATACAGTTAAGAACACAAGGCCAAAGACATTCTCGGGCTCTTGGGGAAGGAAGATTTGGACATGTATCTGGTAGAGGCTGGGTAGGCTATGTACGAATTTGTGATAAGTATACTAAATATGGATCCGGTGGAATAGAGGATGATCATACGTCATTTGGTAGTGGAATTGGAGTAGAGAATGATCCCAATTCATATGGTATTGGTAGTGGAATAGAAGTGAAGTCTTCATAGAGATCTTATGAGTCTTGGAACAGATAGTCAGTATAATCTGATTTTTCTTCCTTAATCATGATTCCTCTACTGATAGGCTAACAGCGAGAGAAGGGTGTTGGAATCATAATCATGTCATGCTTAAGGCCAAGGGATGTGTAGAGGATAGCAGGTGGATCTAGAGGAAGATGGTTGTATTCCATGAGAAAGTTCTTTAAAGGAACTCTAATTCAGACATCCTGTTTAAGACAGACGATATGTGAAACTGTGATCGATTCATCAGATATGTCTTGAGTCTAGAAGTCATTGGTTTGAGGATGCTGGAAGTTTGGGCGGTGAATGATGAAAATAGTTGTGAACTATTGTTCTTCTTGATCTGAAAGTTCTCTAAGACAGTGGAAATCAACAAGCTATTGAAGCTTCTTGTGCCACCATGGTAATGGAGAGAACTACTCAAAAAGAGTCCATGACAAAGTAGTTGAATGATCAGGATTATTAAGCTTGTCAAGAAGCGATAAAACAAGAAAAATTATTTTGGTAGCATACAGAACTGTAAGGCACCAGGTGTACCACAGTTCATCTTTAGTGATGTCTCTATTTGGTAAAATTTGTAACCCTGTGAGAAAGAGATGGTTAGGATGAAAACTAGAAAAAATTATAGGCTCAGAACGTGAACGGTGTACATACATATTCATAAAAAACCTAAAAAAAAAATTTTTGGCAAAGTCTTGAATTTGGTGGAGAGAAGTAAATGACATATATAAAGGAAAATATTTCTTGGTAAATACACAATTTGGTAAGGAAGACACCATGGCTATGACTAGAATTAAACCAAAGGAGTTAATGAGAGAAATTTGCTTAAGAGCTCAAGAAAGAAGATCGAAAATGGGGTTTTTATCACCTTTGATGTGCTGTATTGTAAAATCATATTTGAAAAACCAATTTTTAAAGCGAAGAAGGTGTTTGTCGGGTAATACTTTATTTTTAAATTCCATTATCCTCGGGAAAAATGAATTGTCTAGTCTGACATAAAGTTGTAGCCAATGAGATGGAATTCAAATTTCTGGATCCCGTATTTAACTGCCAAGATCTCTTTGTAGATTACATGATAATACTTTTTGGCATCTTTGAACTGTTCACTGGCATGCGCAGAGTAAAAATCTTTTCTGTCAATGTTCTCTAAAAGTACTTCTTCTTAGTGTTCATCAACAGCATCTGTTTGTAAGATATGTTGTCCAACGGATGAGATTCTCAGCAGTGATGGATGTTGAGTTATCTACTTTAGCTTTTGGACAGCTATGGTCTACTCTGGTCCCCAAAGTGAAGCTAATTTCTTTAGCATCTTAGATAATTATGAAGTGTGGACCACTATATGAGGGAAAAAAATCTTTGAGATAATTAACTATCTCGAGAAATTATTGGATTTGCTTTTTAGATAAGTACTGATCTGAAAAATGCATCAATTCCTAAGTAATATAGGGCCCTGATTGATAATGGTTATCTTGGATTATCATACCAAAAAATTCAATAGACTCTTGTCTTATCTTACTTTTCTTTTCAGATAGTATGACATCATAAGATTCAACAATATTGAGGAATTGTTGTAGGAGTTGTTGGTGTGTTTCATAATCTTTGGTGAAGAGCAAGATGTCATCAATATAGAGGAGGGCATTTTCAAGAATTAGCTCAAATATTTTTACCATTATTTTTTAGAAAAGAGATAGAGCAACTTTTAGACTGAAAGGCATGATGGTCCATTGGTAATGTGCATTAGGGATGCAGAATTCTGTTTTAGGTCTATTATAAGAATGAATACCAATTTATCAGAATCCTGATTTTAAATCAAACTTGGAAAAAACCTTTACTTCTTGGAGATAGACAAACAGAGATTGAATTTTTGGTAAAGGAAATTTATCATTTTTGAGAAAATAGTTGAGATAGTCAATTACTAATCTTTTCTTGCCCTAGACAATCTCAGATTTTTTCTCAACATAAAAGGCTTGGTAGGCCCAATCAGAATGAGTGGGTTTAATAAGGTCTTGGAACATAAGCTATTGGCATTCAACATGGGCTAGCATGAGATCAGAGGGTGTCATACCTGGATGAGTTATCTTGGTTGGGTTGATATCTTCATTAAGTTTGAAGGGTAACTTAATAAAGAATTTGAAATTTTTCCATAGAGAAAAATGATGGAAAAATTGAAGATGACTTTCTGGACAAAAGGAAAGAAATTTTTGTTTAAGGGCTTTATAAAGATGAGGAGTATTATAAATTAAATATAACTTTAAGGTATCAATATAAAGTAGAAAGCTTTATTTATACCGAATACCATTAGAAGATATGTTCAATTTCTTGACAAGATGAAGAATATCAAATCCTAATAGTAGGTCTTTATCATGAAGGAAAGATCCTACTATTCTGACCCAGAGAACATAGTCTAGAAAAAACTGAATACTTATGGATTTTTTAGTAATGAGATCTATTTGAAATAGTTTCCTATTGGCTGCTTTGAAGTATTCAGTATGGTGTTCTCAAAACTCTGGTGGCAAGATTGATGGGTTTATCATACTTCTTTGTGCCCCCGTATCTATGAAACCTATAATAGAGATAGGTTTGGCAAACTTTGAAAGGAGACTGATTTTGACAGAAGGATAAGTGTCTTGGATGAGATTGACTGATTGAATGTTATGGATGGCAGGAATTTCTTTAGAATCAAAATCAAAACTTTGTTCAGTAAGGATAAAAACTGTATCATCATCATAGTTATGTTGTTCTGAGAATATGGACTTGACATCTTCGTCATCTAAAAGAGGAGAGACCCTATAAAGATGTTCAAGCAGTCTAGCTGATTTTTCTAGATTATTTGGATATGATTTTACAAAGTGACCCTTCTGTTTACAAATGAAGTATCGAGCATTTTTTTGACCTTTTGATTGAGAGGACTTTCTTTGAAAGAACCTATAGGGTTTTTTAGAACAGTTTTTTTAAAGCCTCTGGATTGGGAATATTTTTGAATTTCTTGGTAGGACAATAATAGGTCTTTTCACCCTTGCATTTGATAGCAAGGTAAGACCTTTTATAGGCACTTTTGAAGGGTTTTTTGTGTTCTATGAGATTTTTAAAAAACTCTTTTTGTTCACAGAACTTTTCTAGGTAAGAGACTACTAATTGGTAAATTTTTCCTAGGGAGAGATTATCAATGTTTAATTAACGAAGATGGAGTTGCCTTTATAATCCTTAAAAGATCTCTTTGGGAAGGGAAGCAACGAAAATATGCTTGAGGGAAGCATCACTGGACCCATTGAGTTTGTAGTACAAGGCTATCATTCTTTTGTAGTGAAAGTCAAGATCTTTAATCTTTAATAAAAAACACTTCATTTGATGGAACTCTCACCTAGCTGCTTCCTGTGCTAAGTTGGTTCTCCTAAGAACTGTTTATAAATGAGTGCCAAGACTTGTGGAATTGTTGCCTGGTAAAGCTATAATTGTCTGTACTGGCCAAGACTTTCAAACTAGTCACGAAGTGAGCCAAGAAATCTGGAATAAAATTATTTAAGAACAGATTGTGAGCTGACATCAGCTTTAAGCATCTGAACATCAGTCCAAACAGAGAATTCTTAGAATCTTTAGAACCATTTGACTTTTGAAACATTGTCAAATGTGAACCATGGCCCATTGAAAGCTTTAGGAATTGGATTAGGCTGAGGAGAAGGAATATCCTCAAGATCTTCAACTACAGGAGGTTCTCGTAAAGAGTATACAAGAGACCTTCTTCTCCAAAAGGTAAATGAGGATTATTAGATACTGTTAATGGCTAAACCATGAGTAGATCAGGAATATCCATACAGTATTCTTCTGAATCTATTGCAGATAGAGAAATAACTAATTCTGTTGAAGAGAAAGATTCATTAGAAAATGAATATGAATTTACCATAGAAGCATTATTCTTAGAAGAAGGAAAACTAGTATGAATTTCTTGAGAAAAGAGCTGGTGTATAAGTCCCTTGTCTTTTAATAGCATTTGAGTGGATTTTGGTATAAATTGATGAGATGAAAGCTAACCTGGATCTATAAAAGTTGGTTGTGTTTTTTAGGTAGAGGGTTTTGTAGATGGTTTTGGTCTTGATGTTGATCGAGTTGTGGAAAGATGTGAAAGTCAAAAGAACTTTACATAGTCCACTGGTTTTTCATGGTTGGTAGGTTTGTAAAAGGGTTGATAAGTGGTAAATGAGGAAGTGTAAGCAGGTATGGTTTGAGTTTTTGCAAACAAGGATGGTTGTTGTTTCTTAGCATCAATTTTTACAAGCTCATCTTTAAGTTGTCTGATCTCAACTTCTTTTTTGTTGAACTCTAGACCCAATATCTGTTCTTAATCATTGTTCTGAGTTCAATGTCTAGTTTAGCAATTTGATTATGGAGTTAATGTATAGCTGTTCCAACTAGGCTGTTATCTTGTTAACCTTTTTATCTCTAGCATTTTGAGTTTGCTAGTTAAGAATTGCCTCATATTGTTTGAGCTCTTCAAGCTGTCCAGTAAGAGTAATAGGAGACTGGATAAATAGCTTAAAGACCACTTTGGTTTGTTGGTCTGTTTACTTTTCTAAAAGAGGAAATTGCTCATGATAAGAGTTGGATGAGAATATCATATAGGGTTGTGGATAAGATTGAGTCAGTTGGGGGTTATTAACTTCCTGCCTGCATGTTTTAGGTTTTTATGGTTTTTATGGATTGGTAACAAGGTTGCTTATTGTTTTTACTGGACAAGGAGTGTAGTTTGGATCATCATCAGGCATCCATACATATAGAGATTTGCAGTTACCTCCTTCTTTATTCTTTTTCTTTTTAGGACGTCTGTTGATATACTAGTCATCATTAGAGTCACCATCTTTCAGGCAGGGGCAATTAAGATTGTATATGTGTAAGCTTGGAGCATCCCAAATAAAATGTTCTCTTATCCTAGCAGGATATATATGATAGCCATCATAATCAAAACCATGAATATGAAGGTTTTCTTGTTCTGTCTGAACTACTATGATCATGACAGTGTATGAGAGTCTAAGAGGTTGTTGCTGATTGGAGTTGTTGTTGATTGGATTCTAGAGGCTGAAAGTCATCTAATAATACCATTTGGCCTTTTTTTCAAACAGAGCATCTGAAGTTTGGATAGGTTGGGAATTTTGATGGAATGTTTCATAGTTTGATAACTATTCTAATGGCATCAACTTGAGAAGTTCTTGCTTTTAGATCTGTTTAGGTATTTGAACAATTGTGGGAATAGACTCATTGTCAGCAAGGAGCATGAGTGTGTCTGAGGTAGTTTGAGGTGAAGGTAGGTCAAGAGCATGGTTTTGAAGATGATACCCCAACTAATGGTGTAAAGTAGTCATTTTTGTAGTGACTACTTGTTCAGCTCCTTGTAGTTGAATATGGACTTTTAATGTTGTAGGTAGGTTAAGATTTTTAAGAGAAAGGTTGAAGTTTGGGTAGTAGCTAAGAAAAATACTACCCACATGAAGAGTTATTAGGACAGTACCAATGATAGCATGTTGGTACTCCTTAAATCTGGTATCCATCAAAGCTATTCTTGATGTGATCGACAAATCTTTCTTGCCATGTAAAGTAAGGATGATATGGATTCCACCAAGATGGAGGTGTGTATAACCTTCTCGTTTTTACTGAGTAACAAGCTCTGTAGGAATTTCCAAAGTGACATATTGCTTTGCCTGAGTTGCTTGCAAAGCACACTAATCCAATCGAGAGAACTGGATATATTCTTTTGGAGTGGGACATTTGCTAGAGATAAAAGTTTGAATAGTTCGTGTAAAAGAATTGGGACGTTGGTATAATTTATATGGATTGATCAAAGGTAAAGAGGATTCAGAAATTTGAGCAGAATCTAGGACATAAGAATACTCAACAAGATTTTTTATTTTTGAAGTAAGATGTTTTGCACAAAACTTAGGAAGAGAAAGGTAGAAGAAAGAGAAATATGAGATTTAATAGACTGAGAACTTGAAGAGAAAGCCATAAGATTTAAAGTTTCTATTATTTTTCTTTTTTAGGAATCGTAAACCTTCTACAATATACCACACTTTGCATGAAAAACAACGTTAGGCTTTGATACCTAAAGTGTAATAAGTGTGCTTTAAAGTCGTTTGTCTCTTTGTAATTATTGCTTGATTTACTTTATTAAAAATATGAGACATGTCCTATCTTTGTCGTTTGTTTTTTTCTAAAAAGAATCTATTTTTTCAAAAGTAGATACTTTTTCTTACTTTTGCTTTTTCTTTAATCATGATGCTTTGTAATCATGGTAAGGGTCTTGTCCTACTTTGAGAATGGCTTTGCCTATATAAGGCAGTCTTCTCACCTTTGTAAGCTAAGCTGCTTTGAAAGCTCTATGAAATAAACATTCTCTGTTTTCAACATGACTAGCTAAAGCTCTCTTATTTTATTCTTCTAATAAAGGTTACAGATCAACTTAGATTGTTCATCTTCTTCCTAGTTCAATGACAAGTATGCTATACACTTACCTCTTGTAGGATTCTGTGTATTAAAAAGTCTTATTTCCTTATACCAGATGCTAGTCTCAGTCTTCTTTCCTTATACCAAACACCAGTATCCGTCACCAAAAATACTATTCATCCTCCTTAATGCCTAAAGAGAGGCTTCAGTTTTGGGTGATATGTGCTATGGTTTCTTCCAAGAATAATTCCTTATTATGTGCCTTGAGAATCCACTGTCGAGGTGCTATTTATTCTTCTTTTTCTTTAACCTTTACAGAAAAAATCTCAAGTCTTAAGTACTCAAAATTTTTTAGATCCTTTAATATTAACAATGGTTCATTTTGTAACTCAAACACATTTGACTCTATGGTATGTATTTTTTTTAACTGGATATTTATATTTCATGTAACCATTTTAATTGCAATATATTAATCAAGAGGACCTTAAAAAAATAATTTTTGTAACTTTTTTTCAAAATTTGACTTATAATTGATTCTTCTTTTATCAAACCGGTTTTCTAAGATCTTTTGTTTATTTGTAAATTTTAAGACAATATCATTAAGCTTACTTTTATATTTCTTAAGCATATCATTTTTCTTTTTCAAATCAACAAGTGAATTCTTATGCTCAACCATAATGCTTTCTTTGAAAGACATAAACTCATCATGCAATTTTTTATTTTTTAATTCTAAACATGTAACCTTGCATTAAGAGATTCATTATCATTTAAGAGTTCTACATCCTTTTTCTTAAAACATGCATTTTTCTTACTAATTTTCATCAAATTATTATGTAATTCTGTAAAAGCATTATATAATTTATCGTAAGTATGAAAATCATTTACCTTATCAAGATCATCATCTCCTATTATCATGAGAGTTAAGTTTAACACTTCATTTTATTCTTTCTCATTTAAGGTCTCCTTATCGCTATCATCCCAAGTTGCCACTATAGCTTTCTTTTTTAGTTTGTTGAGTATAGGACACTCTGATATTATATTGCTAGGTTTTTTGCAATCAAAGAATGTTATCGCTTCCTTATTCTCTTTTTAATTTTTGAAGTTTTTTGAATTTTCTTCACTTATTGGATTTCTTGAATAACTTTCTAAATTTTATGGTAATCATTGCCACATCTTTAAAGCTTTAAGATTTTTGGTAATTCATTTTCTTCATCACTTTTAGGCTTTAAAGTTTTAAGAGTTATGCTATTTCTTTTTGTCTTCATTACTTTTATCAGTTACCAAGTATTCTTCGAGAAAAATAAACAAGCCAATTAAATCATTAATAGTTAAAGTATTTAAATTTTTGAATCCCTCAATGACAGTTCTCTTAAGTCTTCATTCTTTTGCTAAAGACTTAATGATTTTTTTTATCTTCTTGCTATTCGAAAAGGTTTTTCCTAAAGCTCTTAAAGTGTTTACAATATCCATAAATCTAGTGTACATAGAATGAACACTCTCATTTTTGTTCTATTTATAATAATTTATATTATTTAGTATATCTATTGATCTTAGACTCTAAACAACTTTAAATTTCTTCTAAATTTCATAGGCATTTTCACAATCGAAAACTCTATGAAATTCTTTCTTATCTAAACCATAAAATAGAGCATTCATTGTTTTAGAGTTTAATGACATATTTTTCTTTTCTAATTCACTTTATTGACCGGAAGTTTTAGAATATCTTTACCTTCTTTATTTTTAATAGTCAACATGAAAGGACCATCATTAATAATTTTTCAAATTTCATAATTTAAAACTTGCAAGTAAATTCTCATTCTAATTTTCTAATAGGGGTAATTATTTTCATCAAAATATGATGGCCTAGTGTTGGATTATTTTTTCTTATGTGAAATTATTCTGAGTTGTTATGGATCTGTTACTCTGTACATTTAAGTTCTAACAAAAGAACTTTACTTTAATACCAAATGAAATGCTAGTTATGCAACCTAAGAGACGGTGAATTAAGTTTTTAAAAATTAAGGAGTACTTAAATAAAAATTAATGCAAATATAAAACAAATTCAAAAATAATAACTAATAAATAAAGCAATAAAAAATGTAAAGAGAGAAAGGAATAGAGAAGCAAACATAAAGATTTTTATATGGTTTGGCCAACCTTGATATGTCTACGCTTTAAGCTTAGCGGGCTTAAGAATTTTACTATTTAAACCTTCTAAGGTTTGAGGAAGTTGTACAATTGACTTTGCGAGAGTCAATCAACCATTATAACAAAATATTATCTCAAATATCTTTACCTAAGTGTTTCTCAGAATTACAATCTCTCAAAAATCAAGATTGCAAAAGAGTTTTCCCCTAGACAATGTATATAGTTGCAAATTAAAGCTCAATGCGTGAATTAAAAAAAATTAAAGCTCAATGAAGATTATATACTCAGTAATAAACTCAATGAAAACTGTTGGATATCTTAAAAATTAAATTTGATTGAATCATTTATAGTTGAAGTTGAAAACTAGCTGTTTTTCACTTTTTAAGAATCATCAGATCGCCGTTAGTTATTATTAGATCATCATTTTAACTTGTTCAAGTTACCCTTATGCTAAGATTTTAAATAATTGGTCAACCGTTTGTAGTTTTTGATTAACTGTTAATTTTCAAAAACCTATAAAATAAATTTGGCCAACCATTTGTGTTAAACGGTTCACCAGTTACAATTTTGTTCCTTTTGGAATTTATCGATTAATTGTTATAGATAATGACTTATCATTATTTTCCAGAATCAACAATCTTTTCAGAAAACATTTTGCAAACCAATTCATTTCTAGAATTTATCGATTAACCGTTATTAGTAAACGATTTATCGTTATTTTTCATAATCAATATTAAACAATCTTTTCAAAAAATAATTATTCGATTAACAATGGTTTTCGATTTATTACTAGATTTTTAAAACTTCTCTAAAATATTTTATGACTTTAAAAGTTAATTCAATTTAATAGCTCCAAACATTTTAACCATATATATATATATATATATATATATATATATTTTGCCATCATCAAAATTAATACAATAAAATTATTTTTTGTGAACATAGATGACCCAGCCAAAACTTACAAGCCTAAAGCCCAACTTGTATGAATTGGGCTTAAAGATAGGTCAAGAAATATGGATCCTACATAGGTTGGGTTTGGAAAAAGGGTTAAGGACAAATGTTTGGGCTTTTTAACTTGTAAATAAAAAATATATCAAATTAAAAAGAAAAACTCAAAATATTATATTAATATTTTTTATATTAGTAGTTGTGATTTATTATATTATGTTATTATATTTTATATATTAAACTATTTTTCTATATTGAATAATTATTTTTAATTTAAATTTTTTTTTATTTTATTATAAATTTGTTTTAAAATTAATGAAAGTTCATGCTTGACTCAAACTCAACCCAACTAAATTTAGATGAGCTTTTGAAAGAATTGGATCTATTTTCAACAATTTGAGCTTGGACCTAAACTTGAAAAAACCCGGCCCAGGCTCTTAAGTTGCCAACTCCATGAGCAAGCCCAATCTGAACCTTTGCAAGTTCGTTGCATTGAAGATTTTCCAAACCTTCTTTGATACAAATTGAGGGGTTTGAAGTAGTGCTATGCGTACCTTAATTCATGAGGTCAATAAAATATTGGTGCACTGCAGCCAGCCCACAACTAAGAACTAAAAACGATTATAAAAGTATAAATGGATCGCTAAATGATAAAAGTTTTTACAAGATAAAAATCGACGGCTAGAAATGATAATGGTAGCTGTCTTTGAGTCTATTAGATCACAATCCATATTGGGCTTCTACTATAATCCCAGGCGTAAAGCACCGGCATCATACCAAAGGTTAAAAATTAACCATTCAATTTAATTTAATTTAGTCCGATGGATTTAATACTAATTAGAAATAAATAAAGAATGGTGACTGGATGAATAGGTTGCTCACAACGGTCAAGGTTTCAAATCATCAAAATTTTCATTGCTCTATATTTGTTTCTAAACTCAAAATTACTATCCCTTGATCGCTCACCTTCAAAATCTTATATATAGCCAATAGCCACGTTTCATGCTTCTTCGCAGTAATTAAGCCCGACCTCCAATCACTTCCATCGATAGAAACCATCGCATAAGCCACCCCCATTTCTTAAGTTTCCACTAGTGAATCAATACATATTTAGCCTCTACTACCACCTATAGAGATACATAAAGACTCATCTCTATAGGAGAATCGTGTGTCATCTACCGTTAAAGATAGCTTTCAAATGCAGAAAGAAAAAATAACTTCATCAAAATTGATCAAAAATGGAAAATTCAAATCTAAGTTAAGTAAATAAAATTAAAAATCACACCGTTTGAGCATACAATGGACCATAACAAAGAGATGATCAACAGAAGAAGAATCAGACAGTGCAAGTGCCCTAAGATCCATCAGCTCCACCTTTAGCTTTAACTTTTTTTTTTTTTTGAAAAAATTAATAATGAAACTATAGAATAGAGGTACATACACACATGAAAAACAAACACAAGACAATGACCACGGATCTAGCAAGTGAGTTTATAACTCAATGAGATGTAGCTATAGATGAATCAATACATATTTAGCCTCTACTACCACCTATAGATGTAGCCATCCTCAAGCCCTAGTCGTTGCTGCAAAAATAGCTACATCTCATTGAGTTATAAACTCACTTGCTAGATCCGTGGTCATTGTCTTGTGTTTGTTTTTCATGTGTGTATGTACCTCTATTCTATAGTTTCATTATTAATTTTTTCAAAAAAAAAAAGTTAAAGCTAAAGGTGGAGCTGATGGATCTTAGGGCACTTGCACTGTCTGATTCTTCTTGTGTTGATCATCTCTTTGTTATGGTCCATTGTATGCTCAGACAGTGTGATTTTCAATTTTATTTACTTAACTTAGATTTGAATTTTCCATTTTTGATCAATTTTGATGAAGTTATTTTTTCTTTCTGCATTTGAAAGCTGTCTTTAATGGCAGATGACACACGATTCTCCTATAAATGAGAATTGAAAAGTCAATAGGATTAATCACTGACTTTTTTTATTAATTAAAACTATTAGAATTTTTTTAGGTTTATTTGTTGATTGGTGGTCGTATTTTTTAATTGCGCAATACTATAGATTAGAAATCTGGAGCTAAGCTATTGGTTAGAAGGCTACCTGATAAAGTTTTTGTTCGTTGTAAGAATTGATAATATTTACATTATGTCTTAGGAAAATTTGCTAGCGTGATGAACTTGTGTATATTATTATTTGCAGCCTTTGGATATGTACTACAAGTTTGGCTGTGGATTAATTGCCATTTATGGAATTAGATATCAAGATGATTTTTTTATTATTTTTATCATCTTATTTGGGATTTCCTTCAATGCACCTAAGACAATTATGAATTTCCTATATTCTAAGTAGATGTAAAACATTTTAGTACATATAAAGTAGTGCAATATTGATATTAAGCCTTTAATTGTACATGTTGGATTTGCAGCATATCTTGCCAAGTCTTTAGAACCATTCTTGCATGTTAAATTACCAAGCTTAACAGTGCCAAATCCACCAAAACTCTAAGTCGATTCTTGCTAAACTGCTGCCAATTTATGTTAATCACTCTCCTTTCTATAGTTAGTGTTAAGTTTGAAGCCATTGTGAGTTATTCTGATGTTGTCTCAAAACCTTATTCACCATTGTCGTCTAACCATTGATTTTTTTACTTTTCACGATTTAGGAAGTATACAACCTGTGTGGGTAATAAAAATATGGTGACGTTGAAGAAATTAGTTAAGGATAGTGCGCTTTCTCTTGTTTTTGGGTAAAATGCCTTGATTTCTCAACAATTTCTTTTGATTTTATTTAATAATATTATTGATTAAAAGTTTGTTAAATTACAAATTACTATAACTTAATATTTATCTATTAGTTATCATTACTTTGATCTTTGAAGTTTTGGGCTTTTTGATAATTCCAGAGCTGAGGTTAATATTTGAAAAAGTGACTGAAAACTTTTAAGAGGCTAGAAAGTTAAAGCTTGTGATTTAGATAGGTGACTTAGGGCAATGATGTTTTATTATTTCAAAATTGAAAGGCTGGTTTTTGTATTGCAGGTCCAATGCAATGATGTTTTGTTATTTCAAAACTGAAAGGTTGGTTTTTGTATTGCAGGTCCAATTTTACTTCAAACATGTGATTTGGTGACGCTTCCGTTGTTGAAAACTTGACAATTAAAGTGAAAAGATGATGAATGGTTTACGGATTCTACAGAAAATTTAAAGATTAGTGGGCTTTTATCATAATTTTGATCATTTCGAAATATGAATAATTAAATAGACGATGCTTGATTGACTTGAAACTTTGAGTAATAAAAGCTGAATGTGTACATTTCATGTGTGGAGATTTTGGAATGCAGTGACTTAATAGTTGATTTTAATGGAATTTTCAAATTGGTCAGTTGCCATACGAATTTATCAAAAACTGTGCATGTATCATGTTTAGTGTTGTTAAAAAAAAAAAATCTAATTGCGTTAAAATGAGCTGAAATTTTGAGATATTCTCCAAAATTTTAGACATTAAATTTCAATATGTCTATTTCAAATCAGGAAAGTTTCATGATAATTCAGCTTGTGGTTTATTTTTTATGATTTTTAAAAATCTGCTGCTTCAGCAGTAATTAAGCCACTTTGACAGAATTGTGAATTTACTTCTCTCTTACGAAACACTGGCTTAATGATATCAAAATGAGTTGAAATTTTAATTTTTTATAAAGTCATATGTGCACTTACGTTGTGAAAATTTTCATCTCAATATTTTTAGTATTTAAGTTTAGTAAGTCACCAAATCTTTTTTCCTTGAATTAAAAAGGCAATTTTGACTAGTTTAGTTCAATTCTGAGAACCTATTATAGAGTTGTCTAAATGTCTTGGAAATTATATGTTACGCATTTATGTGTGAAATTATTTTCTAGAAGTTTTTATAATATTCTAAATAGTGTTGAATTTTTAAAGAAAATCAGAAGCTTGGGTTGTCAATGTTTCCTATCAATAAACCAATTTTTTTTAGTTTTGAATTAGGTCACAGAAATTGAATTAATTTTTTTTAATAGTCTAAATAGTGTTGAATTTTCGAAGAAAATGAGAAACTTAAGTTGTCAGTGTTTCCTATCAATAAACTAATTTTCTTTAATTTTGAATTGGGTCATAGAAATTAAAATAAAAGTTATTAAATTGAGTTAAAATGTATATTATAGTTGTGTTACATGTCTAGTTATATCTGCAAATTTATGTAATAATTGAATTGATCTAACAACTTAGGGGTTGTTTGTTGAGTACTAGAAAATATATATTTATAAATGAGAAAATCATCATTTTTCATTTTAAGTTCTACTAACTTCTTTACTTTTATGTATTTAAATTTCTTGTGAATTTAATTATATATGTTTTATTATAATTAAGTATTTTCATATTTTAGGGGAATCATGGTTATTTCACAATAAACGAGACATCGGATGATAAAATGGACTGTAAATCTGAACTTAGAATAGTAAAAAACCTTAGGAGGAGTATAAAAGTAAAAATATTACTGTTTACATATACGATACTGTTTATATGTACGGTATTGTGAATGGTACTGTTTATGACACTGTTTATATATACTGTATAATGATGTGGCAGTGGCCGATGATGTGGCACAGACCAATGACGTGGCAATATTTGATTGGAGGAATGATGTGGCATTAACTGATTATGTGGCGTTGACTGATGACGTGGCTGGACTGATGAAATGTTACAATCATATTGGATAAAAATATTTATGCATTATTGACCGATGACGTAGTGGATCAGAAAAATGTGCGTATGGTACATGCATATATATAGGATAATAGCCCTAATAATGTGTTCAAATCAATCAGAATTTGCCACGTGGCGCAATCCTATGCATTCAAATTGTTTTAATTTGATGGCCATGATTTACTTGTTTTATCTATGAAAGGAGGGCTTCTCCCCTCCTAATTTGAGACCCTTTATTTTTGAGCTCCGTTTTCTGAAATTCCTTCTCTATCTTGTAGTTTCTTTATATTTTAGTAAAATTTCATTTTTATCTCTAGTGCAAATATGAGTAGCTAATTTTCTTTCAAACTTGGGTTGAAAGTGAAGTCTCAACATGTTCCACGTGCTTAATTAGTAAATTTATTTATTTTTCCTCTAATTTCTGTGGATGTTTTGACTTTTCATTGACAGATAGTAATAACACAATTATTACTGTTTGGCACGATAAGCGCTTAGCACCATATTAATTAGAGCGTGGTTTATGAGGAGTGGATTTTTCCCTCATGATTTAATTGGTATTAATAAGAAATATTGAACCCTGGAGTATATTAATGCAGATCTAGATATCCAAGTGCTTTATTATTACAGTTGCATTTTTTATTATCTCAACTATTTTAATTCAAAATTTAGGATAAATTTATTATAATTTAACTGCTCACTCAGAAAATTAATTCAATATACAATTAAATTTCACCTTCTTGTGGGATCGACACTCGTCGCCATTAATCTATTCTATAATAAATTCGTGCACTTGCGAGTTCAATAAAATTTACACAATAAGTTTTTGGCGCCGTTGCCAGCAAGGTAAGTTATTTTAATTTATTGAATTAATTTTTTTATTTTCTTGTATTTTTTTCCTTATAAAAAAATTTTATAATTTAATTTTTATAATTTAAATTTCTGTACTTTAATTTTTGCTTTACTTTTCTTTGTAATTTCTTTTTGTTTATCTTGTAATTTATTTTAATTTTAGTTAGCCTATTTCTTTCATTTTCTTTTTAGTGCTTAAGTGTATTTCCTTGGTAATTTTTTTTCATTTCATCTTGTTTATTTATTTTAATTAATTCATAGAATTAATTTTTAAGTGATTTTTTGTGTTTTCTTTTAAAATTGTTATAAAAAATTAAAAAAAATTAAAAAAAAGTGAATCCGCAATTCTTGTGAATTAATTTCTTTTCTTTTTCTCTTCTAAAATTATTAAAAAATTAAAAAAATTAAAAGAAAAAAATGAATATGTAATTTAATTTTGATAATTTAAATTTCTTTAAATTTCAATAATCTAATTTCTTTGTAATTTCTTTAAATTTTTATAATTTAATTTTTAAGTTATTTTTCTTTGTAATTTTTTTTGTTTATTTTGTTAATCTATTAATTCATAGAATTAATTTTTTATTAAAAAGTAAAAAAAATGAATCTATAATTTCTGTAATTTAATTGTTGCATTACTTTTCTTTATAATTTTTCTTATTTAATTTGTAATTTCTTTTATTTTTTTAGTTAATCTATTTCTTGTATTTTCTTTTTAGTACTTGAGTGTGTATTCATAGTAAGGTTGTAATAATGTGATAGGTTAGTATCGTAATTTCTTCATCCTCGTTATTTTTTTATTAATTTTATTGTCATTTTTTATATTTTTCATTATCTTTTTTATGCATGGTCGAAGGTGGTAATTACCTAATTTTAAGCCTATAGATTTAGAATTAGAAAAAATACTTCGCACACACAAACACATCGCATTTAAAAATAAAATTAAAATGGATTTACAACAACAAAAACTACCACAGGAAAGGCCATTTAAGGACTATTTTAGTCCCTTAGCTAACTTGAGCACATCATGTATACGATACCCAAATATAGCTACTAGGAGTTTTGAATTAAAACCTAGTGTGCTAAATTGCCTCCCAACATTTTATGGCCTAGAAAATGAGGACCCATATAATCATTTAATTAATTTTCATGCTATTTATCAAACTGTTAGATATGAGAATTTTTCAAATGATGATGTTAAACTCAGACTATTCCCATTTTCTTTAAAAGACAAAGCTCGTTGATGGTTTAACACATTGTCTGCTAATAGCACTACATCATGGGAATAAATGGTTACAAAATTTTTAAATAAATACTTCCCATTTCATAAAACTAATTCTATTCACAAGGAAATTTCAGAGTTCATCCAGAGAGAAGACAAGCGGTTTTTTGAAGTATGGGAGCGATTCAATGGGTTGCTCTTGAAATATCCACATCATGGATATGAAAATGGCACCAATGCTAATACTTTTTGGAGGGATTATTGTCAAATGTGCAAGAATGGCTAATGGCAACAAGTGGAGGAGAACGAATGTCCAAAAGTGCATTAGAAATTTGGGATTTCTTTCAGCGACAAGCTGATAATTCCCAACAACGGAATCGATCATTCAGAAACAATAAAAGAATTAAAGGAGTAAATAAGGTTCAAATTGGCGAGTCAAGCTCAGGAATCAAAGAATTTAAAGAAATGGTTGAAGGACTTATCCGATAAATTGCATCGTTAACAGTTGCTAAATCAACAGAGCCATATGACCATGACTCATACCTAGATTAAGCCAACACCATAGGTGTAATGAGGAAGCCATCAAACTAGAATCCTTACTCCAACATATATAACCCTAGATGGAGAGACCATCCCAATTTTTCATGGTCTCAAGAATTCCAATAGAATGGACCAACAACTCCAGCTCCACTAATACAACTAATTTCTTAAGTTCTATAAGCCTCTCAGCCACCATTCAGGCATTATAACCAAAACTCAAATTATTCTCAACTCAGACCATGGGATGATGCATTCCAAAATTTCAAGAATTCTATCCACTCTACAATTGATCAACAAAACCGCATCATTGATAGATTACAAAATGAGATGAGAGCAGACTTCAACTCACAAGCCCAATCAATGTCTAACCTCAAGAAAATAGTGGGCCAACTTACCTCTTTAGTTCAAACCCTAACAATGACTGTTGAGAAAGGTAAATTCCCAAGTCAATCAGTGCCAAACCCTAAAGGAGTGCATGTGGCAAGTACCAGTTCATCTCAGCAATATGGAGAGGTCAAAGCCATCATGACCTTGTGAAAAGGAAAAGAAGTCGACAACAAAGTGGAGCTATCAGTGACCAAAAAAGCTCAAATTGTACCTATAAGTGCTGAAGACTCATCATCAGAGAAGAAAGAAGAAACCAACCTACGAGAGTATATTCCTAAAGCTCAATTTTCCCAGAGGTTAGCCAAAGCAAAGAATGAAAAATCCACTGGTGAGATTTTTGAAATCTTCAAATAGGTAAGTGTCAACATCCCTTTGCTTGATGCTATAAAACAAGTGTCATCTTATGCCAAGTTTCTTAAAGATATTTATACTAAAAAAAGAAATATTCATATTCAAAAGAAGGCATTTTTAACAGAAAATATTAGTTCTATACTCCAACATAAAATTCCTCTAAAATGCAAAGACCCAGACTCTCCCACTATCTCATGTAGTATATGGAACTATATAATTGAGAATGCTTTGTTGGACTTAGGTGTTAGTGTTAATCTGTTGCCTTATTCAGTGTTTGTGAAATTTAGACTGGGAGAATTACACCCAACTCTAGTGGTGTTACAGCTTGCAGATCGATCTATGAAAATACCTCGTGGTATTGTGGAGGATGTGTTTATCTAGATAGATAAGTTTTATTTTCCTGTTGATTTCATTGCAATTGACACCCAACTAGTGCAGGATTCAAGGAAGCATATCCCCATTATCTTGGGTCGTCCGTTTTTTACAACTATCGATGCTCACATTTAATGCAAGACTGGAAACATGCAGTTGTCATTTGACAAACAACCTCACAGTATAGATGATGGAATTATAGATGTGGATTTAATTGATAAATTAGTTGATCATATATTTCCTTTAAACCTTAATGATGACCCTTTACTAACATATTTAACTCATTTTGGTTTGTATTTTAATATTGACAGATCGATTGATGAGGTTAATGCCTTATTGGATTCATCATCATGCATGGACATTGATAAATGGAAGATAAAGATAGAACAATTGGCACCATTAAAAGAAAATCTTATCTCATCATCAGAGTCACCACCAAAGATTGAGCTCAAACCTTCACTTGACCCTTTAAATTCTATATTCTTGGGAGAAGAAAGAACATTGTTAGAAATCATCTCATTCTCTCCTGATGACAAACAAAAGAATACAGACATCATCGACCCCATTTTTGGTTCAAAAAAGAGGATGCAACTAGTAAAACCAGAGGAGATTCGTAATGACAAAAATGCTAAGGACTACAAAAAATGAATGAAAATCCTCTGTGACAAGCAAAGCATTAGAAAATCTTTCACACCAGGTCAGAAAGTATTTTGTTCAATTCTCAATGGAACGTTTCTCCAAGTAAGTTACGCTCTCGATGGTCTGGTCCATCTACTGATCATACTGTTTTTCCACGTGAAGCCATTATATTTAAGAATCCAAGGAACGGTGTAATTTTAAAGTTAATAGTTAGAAAAGTAAAGTCATATCACGAATACCAACCATGTAGAGAAACAGAATAAAACATTTAAGTAACTTGACATTTTTTTTCTTTCTGTTTCCTTTCGGTGATTTAAAGTTTTCTTTTTTATTTTTAATTATGTTTGTGTAAGTTTGTTTGTTTGACTATTAATTTTTTTTATCATTTTTCTCATGAATCTGTCAACTAAAAAGTATCTTTTCAATATTCTTAGATAGTTTCAACGTATACAATCTCATTTTAGAGGTTAGATATGATTTTGTAAAACACATTATATCTAGCAGCTACAACCACCAGAGTTATAGCCCATGTTGAGGATTTAGAAGGAGATTTTAAAGAAATTGAGAGAGGTATCTACAGCATCCAATTAGAGCTTGAGGTAAATTCAATAAGAGGACGATGGTAAGTTAATTTTTTTGTGTTATTTTTTTAATTTTTATGTGCGTTGTGTTTTAGCTAGATTTTTTTTCTTCTTTGGTGTGTTATCATTTTTTCACCCCAGTTAAGTGGCGGATAACGGTACTCTGTGATAATCAACGTTAGTCATATTAGTTTTTCATAATAACTAATATTTTGAGTTGAAGGCATGGATAGAGACGAGATCTTAGCAAAACTTCACAAGCGATTTCCTTCACTTCCTCAGAATGCTCTCCTCACCATTTATAAAGCTTGGTCCGAACGCATGCGATTACTTATGAAAAATCATATCTATGCTGATATCCGATGGATAATTGAAGCTAAAGTCTGATTGGCAGGTGAGTTTCCTTCTAAATTTATTGCATACATGTCTGATTGTGGTAAAGGAAATTATTCAAGAAAATAGAGAGCCCGAAAACTCTCTAATGTTTGTCATAAGTGTGCTAGAATACGATGTGATAAAAAGTGATGTTCTTTAAGAATGCTGTCTGACAACAAGGAAGATAATATTCAATTCATTAGAGATGACTTGAATAAAAAATCATTTGATGATATCCTTTTGTCTCTTGAAATGCATCCCAATGGATACGTCCAAAATACAATACTTCAGTTATGGCCATTATTTCAGAAAGATTGTGCAAACTGTAGTCTTGCGAATCTGACTATAAAAGACCCTGTTCGCTAGTTTGTACGAAAACTGGATGGAAAGCCTATCCTCGATCCATAGAGGGCATTCAAATCATTTCTGGACGTAAAACCAGAGGAAGATGTGAGCCACAATCGCAACTACTTGTAAATATCCTTTTATTTCAATGTTGTTTTATTTCACTGTTGTTTGATTACTTACATTTTTGTCTTTACTAATTTTATGCTATAATTATTTGTTTTGTCTTTTCATTATTTCCTTTTTGACTCTCGAGCCATGTGCTTCACGAGTTATTTGACATAGACATGCTACCTCATTTACAACTGTGAACCATTATTACCAAGATCCCTAAATATGACTTTTTTGTTAAGGCACTCACAAATTATTTTTAAGAAGTATCGAATGGCAGCTACTCCTAACAATCAAATCAAGAACATTTATATACTCTCTGGATTTCACTATGGCAAATATAAAGAATTTATTGAGATAGCCGTAGATCTTAGTCGAAGCATAGCAGCTAGGAAACTACACTTGGTTTTTGGAGGAGGTGATCTAAGGATATCAAAACTAGTTTCAGAAGCCACTTATATTAGAGGGAGCCAAGTGTTAGGCATCATCCCAACAATCCTGAAACCTTTTAACTGTTTGTCTGACTCACCAACTGGAGAAGAGTTAGTCGTTTCAAGTATATAAGAGAGAATAAATGAAATGCTGAATCATACTAATGCCTTTATTTTTACCAGGAGATCTTATAACTTTAGAGGCACTAATGACATTAGCATCTTGATCCCATCTGAACATTTATCAGAAATCCATTGGTTCGTTAAATGTCAATAAATTTTATGATGGTTTTCTCACATTTCTTAACCATGCAATAAAAAACTATTTCTTTCCTTCTACAGTGAAACAAATCTTTATTTGTACTCATACTGCTAATGAGCTACTTAATCTGTTACAACCTTATAGACAAGAGGCACATCCTGAGACCTTAATTTTGGGATGGCCCACTAATGATGGTAGCAGTAGCAGTAGTAAGAAGTGTAAATTAGATTTAACTCTCCGTTTGTAAATATTTTCTTCTGTGTTGTAGCACCCAGGTGATATCTCATAATCTCTACTTCTTTCATTTAAAATATTGAGGACAATGTTTCGTTCTGGTTGGGGGGAGGGAATAATTGATAATTGTGAAATGTCTTAATCTTTGTTAAGTTTTTACTAATTTTTGTTGTATAAACTAACTGTGGTTAATTTTTTACGACGAAGATGGCTGAATATGGAGTGTAGTGACTCCAGAAACGCATCTTCTTGGTTTAAAAGTAAAAAAAAAAAATTATTTTTCAGTCAGTTTTTTGTTTCATTTTAAGTTTGATTTTTCTAACTTTCTCTTTCTAATTTTCTCATTTATAAATATACACTTTCAAAATTTTGAGTTGAAGATGGCTGAATATGGAATATCAATTCGAGAAACGCATCTTTTTAGTTTTCTTTTTCTTAAAAAAAAAAAATATATATATATATATATACACTAATATTTTTGACATAATGACTTCTAAATTTTAGTATTTGTATTATCTTTGGTCTTGAGTTTTGTTACACCATATTTGCTACTCTACATGTTGATATCTGAGATAAAAATATAAGTTGCTTAAAGGAATATACATGTTATAATAAATTTCAAATGAGTTCTTGAACCTATCTTTTTTTTTAGAGAGTAACCCTTTTTGCCCATAATTTATACAGCATAACGGTTTATTATTTGATATACGATCTATAAATTTCTTTTGAGTCAACCTTTTTAAAAAAAAGAGAAACAAAATTTTGTGTGTTGCTACATCTGAAAGTTTATCTAACTAGTGGATATGGAAGATTAGTTAGTACCCTAAAAGGCGATAAAAAGGTCATCTTTAACGCGTTTGAGCCTTTTTAGCCATCCCTTTGTGAAATATCCTTAGTTAACCCTTTTGAGCCTTTTAAAAAGTTTTTTTCTTTTTCTTTGTTAACTTATCATCTCGACCCCACTCCAATCTAAAATATTACTCAATGTCGTATAAATTCCATAATCCATTCATGTTTGAGAAAAATATAAATAATTAGTTTGTTCAATAAAATTGTGCCTTAGTAAAAAAAAAGAAAATAAAGAAAAGAAAAAAAATTCAAAATTTATATATTAGTTTCAAAAAAATAAAGAGAAATGTACTCTGTAATTTAAAAAAAAAACTCCTTTTTTTTTCTCAAACATGTATTTTGTTTTTCTTTCTCTATTTTTCCGTCTTTATTCGCCATGTCCTTAGCCTACGTTACATCCTAATAAAAGTCTTTCTTGATTTTAGGGAACTATAGTGTGAAGTAAAAATTAGTTACATGGGCTATAAAGGTGTATTGATGCATAAAAAATAAAATAATAAAAATAATAAAAGAAAAAAAGAAAAAATATAAATAAATATATTGGTCTGACTCATATTTTTACTTGAGATCGTATTATTTCTAAGTTGTGGGCACATTTATTTCATCTTGGTGAGAGTGTGTAATATTACTTTAATATTTTCTCTTAATTTTCCATTAATGGAAGTGACTATTGTTACTGGGTTTAATTTCTTTATGAGAGTGTCATTGCCAATGAGATTTTGGGGTATTGACATGTCATTCTTAAAAGTAGCTTGGTTACAATAGCTGTGACAAAGTCAATTGGATTGATTCATGTGGATGGTTGATTTGAAAATAATATTTCTTAAAGACTGAAGATAATGCTTATACTTTTATTTGATTTACATCATAAAGCTTAATTAAATAAACATGATAGTTCAAAAAAAAAATTTTGGGTTTGAATTTGATTTCGCTTAATTTGCTAAGGACTAACAATAAGCTGGTTGGGGGGTGTGTTGAGTACCAGAAAATGTATATTTATAAAGGAAAAAATCATCATTTTTCACTTTAAGTTCTACTAATTTTTTTACTTTTATGTATTCAAGTTTCTTGTGAATTTAATTATGCGTGTATTAATATAATTAAATATTTTCGTATTTTAGGGGCATCATGGTTATTTCACAATAAATGAGATATTGGATGACAAAATAGATGGTAAATCTAAACTTAGAACGATCAAAAACCTTAGGAGGAATATAAAAGTAAAAAATATTACTGTTCACATATACAGTACGGTTCACTTATACGTACTGTTCATGGTACTGTTCATGATATTGTTCATATGTGCTGTACAATGATGTGGCATTGACTGATAACGTGGTGTTGACTGATGATGTGGCACCGATCAATGACGTGGCAGTATTTGATTAGAGGAATGATGTGGCATTGACTGATGATGTGGCGTTGACTGATGACGTAGCTTGACTGATGAAGTGTCACAATCTTATTGGATAAAATATTTATTCACTGTTAACCAATGACGTGGCAGTATGTTAGTGGATCAGAAAAACGTACGTACGGTATATGCATATACACAGGATAATAGCCCTGATGATGTGTTCAAACTAATCAGAACTTGCCACGTGGCGTAATCCGGTGTATCTAAATTTTTTTAATTCGATGGCCATGATTTACTCGTTGTATCTATAAAAAGAGGGCTTCCCCCCCTAATTTGAGACTCTTGAGTTCATTTTTGAGCTCCATTTTTTGAAATTCCGTCTCTATCTTATAGTTTCTTTGTATTTTAGTAAAATTTTCTTTTTATCACTAGTGCAAATATGAGTAGCTAATTTTCTTTCAAGCTTGGGTTGAAGGTGAAGTCTCAATATGTTCTATGGGCTTAATTGGTAATTTTATTTTATTTTTCCCTCTAATTTCTGTGGATGTTTTGACTTTTCATTTACAGATAGTAATAACACAGTTATTACTGTTTCGCACGATAAGCCCTTAACACCATATTAATTAGAGCATGGTTTATGAAGAATGGATTTTCTCTTCATGACTTAATTAGTATTAATAAAGAATATTGAGTCCTGGAGCATGTTGATGTAGATCTAGATAACCAAGTGCTTTATTATTATAGTTGCATTTTTAATTATCCCAGCCATTTTAATTCAAAATTTAGGATAAATTTATTATAATTTAACTGTTCACTTAAAAAATTAAGTCAACATACAATTAAAATCCACCTTCTCGTGGGATCGACACTCGTCACTATTAATCTATTCTACAATAGATTCGTACACTTGTGAATTCAATAAATTTGTACAACATTGTTGAACAAGGCCTGCCATTGTTACATCATTTAAAAAGTCCAAAAGGTTTCTCCAAAACTCCATGAATTTTATGTGTACATCATTTGTCATTTAATCAATCAAATTGTAGACTTTGAGGTTTGGTTTTATAAATTAGAAATTGACATTGTTTTGTCTTGATTGTGAAATTAATGGATTCTTGAGATTGATTAATTTTTAAATATTGTATTTAAATGTCAATTTTTTTAATTGTGAATAACTCTTATGAACATGGTATTGTTCAAGCACAGATTTGAATCTTTGAGCATGTTTTATGGTCTCTTAGAGAAATGACATATAATGAGAATCTTTATCCTCACTAATACATAGGCTAGTAGCTCATGCCTTACTTTTTAGGTATTTGTCAAGGGAGATGCTGGAAGTAGTTTTTATGGGGAATGTTTAGACAAAGCTGTGGAGTATTTTGAGATATATTTAGTGCTTTATGAGCGCTCTTTTTTTATGTTATATTTAGAGACTTATGTTTAATCTTCTAGCATATTATTCTAGCAATAAAATACATTTTTTTTTTAGTTGTAAGAGCTGGATAGAGTTGTTATATATATTAGTTTCACACGTGTTAGTGTACTTCTTGGATGAGGTGTGATATAGAGCTAGACGCTCATACACTTTCCACATAATAAAGGTCAAGCAAAAAAATCTGCCTGTGCCATGGGGAATGAACAATTCAATAATGTCGTATGTCATGGTGATAAGCATGCTGTAAATTAAAGGGCATAGAGCTTTTTCCAAGGGGATATACTTCACTTAAGTTTATCAATTCTTTATGGCTAAGAGGTGCCTATGTTATATGCAAGGGTAAACCAGCAATTATATCTATAAAAATTTGAGGGAATTCTGATAGAAGAAGATAAAGGAATAAATCATATCAACTTTAATACTAGCGTTATATCAATTTTATTTGATAGACTTGCTATCTTTATGGAGTAATTGGATATATTTTTAGGTTTATTTGCCGGTTTGGCTTTCCTGTTACTGTACATATCTCAAAAATAAAAGCATTTGATGGCAGAGGCCTTGTTGCAAAATTGTGCCTCGTCTTTCTCGAGTTGATGACTACGGGCACCACAACTAGAACTACTACTATTGCTACAATAATACAGGCACACTGGTCTTGGTGTATATTTAAGTTCAAGCCCAAAACTTCTATTATAAGAAGGGTAGGCAGCCTACTCCTTTTTGAGGTGAAATTATTCTCTCCTGTGACTAACAACAACCTTACAAAAACACATAATACGTTAGTACTCTTTCTTTGAAAAAAAATCAGAGTAGCTCAATTTTGGTAATAAAAATTTCTTACATGATTTTTCAGGATCCAGATCCTCTCCTAATCTCTTTCTCTCCTAGTCCTCCTAAAATTTTAAGAATATGTTGACATGTCTTATTAATAAAATTAAATGGTTGAGATTTTGTTTTAATTGATTGTTATTTAAAAAGACATCCAAACTCACTTGATTGTTGTCAAATTCTTTTCTTCATATTTTTTTCCCTCACATCTCTGACAACATTGATGCTCATCTTTCGCAAATTGTAAAAGAAAAAAAAGAAAAGAAAAGCACACACTGGAGAAAAGAGACCAACAATAACGTTTGTTTTCATTAATTTTATTCTTTCCCTCTCTTTTCCTTCTAGATTGATGATGGTCTCTAGCAACTTGAAAATAAAAAATTTTTGAATAAAGATGGTTAGAAACACGGGTGTGGGAGGCTAAAGGACAGCGACAATGATTATGGGTTCTAGGCTATACAGATTAAATGGCTTTTGTTCAATTGAGGAGTAAAGATAGATATGAGTTGGTACCTTATGTTTCATAGTATTTTGTTTTGGGTGAGATGCATGCTAAAATAAATTGACATGTTTGTAGAAGAAGTGATAAAAAAAGTATTGAAAAAATTGAGTAGTTAGTAAGTTTGAGATTACCTTCAAAATATTGATGAAATGACTGAATGAAATTGGTTGTGGATATTGAGAAGATTTGCTAGAGAGAGAAATGCATAATTTTTAAATTTTTGAGTAAAGTTAATTTTTGATTTATCAAGAGTAAAAAGGGAACAACTTTTGTTCGCAATTTTATCATGTATAGCTAGGATGGCCCTTTTGGTAAGCAGTTCCTTGATTATTTTTATCTTTCTTCTTAAGTTAATGGATTAAAGATAGCTTACGACTCATAGGGCCTAGAAATAAATTTAATGCCTCGTGATTTTGTGTAACATCTCACGTTTATAATTATAACTAAAGTGCTTAAAATAAGTGGAATATTCAACACACTCAATATAGATATAAATTTTTAAATAAGCATTTCATAAATATAGGAAATAAAAAGTTTGTTAAACAAAAACTTCATTACAAAATGTAAAAATTTCTTAATAACATATCTAAAAACCAACCTGTAGTTAATTAAACTTATAAATTGATACTTGGGTAGGAATATAATTGAGCCCTTTTATAATCTAAGGTCATGTTATGTCCATATGCACTTCGCCTTGGTTGGGACTTGGCGTCAGCTTATCATATTCCTTAATTCCTGCAATGTAAGAACTATATGAGCTAAAGGTCAGTAAGTAAATACTTAATGCGTGTATTAGCTATTATGCACATGAATGACTAAATAAAATGAGTACAAATTCATTTCATGAAATTTAGGAACACAAAAGAACTTGGTTAGGGCCCTCGGTTTGTTGTACTACAATGTTGGCACTAAACAACATGTCTTTGAGCCTAATTAATTAATTTCTTAGGCATTACGTACCACTGTTTCCAAAAGATCTCTTTTTACTTAGCTTAGAGGGTTTGCCCTTTTTGTAAACTTTGTCACCTAGCAGTACAACAACTTATTTAAAAAAAATTCTTAAAAATATATTCTATATGAAATAATCCATGAAATTTATGTGTCCAATGCAACTTATGTCGTAACAAGTTAATTTTCTAGATGCATAATAAAGGCAAAATATAAAATTATTTTAAGACAACAACATTTAACATAGGCGCCAGTGTTGTCTATATAGAAATTAAAGAAATAGAATTATAATATAGGCAGCAAGACCGACTATGTAAGGAATAAATAATAAACATTATATTTTAGGCGGCAAAGCTGGCCATGGCATAATAAAAGCATCATCTATTAGACGGTATAATCGGTCATACAATCAAGTAAGTAGTAAAGTATCACATTATAAGTAGTTTAGCCAACCATACAATCAAGTAAATAGCAAAACAACATATTATAGACAGCATAACCAACCACATAAAGATGATTAAGATGATATGATAATATAAGCGGTATAAACAGTCATGTAGAGATTAAATAATAACCAGTTGCACCATAATAATAATAATCATAAGATAAAAGATGATTTAAAACTAAACTGAGCATAGAAGAATTTATTATTAAAAATGAATTTAAGCATATTGTCCTTACATTGCAGTTGAAATAAAATTTTACTTACGTCTTTTCCTTAATTCCTCTGAACCTTCCTTCCTAACTTGAAAATTTCTCTATTAATAATGCTTTAGCTTAGAATGAAAAGAGATAGGATTTCTAGTATTTATGAAAAATAAAAAGGATAAGGGATATATATAGGATTTGCTAGGACTCATGGATGGCTTGGATTTTGTCACCATAACACTTGATTAATAGTGGAGATTTATCTCTCCATAAATATTTAATAATTTCTAAAATTCTTTATATCTTTTATCCATGTTGTACGTTATTTGAATAGGCAAGAAATGAGCAAACTTTGTGAGTTAATCAACTATCACCCAGACGACATCATACATTTTTGTAGTCCTTGGGAGACAACGATGAAGTCTATTGTGATTTCCTCCCACTTCCATTAAGAGATTATATTGGGTTCTAAAAGTGCTGCTGGTCTCTAATACTCTGCCTTGATTTGTTGACAAGTAAGGCATTGAGTTACGAACTTAACTATATCCTTCTTCATGCCAAGCTACTAATAATGCTTCTTTAAGTCATTGCATATTTTTGTTATGCCAGAATAAAGCAAATATGGGGCTGTATGAACTTTAAGTAGAATTTTCTTATTTAGTTCTTTATTATCTGGTACACATATCTTGTCTTTAAATAAGATAATTATTTTTTCTGACTTCTTGAATGGCATCTCTTTCTTTAAATTGGTCTTTATCTTTAAATTCTTTAAGTAAGAATCAATTTTCTACCCTTCCTTAATCCTAAGAATCAGTTTTCTACCCTTTTTTAATCCTTTCCAATAATGTTGAGTAAAGTTTCATGTGGGCTACTTCTCTGTTATTAGCTCGATCTCCACCTTATATATCTCATTTTGTAATGGCTTAGTTAGAATCCTTAAAGTTGATAAGCTTAATTTTTGGCTTAGTGCATCTACTACCATGTTTGCTTTTCCAAAATGATAGTTTATTTCACAGTCGTAGTCCTTGACGAGCTCCAACCAACGTCGCTATCGCATGTTTAATTCCTTTTGTGTAAAAAAATATTTAAGGTTCTTGTGGTTAGTATAAATCTTATAATGTGCTCTCATCGAATAATGACGCTATATTTTTAATGCAGGCACTATTGCTGCCAACTCTAAATCATGTGTTAGATAGGTTTTCTCATATTCTTTCAATTATGTCGAAGTATATGTAATGACCTTCCCATTCTACATAATAACGCATCTAATGCTATTTTTGGAGGTGTCACTGTATATAACAAATTCCTAAGAGCTATTAGGAATGGCTAAGATCAGAGTAGTGACCAATCGTCTTTTAAGTTCTTCAAAGCTTTTCTCATATTCTGACGTCTACATAAACTTGGTATTCTTCTTTGTCAATTAGGTCAATGGTATTGTGATCTTAGAAAAACCTTCTATGAATCTTTAGTAATAACCTACTAATCCTAAGAAGCTTATGACTTCTCTAGCATTGGTTGGCCTAACCCATTAGCTTAAGCTTCCACCTTTGAGGGATCTACTGGGATTTCATCCTTAGAAAAAATATGTCCTAGAAATATAACACTTTTTAGCCAAAATTCACACTTTTAAATTTTGCATAAAGTTACTTCTTTTTTAATGTCTGAAGAGTGATTTTTAGATGTTTAGCATGTTCTTTCCTCGTTCATGAGTAGATCAAGACGTCGTCAATGAACACCACTATGAATTTGTCTAAATAGTCTTTAAATACCCTATTTATAAGATCCATAAAAGTTGTTGGGGTATTTGTTAGACTAAATGGCATGGCGACAAACTTATAATGTCTATAATGTGTTATAAATATAGTTTTAGGAATATCTTCCTCTTTGAGTTTTAGCTAATGATATCTTGATCATAGATTAATCTTTAAAAATACCAATACTCCTTTAGTTGATCAAATAGATCCTCAATACGTGAAAGTAGGTATTTATTCTTGATAGTCACCTTATTTAATTCTCGATAGTCGATGCACATCCGTATTGATCTATCATTTTTCTTTATGAATAATATTGATGCTCCCTAAGGTGAATGACTTGGACGTATATAACCTTTATTTAATAGTTCCTATAATTAATTCTTTAACTCTTTTAATTTTGATAAGGCCATCATATATGACATTTTTTAGATTGGGGCCGTTCTTAGTAATAAGTCAATTTTAAACTCGACATTTCGATCTGATGGTAGTCCCGAGAGTTCTTCAGAGAAGACCTTAGGAAATTCATTTACTACTGAAATTTCTTCTAGCTTTGGCTTTTACTCTTCTACTTTGATGATGCTTCAAGTATTCATCACATCCTCCCTTTAATAGTCTAATTACTTTTGAGGCAGAGATGATATACATTCTTTTCCCTTTGCACTCTCTCTTAAATATAAATGTTTCCTTTTGTGCTAGTTGGAATGTTACTTCTTTTTTTAGCATGGTGCTTTGATAACCAATTCATATCAAGAATTTCATCGTAGTCATGCATGCCAAGGATTATTAGATCAAGGCATAGTGCACGATAACTAATATTGACTTCACATATTCTCACTAATTATCCTAGATTCAATACTTTGCTAGATGGAAGCATGACATTAAAAGGTCTATTTACTATGTCAGGAGCCCTTTTTATTTTCCTAATAAATGCTAGTGAGGCAAATAAATGTGTAGCTCCTAAGTCTATTGATACATGTGCAGGAATTTAAGAGATAGATAGTTCACTTAATATTACCGAGGGGTTTGCCTTTGCATCTGTCTTAAAGAGTACAAACACTCGAGCATTAGCCTTTTCTCGTTGCGTATCATTCTTTGAGCAGTCTCTGATGAAGTGTCCTTCTTTTCCACATTTAAAACATATTCTAGTATTGGCTCAACATTCCCCAGGGCGAGTCTTGCCACATTGATTGCATTTAGGATTTTGTAGGGCCTCTTTATGATGATTCTTTGGATAATTATTCTTATCTTACTCTTTGGACAGTTGGCACTCTCTTTCTAATGACTTTTGGACATTAGTTCTCCTTCACTTATTGCCATTAGCCATTCTTTCACATTTGACAATAATCCCTCTAAAACGTATTGGCATTGGTGTCATTTTTCATATTCATAATGTGGACATTTCAAGTGTAGCCCGTTGAATCACTCCCATGTCTCGAAAAACTGCTCATCTTTTCTTTGGATGAACTCTGAAATTTCCCTATAAATAGAATTGATTTTATGAATTGGGAAGTATTTATTTAAAAATTTTGTGGCTATTTGTTTCCATGATGTAATGCTATTAACAGGCAATGTATTAAACTATGAACAAGCTCTATCCTTTAAAGAAAATGGGAATAATCTGAGTTTAACACACCATTACCTAAAAAATTCTCATATCTAAAAGTTTGACAAACAGCATGAAAATCATTCAAATGATTATATGGGTCCTTATTTTTTAGGTCATAAAATGTTGAGAGAGGATTTAGCACACAAGGTTTTAATTCAAAACTCATAGCAGTTACATTTAGGTATTGTATACATGATGTGCTCAAGTTAGTTAAGGGACTGAAATAATCCTTAAATAACCTCTCCTGTGGTGGTTCTTGTTGTTGTAGATCCATTTCAATTTATTTTTAAATGTGATGTGTTTGTGTGCGCAGAGTGTTTCTTCCAATTCTAAGTTTATAGGCTCAAAATTGGATAATTGAGACCTTCGACCATGTATAAATATATATATATATATATATATATATATATAAAATAAGAAATGCAACAAAAAAAATGAGAACAAATTTAATAAAAAAATAAAGAGGAAGAAGAAATTACGATACTAATCTTATTACATTGTTATAACCTTACTATGAATATACACCCAAGTGCTAAAAAGAAAATACAAGAAATAGATTAACTAAAAATAAAATAACAAGATAAATTACAACGAAAAAATGAAAAATTAAATTACAGAAATATAAAGAAGAGAAAAAGTAAAGAAATTAAATTACAAAAAAAATTTAAAAGAAAACAAGTACAAAAAATAATTACTTAAAAAATTAAATTACAAGATAAACAAAAAATTACAAAGAATAGTAAAGAAAAAATTAAATTACAAAAATTAAATTATAGAATTATTATTTTTATAAGGAAAAAATACAACAAAATAAAAAACTTAAAAAAATTTATTCAATAAATTAAAATAACTTACCTTCCTAGCACGGCGCCAAAAACTTATTGTGTAAATTTTATTAAACTCGCAAGTACACGAATCTATTGTAGAATAGATTAATGGTGACGAGGATCGATCCCACGAGGAGGTGGATCTTAATTGTGTGTTGAATTAATTTTCTAAGTGAGTAGTTAAATTATGATAATTTTATCATAAATTTTGAATTAAAATGGCAGAAATAATTAAAAATTTAACTGTTATAATAAAGCACTTCAGTGTCTGGATTTGCATCAACATGCTCCAGGGCTCAATATTCCTTATTAATACTAATGAAATTATGATAGGAAAATCCACTCCTCATGAACCAGGATCTAATTAATATAGTGCTAAGGGCTTATCGTGGTAAACAGTAATAACTGTGTTATTACTATCTATCAACGAAAAGTCAAAATATCCGCAAATATTAGAGAAAAAATAAATAATTTACTAATTAAGCCCATGGAATATGTTGAGACTTCACCTTCAACCCAAGCTTGAAAGAAAATTAGTTACTCATGTTTAAACTAGGGATAAAAAAGAAATTTTATTAAAATATAAAGAAAATACAAGATAGAGAAGGAATTTCAGAAAATGGAGTTTAAAAATAAACTTAGCGGTGTCAAATTAGAGGGGGGAGCCCTTCTTTTATAGATATAACGAGTAAATCGTGGCCACCGAATTAAAACAATTTGGATGCACAGAATTGCACCATATGGTAAGTTCTAATTGATTTGAACACATCATTAGGGTTATTATCCCATGTATATGCATGTAGTATATCCAAAAATTCGATGAGCCCTCTGTTGAGTACTAGAAAATGTATATTTATAAAGGAGAAAATTATCATTTTTCACTTCAAATTCTACTAATTTATTTACTTTTATGTATTCAAGTTTCTTGTAAATTTAATTATGCGTGTTTTATTATAATTAAGTATTTTACGTATTTTAAGGGCATCATGATGATTTCATAATAAACGAGATATCGACTGACAAAACAGACGGTAAATCTGAACTCAAAACGGTCAAAAACTATAGGAGGAGTATAAAATTAAAAATATCACTGTTCACATATACAGTACTATTCACATATACGGTACTGTTCATGATACTGTTTATATATACTGTATGATAACGTGGCATTGATCGATGACGTGGCATTGATCGATGATATGGCATCGATCAATGATGTGGCAGTATTTGATTGAAGGAATGATATGGCATTGACTGACTCAGTGGCGTTGACTAATGACGTAGTTTGACTGATGAGGTGTCACAATTTTATTGGATAAAAATATTTATGCGCTATTGACAGTATGTTAGTGGATTAGAAAAAACGTACGTAGCGCAGTCATCGTTCCTTATTGTAAATCAATGAATTCTCTTCTTTTAGCAGAGTGAACCATCTCTAAAAAATATTTATTATAAAAACATTCTTTAAATTCCTTCCATTGCATTGTTGCTTTGTTATGGCGCCACCTAATGGAATCCAACTGATATTCGGCTGCTCTTCGTAGCATAAAGGAAACACAAGTGACCTTTTCTTCTTCTGGTACTTTGGCTACTTTGATCATTCTTTTCATAGTTCGTAACCATTGATTTACTGCAATAAGATCCACACCTCCTTTAAATATAGGTGGATTTAATCTTTTAAATTTAGTGTCAGTATTGTTTATTGTTTGAGCACATTCATCTCTTCTAAATTCCTTTTTCAAGAGTCATGCCACAGTGTCAGTAAATTAATCAATTGCAAAGGATTGCTTTCTTCAAAGTTCCTCTAACTCTTCTGCCTCTATTACCCCTAACACTTATCATCTTAATGGTTTTTTTTTTTTTTACTTAGCTTCTATTTGTCAAATAAATTAAACTTAAGATATTTAGTTATCCTACTTCCTAATTCCTACTAAGAGTTGAGCTTTGTCCTACCCCTTGGCTTGTGCATATGGACGTCTACAGAATCGCTTTAAACCTTGAGTTTTGATACCAATTTATAACATCCCACGTTTATAATTATAACTAAAGTAATAAAAATAGGTGGAACATTCAACACTTTCAATATAGATATAAATTTTTAAATAAGCATTTCATAAATAAAGGAAATAAAAAGTTTGTTACACAAAAACTTCGTTCCAAAATGTAAAGATTTCTTAGTAATATATCTTAAAACCAATTATGTAGCTAATTAAACTTATAATATTAGTACTTGGATAGGAAAATAATTGAGCTCATTTTATAACCTAAAATCAAGTTATGTCTATATGTACTTTGCCTTAGTTGGGACTTAGCGTTAACATGCCCTATTCCTTAATTACTATAACGTAAGGACTACATGAGTTAATGCTCAATAAGTTAATACTTGATTCATGTATTAGCTGTTATATACGTGAATGACTAAATGAAATGAGTGCAAATTATTTTCATGAAACTTAGGAATATGAAAGAACTTAGTTAGGACCCTCGATTTGTTCAACTACAAGGCTAGCACTAAACAACATGCCTTTAGACTTAATTAATTGATCTCTTCAACATTAAATATCACCTCCCCAAAAGATCTCCTTTTACTTAGCTTAGAGGGCTTACTTTTTTTGTAAACTTTATCACCTAGTAGTATAACAACCCATTTAAAAAAATTCTTAAAAACATATTCTTTATTAAATAATCCATGAAATTTATGTGCTCAATGTAACTTATATCATAACAAATGCATTTTCTATATGCATAATAAAGACAAAATATAAAATTATTTTAAGACAACAACATTTAAAATAGACGACAGCACCGTCCATATATACATTAAAGAAATAGAATTTTAATATAGACGGTAAGCCGACCATGTAAGAAATAAATAAAAAACATCATATTTTAGGTAGCAGAGCCAACCATGGTATAATAAAAGTATCATCTATTAGGCGGCATAGCCGACCATACAATCAAATAAATAGTAAAACATCACATTATAATGACATAGTCAGTTATGTAGAAATTAAATAATAATCAATTGCACCATAATAATAATAATAATAATAATCATAAGAGAAAATATTATTTAAAATTAAATTTAACATAGGAGAATTTATTATTCAAAGCGAATTTAAGTATATTGTCCTTATATTACAGTTGAAATGAAGTATTACTTACCTATTTTTCTTGATTCCTTTAAACTTTTCTTCCTAACTTGAGAATTTATCTATTGATGATACTGGTTTAAAATGGAAAGAGATTAGATTTCTAAGGTTTATGGAAACTGAAAGGGTTAGAGGGTATTTATAGGATTTCTTAAGTTCCATGGATAGCTTAAATTTTGCCACCATAGCACTTAATTAATGGTGGAGATTTCTATTTATAAATATCTTAGTAATTTATAGAATCTAAGATTTTGTCATCATAGCATCTGATTAATGGTAGAAATTTATCTCTTCCTTAATATCTTAGTAATTTCTAGAATTTCTAATATCTCTCCAACATCTCTTATTACACCATCCTTTATGTCATTGTTTATATTATTATTACTTTAGAATTAATTATTATATTTTACTATGTTATTATTATGTTATTATATTGTTATATTATATTATTATTATTACTGCTTAAGAAAGCTTATTGACTTAAAATTAATTATGCTATATTCGAGTAAGAAAATTGTACCTTATATTTTGCATATAACTTGAGACTCATAGGGCCTAGAAATAGATTTGATGCATGGTGATTTTGCATATTTTCACATTTTCTATTGTATTATATTTTTAGCTGACAGTTTGGAGGGAACATGAAGCACACTGGATAATGCATTTTTTTGTAGTGATGATCCTTGAAATCTTCCATGTTCATCATAATTGCAAATCCTTTGCCTCTTTATTTATTTTTTCTCTTATCTCAAAAACAATTTAGTGATGCTCATATTGCTCCTGGTGATTGACTTTGGTTCCATTGAAAATTCTTTATGAGTATTAAAGCTATCAATGTATTTGCATAAGGTGCTACTAGAGCTCGCTAACATTGGTATAGAAAATATGCATTTAGAGAGTTTTACAGGGATGATTACTCATTTGTAGTAGGCTGACACATAGTGCTAATTCTCTCACTGGAAATTTTAATAGGACTAGTTTCAGGTGTTGCGATGTATGTTATTATTATAATTATTCTAGAGGGACTTTAGATGTCCCTTGAAATGAAAATGTCCTCTTTTCCAATTGATATGTGCTGTTATATCTTCTTTTATTTGAACTTTTGATTTTCTTTAATTAGCAAGTTGTTATTTAGGGTATTATATTTTCCAAAACAAAGTAGTAAAACAATAGAGCTAAAGAATTCAAAGCAGCAATGATACAGCTCAGAAAAGTAGCAAACAATAGTTGTAGGTACTATTGAAGCTAGAAACAACAAACAACAATTGCAACATTTATAAAACTTAAAAAAATAGCAAACAATATAAAAACAGCAACCAATAAAAAAAAACAAATAGCAAAAAAAATAAAAAACAACCAGTAGAAAAATAACAAACAACAGAAAAATAGCAAACAGTAAAAAATAACAACTATAAGATCCTAAAAAGTAATAAATAGCAGTTGCAGGAACTATAAACTTAAAAAATGGCAAACATTAAAACAAAGTAACTAGCAGAAAAATATCAAATAGTAAAAAAACAAACAATAAAAGACAGCAACTATAAGATCCAAAAAATGAGAAACAGCAGCTACAACAACTATAGAACTTAGAAAAATGACAAACAGTAGAAAAATAACAAACAACAAAAAAATGACAAATAGTAAAAAATAATAAATATAAAAAAATAATAACTATAAGATACAGAAAAGCAGCAAATAGCAGCTGCAACAACTGTTAAACCCCAAAAAAAGAAAACAACAGTACCAGCAACTATAAACCCATAAAAATAGCTAAACAAAAGCAAAATTGTAACAACAGAGTTATATGCCCACTAGTAGCAATTTGTGAAGTGGTAATATTAATTCAGTTTATTAAATTGCAATTAAGAGTGAAAACTCGTGCTATTTTATTAAAGCAATTCCTAAAAACTTGTTTGTTGAAATTCTTCATGATTCATCCATGGCCTTGGGTAGGACATTGAACTAGACGAACTACAACTTTGAAATTCCAATTGCATAAAGTCATTATGACATAATTTAACAATTTATCATGCTAAATTATTTAATAGATATTATTTATTTTCACAAAGAATAAATTAGATTAAATTTACTTACCAAATAAGGATGATAACCAATTGATGAAGAAAGAGTATTGTTTATCAATATGAAACAAGTATGTAGGTGCTTGTCGGTGATATACAAGCTAAATTAAACATTTATTGATATCAATAACTTGTAATAAGCTAGAAATATAAACTAATTTTATTAACAATATTACCGGAGAAGTTTGAGAGATCGATGGACAATTATTCAGCCTTTTTTTCTTAGCCAAGGCCTTCTCCAAGTTGCTTTTAATTCTACCTCTTCCTCTACGAGATGACTCTTTCCACTTTAGTCCAGTTGCTTTAACAATATTAGCATCCTGTACACATTTCTTATTAGTACTACTTCGATGCTCTTCAAAAAGCAATTCATGACCTTTTCATTCATATTACCAATCCATTTCTGAACACCGAATGTCGTCAACTAATTTTGACGAATATTTTTGCATGTTCATTCAGTAGATTATGAGCTCTTTTACTCTCTGTAGCTCTACTTGCTATTTTGGTGAAGGCATAACATAAAAATCTGTATCGACGTGTTTGTTGCAACTTAGGATCTGCTTAGATTTCACAGCTCTACATGTCCTACACATATTCTGCCTTTGCATGCTTTGTCTACCTCTTCAAGATATATTGGTCAGGGTTTTCTTTGGTGTTCAAGGTATCTTTGAAAACCCTGATTATATGATTACATATTATACCTTCCATCTTAAACAACCTACAGCGACAAGATAATGTGTCGCTATCTTCCCTTTTCATATATCACTCCTTGGAGTTATCATCCATAATAATAGCATAAAGAAAATTCTCACGATCTTGAACACATTTTTTCATGGACAAATCAGTAGCCTCTATGAACTGATCTTGGAAATAATTAAATATTGTCTTCGTGTAAATTTTCCTCACTTGAGTTAACATTTTAGTAGATATCTTCGGATTGACCATTCGATAGCACATATTGTATATTGCTTACAATTCCTTGTACCGTTTATCATTGACTATTCCTTTAAAATGCATAAAAAACTGATCAATATTAAGGTCTATCTTCAAATAGTATTTCAAACTAGCATTGAAGCTTTCACTAAGTTGAGTGCTTTCCATTTTAGCAGACCATGCTTGTTTAACATATGCATAAGCCTATTTTTCTCTCAATTCAAATATGCTTTTAAAACAATTATTGTCGTCCACATGGTATACATCAAGCATATTATTTCAAGTAGTGAGAAATTCATTTTCTTCTACAATAGAATCCATAAATATTGATAAAGCACTTTTCACCCCATCCGGACCTTTGAAAACAGAGTTTACATACTTTAAGGCGTTCTGCATCACATGCCAAGTACAAAACTTATGGTATGTGCTAGGCATTACTTGTAAAATAGCCTTAGCCATCGCTGTATCTTGATGTGTAAAGATAGTTTTTTGAGCTTTTCCATACATCGCCTGTAAAAATATTTCAAACAACCATACAAATGAATCAACTGTCTCATCATACATTGAAGCTACCCCAAAAACTACAATTTCTCGATGATGATTAAATCCCACAAACACAACAAATGGTCGATTCGCTTTATTAACCTTATAAGTTGTGTCAAAACTAACAACATTTCCAAATTGAACATAATCAATTATCATTCTCGCAACTGCCCAAAACATATTCGTAATTTTTTTCCTCATTGTCCAGCTGTACAGAAGAAAAAATGATGGATTTTTCAGCTTTTGGTCAGAGAAATACATCAACACACATCCGCTTCTCTATGTGCCATTTTTTTTGTCTTGTTGATCTTGTTTCATGTACCCAAGAGAATTTCTTCTGCCTACTTGTTTACCCATTAACTCAAATGAAGACTCGAGTGAGATTCCAGACACTTCAACTAAGTCTATTTCAATTGCTTGAGATGCTGATATTCTTCATTGCAACAATAACATATGGGCGCTTTCTTCCCTTACAAGAGGATGATTATGAATTTCTACAAAATGATAAACATAATAATTTTGTTTCTTCCTATTCAACATAATACACAATTGAGCATTACAACCCGTCCTTCTTTCTGCCCTAGGTCTGTTTTTTAAAGGTAAATCTCTCTTGTCCTTCTTATGAAATTCCTTCTTAGAATAAACAAATATCCATGATGTCATTTCACCCATTTTTTTAATTCTTAGAAAATGCCTCTTTCCCAGTACTAAATCCCATTTTCAGTGCATAATTATTGTAGAAATCATATGCTAATTACTCATATTTGAATTCTATTTCAAGCTTAGGCTTTCGATCCAAATCAGTCAAGCATTCTAAAGCCATAATAATAATCCTGTAACGATACAAAACATAAATAAAGAAGACAAATGTTTTAATTAGTTGTAGAAATTTGGATCCATAAAGAAGCCAAACATCAAGAAAAAAATAAACAAATGAAAAAATTGAAGTTAAAATGCAAACCTTATTGTTGATTTCTTTTCTTCAATTTTTTTTTTTTCAATTGCTAAAGATTGGTGTCATTATAGAAAGAGATGAGAGGGGAAAAAATTGGCCGGAAAAAATTTGACAACAATCATGTGAGTTTAGATGTCTCTTTAAATAAAAATTAATTAAAACAAAATCTCAATCATTTAATTTTATTAATAACAGATGTCAATGGATTTTTTAAAATTTAGGAGAACTAGAAGAAAAAGAGACTGTGAGAGAATCCAAATCCGATTTTCCATTCTTTGGCATAAACTAATTAAGAAAATAATCTAAAGCGGACATGTTCTGTTATGATCGTAACCGGCATGATCACAGCCGTATATATATATATAAGGATTATAACGTGTGATACCATTTTAGCAACAACTGGATCTATCTTGATTATTTATTTAATTTTTTTTAGAGGGCACGCATCTTTATTAATTCTTACTTTGAAAAAAATCAATTTCTCCTATGCACATTTGAAGTTCCTATTTCAGAAATTTTCCGCAGAATCCAATATCATTAAGACTAAGATACTAAGATCTCTTGCAAAATCTAACATTGTCCAATTCGTTTAAATAATTTAATTCTAACCACTACACTTTCATATATATATTTTTGTTGTTGATGCAGTACTCGATGTGTCAATAATTTATTAATGTTATATAACACCTAAAATATGCATTATACAATTATTTCTAAAATAAGTATTTTACTATTATTTATCTCTTAACATAGAGAATATGCACTCAAATCTTTTTCTTTGATTCTTATATATGTTCCCGTCTGGCATAACGGAAAGCAAATGTTTAATAGATTAAAACCGAAAAAAAAAATGTCCAAGGAATTTAGAAGCGGAAGTTCTCAGGCTTGTGTTTCATGTAAACACCAGAGAAAAAAAATGTGAAGAAACCTGTGAATTAGCTCCATTTTTTCCAGCAAGCAGGCATCGTGAATTCCAAAACGCCCACAAACTTTTTGGTGTAAGCAACATACAGAAAATTATAAACTCCGTTGTGCCAAATCAAAGAAAAGCAGCTGCTGAATCAATTCCAATGGAGAGTAACATCAGAAGCAATGATCCTGTTCATGGCTGTCTTGGTGTTGTCCGCAATCTGAAATCCCAGATTGAGTATTACAGAAAAGAACTCGGTGCTGCGAATCAACATCTGGCATTTTTTCGCCACAAAGAGAAGCAACATCAACATTAGTTAGAGAAGTTTATAAGCAGTTCATCTCCATCAATGTCTGATTATGCAGCCAATGCTTTCAATCCCCAGACACCAACCCTAGTAAAACTGCAATCTTTTATAATTAAAGAAAATTCTCAAAACCTCCATGCGGTTTCAGTAACTAATCACTCTCCCCACATACATTAAAATTCAACAAAACCTTATTTTTTATATTTTTACTACAAAGATGGGTTTTGAAGCGCGTGGGGAAAAAATTAATTTTGAAAAATAGTGGTTGGTTTTTATCATTATTCATTTATAATTAGGGCTAAACTATGTTACATATAATATAACATATAGTAAACTCATGTGTTGTTACCCAACTTGATTGTTTCACATACGGTAACTTTTCAGTTTTGGGTGACAACTCAAGTGTTGTTGAATATTACATATAATTAATAATAGCATGACCTTTATAATTAATTTCTAATATTATTCTTATGATATAGAAAGGTAAATTGATTATATATTATTTGAATTTCACTAGTGTAATATATAGCCTGATATAGGTGATATGAAGATCGGCGAGCGCATGCACAATTTCCAGTCAACAATGGAAGAAAGTGAGGATGTACAACTTTTTGACATCCAAACCCTGGATCCAATTGTGAACCCCTACCAAAGTTGCCATGCTCTCGATGATCAATTTGGAAACTCCAAGTAAAATTTTTCCTAAGGCCTTATATATACATGAAATTATGGCATATGTTAAAATTAAATAATCTTCTAATTAATAAAACCATTTGTGCAGTGCAGCGCCAAGAGGCTCACGAAAGCAGCCTCTGGAATTTGGCAGCGATGAAGAGGAAGAAAGTGTGGACGATCATCTCTGAAAGGGAAGAAAATGTAGAGGCAATAATAAAGACTAAGAAACGCAATATATATGAATAGTCTATATGATAAAGATCTCGGACCTAGAGATTTCAGCATTAAATCATAGTGAAGCTTGATTCAACATCCTGGCGTTTAAAGTTTTTATTTATGTAAAAGTAGCAGCATATGATGCATGTAATATGTGACTTTAGGATATATGCATGCAACAGCTTTTTATAGTTTTCTTCAGCATCAAGGTCCTCTTTTCTTCTTTGTTCCGAAGGTTGTAACAGGTGCAAAAACCAGACATACAGATGTAGACAAATTTTATATCAATGAAACCCTAGCTATCCATTATATATAAAAGCATAAATTAATGAGATTTGGATTTGAAGTGCCAATTTGGTTGGAATGTTCTAGCTTTTAAAATAATTGTTATTAGTTGTGCTGTAGAAATAATCAACTGCGACAAGAATCAGTCAAATATTTGATAAATTTTATTTTCAAAAGTACTGTGAATTTCAAAGTGGTTGTTGGTGTTTGGTAAATTTTACTGTTAAACTACTGTAACAAAATAAATGACTAAAGTATATATAAGGTAGTATGAAATTTACTTACATAAATAAATAAATATATATACAATAATTTTTAGTTGTGTATTATAACAATTTTAACTAAAAATAAAATTTATACTCTATCGATTTTAATTGTGTATTATAATGTTTTAATTAAAAATAAAATTTTCATTATATTGTTAGAAAGAACGTTTGATATAATATAAAATATAAAGAAGAAATAGGATAAACAAAAAGAATGCATGAATTATAATAAAAAATATTAAAATATTATTTTTTTAATTTAAATAAGGATATTTTAAGTTTAAGTAATAATTGTGAGGATATTTATATAATTATATTAAATGATAAAATTTGTTCTCAAAATCAGAATCTAAGAGTTATTCTTTCCCTATCTTTCAAAATCAGGATATTTATATATCCTTATTTAATTTAAAATATCCTTATTTAATTTAAATAAGGATATTTTAAGTTTAAGTAATAATTGTGAAGATATTTATATAATTATATTAAATAATAAAATTTATTCTCAAAATCAGAATTTAGGAGTTATTCTTTCCCTATCTTTCAAAATCAGTTATAAGATGAGCTAATTTTTTTTATAAAAATGATTTTAATTTTTTTTAACCAAACACTAAAATCAGCTTTTAAATCTCCAAAATCACTTTTAAACCTTACAAAAGCAATTACAAACAGGCCTAAAGCTATTATGAATGGTTATGGGATGAAAAATTTTGTTAACATGGGTCACTAAATTTTTTGTTATAAAATCACCATTTTTCTTGTATGCTAACACATCATAGCGTGGATAGGAAAGTCAAAAAATAAAGTTGGTCCATAACCGCCGTTACGTGTACGAGGCATATATTCCACTGTCCTCCCGCTACATTTATTCGACACCAATTACAAATCAATTAAACTCACGGCAAATCAATTAGAAATTAATGGATTCTTTAAATTAAGATTCATTGCATTAGTTGAGTTGATTCATTTCTAAATTTTTGAATTCAAACTCTTGCACCATTTAATCAATCGTAATTTGCTTTAATTTATTACTATTAAAGTGTGAACCAGATTCAAGTCGTCTATGCAGACGACCAGGTCGGTCCCGGAATTGCTTCCTGTACCGCATGACGATTCTTTGCTAAATGGGATATCGGTCTAATGCTTTAGTGTCGCAGATGATAGGAAGATTGTGTCAGACAATTGCAGTAAGTAAAGCATGTGAATTGTATGTGCTCGCTTAAACTATTAAAGCATGAAACGACGACATCCGATGCCATTTACATTACTGATGTAACTCACATGTTTCACACACAAGGCAAGTCTTCAAGAAGCTGTCGAGGCAACTATAAGCACGGGATGTTTTTGGGTTTGCTATAACAGACCTAGATTCTAACTAGCAAGTGAACCAACTTGTTTGATACTTCTAGACTTGTATATAAAGCCCCAAATCCTGATCTTCAATTCATCCTATTCGTTGTAACATTCTCTTGAAGCTTGTAAATTGATCCGACAAGTTTAATAAAGCTACAACTTTATTTCTCAGTAGAATGTAGGGCATCTTGGCTGAACCTCTATAAGATTTTCTAATGCAATGATCTATTCATTAGTTTTTAGTTCTTGATACAATTATCAATGTGTGGTGTATGATTTTTGGGTTGGACTACATCTTATCTTATATTCAACAAACTCGTTTTAAGGCTATACATATCTGATTCTTTTTTCAAGAACGGCTACTTAGAAGTTGGTTGTCGAGAAATTTGCTGGGGAACAGTGCAAAGAAATCCAGCAAGATCAAAGGCAAGACCTTCAGGACACTCTAGATAAAGCATGGAGGAAGAAACTAATCTTGAGTATTGGTCATGAAGTTCTTGGAGAGGTAGGTAATCAGACTATTGCCGCTGGCCTATGGAAGAAACTGGATGACTTTAGGGAAAAATTCTCTCGACGCTGTGCACAAAGAAGAGTCTTTATAAACTCTCCGCGGAGAAAGGTGCCTTTTATTCTCTTATATTGGTTCCTTTAATGAGATCATAGAGATCAAGGTGAAGCTTGATGATGAAGATAAAGCTATAACCCTTTTGTCTTCATTACCATCCTCTTACTAGCATGTTGTTGATAAATTGTTATAAGGGAGACAATATTTGACTATAAAAGATGTTAAAGGATATTGAAGTTCAAGGGAGATCACAAAGAAACTTGAAAGAAGATCACAAAGAAACTTGAAACCAAAGACGGTGAAGGTTTGATAGCGAAGGGAGGAGCAAAGAAGAAAGATGGTGGAAAGGAAAGAAAAATAGATCTAAATCCAAAAATAAAAATTAAAGATGCTTCTAGTGCCACAAGGAAGATCATTTCAAGAGGACTACCTTAAGAGCAAGAACAAGAGGAAAAAAAAAATGTTAATGCTACAATGGCTTATGATGAAAAAAAATAAAAAAGATGAAGAAGAAGAAGAAGAAGATGGATATGACTCAATTGGATTATTATGGCCTGTGGTAAACCAACTGAAGGTAGATAAGTTCTTGATTCTAGTTGTAATTACCCTAAATACTATAATAGACATCTATCTCTAGTTATATGTAGATGATGTTGGTAAAGTGATGATGAGTAATAATGCCCCCTGTAAGTGATTGGAATAGGCCTCAAAAGGTTAAACATGTCTAATGGTATAGTTAGGGAGTTTACAAATATCAAGCATATGCAAAAACTTAAAAAGAAACATAGGCAGCATTTGTTTTCTTATCTAATATTTGAATTAGTTTGAATTTTTTAAAATCTGAATGGATCTAACTATGAATATCTGAATCATTTTATTTAACATCTGAATATAAGTAACATTTTATTTGTTTTTATAAATAAAAATATCTCAAACATGATTATTTGACGTTTGTGTCCTTACAAAAAGGGGAATAGATTTTATAATTAAGAAATAAATATATTTTATATAGATAATTTTTTGAATAAAATTTTACTTCTTATTCAAACTTTTTCCCATTTAAATGAGAGTGAAAAATGTTTACTTTGTCTATTTAAATATAAATATCTAAAAGTTAGATATAGGTTACAACAAACAATTCAATCTTAGAAAATATATGAAATAAATAAAATTTTAGATTTCAAAATTTTAACAAACAACTCCTTAATCTCTTTGAGAATGTTAAACAAATTAAATAAATTTGTATCCCGTATGTTAAAGATCATTAAGGGGTCCATGGTAATGATAAAAAGTGATATGGTAAATGGCTTGCTTGCGTTAAAAGCACAACCAAAAACAAAATGATGTAAATGTTACTAGAATCAGGATAAGACATTTCTCCTACAATTAGTTAAGAATAATCTGATTGATAAGTTGAGAGTTTGAATACTATAAAAATTTGATAAGTTCAAAGAGTTTTTTTAAGAACTAAAGAGAATTAACTCTCACTAAATTACATTAAAAAATTTAGTGAAAATTAATTATAGAGTTAGTTTACAAGAATTTTAGAAAATAAATCCTAAAACATAATCGAATCAGAATCTTAATCTAAAGAAAATAAGAAAGAAACTAAACCAAATCAAAATTATAAGAAAATATGAAAGAATTTAAGCTAAATTAGAATCCTAATATTAGAAAAAGGGAAAGAATCTAAATTAAATCAGGATCCTAATTGACTTAAATGTCTTACATCAATTAAAATAGAAACTAGGCAATTAAAAGAGAAACAACTTATTTGTTTCTTCAATAGTCTCCTCAAGATATGGGAAAGTATCTAAAAAAGGTAATGGTATATTTGTCCATCATAATGTACAATTCTAATCACCTATTTAGAAAATTAATTCAACATATAATTAAAATCCACCACGTTATGAGATCAACACTCGTAACTATTAATCTATTCTACAATAAATTCATATACGTTCGAGTTCAATAAAATTTATACAATAAGTTTTTGACACCATTACTGGAGAGTTAAGTTATTTTAATTTGTTAAATTAATTTTTTTATCTTTTTGTTTTCATGTATTTTTTCTTATTAAAAAAGTAATTATGTAATTTAATTTTTGAAATTTAAATTTCTTTAAATTTCTGTAATTCAATTTTTTTATAATTTCTTTAAATTTCTGTAATTTAATTTTCAAATTATTTTCCTTGGTAATTTTTTTCATTTTATCTTGTTAATGTATTTGTGGAATTAATTCATAGAATTAAGCTTTTTCTAAGTAATTTTTTTAGTTATTTTCTTTTAAAAATATTATTAAAAAATTTTTAAAAATAAAAAATAAAAAAATTAAAATTAAAGAATTAAAATTAAAAAATAAAAAAAAAGTGAATTTGCAATTCCTGTAATTTAATTTATTTTCTTTTTCTCTTCTTTATATTTTTGTAATTTAATTTTTAAGTCATTTTTCATCATAATTTTTCATTTATCTTGTTATTTTATTTAATCTATTTCTTGTATTTTTTTAAGCACTTGAGTTTATTTTCATAGTAAAATAGTAACAGTTTGATAAGGTTAGTATCGTAATTTTTCTCTTCTTTATGAATTTTTTATTATTTTTTATGTAAGGTCAAAGGTCACAATTACCTAATGTTGAGTCTATAAACTTAAAATTAAAAAAATACTTCACACACACAAACATGTTGTAATTAAAGAAAAAATTAAAATGGATTTACAACAACAAGAACCATTATAGGAGAAGCCAGTTAAGGACTACTTCAGTCCTTTAGCTAACTTGAGTATATCATGTATACGATACCCAAATGTAGTTGCTAGAAGTTTTGAATTAAAACCTAATGTACTAAATTGTCTCTCAATATTCTATGGTCTAGAAAATAAGGATCCGTATAATTATCTAAATGATTTTCATACTGTTTGTCAAACTTTTAAATATAAGAATTTTTCAAATGATAATATTAAACTAAGATTATTCTTATTTTCATTAAAAGATAGAGCTCATTCATGGTTTAATATATTGCCTACTAATAGCATTATATCATGGAAATAAATAGTAACAAAATTTTTTAATAAATACTTCCCAATGCATAAAACTAATTATATTCGCAAGAAAATTTCAGAGTTCACCTAAAGAGAAGATGAGCAATTTTTCGAAGCATTGGAGCGATTTAATGGGCTACTCTTGAAGTGTCCATATCATGAGTATAAGAAATGACATCAGTGCTAATATTTTTTAGAGGGATTACTGTAATTGTGCAAGAATGGCTAATGGCAATAAATGGAGGAGAGCTAATGTCAAAAAGCATATCATAGTTAAGTTCATCACTCAAGAATAATAGAAAAATTAAAGGTGTGAATGAGATTCACATTGGCCAACTAAGTTTGAGAATTAAAAAAGTCAAAGAAATAGTTGAAGGACTTTTCTAACAAATAACATCTTTCACAGCTGCTAAATCAACAGAGCCATATGACCATGACTCATAACCAAATCAGCCTAATGCCATAGGTGTTATAAGAAAGCCATCAAACTATAACCCTTCTTCTAACACCTATAATCCTGGATGGAGAGACCATCTTAAATTTTCGTTGTCTCAAAGATTCCAATAGAATGGACTAGCAACTACATCTCCACCAATGCAACCAATTTCTCAAGTTCCTCAAGCTTCTCAGCTACTATTTAGACCTTACAAGTAGAACTCAAACTATCCTCAATTTAGATTATGAGAGGATGCATTCTAGAATTTCAAGAATTCTATATACTCCACAATCGAGCAACAGAACCGTATCATTGATGGACTATGAAATGAGATGAGAGCAAGCTTCAACTCACAGAACCAATCTATTTCAAACTTTAAGAAGATGGTAGGTCAACTTGCCTCTTTAGTTCAAACCTTGGCAATGACTATTAAGAAAGGTAAATTTTTGAGTCAATCAGTGCATAACCCTAAAATAGTCTATAAAGTAAGTACTAGTTCACCACAACAGTATGAAGAGAACAAAGTTATTATGACTCAACTAATAGGAAAAGAAGTCGACAATAAATGAAGATGCTGGTGACAAAACAACTCAAATTATACCTGTAAATACTGATGACTCAACATCAGAGGAGAAAGAAGAAATCAACCCACGAGCGTATGTTCCTAAAGCTCATTTCCTTAGACGTTAGCTAAAGTAAAAAAGGAAAAATCCAAAGGTGAGATTTTTTAAATCTCTAAACAAGTAAGTGTTAACATCTCTTTACTTGATGCTATTAAATAAGTGTCATCATTTACCAAGTTTTTTAAAGATCTTTGTACTAAAAAGAGAAACATTCATGTTCAAAAGAAGACATTTTTAATAAAAAATTTTAGCTCTATACTCCAACATAAAATTCCTCTAAAATGTAAAGACTTAGGTTCTCCTATAATCTTATATAGTATAGGGAACACACAATTGAGAATGCTTCATTGGACTTAGGAGCTAGTGTTAATCTATTGCCTTACTCATTGTTTGTGAAACTTGAACTGAGAGAATTATACCTTACTCTAGTAGTGTTACAACTTATAGATTGTTAGCCTAATAGGTTATAAATATTATGATTTTGATGATAACAAACATTTGCATTAAAGTGTTTTATTTTGTATTTCACAAGTTCACTAGTTTTGAAGGATAATGAATCAAGTGAAATCAAATTCAAGACACTCAATGGGCAACGGCGGCTTATCGGATAATTTATTGCGACAATTTCTTGTAAAACCGGTATGATTTAATTTATACTTGGATTAGCATTTGTGAATCTCAATTTTATGTTAATAAAATAATTATTTTTCAAGTTAAATACTTTTATGTTTATGAGATAAAATATTTTATGGATTAAAGTAATTTGGATAAAAATAAAAATGTTTTAAATTTCAGAGTTGGACTTATTTGCTAAAATCTAAAACATTTGGGCTTTATTGTAACTTATAATAGATTGTGGGCTTAAGTGAAAAGTTTTAAAAACTTTAAAGATTATGGTGATTTAGTTAAAACTCAAAAAGGATCTATTTGAAAAAATTTTCTTTAGTTTGGGCCATACTATAATTTCAGAATATTTTTAGGAATTAAATAATAATTAAAATTTCTGAGATTGGGTCTTTTTGAAAAGTTTTATAACGTTTTGGTCTATAGCATAATTTGAATAAGTTTTGAGGTAAAACTGTAATTTCATGAACAGTATTACTGTAGTAAAATTCAAAATTAACGGTAACTTCATCACTTACGAAATGGGGCCGTTAAATTAAGCGGTTAGCCGCTTGAGCACTGGAATTTGACAATAACGGCTAGTTTTCGAGCTTTAACTATAAAAACTCAACTCCAACTTCATTTCAAAGTTTCTAGCAAGCAAAAATAAGTTTTTAAAACATATATTGAGCTTGCATATTGCAAATCACAATAGATTAAATCATTTTTGTGCCATTACTTGTGAATCTACTCTTATAGAGAGTGTCTTGCTGTAATTTCTATTAAGAGTGTTCAAGTGAGGGAAACACTTGGGGTAAAGAGATTAGGGTGATAATCTCTTGATTGTAAAGGTCCATTGACACCTTGGAAGTCAATTGTAAACATTTGAAGCCTTGGGAGGTTTGGATAGTAAAATCCTCGAGCTCGGTCGGCTTGGAGGCGTGGATGTAGGCGGGGATTGCCGAACCAGGTAAAAATTACTGTGTTTGCATTCTCTTCCCTTACTCATTTATTTTGCAAGCATTGTCTAATTTATTATATTTGATTTAATTCCTGTAAAACTTAATTTTTATTTGCATTAAGGCATTAAATCGAATCAATTGTAAAATAAATTTTAATAACCCAATTCACCCCCCTCTTGGGTTGCTTATTTGTATTTCACAGATCGATCCACAAAAATACCTTATAGTATTATGGAGGATGTGCTTATCTATGTAGATAAATTCTATTTTTCTGTTGATTTCATTATAATTAACACTGAACCAGTGCAGGATTCAAAGAGACACATCCCTATTATCCTAGGCCGACCTTTTTTGGCAAATGATGATACTCACATTCAATGTAGGACTGGTAATATGTAGTTGTCATTTGACAATATGAATATGGAGCTAAATATTTTCAACATTATCAAATAACCTTACAGTGCAGATGATAAAATTATAAATGTAGATTTAATCGATGAATTAGTTGTTATACTTTTCCTTTAAACTTTAATGATGATCATTTACGAACATGTTTAACTTACTTTGGTTTGAATTTAATATTGGCAGATCAATTGTTGAGGTTAATGCCTTACTAGATTCATCGTCATTCATAGATATTGATAAAATAGATGACAAAGATAGAGCAATTGGCACCATTAAGAGAAAATCACATCCCATCATCAGAATCACTACTAAAGATTGAGTTCAAACCTTTACTTGATTCTTTGAATTATACATTTTTGGGAGACGAAAAGAATACAAATATCATTGACCTCACCTTTGGTTCAAAAAGGACATTACAACTCGTAAAATTAGAGGAAATTCGTAACGGTAAAAATGCTAAAAACTATAATAAGCAAATGAAAATCTTTCATGACAAGTAGAGTATGAGAAAATCTTACACACCAAGTCGGAAAGTATTTTTATTCAATTCGCAATGGTACGTTTCTCCAAATAAGTTACGCTCTCGATGGTCTGGTTCATTTACTGTTCATACTGCTGTTCATATAAAGCCATTAAATTTAAGAATCCAAGGAATAATGTAATTTTTAAAGTTAATGGTCAGAAAAGTAAAGTCATGTCATAAATACCAACCACGTGGAGAGGATACCAAAATAAATTATGTGACCAATTAATTTTAAATTGAGATTTTTCGATGAATTAATTTTCTCTTATCACTTGTAATCATGACTGCCTCAACTAAACAACTCCTCTTAAACATTCTTAAATAATTTCGACATATACAATCTCATCTAAGAAGTTGGATATGATTTTGTAAAACACATCTTATTTGGGAGCAACAGCCGTTAGAGTTAGTTTTCAACGTTAAGAATTTAGAAGGACAACTTAGAGAAATTGAGAGAGCATCTACGAAATCCAATTTGAGCTTGAAGTAAATTCAATAAAAGCATGATTCTGACATTAATTTTTCTTTGTGTGTTTCAGTTTGTTACCCCGATTAAGTGATGGATAACGATACTCTGTGACAATCAACGTCGGTAACTTCAGTTTTCTATAATAACTGATATTCTAAGCTGAAGGCATGGACAAAGACATGATCTTAGCAAAGCTTTACAAGCGATTTCCTTCACTTCCTCAGAATGACCTCCTTACTATATGTAAAGTTAGGTCCGAATGTATATGATTGCTTATAAAGAATAATATCCCTACTGATATCTGATGGATAATTGAAGCCAAAGTGTGATTGGCAAGTGAGTTGCCTCTCAAATTTATTGCATATATGTCTAGTTATGGTAAATAAAATTATTCAAAAAAACAAAGAGCCTGAATGCTCTCTGATATTTGTCCTAAGTGTGCCGGAATGAGATGCGATAGAAATCCATGTTCTTTAGGAATTGTGTCTGATAACAAAGAAGACAAGAGTCATTAGATGACATTCTTTTGTCTCTTGAAACGCATTACAGTGGATATGTGCAAAATACAATACTCCAGTTATGACTATCATTATAGAAAGAATGTACATGATATAGTCTCAAAAATCTGATTATAAATGACTCTGTTTGTCAATTTGTAAGAAACTGGATGGGAATCCTATCCTTCATCCATAAAGGGCTTTAAGTTGTTTCTGGACGTAAAACCAGAGAAAGTGTGAGCCACAATGGCAATTACTTGTAAATATCCTTTTAGTTCAATGATTGTTTTATTTCACTATTATTTGATCATTTGCATTTTTATCTTTAATAATTTTATGTTATTATTATTTGTTTTCTCTTTTTACTATTTCTTTTTTACTCTCTAATCATGTGCTTCACGCGTTATTTGACATAAGTATATTACCTCATTTACAACTGTAAATCATTATCACCAAGATTATTAAATATGACTTTTTTAAGGCACTCACAAATTATTTTTTAGAAATATCCAATGACAGCTACTCTCAATAACCAAATCAAGAACATTTGTGTATTCTCTAATTTTAACTATGGGCAATACAAAAAAATTACTGAGGCAGCCTTAGATCTTGGTCGAAGTATAGCAGCTAGAAAACTACACTTGATTTATGGAGGAGGTAACTGAGGGTTATAAAAAATGATATTAGAAATTGCTTATGTCAAAGGGAGCTAAGTATTAGGTACCATCCCAATAACCTTGAAACCTTTGAGCTATTTTTCTGACTCACCAACAGAAGAAGAGTTAATCATCTCAAGTATGATAAAAAGAATAACTAAAATGATAAATCATGTTGATGCTTTTATTTTCCTACTAGGAGATCTTGCAACTCTACAGGCAGTAGTCACATTAGCATCTTGGGCCCATTTAAACATTGATCAGAAATTCATTGGTTTGTTAAATGTCAATAACTTTTATGATGGCTTTATTGCATTTCTTAACCATGCAATAAAAAACTATTTCATTCCTTCCACAGTTAAACAAATCTTTATTTTGTACTCACACTACTAATGAGCTACTTGATCTGTTACAAGCTTATAGACTAGAGCCACATCCCAAGGCCTTAGTATTAGAGTAGCCAACTAATGATGGTAACAGTAGATACAGTAAGAAGTGTAAATTAGATTTAATTTTCTACTTGTAAATATTTCCATCTGTATTGTAGTACCCAGGTGATATATTTTAAACTCTACTTCTTTCCTATAAAACATTAAGGATAATGTTTTGTTTTGGTTGGGGGAACGAATATTTGATAAATTGTGGAATGTCTTACTAATTTTTGTTGTAGAAATTAACCGTGGCTAAATTCTTTGTCGAAGATGGTTAAATATAGTATGTAGTGACTCTAAAAACATATCTTCTCAGTGTTGAAAAAATATACTCTTTAAAAGCATACAGGTTTATTTAATTGTAATAACCATTTTTTTATTAATAAAATAATTGAGTTATTTTATTCAAATATCTTATTTACATTAATTTTTTAGTAAAGTCTATTTAATCATATTTATGTATTTATGTGATACTATGTGAATTCACAGAAGATATGAATACAAGTTATCTTATAATTTAATAAATTGAGTTCGCAATTGATAAATAAAGTTAGGCACTTTATTTAGATATAAACTGTAATAAATTCATTAAAATGATTTGTCTTAATCATGTATGAATTTATTGATGTAGTACGACTACATTGAATAAGATCACATATAAGATTTAATTAACTTTATAATAACTGTCAAACTTATTAAATCTCATAGGTACTGATTTTACTGTAATCTTAATCTTAAGTTAGTTATAATTTCATGATTGTGGTTGTCATTCCATTTGAGTTACTAATGGGCACGACACATACTTGTAGTAAAGATTACCTGATATCTTGGTGGGAGCAATTATAAGTATTAAAGTTATAAATTAACAATATGAAATTTGTACAACACATCTCTTGATGGGTTTTCGGTACTTGATCATAGAATTCTCTGGCCAGAGTGTATTGACATATTTAATATGTTGAAAATGATCATTAGAGAAAACCAGTAAGTATCAAGGAATAAGATATTATTAAATTGATTGGACAATTGAGATATCAATTTAATTGACGATGTAGCGCAAAGGATTGTGCAGTAAAGAGATCAATGTAACTTGGGACGAATTATGATTCGAGCATATAATTATGGAGGTCAGTTCCAATCTTATATTGGAATAGAATTGAAATTAAATAGTTAAGCTAATTTAATTACAGGCTTAATTATTGTAGCCACTATTATATGTTCCCAAATGATCCCCGAGTTAGCTCATTTAATTGACTACACCACTACTGAATCCAAAAATAAGAAAACTGACATATTAGGTGATAAACTTAAATATAATATTTGTTAAGGGCCTATGTGTTATATTAATGTGTAAATGAGGCCTTGTGATATTTTACAAAGTAAGCCCCAAAGTTATTACACTTTATCTCCATTTTTACGTAAGTGGAGAGGAAAAATATTAAATTTAAATATTTAATATTTTAAATTAATATAAGAAAAGGAAAACACATATTAGGATTTTAATTTAAGAATATTATATAAGTGTTCTTTTCTCTAAAATAAGGGAGATGCTTTTTGAGAAAAATACAAAAAAAAAGTCAGTGACTTTTTAGAGTAGTCAAACAAACGCTCACTGGTTCAGTGCAGATCAAACTTAAGTCATAACCTGGAAGATCATTTGGTGGCGGATTTGTTGCTTCCTGTCGTTCATTTTCTCAAAATCATTAAAGTATGATTTTTTAGATTACGAATTTTTTATATATTATATGAGATCGGTCCTAAATATTTTTTATGAGAAAAATTATGATTTTTAACCAACAATTGGTATCAAGCCATCTCATATTTATATATAAGAATATCGTATGAAATCAATCTTAATATTTATGTATTAATAATTTTATTTAGATATATATTATTTGTTTAATGTATGAATAAAGCATGTTAAGGATTGTCTTAATTCATAGTTAGATAGTCTATGGTATTTTTCTTTAAATCTATAATAAAAGGGGTGATTTTTTATCACCATATTTTTCTCTTAATTTAATTTACTGTAATAAAAATTTTGTAAGGTAAAATTGGCCAAGGAAATTTATAAATTACTGTAATGTGTTTGTAAATCGTTGGAGATTAACTTGGAGATCAAAGAATTGGACACTGGAAATTTCCAACCACTGTGCACCGGCTGGAAACGAAGCCGGCAGGGTGCAGGCTGCAAGTGCAGCAACAGCCAGCGCGCGAGAGCTTGCTGAGCGGTGCTTTTCCGGCGTGGTGTCATCCTGGGGAGGCAGCAACAAAAATCCAGCTCTGAAGATAGTGGAGACGTTGAACAGTAACGGGTTTGTGATGGTGGCGGCTAAAAAAAGAAGAAAAATATGGAATTTAGGGTTTTGAGTGGTTTTTATCATTCAAGACCCTATGGTTTCTAATTTTTCTTTCTTAGTTAGAAAAGTTTTAAACTTTTTGCATTTAAGTCTAAAATAATTTTGGGCTTGATGAATCCTAGTTTTATGTCCAATTTTAATTGGGTTTAATGGATTAAAATACATAGATAAAATTTTAACACATTAAATTTATTTTAGGTCCAAAAATTTTTATTTTTATTTATAAAATAAATTTTTTTATTTTCATTCAAAATTAAAATTGGACCAATAATAAATTTAAAAGCTCAATTTGCCCTAATCCACCATCAAAGACAAGCTTATGGAAGATATACATTAATAAGAAGCCCAATGAAGATTAAGCTTAAAGTTAAAGTAATTATTTTATTTTAGAAAAGTCGTGAATTAAGATTATTTAATTATTTTTCTATATGTTATGTTTGGATGATAACATACCATGATAACATGTCATATAGGATAGGTAGTGCCACTCTATGCATAATGATATATGTCATTCATTAATTATGAATATTATTATATTGTTTGAAGTTTTACAAATGCTTAATAATGTTAGATATCATCCAGATAATATTATAGGAAGCATGCAATTAACAATATATAATTTAATGTGTATTTTAAAAGAAAAAAATCAATTTTAAAATATTGAGTAGGAGAGGAAAAATTCAAGATAATTTTTCCCATTGGCTCCATTGTTAGCTCAATAATAAAATTATATATATATACCTCGACTTCATGATACGGTGATGCTCCCTATAGAGGGTATATATATTAGATATTTTATTTGATAAACTTCTTTAAAGATAAAATTGAAATATTTTTCAATCGATTGTTCACCACAACGGTGACTGTTGATAAGAGAAGTATGTAGATTGAAACAATGGTTATACACTTAACTAAAATTTATTATTAACCTTCCTAACAAAGCTCTGTTAACAAATTTAGGCCCAAAAAAGGATAACGATAGTTATTTATCATATCTCTACATGAAAATAAATAATCCAATGAATAATTGGGTCTAGTAAATGTAGACATGATTTCCCCAATGGATAGCTTATCAAAACGGTACTAGATTATCGTTGCAAAAAAATTAAAATGCTTTTATGGTTTTTTGTATTTTTGTCATTTATTGTAAATTTTTATCAAAATCATTTATGCATGGATGTTTAATTTTTCAGAAAATGTCTTCTTTGAGCCCACTTATTATTATTTTGAGTCAAAACAAACTCACTGGAGAAAACTATATAGATTAGGAAAGAAATCTATTTATTGTCATAACTGCTGAATATTACAAATATGTTTTCACCCAGCCATGCCCTCCAATTCCAGCGGAAGATGCTCATAGAAATTAGAGGAGGCTTTATGAGAAATGGCAAAATATTATATTTTAGCCTCGATTTCTAATATTCTACAGGCAAACATCAAAACTTGGAGACTACCACTGAAATAATGAATAGTCTCCAAGAGATATTCGGGTAGAGTACTCACTCTGTGAGACAAGCAGCGCTGAAGATATTATGAACAATAAAATGGGGAAGGGTATAAGAGTTCGTGATCATGTCCTCAAAATGATAAACTATTTGAATGAGGCTGAGATTCAGGGTGCACAAATCGATGATAACTCAAATATTGACATGGTGCTAGAATCTTTACCAGAAACATTCAAGGAGTTTAAGGTCAACTATAATATTAATAAAAGAAACATGACCTTAACAAAATTGATGAACGAACTTCATTCTACTGAAGAGATCTATCATGTTAAGAAATCTCTATGAAGCATAAATATTGCTAAAAAAAGTACTTTTTCTAGGCCTAAGTCAAAAGGCAAGGGTAAGAAGAAATCTAGGAAAAAGAAATTGTTTACGAAGCACGACGGCAAGCCAAAGGGCAAATACTTCAATTGTAGACAAAAAAGTCATTGGAAAAAGGATTGCCTTAAAATTATGAAATCAGGTATGGGAAATCTTTTTGTGATTAAGTCCTATTTAGTTCAGAATCCTAGTGACACTTGGGTGTTAGATTCAGGAACAACTAATCATATTTGTAATTCACTTTATTAGTTTCAGGAAACCAGGAAACTAAGTGAAGGAAGCGTCAAGCTACAGTTAGGGATAGGACAGTTCATGTCAATAGTGAAGACTGGATCAGTTTTATTATCTTTTAATAATGAAACTTTAGTTTTGAATAATTATCTTTATGTTCTAGACATTAAAAAGAATTTAATTTCAATAGTTTACTTGTCAAAGTAAGGGTATACTGTAAATTTTAGATCCTCTGTTTCTATTTTTTATAATGAGAGACTTGTTTGTTCTGGTACATTGAGAGATAATTTATATTATATAAGTCATATGATCCATTCTATGCATGACACAATAATCAACAATGATAAGCACACACATATATTTAAGAAAAGAAATATTTCTTCCAACCAATGTTACCTCTGGTATTTGCGCTTGGGTCATAGAAACCAAAAAAATATATAGACAATGATTAAAGATTGGCTCTTGGATCCATTGAAAAATGAATCATTATCACTCTGTGAATCCTGTTTAGAAGGTAAAATAACCAAAAGGCCATTCTCGACCAAAGAAGTGTATGCAACAGTACCATTTGAATTAGTACATACAAATATATGTGGACCAATCAATGTACAAGCAAGAGGAGGTTATGAGCATTTCATTACTTTCACTGATGATTACTCTAGATACGGTTATATTTATCTAATACGTCATAAGTCTGAAGCTCTTGAGAAATTCAAAGAGTATTGGCTGAGACAGAAAAGCAATTAGAAAAGAGCATAAAGAAACTACGATCTGATCGAGGTGGTGAATTTTTCTCTGGAGATTTCAAAGAGTATCTGGTTGAAAATGGGATTATTTCTTAGTTAACTACCCCAAGCACACCACAACAAAATAGGGTAGCTGAAAAAAGAAATAGAACTCTTTTAGATATGGTGAGATCAATGCTTAGTTATTTGTCATTACTAATCTCTTTTTAGGGACTAGTACTAGAAACTGCAGTTTATCTCTTGAACTTAATTTCATCTAAATCAGTGCCTAAAACCCTAATAAAATTATGGTCAAGTCACAAACCAAGTTTGCTACATATCAGTATTTGGAGATCACCAGCAAATGTGCTGAAACTAAAGACAGACAAAATGGATTCACGTTCTGAGGTTTGTATGTTTGTGGGGTATCCCAAAGGGATAAGAGGAGTTTTATTTTATAGTTATCAAGATAGAAAAGTGATTGTGAGCACACATTTCACTTCCCTCGAGGAAGACTATATGAATAACTTCAAACCTAAGAGTAAGGTAATACTTGAAGAACTGTCAACTGATCAGGTTGATGCCCCACTTTCAACACCTGTTATAGAACAAGAAGAACAGCAACAACCAGATGATCAACACAGGATTATCCCTGAGCAGTAATCTCTTTTAGAACCTTGTCGTAGTAGGAGGGTAACTAAGTTACCTGCGAGATACATGTTATTGGGAGAAACCTATAATGCTATCTCGGATGAACATATACAAGATCTCACTAGCTACAACGAAGCTCTAATAGATAGAGATGTTAAATTTTAAAAAAAGGCCATGAATTAAGAAATGGAATCTACGTATTTAAATAAAGTCTAGGAACTTGTAGAGGCACCAAATGGGGTAAAACCTATAGGGTACAAATGGATCTACAAGAGAAAAAGAGGAGTAAATGGAATGGTAGAGACATTTAAAGCTAGATTAGTAGGCAAAGGATTTACTCAGAAAGAGGGAATCGATTATAAGGAAACCTTTTTTCCGGTTGCTATGCTTAAATCCATTAGGATTCTACTCTCCATTGCTGCAATGTTAGATTATAAAATTTAGCAAATGGATGTCAAGGCTGCTTTTCTTAATGGGCGTCTTGAAGAAAACATCTACATGCAGTAACCAGATGGATTCATACAAAAAAGCCAAGAACACATGGTATGTAAGTTACAGAGATCTATTTATGGATTGAAGCAAGCATCTCGATCTTAGAATATTAGATTTGATCAAGCGATTAAATCATTTGGATTCATTTAGAATATTGATGAACCATGTGTGTATAAGAAAACTCAGAAAAAATTTATAGCTTTCCTATTCTTTATGTAGACAATGTTCTTTTAATTGGAAACGATATAGAAGTGTTGACAACAATAAAGGGTTGGTTAGCAAAATAGTTTGACATGAAAGACCTAAGAGAGGTAAGTTATATTATTGGTATCAAATTATTGCGAGATCGGAAGAGTAAAACTTTAGCCTTGTCTCAAGTAGTCTATATCAATAAGATATTGGCTAGATTTAGCATGAAAAATTTCAAGACTGGTTTATTACCATTCAGACATGGAATTATATTCTCTAAAGATCAATCACCCAAAACATCTGAAGTGATAGAGAAAATGAGACGAGTTCCTTATGCAGAAGCTGTAGGAAGTCTTATGTTTACCATGCTTTGCACTATATGAGACATCTATTTTGCAGTAGGGATGGTTAACAGATATCAATCTAATCTTGGGGTGTAACACTGGACTGCAGTCAAGCATATAATAAAGTATCTGAAAAGAACTAAAAATTATATGCTTTTGTATTTTGGTGATGAACTTATTCAGTGGGTTATACTGATTCTGACTTTATGTCAGATAAGGATTCTAGAAAATCAACTTCCGGTTATATGTTTACATTAGGAAGTGGAGCTATTAGCTGGGAAGAGTGTGAAAAAAATCTTGCATCGCATAGTCCATAACTAAAGCTGAATATGTGGCTGCATCTAAAGTTGCAAAAGATGCTGTATGGCTCCGTAAGTTTCTATAAGATCTTAAGATGGTTCCTACTGTAACTGCATCCGTTAAACTGTTTTGTGATAATAGTGATATAGTAGCTCAATCTAAAGAACCAAGAAACCACAAGAAATAAAAACATATTGAGAAAAGTATCATCTTATAAGGGATATAGTATAGAGAAGTAATGTCGAGGTTACTCAGATTGCATCACAGCAAAACTTGACAGATCCTATGACGAAGGCCATACCCGGCAAACTCTTTAACTTGCACTTAGAATCCATGGGCATGCGTGAGATCCCAAATACGCTTTAAGAGCTAGTGGGAGATTGTTAGAAAAATATGTTCTTTAAAAGCATATAGGTTTATTTAATTATTATAAATATTTTTTTTATTAATAAAATAATTGAGGTATTTTATTTAAATATCTTATTTACATTAATTTTTTAGTAAAGTCTATTTAATCATATTATATGTATTTATGTGATCACTATGTGAATTTACAGAAGACATAAATACAAGTTATCTTATGATTTAATAAATTGAGTTCGTAGTTGATAAATAAAGTTGGGCACTTTAGAAGGTATAAACTATAATAAATTCATTGAATGATTTGTCTTAATCATGTATGAATTTATTGATGTAGTATGATTACATTGAACAAGATCACATATGATATTTAATTAACTTTATAATAACTGTCAAACTTATTAAATTTCATAGGCATTGATTTTACTGTAATCTTAATTTTGAATTAGTTATAATTTCATTATTGTGGTTGTCATTCCATTTGAGTTACCATTTAATTAACTTTATAATAACTGTCAAACTTATTAAATTTCATAGGCATTGATTTTACTGTAATCTTAATTTTGAATTAGTTATAATTTCATTATTGTGGTTGTCATTCCATTTGAGTTACCAATGGGCACGACACATACTTGTAGTTAAGATTAGCTAATATCTTGGTGGGAGCAATTATAAGTATTAAAGTTATAAATTAACAATATGAAATTTGTACAACACATCTCTTGATGGGTTTTCGGTACTTGATCATAGAATTCTCTGGCCAGAGTGTGTTGACATATTTAATATGTTAAAAATGATCATTAGAGAAAACCAGTAAGTATCAAGGAATAAGATGTTATTAAATTAATTGGACAGTTGAGATATCAATTTAATTGACGATATAGCGCAAAAGATTGTGCAGTAAAGAAATCAATGTGGTTTGAGACGAATTATGATTTGAGCATACAATTATGGAAGTCAGTTCCAATCTTATAGTGGAATAAAATTGAAATTAAATAATTAAGCTAATTTAATTACAGGCTTAATTATTGTAGCTAGTATTGTATGTTCCCAAATGATCCCCGGGTTAGCTCATTTAATTGACTACACCACTACTGCACCCAAAAATAAGAAAACTGGTATATTAGATGATAAAATTAAATATAATATTTGTTAAAGGCCTATGTGTTATATTAATGTGTAAATAGGGACTTGTGATATTTTACAAAGTAGGCCCCAAAGTTATTACACTTTATCTCCACTTTTACGTAAGTGGAGAGAAAAAATATTAAATTTAAATATTTAATATTTTAAATTAATATAGGAAAAGGAAAACATATATTATGATTTTAACTTAGGAATATTATATAAGTGTTCTTTTCTCTAAAAAAAGAGGGAGACGCCTTTTGAGAAAAACACTAAAAAAAAAAAGCCAGTGATTTTTTAGAGTGGTAAAACGAACGCCCACATGTTCAGTGCAAATCAAATTTAAGTTATAGCTTGGAAGATTATTTGGTGGTAGATTTGTTGCTTCCTGTCGTTCATTTTCCCAAAATCATTAAGGTATGATTATCTAGATTACGAATTTTTTATATATTATATGAGATCGGTCTAAAATATTTTTTATGAGAAAAATTATGATTTTTAACCAACACTTAGCTTCTTAAAAAGAAATTCAGACATTTTCTTATTATTAAGCTTCATTTTAAATACGATCTTTTTAATTTTTTTTCCTTCTAACTTCTCTTTTATAAATATATACTTTTAAATTTTTGAGTTAAAGATGGCTGACTATGGAGTGTAGTGATTCTAAAAACGCATCTTTTTAATTTTTCTTAAAAAAAATTGTGATCTTTTAACTTCAAATGACATGATGACTTTTAAATTTTAATATTTATATTATCTTTAGTTTTGAGTTATGTTACACCATATTTACTACTCTACATGTTGATGTCGGAGACAAAAATATAAGTTGCTTAAAGGAATATATATGTCATAACAAATTCAAAGTGAGTTCTTAAACTTGTTATTTTTCTTAGAGAGTAATCTTTTTTACCCATTCTTTATACAGTTTAGTAGTTTATTATTTTATAAATTATCTCTAAATTTCTTTTTTAGTCAGCCTTATAAAAAAAAGGGCGTGTTGCTACATCTGAAAGTTTGTCGAACTAGTAGATATAGAAGATTATTTAAAGCCCTAAAAGATTATGAAAAAACTATTTTTGACTCGTTTGAGCATTTTTAGTCATCTCTTTTGTGAAATATTCTTAGTTAATCCTTTAAAAAAATATTATTTTCTTTGTTAACTTATCATCTAAACCCAACTCCAATCTAAAATAGTACTCGATGTCGTACAAGTTCTATCACCCATTCTTATTTGAGAAAAATATAAATAATTATTTTGTTCAATATATATATATATATATATATTAGTTCAAATTAAAATAAAAGTGAGATGTATCTTATAATCTCAAAAAAAATTTCTACTTTTTTCTCAAACATACATTTTATTTTTCCTTAATTTTCCTTCTTTGTTCACCATGTCCCTAGCCTATGTTACATCCTAATAAAAGTCCTTCTTTATTTTATAGAACTATGATCTGAGGTATAAACTAGTTACATGAGCAGTAAAGATTTAGTATGCATAAAAAAGAAAAGAAAAACAATAAGAGAGAGAGAGAGAGAATAAATAAATACATTAGTCTGACTCACATTTTAACTTGAGATTTTATTATTTTTAAACTATAGACATATTTATTTCATCTTGGTGAGAGTGTATAATATTACTTTATGATTTTCTCTTAATTTACCATTCATGAGAGTGACTATTGTTATTGGGTTTAATTTCTTTGTAAGAGTGTCACTACCGATAAGATTTTGGAGTATTAACATGTCATTCTTGAAAACAACTTGATTACAATAGCTGTGACAAAATCTACTAGATTAATTCATGTGGATGGTTGATTTGAGAATGATACTTCTTAAAGCTTAGAGATAATACTTATATTTTTATTTGATTGTTATCATTAGTTTAATTAAATAAACATAATTGTTTTTTTTTAATTATGGATTTGAATTACTTTTCACTTAATTTGCTAAGAACTAGCAATAAACTAGTTGGTGGGTATGTTGGGTATTAGAAAATGTATATTTATAAAGGAGACAATTGTCATTATAATTAAGTATTTTATATATCTTAGGGGCATAATAGTCATTTCATAATAAAAGAGACATCAAATGACAAAAAGAACAACAAATCTGAACTCAAAATAGTCAAAAACCTTAGGAGAAGCATAAAAGTATAAACGTCATTGTTCACATATACGGACTGTTCATATATATGATACTATTCACATGTATGGTACTGTTCATAACACTATTCATATATATTGTACGATGATGTGATATCGACCAATGATATAGCAGCACTTGATTGGATGAATGATGTGATTTTGACTACTTATATGGCGTTGACTAATGATGTAGCATTGATCGGTGATGTGTCACAATCCTATTAGATTAAAATATGTATGTACTATTAACTGATGACGTGACAGTATATTAGTGAATCAGAAAAACGTGCGTATAGTACATGCATATATATGCGATGATAGCTTTGATGATGTATTCAATCTAATCTAATTTGAACTTATCACATGGCGTAATCCTGTGTGTCTAAATTGTTTTAATCTGATGGTCATAATTTACTCATTGTATCTATTAAAAAAAAGGCTCTCTCCTCTTAATTTGACACCCCTGAGTTTATTTTTGAGCTTTATTGTCTCTAATTTCTTCTTCATCTTGTATTTTCTATGTTCTTTAATAAAATTTCTATTTTACCTCTACTTCAAATATAAGTAGCTAATTTTCTTTCAAGTTTGGGTTGAAGGTGAAGCCTCAACATATTCCATAGGCTTATTTTGGTAAATTTATTTTCTCATCACCTCTAATTTCTTTAGATATTTTGACTTTTCATTGATAAACAATAATAACACAGTTATTACTGTTTGGCACAATAAGTCCTTAACACCATATTAATTAAAGCATGATTATGAGAAGTGGACATCCCCCTCATGATTTAATTAATACTAATAATGAATATTAAGTTCTGGTGCATATTGATATGAATCCAAATACCTAAAGTACCTCATTACAATAGTTGTCAGTTTAATTTATTCCTCTCATTCCAACTTTAATTTTAAAATGAATTAAATTACTTGCACCATAATTCCAACCACCCACTCAAAAAATTAACTCAACACATAATTAAAATCCATCTCCTCGTAGAATCGATACTCATCATCATTAATCTATTCTACAATAGATTCATGTACTTGCGAGTTCAATAAAATTTGCACAACATCTATAACAAGTGCCAAGTACACATCGATGTCATTGCCTAATTGTTGAGGACTAGGAATCAATAAGAACAACATCATGAATTTTCATTTTATACACAACTATGGAGGAAGATTGTACATTGTAAGAATAACTGGCCAACAACTATATATACTACTGAGGGAGCTATGTGGATTTATTTTGTTAGCCACTAATGCAAGGTGGAGATTTCTAGGATTGAAGGCAAATGTAGGTCATTTATTATCTATTAATTTTCATGATGGCGAGTCTATCGAATGTCAAGGCTTCCCATTATCAACTCTTTCATTTGCATGCCAAGTCAAATCTTTGATAGTTTTTTAGTACTGAAACATGCATTTAAATCTAGGTATAGGAAAAAAATATCATAAAATCTTTACAGGAACCGCTTTTCTATATAGATTAACACTATTGTCCTTTTTTTCCATCTAGATAAACTACAAGTAGGACAGTCAGACAGCCTTTCATACTCTTTTTTGTAAAGTATGCAATCATTTAGGTAAACATGTATTTCAAATATTTAAGCCTAAAGTGGACATTGTCTTTTTGGCCTCGTATATAGACACAGGAATTCCATTAATTTCGGGCAACAGCTTGGCTAGAAAACCTAATAACTCAGTAAAACTTGTGTCAAACCAACCAAATTTACCATTTATATTAAACAAGCTAACCAAAGTACCTAACTTAGTGAAATTTATGGATCCCAAGTACAAAGGCTTCTTAGCCTATCCTACAAGTTCTTTAAATATTTTAAGATCTGTAGCACAATCCCTATAAGCATCATTAAATATATCTACGGTGTTACCATTATCGTAGTCCACATAATTAAATAGAACATCTACATCTACATTAGGAAGTGATGTGTCATTCACATCTTCCCCATGCTAACTCTAAGTTGTGTAAGAAATAAACCATGAAAATACAAATGTTCACGAACAACCTTATGTGTACGAAAGGATAAATTCATACATTTAGTACACGGACATTTAATGACGCTATTGCCTTTAGCCTTTCAGAATTATCAATAGTAAACTTTATAAATTCTTCAACCCTATCTTCATAGTCACTTGACATTTTACTACAGTAAACCCAAGACTTGTCCATTTTTAGTTTCAATTGGTTATGATACTGACACATTAAAGAGGTTACAAATAAATAAAAAATTAGAATATATTACCAATACATATAATTAAAGTATAAATTAACACTACGTTAAATACTCTTACTATTGAAATACTAGTTATGCAACCCAAGAAGGGGGTGAATTGAGTTTTTAAAATTTAATCTAAACAAAATTACACAATTTAATCTAATGTCTTAATAAAATTAAAAAATAATAAATTTAACAATGCTAAAAAATAAAAGAGTAGAGAAAGAGAAAGTAAACACGAGTATTTTTATATGGTTTGGCAATCGCCACCTACGTTCACGCCTCCAAGCAAATCAAGCTCGAGAATTTCACTATTCAAGTCAATCAAGACTTCAAGTTCATTATAATTGTCTTCCAAGGTGTCAATAAACCTTTATACTCAAAAGATTATTCATCAATCTCTTAACCCAAGTATTTCTTACATTTATACACTCATAAATTTGATACAAAATTAAAGATTACAATAAGGAAACTCTCTTCAAGAGTGGATGAACAAATTATAGCATAATAATAATTCAATATATAATGATTTACAAGTTAGAAGTTTAAAATATGTTGTATAAACTTGTTAAGACTTATTGGAGAGATTAAAAATAAATTTGATTTGAGTTTATATAATTTTGACTTAAAAATTAGTCGTTATAGGAAAATTTCAGTATCCAAATAGCTAACCTCTATATTCTGCAAGCTAACCGTTTGTTATAGTGAATTTACCATTAAAATTTAAATTTTACTACAGTGTTATTGTTCACAAAAATTATAATTTTACCTAAAAATCTCCATCATTATACTATGACCCAAAATCTGATAAAAATTTACAAACAAGTCCATCCTCAGAATAGTTTGAAATTACTACAGTACCTCTATTCACAAAATTATAATTTTATCTAAAATATTCTATAATTTTTTTATAGCTCAAAATATCAAATATCTTTATAAATAAGTTTAATTTCAGAATTTTTAAATAATACCACGCATTCCTATAACTTTTTAAACTTATGATATAGCTAAAAATATTTTTGGTTTTGTAAAATAAATCCAATTCTATATTTAAAACAATACTTATTAAAATAAAAAATTGTAAAACTTTTTATTTTACTCCATATTTGGAAAAGTAATTAGTTTGCATGAAATACTTTATTTATTATTATAAAACTTTAGATTAGTAAAAAAATAATAATTAATTGATTAAGATCTTGAGTTTCACAAATCCTATATCATGTATAAATTAAATTATACTGGGTTCACAAAAATTTATTGTAATAATAAATTCGTTGAGCTCCAGATTTTGTTCTTTGATCAAGCCGTTATCCGTTGCGTATCTTAAACTTAATTTTACTGAATTTATTTGCATAAATATCATCCTTTAAAAACTTTAGTGAACATGTGAAATACAAAAATTATCAAATTAATTAACGTAAATGTTTGTTATCATTGAAATTACATTATGTATAGTCCTTTAAGCTAACAACTGCAACATAAACATAACAAAAATTTCGACCCCGCACATTATAATAGTCACAACACAAAATACAAGTAATAAACATAGTACAGTAGTCAAAATCATTACAATAGTAAATAAACACAACACTAAAATCAAGCCCAATAAAACTTCAAGTCATGCTATCATATCAAAAGGCCATAATATTAAAGATATTTCATGCAACTATAAATTAACTAACAAAATCAAAACTCCAAAATAAAGAAGTGCAATTTATTTACCAAATCAACTTAATTCTTCTACAATAAACTATAAAGAGATGCAACAAACTGTACAACAACAGAGGCGATAACAAGTTGTTCCAACAAAAACAAAGAATCAACTATTACATAAATAAAGACATTCTTTTTCAACAAATTAAAATACAACTTTGCATCATAAGCTAAATTAGGTTCTAAGTATAAATTTGTTGCAAAATTAGAACTACTACTTCATCATTTCCTAATAACCCTATGCTTTAATAAAAAATTAACCCCAAATATGTAAAAGTAAAATTAAGACCACTTTAAATACTTACTGCAACATAAACATAACAAAAAATTTTGACCTCGCACATTATAGTAGTCACAACGCGAAATACAAGTAAATAGACACATTACAGTAGTCACAGCATAACATAAAAATCAAGCTCCATACAATTTCAAGTCATGCTATCATATAAAAAGACTATAATATTAAAGATATTTCATGCAACTATAAATTAACTAACAAACTCAAAACTCCAAAATAAAGAAATGCAATTTATTTATCAGATCGAATTAATTCTTCTATAACAAACTGTTTCAACTAAAGAGATGCAACAAACTGTACAACAACAGAGGCGACAACAAGCTATTCCAATAAAAACAAAGAATCAGCTATTACATAAATAAAGACACTCTTTTTGAACAAATTAAAATACAACTTTGCATCATAAGCTAAATTAAGTTCTAGTCCTATCAATAAAAAAATTAGCCCTAGCTATCCAATTCACCACTATAGGCAAATTATTTGGCTCTTAGTCCTATTATTAGTAGTACTATTGCTACAAAATAATTATCCCTTTTCTCTAATCTATCACCTCCAAAATCTACTTCACTCCTACTAGTGCTATTTATTGTGCTTTTGTTACTACTAACCTTAACAAACTAACATTGTTTGCTCTCTTTTAGCAAATTAACTGATCAATTTTTTTAATTAGGTTTTTTCATTAGATTATTTATACAATTAGTTGATTTAACTTAGATTTATGCAAAATAAACAACATGCAAAATGAATACATAATAGAAATTGTACCAAGGGCTTTGAAAAAATAAAGCTAAGGAAGATAGCAAGATGCAGATAAAAATGATGGTGAGGTGTATGGCGAATAAGATGATGGCGATACCACGAAATGCATATTCACTCAGTCAATTTCACAATGCAATTACCAATCAATAAGTTGGGAAGACAATGGCAAGATGACGACAGTCGAGATTCCAGCAAGATGATGGCGAAATGAAAGTCAATATAGGAGATTAGGAAAAGAATCGAGGATTTTAGCCTTAGCCTACTCTTTTTATGTTTATGAGTTGTTTATTGATACTTAGAACAAAATTAAGGATTAAAAAAGTGCAACTCAACACCAAAACAGTGTTGTTTCAAGTTTTTAAATTTTATTTTACAATAAAAAAAAGTTTTGAAATTTTAATATTTTATATTTATGTAAAAAAACATTGTCATTCCAATTAAGCTAAAATGACCATGAGTCTTCATTCACGCAATATTTTATTAAATAACACCTAAAATTTTGGTAACAAACATGCCAAAATTAAGTCAACGCGAAAATTCTATCGAGAATTATTGACATCTAAATTTATATCACAAAGACATCATATATTTGACCTAATATTTTTCTATTAGGAGTCCCTCATGAGTTAGTCATGAATGCATAATAGACAAAAAAAACTATCACAACTATATCATACTTTTATGACTTATATATTTTTTTTCTCAGAATATGTCACAAAGTGTCTGTCATTTATTGTCAATTTTCTTATAGTGTATGCAAATTGTCTCCATAATATTAAAAAAGAAATTGGAATATTGCAGTTAACAACGCTGAAATATTCACTAAACTCTTATTTGAAATTATATGATTGTAGAGAGAGATAAAATAAAGAAAATGCTTTTAAATATCAAGGAATGATTTCCTTTCCTTCTTAGTGCTAATGAAGTAAAATTGAAGTCCACAGTACCTCAATCAACACTGTGACTATTAATTTTAGTTTAAACTCACATCAAATCAATTACAAATTAATTGACTCTTTAAATTAAAATTAATTGCATTAGTTGATCTTCGATTACTTTTGAAGCTTTGAATTCAAATTTTTCCACCATTTAATTAACCATAGTTTGCTTAATTTATTGCAAACTTTGTTTATTCTTATCAGTGATAAATATTACAAACTATACAACAAGAGCAGCAAGATTATTCTTGCTCCACTAAGGCAGAAATTTCTTATCTCTACTACATGCTTAGTGTAGTACGATATTTCCCATTTTTAGCTACATGATTTATTTAGCAGGATTCTTCTTATTTCCTACAGCATGCATACGGTATGGGTTCAGAAATCATGGATCACATACTGAAGCATGGACCCAGTTTATGCTAAAGTCCATCTTAACAAGCAGACTAGTACAGGCAAGTTGCTTTTGCTATGCTTATCTCTTTCTTGTCTTGGTACTACAATTCTAGAACAAGTGCGATTGACTAATTTCAGAAGCCAAATTCCTCCAAAATGTCGTTAACACAACCGTTTTCGCTAAAGATCCATAATCTTTTCATCATTCAATTTGGGTTATTTGGGAATGAAATACTATAAATTGTTTGTTTTATAAGTCTTAACCAAAATAGTATTGGATAAATTTTTTAAAAGTTACTTATTTTTTTAATTTGACAATAACATTTAAAAGTAGTAGAAAGTTACTTTTTATATACAATTTATTAAATAAGCATTATATTTTTTTAAAATTTCTATTACAATATTAATGTTTTAGTAAAATGACAATAATATCTTTTTTTTCATAAAATCTAAAAGTAATTCAAACTTATATTTATTGTGGCTATTATATAATAAAATAGTACTTTTATTAGAAAATTTATCAAATATATGGATTTTAATTTTTAATCTCAAAGCAGCCACAATAATGCAGTTCACCAAGCATTAAACTATTTTTTCAATTAACAGCTTACTTCATCAAAAACAACTTATTTTATCTAACACTACAATCTCAAACTAGTCCTTAAACTAGCCAACATCAACAACCAAACTGGCCTACCTGGACAACCAACTAAAACAACAACAGGAAATAATGGAAGCACTCCCTACAAATCAGGAATTGGATTGATGCTTTACTATGTATCTATACCAACTTAGAATAATCCAACTACACTACTAATAGCCTTATTCAAACACCATTTGAAAATAATTGAAGCACCTATCCCGGACCTGTGGGGCTCTATGGGAAAAATATTACAGGGGGCCAGAAGGTTCCAGAAACAAAATGTTCGAAGTTGAGCTGAAAGTGGGATGGAGTTAAGTATCAATAAAAATTGTAAATTCATCCAAATCCTAAGTAATGAGGTTGATCGTGAAGGGTTTGATTTAAATTCCATTTTATATATATGGAACATTAAAAATAAAGCGACTCTGCTACTCAAAAGGAGACAGCAAAAAGACTTACATGAGTAGTCCCATCTTCTGCCTATGTACAAAGGTTAGTGCTAAACCTCGTGAATCATACATCATTTTTTTAGTCAGTTAAGTTCTTATTGGCCATCTTTCACCTTTAAGATTTTTTAACAAAATTTAATTTGAACGTTTTACCTTATAACATAAAGGATAAGACTTTATCCTTCCTATTAAGGCAACCTATTTCAGCAAGATAGTCAAGGGCACGAGTGACAAAGGAGAACTAAGACATAATCGATCAATTCTATAAATTACCAATAGCTTATTTGAAAGTTCCAAAAGTAACGAATATCATTATACTTTATCCTATTAAGTGATCCACGTGCAATTGCATAAACAAGAGGGGAAAGTATCACCACCGTACATTGAAACAATGAAATATAGCTTCGTACTAGGAAAGAAAATATCATTGTTACTAATTTTTTTAAAGAATTAATGTATGAAAGAATTTGAACTACTTTCATTGTATTGAAATTCGAATAAGCACATAAAACCTACACGAAAATAGACTAAAAAAATTGCTGAGATCCATTACGTAGGTCCATTTTTTATAAAAGATAACCTAGAAAATTTAAAAATATTTCTAAATGAAAGGTTCAAAGGGTGAGTTTTTTGACAAAGCACTAAACGTGTGCTCCTACGAAAAGTGATCTAAGTATTTTAAAATACTCGAAGAGTAAGTTTTCAACAAAACACCAAGGAGATGCTATAAAGAGTTAACTAAATCCATTCTTTACAAAGAATTACTCAAGTTGATTTTTTTATAAAGGATAATCTAAGTATTTAAAAAATAGTTCTTACTAAAATACCCAAAGGGCAAGCTCTCAACAAATCACCAAAGACTTAGTTTTACAAATAATGACCTATGTCTATTCTTTAGAAAGAATTACTTGAAAATGGACTTAGGTCAATTCATTACAAATAATAACTTAAGAATTCAAAAAATATTTCTAAATAAAAAAACCCAAAAAACTAGTCTTTAATAATGTGCGAAAAGTGTGATTCTACAATAATGAACATGGTGCCTTAAAAAATCTAATTTCTTATGAGTAAGATTGTACATAAGTCACTTACAAACAAAATGCACAAAATCAATTCTCTCCTTGAGAAACCAACATAAGAGTTGCAATCAAACTTAAGCCCACGAGGGTGAAGCACATAAAAATTAGGATAAGTGCAACTTTTCATAAACAAATCTTGACACACATTGACATGTGTCCTCATACATGGACTTTGAAGACACTTGTCAAAATAACAATGGTACATCCCATGATAGTACCTCCATCCATGCTTCAAGTTGCCTAAAAATATGTAAAGGCCTCGTGCATTTGAAGGTAAGACATGAATGCAAAAATATTGTTCATCTCCCTCTGTACTCCCTTCCTATGGAAATTGAGTACAAAGAACATTAGCTTCGGAGGGTACACTTTGACAACTTCTTTTCTTTTGTAAACCCTAACTATAAGAATGTACGTGATCCGAAACTCAATCTCAAGGAGAAATGGACCATAAAGCTCAAAGTAGAAGAATATTGGAAATAAAAAAAATTAGTTACTATATTTTCAACTAAAATTTGCATCAACAACTTTCGAAAGTTTTTTTTTTCAATAAAGGTTAGTTTCTTCAGAAATAATAAAATTATAAATTAACGATTTTTATACTAGCAACAAAGGAGTATTAACTCTAAGAGCTCCACTCAAGTACAACACGTGCTAGAATTTGTTTAAATACTTTATCAGAAAATAAGCCTCTTCCATGGCCAAACACTGATCAGCTACGTGATTCTAATCTACTTTAGTACTTCTAATGTATTTTGAATCTTTTACTTTAAAAAATCAGGTTATAAAATGGGATGCTTTTAGCTTAAAAAATCAGGGACTTTTGCGGTCTCATTCTCCATGAGAAGAGAGAGATCACCCATCGGATCAGCCTTACCAAAATCAGACCCTACAAATTTAAAAGGTATTTACGATTTGAATATATTTACGTGCCCGATGAGAAAACGTACCTAAGGCCATAAATTCGTCATTATAATCATTATAATCAAAGTCGTGCCATAAGATAGGCGTGGGTAATGTAAGGATGAAAATGAAGGCAGCTTCTTCTTCTATAATCTATATATATTATATATACTGGGCAATGTCTTGCAACCTTATCTTGTGATAATGATGAATGTCGTGAAAAATTTTAATACATTCACAAGCACACAAATTTAGAAATATAATAGTAGTAACAAGGTCAAACTCACAAAGATTGTTATAAATTTAAAAAATCTAATTTAAATATGAAATTAATATTAATTCTAACTTAATTGAGCAAATTAAGTTTTAAGAGAAATTAAATTAATTAAATTAAGAAAATAATTAAAATAAAGGAGAATTTAATAAGACAAAAATTATCAAAGTTTCAGAATCTGCTACTAATCAACTAGTAATAATTTAATTATTAATTAATTTTTAATTTTAGAGTGACAACTCGAAATCAATTTACGTCATCTTATGAATATAACAATTAAGTCTAATTAAAATTAATTTTGTGTAGGTTCTTTTTCCACTTAATAATATGATTTCTAAGCATCCCATTAAACATATTGAATAATAAAAAGTTAAAGTTTTGTTAATCACACTGTATAAATAATTTAAAGAAAGACATAGAATCAAACATAATCATATTTAAACTTTATAGATCAAAGTATAAATTTAGTCAGATATTAATCATAACAATTAATAATGTATGATATAATTGATAAAAAGATTTAATAACTTAATCATATAAAACAAGAATCATAAATATTAAAACACATGTATAGGGAATTAATTAAAAAAAATTATTTTATTAAATAAAATTTCATGCTTAATATGAGAAAATTAATTATACATACTTAAATAGAGAATAATAAATAAAATAAAATCAATCATAAAAACTAAGCTGTTGTCGCCCTTCTCTTCCTGTTGTCTTCTGTTGAATGCGTTCGCTCCTCCCCCTCCCGTCCTTCTTGCCTTCTTTTATATAATGCCCAAGACCCGCAATTATTGGCCAAATTCTATTGTGATTGTAATCACCAAACGAACTCTTACGAGCTAAAGTCCAAAGCCTGCCACGTATTTAAAATAACAAAAAGCCAACACTGTTGATTTGTTTCCTTTATTCTATTTTGACTTTCCATTCAAAGGCTTAATTATAAGCTTTCTTTAATGCACTGCCCACTTTAGCCGTAAACTCCGTCTTTGTTTGCACGAGCATGGGTGACTTAATTGATTGGCTTCGGATTCTTCATATTGAATTTCATGCACATTTACTTAATTGCTTCCACAAATTGATTTGATCTCCAATGCTATCCAATTGTTATTTTTCATGCATTTTGCATCCATAATCTTTATTTAATTTTTTATTTAATAAAATAATTCAATTAATTAAAAATAATAAATAAAAATAACTAGTAATTTTATAATTAATAGTAAAATATGTATATAAATTATGTCCATCAATAAATAACAGATAGTGGAAAGAAAAGAGGACAAAATGCATATCAATTATCAAAATAGCATCTTTTGGACTGTGGGGTTCCTTCTTGCGAACTTCTAAACTTAACTAATCTGGCTCTTTGGAATGGTCCTACAACATATGCATATACCTAATATGGTGACTATTTTCCAAGTGAATATGATTGCATTCGTCAGCCTTTTCGACCTTAATTGATATCACTAGGCCAACATCAAAAGCCCTTCACGAACAATGTATATTTTTGAAGGAGTCGATTAATGTAATTTACGTCAGACACAATAACAGTATACAGTGGTGGGATCTGTTATTATTGTTATGTCTGAGGGAAGTTATGTTAAATGTAACTTAACCAAATGTATTTTTTAAGTTAAAGTTTAAAAATAATAATAAGTAGCATTTCTTAAAACTCTGGTCTTTAATTAAAATTTTAATGGATGCATGAGTTGATAAAACAAACAAATAAAAAGTAATATGAAGAAAAGTCACAGACAAGTCCAAATATGTGCGTATATGACTCAAAATCCGTATTAAATTCAGAATACTAATTAAATTGATGCATTTAATTGCATTTTTTTTCTTCACTTGAACGTATTAAGTCTTGTCCTGAGTTCGATTTTTCTTAATTTGAAAATTATCTTTAGGAGTGATTTTTAAGTCTTACTAGATATGAAATTGATATTACAATGGGCTCTGGCGAACGAACGATGAAATTTCTCATCTTGCGTGGTCACTCAAATGCCAACAAACTAACCGCGCCGTGTGAAATTGAAAAGATTTTCACTTTACTAACCCATCACCTGACCGGCCGCTTGAGCCACTTGACTTAATTGACTTCCCCAACCGTGCAGATAATACAATTAAGCATTAGCCGCCCAGATGCCATGCAGAAGCAAAGCTTGAATTTAGGCACACTTTTAGCCGTCAAATCGCAAGTTATTTCATAATAGCAACTTGCCAATTGTAAATAAAGTTCAACGCACTTCACCATTCAGTTTATTTATTTAACCAAATGCCCATTGCCCGTGCCAATTTATTTAATCATCATAATATTTTATTTAATATTATGATTTTTTTTCAATGTTATTTAGCCGTTTTTTAATAAGATTGTTAGAATTAATAAATTATTTTATTCTTAATGTGCGTTTATTTTTCAAATTGAGGAATTGAAATCTAGAATCAGAATGATTGATGATATTTACTTTGTAAAAATAGAGTAGAAATTAGAATAATAGAGCCCAATACTATTTAAGAATGGGGAATGAGAGATTGATTCCCATTGGAGGGGTGGAAATTAATCTCTCATTCTTTAAACTTTTCATTTTGTCCCTAATAATCTTTTAATACTTCAAAAATATCCTCTTTTAAATTAATATATTTTTATAATTATAATTAATTAATATAATATTATAAAATAATAATAATAATAATTAATATAATAATTATAGTTATTTAATATATTATTATTAATTAATAAATATAATTATTACTATTATTAATATATTAATACATTATTAACAAGAATATATTTATAATTATAGTTTTTGAATAAATAATCACAATAATTAATATATTATTATAATTAATTAATTAATTAATATACTATTATAATAATTAGTAATATAATTATTATAATTAATTCATATATTATTACTAATTAATTAATATAATTATGATTAATTAGTATATTAATAAATTATTAATAAAATATATTAATAATTATAATTTTGGAATAAATAATCACAATAATTAATATGTTATTATGATAATTAATTAATTCATATATTATATAATAGTCGTTAATATAACTATTATAATCAATTCTTATATTTTTTATTGTTATTAATAATTATTATAATTAATTCATAACTTATTATTAATTAATTAATATAATAATTATTAATTAATATATTAATACATTATTAACAAAAATATATTAATAATTATGGTTTCTAAATAAATAATCATAATAATTAATATGTTATAAGTAATTAATTAATATATAATCATAATAATTGTTAATATAACTATTATAATTAATTCATATATTTTTTATTGTTATTAATAATTATTATAATTGATTCATATATTATTATTAATTAATATAATAATTATTAATAAAAATATATTAATAATTATAATTTCTTAATAAATAACTAAAATAATTAATATATTTTGCTATTATAATTATTTAATTAATTAATATACTATCATAACAATCGTTAATATAATTATTATGATTAATTCGTATATTATTATTATTAATTAATTAATATAATTATTATTAATTAATATATTAATACATTATCTACAAAAAAACATATTAATAAATATATTTTTTAATAAAAATTATTATAATTAAAATATAAAATATTAATTATTATAATAATTCATTACATATTTTTTAATAATTTATTACAATTTAATTTATTCTGATTCCGATTCTAAGATAAAATTAATATATTAATATAATCCAACTCATTTTGATTTTAATTTCTACAATTCAAATAAACAACTTATTATCATTCTCATTATTTATTATAATTTTCATTTCTTATTCTCATTCCAACTCATTCTCATTTTTTATTTATTCTGATTTCAGCTCATTCTAATTCTAATTTAATAAAATACAACATTACTTATAAGAACTCAAACTTTAAATTTTAAAAAATAAAAGATAAATTTTTTTAATATATCTAAAGTATTTTTTTTACGTATTACATAATTTTATTTTATTTTTTATAATATAATTTTAAAAAATTATTTGTTAAAATAATTTTAAAATTTTTAATAATTTTTATTAATAAATAAATGATTAAATTTTTTTAATAAAAAATATTATTTATAAAAAATTTTATTGAAGTAAACTCTATTCAAAAGGAGCGTTACTTACGAGCTAGACTAAAATTATTATTCGATTAAATACCAATTAACACTAATAAACTCACAAAAATAGGGAAAACATAAAAAGACTTGAAATGACAAAAAAAGCCCACAAATTACGAACAAGTCCGGTGGACATTGCAGGCCTATAGGCCTCGGACAACTTCGAAACACTCCTCCGGCTATCTTCTTCCGTCGCGCATTGACGGGGAAACCACCATGAACCCCTGAAATGACTTAAAAGCACCTTCCACAGAAACAGCCAACAAATATCCCCTTTACATTAATATATTTCTTTTTAATTTTTTTATTTTTTGAAAGATTTTTTTACTTTCCTTGAAGCATTTCTTTGTAGCGCAAGAGAGAATCCAACCTCTGCAACCTGAGCTGGCGTTTGAACTTATTGATAAAGTCATCAGCTTTGGCATCGACGGTGTGGTCACCATCACCGACCGTCACCGTTCTCTCCAGCCTTACCGTTTGGGGCCTCCTTCGCTCCACCATCTCCGTTTCCTCCTCCGCCGTCTTCTCCATCACCATCGCCTTCTCGCTCGCCGATTTCTTCATATTCTCTTTCGCTTTCGTCTTCGCTTTCTTTGCCGACTCGGACTTGCTCCTCTTCGGCTTATGAACCGTACTTGTTTCCGCCTCCTCGTTGCCGCCGATGATCTCTGTTTCCGCTTCTTGAGATCTGTAAACAGAGGGGAGTCTAATAGACTTGACCCGCTTTAGAAGTGATGGAGCTCGATAGAGCCGTCCGGGCTGCTCCGGTTCGACTGGATTTGCATACGAGTTTGGATCTGGTTCTGGTTCTTCAGGTTCGTGGTTGGGATAACTGGGGAACTTGTAGAGCGAGAAGTTGATAGACTTAACTCGGTCTAAGAGAGAGGGAGCACGGACGAGCAAGGGCGTTTGGTCCGGTGCCGTTTCGACCGGATATGTGGGTGGTTCTTCAGTGGGCTGATGATAATAGTGCAGTTCTTGTTGTTGTTGTGGTTCGGGTTGGGTGGGGAATTTGTAAAGGGAAAAGTCGATGGACTTAACACGGTCAAGGAGAGAGGGAGCGCGGGCGAGTGTTTGTTGCTGGTTTCTGTTGGCTGAAGTAAACCGAGAGGTGACAGCAATGGTTCCGATGACGAGGTTGACGAAAAGAAAGAGAGTGGTGGGCGTGAGGGTGAGCCAGCTGCTCATGCATCCCCATAGTATTGATTGGTCTGTCATCTCTTCTGTTTCGGTTTCGTAGGTTTTGGTTTTTCCTTAATCTATAAGAACGGAAATTGGAAAGCGAAAAAAAGAGGGAAGGAGATTTATCAGGTTATATTGTATCTCACGAGGAGGAATGCTCTTCCACCGAATGATGATGGGCAGTGAGAACTCTATATATTTTCTGACAAAACTAGATTTTTGCTCCGACGGGATAACGTTTTATCTTCGGTACTAACAGTGAAGTAGGATTACAACGTACATTTATTTTTTCTTTTTTATATGTACATAACGGGTTGAGATAATTGTAAATATCATATTAGCACGAGTCTGCTCTACGTCTGCTGAGGCTTTATTCGTTAAATATTTATAGGTCATTCTAGATATTGTAATTAAAATTACAGTATTAATATTATAATTAAATATAAATTATATAAATAAAATATAAAATTTATAAATTAATATTAACTGTAAAATAAAAATAAATTTTAAAAATAAAAAATAAAAATTTATGAATATAATATAAAACTCGTAAATCAACATTAAGTGTAAAATAAAATATAAATTTTAAAAATTAAAATTAAGTACAAAATAAGTTAATATAAAAATAATAAATTTATGTATTATTAATAAATAAAATAAAATTTATAAATATAACTTAAAACTTGTAAATTAACATTAATTGTAAAATAAAACATAAATTTTAAAAAATAAAAAAGCTTGTAAATAGAAGATAAAATAAGTAAATTACTATAAAATTAATAAATTAATGTATTACTGATAAATAAAATAAAAATTTACAAATATGATATAAAACTAGTAAATCAATATTAAGTGTAAAATAAAATAAAAATCTTAGAAATGGAACATAAGATTTTTAAATAAAAAGTAAAATAAGTAAATTAATGTATTATTAGTAAACAAAATAAAAACTTACAAATATAACATAAAATTAGTAAATCAACACTAATTATAAAATAAAACATAAATTTTGAAGATGAAACACACGACTCGTAAAAGAAAGTAAAAAAAAGTAAATTATTATAAAACTGATAAATTGATACATTATTGACAAATAAATGAAAATTTATAAATATAACATAAAACAAGTAAATCAACTAATTACAAAATAAAAGATAAAGTTTTTAGATTATACCTAAATTCTATGAATAAAGATAAAATATGTAAATAAATATAAGAGTTATTGAAAAAAATCACAATTGAAAAATAAAAACTCATTATAATGTTTATTACTTTGTATATTTTTTATTTTCTTTATTTAAATTGAATAATATTATTTTTGCATTTATATAATGCACGTAAGTTTTATTAAAGAGCTTAAAATAGGATTTTGAAAAAAAAATAGTTTTAATATCTTTTATAATTGTTGTAAGAAGAGGTTTATTTTGTATCTTCCTATAGTTTTCTCAATAACAACCCTAAATGGTCTCTAAATATAAGAAAAAATTTTGATACTATATAAAATATGCATAAAACTCAAAATTAGATCTAATTTTGTTTTAATTTACAAGGATGAAATGACTATGTTGATTATTTCTAAAAATAAATAAAATGTCAGTTATATTCAAATATTTGAAAAATAAAAAATAAACATGTCATTTAAATATTTATATTCAAATCTATTCAAACTTCAGAAAATTTTGGACTCATTTAGATTTCAGATTAAAAAAAAAACACTATTTGAGTGTACATAGTATATTGCTAATTTGCACCAACTAGAGGCTTAATATCTGCTTCTAATGAATTTTAGTCTCTTCATATATAAGTTTGAAGTAATCACTAATTCATGAGTTGATTTTTTTAATTATGAGTTAAGTTAATAATAAGCTTTTATATGGCAATATATTAGTGTCAATTTTACCACGAATGAACTCACATTATGTTTCAATGTGTAAGAACTCAACCAAAAATAAATAAATAAATAATCAACATAAACGTGATGGATGTGTTAAACACAATCTTATATGCACATCACCTAGTTATGTATGCAATTTTGAGGTAATTTCCAACTATTTAGTGATGTGGCAATTGTTTTCATTAAAAATCTGAATAGACCCAAATTAATTTAAATTCTTAATAAAGTTGAATGCTTGAATCTAAATGTTATGTTTGTTTTTTAATCTAAATCTTTAAAAATAAATACTAAGTTGTTTTTTTAACTTAAAAAATTTGAAAACTACTTTTTTTATGTTTGTGAATTGTAAACTTACAAATTATAAATGCTAAAAAAATAATAAACATCTCAAAGAATATAAATAAGATAATATATTATCATATCATAAATCATGTTCAATTAAATGCAACCCTTTAATTTATAAATTAGAATATGCTAATCAATTTTATTGTAGTTTATGATCTTTTTATATGAAAAATATATAATAAAATATTTAAAGATAGATAATGCTAATTTCAAGAAAATAAAAAGATGAAAATAATAATTGTATTAGTATTATTATTACTTCACATAAATATTAAAATTAATTAATTAGATAAGGATATTTTAGAGAATAACTTTCAGTGATATCATTCCGTCTTTTTGCATTAAGTTAAAAAAAAATGACGTAATGACTTAATGACTAAAAATTTTCATTACGTTAAAAAAGTATACAAACTTAGTAACTTAACTTATTGAAATTAAACCAATTAAGTTATTAAATTTAAAATAAAACCGACCCTCTTGTTAAATTTTGCCACTCCACATCTGAAAAATAAAAATCAACCTTACTATATTTGCGGATTCTCTTTTAGCATTCCATGACAGAACTCAAAAGTAAAACAATGTTTCCACTATTTATAAAAAAAAAATGGGAAAAGAAAAAGACAGTAAGAAAGAAACTTATGCCGCTAAAGAAAAAGAAGTATATAGAGGCCATCTTTTAAGTTTAGAAAATTAAAATTATTCTATATATAAAACAATTTATTAGGTGGACCATTAAAGATGCTGGTATTATAATAGGATCTTTACGGTTTCGGTGGTAAATGGTGATGCAATGGCAACACAGATTATTGGTTCTTACTGCCCTAGTACTACCAAACGTTCATTGCTGTTGGCCATTCATCTTACGCATTTATTGGTTGTAAGTGGTAACCGATGAATAAATAGTAGATATAGACATGTAGTAGCATTCTTAATTATATTATTGTACGCAATACTGTCATATAATATCATTTTATAACGAATAATACAATAATTATTGTATTATTACTTAAAATTAAAAAATTATATTATATGACTCAATTGACTTACTATAAATAAAGATTCATATTAATGAGTCTTCAGTTCAGTGAGAGAATTTTTATATTTACAATTATCAAAATAAAAATTTAAATTTTTATAAAAATTAATTTTTAACTATATGTATATAACAAAATTTAAAAAAATAATTAGTCATTAATTTATTATATTTTACATTATATATAATATAGTCTAACCCTACTAATATAATATTCTTATAATTTTATTGATCGGATGTGAACTTGGTGTGGACTTTTTGTTGCATAATTATAAGATTTGCCTTCCCTTACCGAATAATTATCTCTGCTATTCACACCTTTGTCTTCTTTTGAAGATAGAACAAAACGAAATTTAATATTAAAATAAAATAGCTTTTTCGGCTGAAGACGCGTTATTTCAATTAATCATTTTCTACCTTTCATTGGAAAGAAGATGATTAGATCGTGACTTCGATTGATCCCCATATCGCACCGTCTAGATACTTTCGGATTAACAAATTTCATTGATTTTCTCATCAAATGATGGTGCTCAAATTATACCCGTTTCCTTTGAATGAAAGTTTTTTAGGTCATTGTTTATTTTCCATGGTTAGCTTAATAAAATGGTTAGCTAGGTTATTTGTATATTTCCTTGGAACGGACAACTTGGTCGGTGGGTTTCGGCCACTCATTTGGTCAATCTGAAAAGTGAGGTCTCTGAATCGAGCAACTGAGGCAATTTGAAGTATCCTATGGTTTGATTTTAATTAAAAAAAGAGCACGTGCATAACAAAATTGCTAATTGCTAGAGTAAGAATAACGCACCACATGGATTTTTTTTTTTTATATAGAAAATATATATAGATTCACTTTACACGTAAAAGACCATTGTGCAGAAAGTAAACATCTGCTCATCTTGTATTCTTCGAATGTAAAAAAGGACAAAAACAAAAATCGCTCATCTTATACACCACCTTCATAGACTAATGTTATGTTCAGTTGTGTTATATCTTTACATCACGTAAGATTTAAGATCATATTACATCACGTAAGATTTAAGATCATAACACTATATATAAAGTATGTTTAATAGGTGACACGATCACACTAAAGTGTGCTATTCCGCGCCCCCCCACCCCCCCCCCCCCCGCGCGACATTACAAGCTTATCATAGTACAATTAATAAAATAAATAAATAAAGAATCCATCGTCACCATCCTAACATTATAGAGATATCATATGGGATCATTCTTAACTTAATTGATAAGAATTTTATCTAATGGTACAAGAGGTCCCGAGATTAAACTCTACTAATAATTGAATTAATTTAATTAATTAAATATTTTGAAGTGATACAAGAGGCATCAAGATTAAACATCCCTTACATGCATGTGGATGTTATTGAGAAGTCAAAAGTGCACAACAAATTAATGGATTTTGGCGATACAAGTTCTTTCGATAAATGTTTGTTAGTTTTTATATTTTGAGTTAAATAATTGTTTAGTTTTTATATCTTAAAAAATACTCCAAGACGTTCTTCCTAATATTTATATTATAATCGTACTCTTAATTTTTCTTTACTTTAACAGTAATATTCTTACAGCAATATTCTTAGAGATATTAATTAAAAAAATCAATTGTTAGATTAGCTTCAAAATTAAAATAAATTATTTGCTATCATTTTACTTTTAGGATGAATTTGATAAATTAATATTTTACAAAAAAATATTAATAAGATTATTGAAAGGATATTAAATATTGTTTTAAATTAGCTAGTACAATAACTAGCAAGATTGTTGTAAGGTTATGGGAAATTATAAGTTGTTTCATATTGATATATGCTTTTTAATTTGCTAATAAGTAATTATTGGTTATTTTACTAATTAACGTTTTTAAAAGATTAAAAAATTGATATAAAAAATATTGTTGCTAGGATTTATTGTAAAAATAAAAAATGACAATAAAAGTGTAACATATTTAATATTGAGGGTATTTTAAAATATTGGATAAATTATAAAAATAAAAAAAAACTCAAATTAAAAGTATCTGTCTAAATTCTTTTAATAATATTCTCTGTGTCCTTAAATAATATATTACTTCGTAAAGAGGCCAATAGGGTCGATGTACTTGGTCATTGCCACGTATCCACCTTCCTGCCATTCCACTCCCACAATATTATTAATATTTGAATACGTAGTTGTCCATTTTCAATGTAACCAGCTTTCGTCAAAAAAGTTGTCAATTTATTTATTTATTTTTAAGGGTCCCCACCTTCTCATTATGATCATATGTTGACCAATTGCAACCACCCACATAAATTTTGGATTATACAATCTGTATATTTTAATCACTTGATAATCTAGATTGCGTCAGATGTTCTGAGTTTCTGATGGGGTATGGTTCGTTGTTTTATTAATTTCAATATTACTTTTGTGTTACGTATCATGAAATCTTATCTAATTATTATGTTAAATAATAAAAAATTAAGCCAATAGAGAAAATAGAAATCATGTAATGATAAGCAGAGGTACTTAAAAGTACTAGATTCGCTTAATAAATAATTTGAAGGAATATTATCAAATACTCATTTAATATTGTCTAATATATTACTATATTACTAAAGTTTTTGATAATTATATTTAATCACTTGATGTTTTAATTATGATTATCCTACCACCAAATAGTTAACTTCATTTAAAAAATTATGACATCATAAAGGTATTAAGATATTTCAATTTAATAAATTTAAGTAGCAACAGTGATTTGAAACAAAATAGAAGACATGTAGTAATTTGATAATTTCCCAATAAGTTATATAGTAATTTGATGATTTCCCAATAAATTATGTGATAAATTGGTAATTTTTTTAGTAAAACAACAAAATTATTTAGAATAATCAAACTAAATATTATAATTGCTATGTACTTATTAAATTGATTTAAATAGCTAAATACAAATGTAAAAGAACAAGCAACTGAGATAAAATGATTTCTTAAGTAATTATTTATCTTATTAAGTTTATTACTAAAATTGACTCTTATTTATTAAAGTTGATATTAATACAAATAATAAAATAATGTTAATTTCTTAATATAGTTATTTATTTTCAAAAGTTTTAACAATGAAAATATCATAATTTTCCAAATCTTTGATTTTTAGATTTTTTTTTAAATTTTATAGGACAAAATCATATCCCTACACATTCAAATAGTTTAGCGGGTCTTGTAACAACAATCATGTTAAAATTATTCTATTACTTTTAATGCTTTGCTAGTAAAATGATAACAATTAAAATATTAAATATGGGAAAAGCAAATTTGAACGTTGGTAGTTTTTAAAGATCAAAAGTCATTCATGTAACATTAAATTCAAAGGTCTTAAAGATATTCTCATTAAGTCAAGATATAAACGTAAAGAATAATAGAGTAGATGATGTTCATTAGATTTATGTATAGTGAAGCATTTAAATCCTCAAGTTTTATTATGATCTTAGCATTCAAATTTATCTTTGTTTTTGTAAATTGTAATTTCTATACTTGAAGAAAAACAGAAACAAAATGTTTTATCTAAATGAATTTCTTCCAAGTATATAGGCTGATTTGAAAAAGTCTTGAAAGTTCTGATGTGTCAAAAATATGAGAAGGTTATATGATCTAGTGTTATTTTTAAAATTTGAAAAAGGACCTATTTGATAATGTTTCAAATTTCTGAATATCTTATAATTATAGAAAAATTTGGAAATATTGACTAAAATGCGGAACTTTTAAAGTTAAGTTAGGCTAAAGTGGCATATTGGTTTGCTATTATTTGCCGGTGAGTAATAGGCAAATTGGTCCTTAAAATCCCCCAATGATAACTAATCACATCAGCAAAGCAATGAACTAGTTTGTTTTATGTCCTTAATGGCTAGTTTTTGCATCTCTCTACATGAACTCAACTCTAAATCATTTTCTTAGGTTGATTTAAGTAAAACTTGATATTTCTAAACACTCTTGTATCAATTCATACATAAGCTATCACTTGTTATTTATAAACTTGGTTTTAATCTTTCAACTGAGTGATTATAAGTATAAGGAATCCTTGGATGAAGAGTTACAAGGAAATACACTTCATTGTAATACTTATTGAGACATTTGAATCATATTATAATTTTCAAAAGTATCTTTTTATTTTTCTTTTTTTAAGTTAACTTAGAAAAAATATATTTTATTTTCATTATAATTTAGTTTCAATTTTTAAGTTAACCTGGGGAGCAAGTTTACTTTATTATAAATAGAGAGGTTTTGTAATTATTTTGAGAATTTCAAATTCAATTATTCAATCAAATCCTTCTTTTATAATTACCTATGAAGTTATATATCAAAATCTCTATTGTGGAGTCATTTAGATTAAAACGTCATTTAATCTCGCTTTATGCATCGTTAAAATCTTATTGAGTTATTTTAATTGAATGATATCTAATCGGACTTTTATTAGAGGGTAACCTAGTCGTATTGGCTTGGTCCAATACTAGAACAATAGCTAGTGTTTCTTACCCATCAATTCTGCTTCCTAGTTTTCCTACCCAATCAATCCTGCTTCTACTACACCTTGCCCATCAGGTGGTATCAGGGCAGTTTTTTGTTAATTACATAATTTTTCCAAATACCCACATCCATAATTTTTCCAAATACCCGCATCGATTCCCACCGAATCCATCATTAAAAAAAAAAATTAAAAACCTTAGCCACTCCCTTGTAGCTACCACGGTTGCCACCACCTACAACCATTAACTACCTCCATTTAACTGACCATATCAAAACCCAAGAGTTGGGCCTTAATTATGATTTTAGCATCATGTGGAAACTTAAATGGTAAACTACCATCCTTGCTCTCTTATTTATCATTGAAATGTAAATGAGCAACCCAAGAGGGAGAGTGAATTGAGTTTTTAAAAGTTATTCTAAATAAAATTTTAAACGGTTCAATCTAACGCCTTAATGCAAACAAAAATATACAATAATTAAATCAAATATAATAAATTAGACAATGCTTGCAAAATAAATGAGTAAGGGAACAGAATACAAACACAACGATTTTTACGTGGTTCAGCAATTCCCGCCTATTTCCACCCCTCCAAGCCAACCGAGCTTGAGGATTTCACTATCCAAGCCTTCCAAGGCTTCAGATATTTATAATTGACTTTCAAGGTGTCAATGAACCTTTATAATTAAGAAATTATCAGCTTAATCCCTTTACCCCAAGTGTTTCCCTCACTTGAACACTCTCAAGATCATATGAAATGAAAATTGCAACAAGAAACTGTCTATAAGAGTGGATTCACAAATAATGGCACAAAAATTATTTAATCTATGATGATTTACAATATGGAAGCTCAATATATGTTTTATCAACTTGTTTTTACTTGCTAGAGAGATTAAAATGAAGTTGGAGTTGAATTTTATAGTTAAAGCTCGAAAACTAGCCGTTATTGATAAATTTCAGTGCTTAAGCGGCTAGCCGCTTAATTTAACCGGTTCTTCGCTCGTAACAGTGAAGTTACCGTTAAATCTGAATTTTGCTATGTAATACTGTTCATAAAATTATAATTTTATCCTAAAACTTTCTTAAATTATATTATGACCCAAAACGTTATAAAACTTTATAAAAAGATTCAATTTCAAAAATTTTAAATATTATTTAATTCCTAAAACTTTCAAAAATTACAGTATGGCTCAAACTAAAGAAAATTTTTTTAAATAAGCTATTTTTAAGTTTTAACTAAATCACCATAATCTTTAAAATTCTCAAAATTTTTTCTTAGACCCCTAATCTTTTATAAGTTACAATATAATCTAAAAGTTTCAAAACTTAGGAAATAAGTCCAACTCCAAAATTTAAAACTTTTTTTTTATTTTAACCCAAATTCTTAAATCCACAAAATATTTTATCTTACAAATATAATATTAATTTAGTTTGAAAAATAATTATTTTATTAACATAAAATTGAGCTTCACAAATGCTAATCCAAGCATAAATTAAATCATATCGGCTTTACAAGTAATTGTCGCAATAAATTATCCGTTGAGTTCGAAATTCTATTCTTGATTTCGCCGTTATCCGTTAAGTGTCTTGAACTCAATTTCACTTGATTCATTATCCTTCAAAACTAGTGAACTTGTGAAATACAAAATAAAATATTTTAATATATACGTTTGTTATCATCAAAATTATAATATTTATACCCTTTTAGGCTAAAAATCTCCCCCATTTTGATGATGACAAACATCTCATGTATTTTGACATATATGCTCCCCCTTAATAAATGGCATACATAATCAAATTTAAAATAAACTCCCCCTGAAAATATGGTCTATAACAATTTGTAACCTCCTCCTAAATATTTAAAAAAAAACATGCACAAATGCGTAAAAAGAAAATATAATACCTGTCTTTGAAATCAAAAAATACATGGCTTCTCCCCCTTCATCATCAAAATTAAATTAAAGAAATAATAATCAGCCAAATACAAGCAAGAGATATGAAGTCATAATATAGTATCCAAATCCAAAACATCCAAATACAAAGCATCCAAAGGCAAAGCATCCAAGTACAAAACATTCAAACATCGCATAATGATCATCCACAATTCATATAGAAAACGTAAATGCAAAAAAAAAAAAAAGTGTGGTGCAGAGTGACAGAAAATAAAAAATAAAGGGCTATGGAGATGGTAGATGTGATGAAGATGATGGTGGTGGAAACCCAAGAGTTGCAAAAAGCTGCTGTTGGCCATCAAGAATTTGCTGTTGTTGGGCAAAAAGTCAATGTTGTTGATCAAATAATTGTTGTTGCTGTTCAAAAAGGCGCTGGTGCTCTGAAGTGGATTGAACTGAAAAGGCTTCAAACTGAGATTGAAGTCGGCTCTGCTGTGTCGAAAGAGAATCCATTTTAGCCAACATCTGCTACATCAGATCCTCATAGGCAATTGAAGAAGATTTGGAAGGACCCGTAGAAGATGGATAATGAGAGTACTGTGGGACACTAAAATCAGGAAGTAGCTCTAGTGGAAGAACATCGTTAAAGAAACAATGATCTGTAGGAGCAAGTTCAGAAACTTTGGTTGAGTGTCTCCAGTCTCCAGTCCATTTACCTTCTACCTAAATAAATCCTAAGTTAGCAATGACATCATCTTCTAGTTCTCTTGAATTTAAAAAGGTTGGTTCGGTAATAGGTACTTAGAAATATTTAAGGATGTGGATAATAATACTACCATAAAGGAGGGATCTTTTAACCATACAAGGTGTGCTAAGCATATGATGGAGTACCCAACATTGAGCTTTCTACCCTCCAAAATACAATCCAATAAAGCCACATTCAATCGGTTAACTTCATCCCCATGACCATTCCTAGGAGTAATCACATGATGAAGAACATAATGCAGGATTCTAGTTTGAAGAGGCAAAGCTTGAGATTTCAATGATGATCGACAAAATTCATCAGATAAGTCACGTCGACGATAAATTTTTCAAACAACATTTTCAAGAAAAAACCATGGATAATCTATTCTGGCTCTAGTACTGTATATTTCTAATCCCTTATTCGGAGTCTCAAGAATACGATTTAACTCCAAAATATCAAATTCAATACGAACTCCCCCAACACTTGTAATAATTTTATTCAAAATTTCTATATCCATATTCGAATAGAAAACCTTAACTAAATTCTCACAATATGATTCTTGAATAACTAAGACATTTTTCCAACTCATAGCAATAAGAAGTTTATCAAGAGATTTATCACAAATTTCCAAATTTGCCAAATTCTTAAGATTGACAAAGTAAGGAGGAATAACCGACCTTGGCATAAAATTGTCGATAAACCGTTTCCGAAGTGAGAGATGCCGAAAATGAGTTGATAAAAACTCTGTATTATCTCCATAATCTTCTTTGCGGCTCTTGGCCATTTGTTTGCTTTTGGCTTTTTCAACACCCACCATTGTTGAACAAACTTAAATAACAATTTCGGATTTGAGTGAAATGGATGAGTTTGAGCCAAGAAGTGTGATCCTAGAGATGAATGAGGCTTAGATATAATGTGGATTTGATCAAAGATGAGTTAGAGAAAGCTTGAAAATGTAGAGAGAGAAATGGCCAAGGTTAGGTTTTGGATTTTGGATGTTTATGGAGATATGATAAAATGGTGTTTGAATGATGAAAAGTGAAGGAGTAGTGGATGGGTAATGGATTGGATGATTAATTTTAACAAGAAAATGAGTGAAAAATGAAGAAATTGAAGAGAGAGATGGTGCAGTACTATTCACGCGAGAGATAGAGAAAGATGAACAAGAAAAGAGAAAGTTGAAATAATGATTGAAAGATGTTTAATGGAAGTTAAATGGATGGGTAATGGATTGAATCAATAATTTTGTCATGAAAATGGTTGAGAAATGAAGAACTTTTGAAAGAAAATAGAGAGAGATGCACGGTTTAGTAAGAAAGAGAGGTAAGTGAAGAAGAAAACCAAAAAGAGGGAGAAGACAAACTTCTTACCCGTGACCAAGCGGCTAGCCGCCTGGTTGCTGTCCCACTGCACCGAGTTTTTTTTTGGCCATTTTTGATTAATCTCGTCATCATTTCTTGATTTCGAAACCTCTCAAGAACCATTTTAATACATGAATCATATTTTAAAGATTTAAAACACGATTAAATCAAGCACATAATTCATCCATCAAGCATGTATCATGAAGCACACAAGCATTCGAAATGAATATGTCACAACACCTTGCTTATCTATCATGCTCAAACTCTTCATAAATATCAACAAACATTAAACAAGCAATTTTAACAGATTCAATAACATAATTAAAGATGTTAATATGAAAATTTCATCATCTTAAGTTCATGCTGAATTTTTGAAAATTGTTCTTCACAAAAGGGTTTTGTAAAAATATCAGCAAATTATTTTTCCGTAGAGATAAATTCTAAAGCAATATCACCCTTTTGTATATGATCTCTTAAGAAATAATGTCTAATCTCTATATGCTTGGTTCTAGAGTGTTGAATGAGATTATTTGAAAAAGCCGATCATACCTCGATACTTTTTAATATCAACTTCTTTACCTTTTTCATCCTTGTCAAGCTTGATTGTTGTACTTATTGGAGTGCTCTTGGTGCTTGATTCATCAATTCCAAACCTCTTGAGCAAATCTTTGACATATTTAGCTTGGTTGATGAAAATTCCCTCATTGTTTTGTTTAATTTGAAGTCCAAGGAAATACTTCAATTCTCCTATCATGCTCATTTCAAATTCCTTACTCATACAAGATGAAAACTCTTTGCATAAGGACTCATTAGTAGAACAAAAAATAATATCATGAATATAAATTTGAACAACAAGTTTGGCTTGGTTTTTATGCTTAACAAAGAGTGTAGTATCGGCTTTTCCCATTGAAAAATCGTTATCAAGCAAGAAATTTTTAAGCCTATCATATCATACTCTATGTGCTTGTTTTAATCCATACAATACTTTTGATAACTTATAAACATGATCTGAAAATTTTTCATTTTCAAAACCAGGGGGTTGCTTCACATAAACTTCCTCCATAATATAACAATTTAGAAAAGCACTTTTGACATCCATTTGAAATAAAATGAAATATTTATAACATGCATATGCTAGCAACATTCTAATGAATTCTAATCTAGCTACAGGTGTAAATGTCTCATCAAAATCAATTCCTTCTTCTTGGCTATATCCTTGGGTCACTAATCTAGCTTTATTTCTTACAACCACATCGAATTCATCTATCTTATTTCTAAATACCTATTTAGTACCTATGATGGATTGATGTTCCAGTTTAGGAACTAATTCCCACACTTTATTTCTCTCAAATTGATTTAACTCCTCTTGTATTGCTATAATCCAAGATTCATCATTTTTCACATCCACAAAGGATTTTAGTTCAATTTGAGAAATAAATATAGTATGCTCACATGTATTTCTAAGTGATGATCTAGTTGTAATACCTCTAGATGGATCTCCTAAAATGGCATCCTTTGGGTGAGAAAAAACATATCTCCACTTCCTAAAGAGTGCTTGAGAACTTGTTTCTTCATGTTGCTCCACTTGATTTTCTGCATTCTTTTGGTTGTTCTTTGATGAATCTTCTTGTATATTATCATCTGCATCATCACTAACAGCAACTTTCTCCATAGAGAAGGTATTAGACTCATCAAATGTAACATGCATAGACTTTTCCACAACCAAAGTTCTTTTATTATAAACTTTATAAGTTTTGCTTGAGTTTGAATACCTAAGAAAGATACCAACATCAGATTTTGGATCAAATTTTCTAAGATTATTTTTTGTGTTCAAAATAAAATATTTACATCCAAAAATTTTGAAATAACCAATATTGAGTTTTCTATCTTTCCAAAGCTCATAGGGAGTTTTATTGATATGAGATCTAATCAACACTTGATTTAGAACATAATAAGCGATGTTGACGGCTTTAGCCCAAAAATATTTAGGTAATACATTTTCATTTAACATGATCCTAGCTATTTCTTGAATAGATCTATTCTTTCTCTTAACAACTCCATTTTGTTGTGGAGTTCTAGGTGATGAAAATTGATACTCAATTCCAAAGTCATTACAAAAGGTCTCAAATGCATGATTTTCAAATTCTCTACCATGATCACTTCTAATATAAGAAATAGAATAGCCTTTTTCATTTTGAACCTTTTTACAGAAAATTCTAAATGCGTCAAAGGCATCATCCTTATTAGTTATGAACAATACCCATGTGTATCTAGAATAATAATCCACAATTACAAAAGCATAATACTTGCCATTTAAGCTAGCATATCTAGATGGTCCAAACAAATCCATGTGAACTAATTGAAGTGGTTTTGAGGTAGAGATATGATTCTTGTTTTTAAAAGAACTTTTGATTTATTTTCTAAATTGACAAGCTTCACAAATTTTATCCTTTTGAAAACTAATTTTTGAAAGTCCTTTAACCAAATCATTTTTTGAAATTTTTGAAATCAAATCCATGTTTGCATGACCTAGTCTTCTATGCCATAACCATCCATCCATCATTATGCAATGCGAGAAACATTTATCAATGGTAGATGCACAATGTATATTACTGATATAAACATTAACACATCTATTTCCTACAAACAAAACTTTCCATCACATGCATTTTCAATAACGCATCTAGATTTATCAAAAATTACTTTATAACCCTTATCACATAATTAACTAATGCTAAGTAAATTATGTTTTAAGTTTTTAACCAAGCACACATTTTCAATAAGAGTAGAAGATACATTACCAACATTGCCAATACCAATTATCTTTCCTTTTGAATTATCTTCAAAGGATACATCTCCACCATTTTCGATCTTGGTAAAACTTGAAAACAAAACATAATTTCTTGTCATGTATCTTGAACACCCGTTGTCCAAGTACCATTTATTATTCTTCTTCTTTAAGCCCTGCAAAGAAAATTTCAAGTCTTAGGTACCCAAATCTTTTTGGGTCCTTGAGTGTTAGCAATGGTTCCTTTTGGAACCCAAACATATTTCACACTATAATAAACATTTCTTTTCACAGGACATCTATTTTTCATGTGACCATTTCTATTGCAATAGTGACAAGTAATTTTATGATCACTTGTGAATGTAGCTTTAACAAAATAATTCTTATAATACTTTTACTTTAAATTAGGCTTATACCCAAGTCCTCCTTTATCAAAAACACATTTTTGAGAGTTAAGCAAATTATCCAACATCTTTTGACCATTTGTAAATTTTATCACTATTTCATTTAACTCATTATTCTTCTTCATAAGCACTTTATTCTCTTTTATCAATTCTTTAACATGTAATGTCTCATGCTCATATAAGATATTAGGTTTCTCATTTAAAGATGTAACTTTATCATGTAATGTTATTCAGATGCCGATTTTGCTAGTCATAAGGTTGATAGAAAAAGTACTAGTGGTACTTGTCATTTCCTAGGTCATACACTTGTTTCATGGTTTAGTAAGAAACAAAACTCGGTTACACTTTCAACCACTGAAGCCAAATATATTGCCGCAGGTAGTTGTTGTGCACAAGCTCTTTGGATGAAACAAACTTTGAAAGATTATGGGGTTAACTTTGAACAAATCCCTATAAAGTGTAATAATACTAGTACCATAAACCTAACAAAGAATCCCATTCAACATTCTAGAACCAAGCATATAGAGATTAGACATCACTTCTTGAGAGATCATGTTCAAAAGGGTGATATTGCATTGGATTTTATTTCTACAGAAAAACAACTCACCGATATTTTTATAAAATCTCTTTGCGAAGAACAATTTTCAAAAATTCGGCATGAACTTAGGATGATGAAATTTCACATTGACATTTCTAAATATGCTATTGAGTTTATTCAATAACTTGACTTATGATATGATGTTTTAATATCCTAGTAGCATGTATGTATGTTCTGTATGAATTAATTGTTTTAAAACATATATGTTCATGAATTTTGCATTAAAATGGCCTTAGAATACTTTTAGATCAAAGTCATGATCTTAATATATTATCTTTGATGGCCAGATATTGAATTTAATATGCGAAACAACAAATAAAATAAACGAATAACCATTTTTCTCATAAACAATTCATCGTTTATTTCCATAGAATAGGAAATTTTTTATTGCTCTCTACCCTCACACCGTTTGAAGTTAACAGTAAGCCGTTTAAAAATAGAGAGTATCTCGAATGTTTCCCCCTCATCGTTTACGATTAACGGTAAACCGACTAAAAATAGAGAGCTACTTTAAATTATCCCTTTACCGTTTGCTCTTAATCTTTAACCGCTTACTCATTACACACTCTCGGAAAATTAGCCCCTTACCATTTATTGAAAATGGTTCACCGTTTTCGCTAAGTATATAAGTGGTCACGAGTTTCCTCTTTCTCTTTACTTAACCTTTCACAGTTTCTGCCATTTTTGCGAAATCAAAGCTTTTCATCTCATTATTTCTCAAAGTTTATCCTTTTTCGCAATATATTATACCAATAGAAATCTTCCTAATCACTTTTAGAGTGATTCTACTGATTCAGAACACCAAAAATGGTGCTCAAAATCAAAAAATCTCAAATCCAAACCCTAAGGGTAGTGGACTGGTGTTTTGCCCTTTTTTACCTAATTTTTCACAATTTCTTGACATACTGAACCACAATTCCTCTTCCTTTACTCTTTCTCAACATAATAATCGGTTTATTTACTCCCAAATCCATATTCCAAAGCTTTTCTATTCATCATGGTTGAGTCATCTCGGAGATCTCTGAGGAGGAAACATACGCCCTCTGTCAACCCAACACGACCACTGAAAACTTCTCAATTTGAAAGACTACACTTCCCTATAGCCGCATTGCGCAAATGATTTAAATATTTTTTTATGGGTAGACAGATACTTGTCTCTTATTTTATGGACATAGATGATTTTCAGGACCTGATTATATGCGGTAGAAGTGTTAGAAACATGCTTGGACCTTGGGAATCCGCTATTAAAGTTGGTGATAGATCTTACCCTAATCTAGTTCGGGTTTTCTACTCTAATATCGAATTATTAATTACCCGTTTAGATAGGATAGTTACCTTGGTTGGTGGTATATCTATTGATTTTGATGTAGAATTTTTTAATACCACTATTATTGGGATAGAGGATGAGGGTCATATATTTTATACCTCTAGAAAAAACCTGTCTTTTGATGATTTTGTCCACAATGAGGGTGTGAGAAATATATGACGCCATAGGAAGCTTAGTGATAAGATTTATGGCCTACCTTTTGGGCTTAATTGCTGCCTCTTCAGGTTTGCATTCTTCATAGTATTTTACAGCATATAATTTCACCTAGAAGGGGTCATTCAGATGAGGTTACTCGTATGGATGTTGGGTTGCTAGATAGTCTGCTTAGTGAGCGACCTGTTAATCTTGGTTATATCATTGTGCGTCACATGCTGACTACTCCTGCAGTCACCCACTGATTGCTTCCCTATAGCAGTATTATTACTAAGATACTGCAGCACTTACATGTACCAATACATAAGGCTATATATAAATAACCCAAAAAGATTGGCAGAGATGCTATGAGTAGTATTAGGTTTACTAGGAGGAATGGCCAATGGCACAAGACTGCCAACGCCAAGAATCAAGATACTTTGATCGCTCCTGAGCATGATCATATGCTTAATGATATTTATCCTCCCAATCAACTTCCTAACTTCGGACTTAGAGCTCGTCCTCCACCTTCTCGTCGTTATGACATTCCTCAGCTATCAGATCTTTCAGGTTCTATTGCGCTTGAGATGGATTTTGATCCTTCTTCAGTTTCCAAGGCACCTCCTGCTCCTAAGCAGCCCTCTGCTCCTCAGCAGCCTCCAACTCCAGCTTAATCTCCCGTTTTTTATATTTTGTAACAACTGGTTGCTGATGTTCGCCAGATTTTTTAGCACCAACAGCTGATTCTTGATCGAATTGATGCTATCTCGTTTGATCAGCAACAGCTTCAGTCTCACGTTCATACCTTCCAAGAGTAAAGCCTTGATCACCAGTATGAGATCATTGCTGCACAACGCCAGATTATGGGGTATTTTGGGTTTGACCCTAACAGCACCTCTACGGGAGCCCTCTCTTCGTGACCAACTTCTTCATGACCCTCTACTTTGAGACCTTCCTCTTCACGACCCAATTTTGATCGTATTTTTTTCTTTTATCTTAACTTATCTATGTTTTGTTTATGGATGAGCTTATTCATTGAGTTTTTTTAGTTGAGTATCTATACGTATTTATCTTTCTTATGACTGATTACATGATTGTTCTAAATTACATGGCATTGTTGTTGTTGGGATGTGGATAATTGATTTTGGAAGTGTTTTACAATTATGTTATCTTTAAAGATTTCTCAAAATTTTAAGGGGAGACTCTGCTGAAAGTTTTACTGAATTTATTCTCATGGGTAACCTCTTACTTTTCACTCTTATGTTCCTTTACTTCAATTTTTTTTTAAATGGCTAACAATTTTTTTTATGATGAAGGGGGAGATATATAATCATGAACCAAAATTTTACATGTTTTAAAGAAAATATCTTCTATTAGCAAAACTATTTTCTAGTCATACACGTAGGAGGAGCAAAATATTTTGAATATGTCATCATCAAAAAAGGGGGAAATGTTAACATGTACATATTCTGTTCATTGATTTTGATGATAACAAACCATTAATCTCTTTTGATAAGTTTGTTGAAGTTTCACAAATTCAAATATTTTCTTAAAAATCAAAACTCTCTCTATGTGTTTACAAGCCTTAGAGAAACTAGAACATTTCTGTCAAAAAATATGGTTATCTGGGAATAATTGGCGAACCATTTATTTTTAACGGTTAACCAATAAAATGCAGAAAGAGGCTATTTTCTAAAAGATTCAACCGATTATTTTATAACCAAGTAAAAATCAAACACTAGAAGTAAACGGCTAACTGTTATTCTTAAACGGCTAACCGTTTAAGGTAAAAGCTTAATCTTCATGCTAAAAAAAAAGGTTATTTTATTAAGTCTTAATCAATAAGTATCTAAACTTTCTAAAGATAAACGGTGAACAGTTAAGTTTTAATGATTAACTGATAACGTTCATACCTGCATCATGTGTTAATCCTTTGCTGTTTAAGGGAAACTAATTAAGCATTTTGTTTTATAAGTTGCTAGTATTTAACGACAAACTGTTAACATATAACGGCTAACCGATAATATCCAGATCTTCATATCTTGTTAATCCTTTATCGTTTAAAGGAAATCGATTAAGCATTTTGTTTTATAAGTTGCTGGAATTTAACGGCAAACCGTTAACATATAACAGCTAACTGATAATATCCAGATCTTCATATCTTGTTAATCTTTTACCGTTTAAAGGAAACTGGTTAAGCATTTTGTTTTATAAGGTTACTGAAATTTAACGGCGAACCATTAATATATAACGACTAACCGATAATATCCAGATTAACATTCTTTGTTAATCTTTAACCGTTTAGGTAAAATGCATAGAAAATTTTTGTTGTGCAGGTCTCCAGATGTTAACGGTGAAAGAGCAATTACAAACAGTCAACCGTTAATTTGAAATCAAACCCAACGGTAACATTGACTAACGAAAACGGTTATTCGTTAATGGCTAATGGTAATCCATTTTTTGTTAATAAAGATGAATAACGGCTAGTTTTCAACTCTAACTATAAATAAACTCATCCAAATCAAATCAAACTGAGACAACAACACAACTACTGAGCATATACACGAATATACGATCTACATTGAACTTCAAACAGATTCTTACTTCATCTATTCACACATTGAGCATTAATTTGTAATCTTGAAAATTATGTGAAAGCAAAATCAATTTGTAATCTTTGTTTTGAGTGATTGTTAGTGTTGGGATACATTTAGATCAAGAAATTGGGAACAATCTCCTTTTGTAAAGGTTTATTGACACCTTGGAAATTAATTGTAAGATTTTAAAGCCTTGAAGGCTTGCTTAGTGGAATCCTCAAGCCCGGTGTGCTTGGAGGTGTAGACATAGGCGAGAATAGCCGAACCACATAAAAATCATTGTGTTTGATCTCTCTTACTCTATCTCTTTATTCGTTATTGTAAATTTATTTATTTATTTCGAATTTGATTGCTTTGTTTATATCACTTTAAGTTTTGTTTGCTTAATTTTTTTAAAAAAAAGTCAATTCACTGCCTTCTTGGGTTATCTAATTAGTATTATGCTTATGAGTTTAAACAATTTTATAGGTGCAAATATTATTATGAGTCTAAAAAGAATATAGTTACAAGATTTGTTAAAGAGCTTGATTTATATATTCAAGAAAGGATGCCTACATATACTATCTACAATTTATAGCATACAATTTATTTAGCCAAGCAAATCAAATCACAAATTGAGTCACAACAACAAAGACACTTTGATGATATGATTAAAAATTTTGATGAGTCGAAGTTTTAATCAAGAAATAGAGTATTGCTATGAAAGTACCTAGATATTTACCAATAAGTTCTCCAACGTTAAGGAAAAAGACTCACATGAGATTCTAAAAGAAAATGTATGATTTATTATTGATTTAAAGTTTCAATCTAATAATTTATGTGAGAATATGCATGATATTTTTTTAGAGAACAAGAGTAATAATTTCTATAATATTTCATTGGAGGACGAGAGTAATGTTGAAGATAATGAGATTTTTTATTTCTCTAGGATTTTAAGGAAGAAAAACAACCTATCCTTAATTTACACATTGAGCCTAATAGTACGATTAAGGATGTGCAGCAAAATCAAGTTGAAGAAGTTGAAATGATTGAAATGGTTATGTCCATTCACATTGAAGATAGGAAGACTGTGCTTGAACAAGATTTGATTGAGAAGGTGAAACTTATTGGGGAGTGCATTGAGTATCAACTAGGAAAAGGTAAGATTTATTTTATCATTACTCATTCTTGGAAGTCTTCATTGCCTTAAAGAATGTACAAGCGAAGGAAGTTGATGAAGTATGGGTACTTTAAGGTTTCAAGGAAGATTGATGACCAAGGCTACAATTTAAATTACAAGACGATTTGTTATTACACTACTTCCAGACTATATTTAAATTCGAAGACGAGTTTCTTCTAAGAGGGATAGAATGATGTAGACATTATTTTAGGAATTTTAAAATTGTAGAATTTTATTATTTTAGGTTTTTCTACTTTAAATTAGAGTCAATTATGATGTTTTATTATTTTAGGGATTTTTAGTTTTATTTGAGTCAATTAAGGTATGAAATTTGATTAACTTAGAAAATTATATTTTATTATGATTTAGTATCCTTTTTTTTAAGTTAACATGGGAAAAGTATCTTTTATTTTCATTGTAATTTAGTTTTCCTTTTTAAGTTAACTTAGGAAAGTAGGTTTCCTTGATTATAAATAGAGAGGTCTTATAATTATTTGAGAACTTCATATTCAATTATTTAATAAAACCTCTCTTTTATAATTCTATCTGGAATTATCTATCAAAATCTCTCTTGTAGAGAGTCATTTGGATTAGAGCGTCATCTAATTTTATTTTAAGTATCGTTAAAAATCTCATTGAGTCATTTTTATTAGAATGATATCCAATCACTCTTCTATTATAGTGTAACTTAATCATGTTGACTTGATCTAGTATTAGAATGATATTTAGTATTTTTTACCCATCAATTCTGCTTCTTAGTTTTCTTATCCAATCAATTATGCTTCCGCTATGCCTCACCCCATCCTTAAGTTTGGAAGCTTAGGGTTAGATTTAGGCTTGTTATCAAACCATATAAAATCTTGGTGTGTTTGTTTCTCTCAATCCTTATCTTTTAATTTACTTACTGTTGCTATTACTATTTTTGTTGTGTAGTGGTAATTGCTTGTATTTTATTGAGGCGTTGTTATTGAAGAAACTTTTAAAATAAAATTTATCTCCTCTCTTAGGTTGTTTGGCTATAAGTTTATGTAGTTGCAGAAAATTTTAATGGCAAAGTGACATATTAAAAAATATTAAATGGGTATTTGATATTATCCTTAATTTAAGTTAAAAAAGTTAGTTATTATCTAGCTAGGTATTAAACTTTAGTCCTAGTTTTAAGTCTTAACATGCTACAACATGCATGAAGGAAAGATTAAGCTTAAATTTTTATTGATATTCCTCCAATTAGCAAAAAGAAATTTGTTGACTTTTTTTGTTAAATTATTTATCAATTAATAGTGCAATAATATGGTAAGAGAAAGAAAGAAAGCAAATAAGAGATACAATGTATAAAGAGAAATTTTATTCAACCTTAAATATATACAGATAAGGACTAAAAATCTTCTTTTAAGTGATGCTGTAACATTTCACCTTTATGATTGTAACTAAAGTGGTTAAACCATGTGTAACATTAAGTATTTGTAGAAATAATTTCAAAATAAGTATTTTATAAATATAAAACATAAGAAATTTGTTACACAAAAAAAAATATATATATATAAAAGGTCTGTTAAAAAAAACTTAATTACAAAGTTAATGATTCTCTTAGTAACATGTCACCAACCAGATCCGTAAATAAGTTTGTTAGATTTATGTTTAGATAAGAATACAGTTGAGCCCGTTGTGTAACCTAAGGTCTGTTATGTCAATATGCACTTTGCCTTGGTTGGGACTTGCGTCAACTTTTTCCTACTCAATTCCTGTAATGTAAAGACTACGTGAGCTAATACCTAGTAAGTAAATACTTGATGCATATATTACCTACCATGCACATAAATGACTTTATGAAATAAATGCTAAATCTTTTACATAAAACTTCAAAATTTAAAAAACGATGTTAGGGCCCTAGGTTTGCTATACTACAAGGTTAACATTCCATAACATATTCTTAGGCTTAAATTAATTGATTCGTTGGGCGTTACATATCGTTGTCCCCAAAAGATCTCTTTTCTTAACTTAGAGGACTTGCCCTCTTTATGAATGCTTGTCACCTAGTAGTACAACAACCCTTTCTTTCTTCAAATTCATTAAAATACCTATTTATCAAATCACTCATGAAATGCATGAGACCAATGCAACTTATGCCATAACATGTAAATTTTTCAAATATATATTAAAGCAAAATATGAAACTAATTTAAGACAACAACATCTAACATAGGCGGCAGTGCCGTCCATACAGAAATTAAAGAAATAGAATTATAATATAGTCGGCAGGGCCAACCATGTAAAGAATAATAACAACATCATATTTTAGGCGGCAGTGCCAATCATGGCATGATAAAATAAAAGCATCACATATTAGGTGGCATTGCTGACTATCCAATAAAGTTAGTAAGCATAATATCTTAGGCGGCATAACCAGCCATATGAGGATGATATCATGATGTAGGTGACATAGCCAGCCATGTGGGATTTAATAATCGTCAATCACACTACAATAATAATCATTATAAGATAAGAGATTATTTAAAACTAAACCTAGCATAAGAGAATTATTACTTAAAACTAATTTTAACATATTGTCCTTACATTGTAGTTGAAGTGAAGTGTTACTTACCTATTTTCTTTGATTCCCCTAAACCTTCTTTCCTAAACTTGAGAATTTCTTCACTAGTGATGCTTTGGCTTAGAATGAAAAAAGATGAGATTTTTAGGGTTTATGGAAAATGCAAGGGTTGAGGAGTATTTATAGAATTTTCTAAGGTTCATGAGTGGCTAGCATTTTGCCACCATATAATTTGATTAATGGTAGAGATTTATTTCTCCATAAATATCTTAGTGATTTCTAGAATGCTAAGATTTTGCAACCTATCACTTAATTAATGGTGAATATTTATCTCTTTATAAATATCTTAGTGATGCAACCATAAAATAATAAATAATACTTCATGATTATAAGAGATAATAATCCTTAAATTATAGAAATAATATGAGTCATAAGAAAGTTAAAAGTTACTCGTGAAGAGATAAAATGTTGTTTTAATGAATTTCAACATAGATTATAGGTATCTTATAATCCCACTTAAATGTTCATCATATAAAGAACACGGCTCATCAAACCATTGCTCAGAAAAAACCCTATAGAAAAAAAACTAGCCAAGGAAAAAGAAAATACTATTCATTTATATCTTAATAAGGTGCAAACTGCTTCATTAAAACCTCACTAGGCGAGGGACGAAAACCTAGCTAAGGAAAAAGAGCATATATAGCCCTCTATAGCAATAACTTTCTTTAATAAGTATGTTTCCTTTCAAAGTGACATGGGTGCTCAATGATCTATCAAATTTTAATTTTTTTGAAACAATCTACAGGGTCAAGCATTGTCTTTTAAAATCTTGACTAAATAAAATAAATTGGAGACATCGTTATTTTGATTGAAATTTTGATGATTTTCTTAAATAAAACTAAACTTTAGAATCCATATCAAAGAAAAAGTGTGATATACTTTTCACATAATTTTATTAATTTCAAGTTTGTATTGAACATATCTTAATAGGTGCAAACTGCTTTATTAAAACCTCACTAGGCGAGGGACGAAAACCTAGCTAAGGAAAAAGAGCATATATAGCCCTCTATAGCAATAACTTTCTTTAATAAGTATGTTTCCTTTCAAAGTGACATGGGTGCTCAATGATCTATCAAATTTTAATTTTTTTGAAACAATCTACAAGGTCAAGCATTGTCTTTTAAAATCTTGACTAAATAAAATAAATTGGAGACATCGTTATTTTGATTGAAATTTTGATGATTTTCTTAAATAAAACTAAACTTTAGAATCCATATCAAAGAAAAAGTGTGATAAACTTTTCACATAATTTTGTTAATTTCAAGTTTGTATTGAACATATCTTAATAAGGTGTAAACTGCTTCATTAAAACCTCACTAGGCGAGGGACGAAAACCTAGCTAAGGAAAAAGAGCATATATAGCCCTCTATAGCAATAACTTTCTTTAATAAGTATGTTTCCTTTCAAAGTGACATGGGTGCTCAATGATCTATCAAATTTTAATTTTTTTGAAATAATCTATAGGGTCAAGCATTGTCTTTTAAAATCTTGACTAAATAAAATAAATTGGAGACATCGTTATTTTGATTGAAATTTTGATGATTTTCTTAAATAAAACTAAACTTTAGAATCCATATCAAAGAAAAAGTGTGATATACTTTTCACATAATTTTGTTAATTTCAAGTTTGTATTGAACATATTTTAATTTGTAATTATGCAATTTTTCAACGCCTTTGCATGCAAAAACTAGAATAAAATTTAGTTCTCCAAGACTAATATATATACAATATACTTCAAAGTAAATAATTTTTTAATATGAAATACTTTTGTATTTCTATCATATTAGCATTCCACTTGATAAATTTCAATTCATAAATTGAAAAGAATTCTTTCATTTTCAAATCTTTCATCTTAAATTTTAATCTTAAAAGAAATAAATTCATAAGTTCTTCAGGAATCATTTCATGGTGAAATCATCAATAAATTTAATAAAAATTACAAATTTAAGTTATCACATAGCAAAATGGATAATGACACATCCTATTTATAATAAATTTACTCAGGTGATTATACTTTTATAAGTCCAAATTGCTATAATATACACAATGTTGTGCAAATTTTATTAAACTCGTGAGCACACGAATCTATTGTAGAATAGATTAATGGTGACGAGTGTCGATCCCACGAGTAGGTTGATTTTAATTATATGTGGAATTAATTTTCTTTAATGGGTGAATAAATTTGTGGTGAAATTAATGTATATTATGCTTAAATTTAAATTACAATGGCAGGAATTAAATTAAACTAGAAATCTATTGAAATGACGTGCTTGGGTATTCGGATCTGCATCAACATGCTCTATAGGCTAAATATTCCATATTAATGCCAATTAAATTATAAGGGGGGATTCCACACCTCATGAACCACGCTCAAATAAATATGGTGCCAAGGGCTTATCGTGCCAAATAATAACAACCTTGTACTAGGATACCGGTTTAACCAGGGCGGTATCTAGACAAGACTATTATTATTTGTCGACGAAAAGTCAAAACAACCATAAATATTAGAGGGGAAGAGAAAGTAAATTTACCAAATTAAGCTCATGGGATATGTTGAGACTTCACCTTCAACCCAAGCTTAAAAGAAAATTAGCTACTCATTTTTTAACTAGGGATAAAAAGGAAATTTTACTAAAATATAAAGAAACTACAAGATAGAGAAGGAATTACAAAAATCTAAGCTTAAAAATAAATTCAGGAGTGTCAAATTAGGGGGGGAGAGCCCCCTTTTTATAGATACGTTGAGTGAATCGTAACCATCGGATTAAAAATAGTTCCGACACTCAGGATTGCGCCACGTCATCAGTCAACAGTCAACAGTCAACATTCAACAGTCAACAGTTAACAGTCAACAGTTAACAGTCAACATTTGAATAGTAAATAATCCCATGTATGCGTATGTACCGTACACACGATTTTTGCTCCACTGAGATGCTGCCACGTTAGTGATCTACAATACATAAGAAATTTAACCCAATAAGATTGTGACACATCATCGGTCAATGCCACGTAAGCAGTCAATTCCACATAATTCGTCCAATCAAATACTGCCACGTCATAAGTAGTTGCCACATCATCAGTCCGTATATATAAATAGTGTTGTGAACAGTAACATGAACAGTACCATACGTATGAACAGTATCATATATGTGAACAATGACATTTTTCTTTTTATACTTTTCCTAAGGTTTTCGACCATCCTGAATCCAAATATGACGTTCGTTTTGTTGTCTGATCACTCATTCATTGTGAAACGATCGTGATGCCCTTAAAATACATAAAACACATAATTATAATAAAATACATATAATTAAATAACAAAATACTTAAATAATAAAAGTAGCAATGTTAGTGAGACTTGAAGTATAAAATGACGATTTTCTCCTTTATAAATATACACTTTCTAACACTCAATACACAACTATGATTATAGCTTTACTATGAACATATAAGATGCAATCTTTTTGATTTAGTGCTTCGAGTACTTGTTTTAGACATTTTAGCTTAAAAAATAAGTACATAAGTTTTTCAGTTTAATTTTGACATACTATAGTTCATATCCACATTTTATTAATAAAGTTTATGGCTTCTAGTTTATGGACTACAAGTCCAAAATTGTTCCAATTGTATTAATAAACCTTACGACTTTTAGCATATTGACACCATGTCTAAATACTTTACAATTGTGGCCACTCTTTTGATTTATGATCTTCACATTTTTTATTCAAGAACCAAAAATTTTATCATAATAACTAAATTTTTATTTACAAAAATTTTATCTCAATTTCAATTTTTTCTCTTATACTAAGCAGAAGCATTAATTAAATATTTCTCTTTTTCAGTATATATGCTCAATTGAGATTTTTCGAGTGTAATACGTATGCCTTTGTTAAAGTTAAAGATTACTCTTTTTTAATGTGCACGTGTGTCTTTTATATGGCAATTTAAATCTCTTTATCTCTTATTATCTAACTTTTTAAGGATATTTGAGATTCATTTACTAGTTGTTATAATATGCCTCTCTAGGGGTAATATATTCAATAATTTAATTACAGATCAAATGTACTTGCTACTTGTATAAACATGGACTCTGTGGGAGTATCAAATCATTTTAAAGATTTTGTTATCTTCCTAGGACTTAAATTTTCTACCATTTGATCTACTACCCACTCCTTCGATTTTATTTTGTATCACCATATCATCTGTCAAAGATACCAACTCATATTACGATACTTTCTATATGTAATTTTTTTCATTCTCTATATCAATGTTTATCCAACAGTTGTCAACAATGTACATTGTACAATGATCCTTTTAAACTTTAGCTCCAAACTAATTTCCATAAATATTAAGATGACATAAATGCTTATATATGCTATTATCATAAAATCAAATTATCAATAACATATAGCTTTCATCCCTTGTGATGGGATGACTTTTCATAAAATATGTCACAAACTATTAAAGCACAAATAACGGTGAATCATAACAAATAATAAATTTTTCAATAAATTAACCTTCACTTTATTTAAAAAATTAATAATCAAGAGAATCTTGAAGTTCTTTGATATAAATTCTTATGAATCTTCTATAAATCGATACATAATCATTAGCCTCATTTGTAAATTTACGATCATAACCTTATCATTTTATACTATATAAGAAACTCTAGACCTATTGAACTTATAGCTCATCACAAATCATTTCAATTTTCAATTTATCTCACTTCAGGTGGTGTAATGTATACATTGCAATCATTAATACTACTTAAATGGTAACCATAAGGCGCTTACCATCCTACTAAAAGCTTAAGTTGTTAGTAGAGGCGCTACTTTAATCTTATAAGCACCGTCCTCAAGCCCCGTGTGTACGGCACGAGCCCTTACCTCCCTCCCCTCACCTAAGTGGGACTTACGGGGGCCCTTCGCTGTTGGGTCCCACACACCTGGGCCCACAGTACCTGCCAGTCAAATATGCTGGATTTTTTAATTCAGGCGTCTTTACGTTACCATGGAATCGAACACTTGACCTTGATCTGATACCATAAGGCGCTTACCATCCTACTAAAAGCTTAAGTTGTTAGTAGAGGCGCTACTTTAATCTTATAAGCACCGTCCTCAAGCCCCGTGTGTACGGCACGAGCCCTTACCTCCCTCCCCTCACCTAAGTGGGACTTACGGGGGCCCTTCGCTGTTGGGTCCCACACACCTGGGCCCACAGTACCTGCCAGTCAAATATGCTGGATTTTTTAATTCAGGCGTCTGGACGTTACCAAGGACTCGAACCCGTGACCTGGCTCTGATACCATAAGGCGCTTACCATCCTACTAAAAGCTTAAGCTGTTAGTAGAGGCGCTACTTTAATCTTATAAGCACCGTCCCCAAGCCCCGTGTGTACGGCACGAGCCCTTACCTCCCTCCCCTCACCTAAGTGGGACTTACGGGGGCCCTTCGCTGATGGGTCCCACACACCTGGGCCCACAGTACCTGCCAGTCAAATATGCTGGATTTTTTAATTCAGGCGTCTGGACGTTACCAAGGACTCGAACCCGTGACCTGGCTCTGATACCATAAGGCGCTTACCATCCTACTAAAAGCTTAAGCTGTTAGTAAAGGCGCTACTTTAATCTTATAAGCACCGTCCCTAAGCCCCGTGTGTACGGCACGAGCCCTTACCTCCATTCTAAATGTCTTAAGTCCAAAGCAATGGGGCGACCCACTTCATAAAACTAAAGATTTCCCCATTAGCTTCCAAAGCCGTTTTGACCATTGTCAGTCCTTTTCTTACTGGGACTATCAACAAGCTTGGTTCAATACATTTTTCTTACAAAATCCAAAGAAATCTCATTCATGGTTATTTTTCTTTAATTCTTATATATATTGTGTAATGTCAATAACTTTGGTCATGACATGTCTAACAATATCCTATAGTTATTAAAAAAACGTTCGCTTGAAGGAATGAAAATATGTCACTAATAAGACCAATCTTTACATAAGAAGCTAAATATTTTGTTCATATATAAAGAGAAACAAAGGTTTCGATATATATGTTGCTGGCGAAAAATTATAATTTTTTTCATAAAAAATATTTTTAAGACTAATCTTATATAATATATAAGAAATTCGTAATCTAGAAAATCATACCTCTAAAATCTGAGAAAATAAACAACAAGAAGTAATAAATCCGCTGCCAAATGATTTTTTAGGTTATGATTCAAGTTTGATCTACACTGAACGTATGGACGTTCGCTTCACTACTCTCAAATAATTGTTTTTCTTAAAAGCTGTCTGTCTACTTTTTTTTAGAGAAAAGAATACTTATATAATATTTCTTAGTTAAAACCCTAATATGTGTTTTCCTTTTTCTTTAATAATTCAAAATATTAAATATTTTGAATTTAATGTTTTTCCTCTCCACTTACGTAAAAGTGGAGATAAATTGTAACAACTTTGGAGCCCACCTTATAAAATATCACAAGGTCTCATTTACACATAAATATAACACATAGGATCTTAACAAATATTATATTTAGATTTATCACCTAATATACCAATTTTCTTATTTTTGGGTCCAATAATGGTGTAATTAATTAAATGAGCTAATCTGAGGATCATTTGGGAACATACAATAGTGGCTATAATAATTAAGCATATAATTAAACTAACTTAATTATTTAACTCCAATTCTATTCTACTATAAGATTGGAACTGACCTCCATAATTGTATGCTCGAGTAATAATTTGTTCCAAGTTACATTAATCTCTTTACTGTACAATTCTTTGCACTATATCGTTAATTAAATTAATATCTCAACTGTCAACTCAATTTAATAATATCTTATTCTTTGATACTTACTGATTTTTTCTAATAATTATTTTTAACATATTAAATATGTCAACATACTCTGGCCAGAGAATTTTATAATCAAGTACCGAAAATGCATCAAGAGATATGTTGTACAAATTCTATATTGTTAATTTATAACTTCAACACTTATAATTGCTCCCACCAAGATACCGAGTAATCTTGACTATAAGTACATGTCGTGCCCCTTGATAACTCAAATGGAATGGCAACCACAATCATGAAATTATAACTAATTCAAAATTAAAATTACAGTAAAATTAATGCCTATGAGATTTAATAAGTTTAACAGTTATTATAAAGTTAATTAAATCTCATATGTGATCCTATTCAATGTAGTTGTACTACATCAATAAATTTATACATGATTAAGATAAATCATTCAATAAATTTATTACAGTTTATATCTAAATAAAGTGTCCAATTTTATTTACTAACTGCGGACTCAATTTATTAAATCATAAAATAACTTTTATTTATATCTTCTGTGAATCCACATAGTGATCACATAAACACATATAATTTGATTAAATGGGCTTTACTAAAAAATTAATGCAAATAAGTTATTTAAATAAAATATCTCAATTATTTTATTAATTAAAAAAATATTTATTACAATTAAATAAACTTATATACTTTTAAAAAGTATATTTTCCCAACACATGTGGACCATATCAGTTTGCTGCTGCAAAAGTATAAATGAGCTATAAAATATTTACACATATAACATGCTCTCCTATATTTTCTCGGTGTTCTCCTCTTATACGCATAAGAACAAGAAAATCATATCAAGAGCTTTTGTCTGATCTGCTGTTAGTCATATATTTGCTTTAAATTTTTTCAAAGAAACAAATTATCCATTTGAATATTCAATTTTCACCAAACTAATTCAACGTTGGAACTTTTCCCTATATTATGTTATTTTTGCTTCAAAATATTTCAAGGAACAAGTTCACCCTTTGTCATGAAATAATTAAATTTTTTCTTCTTCGAGAGACAAAATGATGATGAAGGAAAATAACAATTTTTAAAATTTTTCAATCCTTCACGGACAAGATGTTGAATAATATCACAAATTTATAATAGTTCTTGAGAAAAGTATACTTAAAGAATGTTTTCATCATTACGTATAGTGCAATCCTTCAGGTATACATTCTTAATTTCTTTCATTGTTTATTTTTCAATGATCAAACTTAAAAGTAAATTTTAATGCCAAGAACAAAAATCTACAGAGCATATGTATGCATATATGATTTTAAACAAATCAAGATTGCTAAATTATACCTTCCGGATAAATTGCCTTGGAGGATGGTTACTACGATTTTGTTTAAGGATATTTATTCTGGAAGCTGGAGTTTGGCCTTTCTCTGTTCAATTCCTTTTAAGAAATGGCACGGTGCAAGTTTCGAGTACAATTTTGTTATTGGAAACGAACTAAGAACAAGAGAATACTTTTTAGCCCCAAAACATTATCACCATCGCGAATCAATTGGCTTATGAATAAGCCAAGACAGATACAAGATCGGTAAAAGAAATACATTGATACGCAAATAGTGGCTTGTAAAGAAAGCTAGAATACTTCCCAATGTATTTAGAGTCTCACGCTAATAATGAGTTAAATTATTTATCAATTAAGAGTAAAACAATATAACAAGAGAAAAACAGAAAGTGGTTAAATGAAAATCGCAATGTATGAAGAAGAATTTTATTTAATATCAAATATATACAAACAAGTTAAGGGTTTCTTTTATAATGATACAACCATAAAATAGTAAATAATAGATCATAATTACAAGAGATAATAATTCTCAAATTAGAGAGATAATAAGAATTATAAGAAAGTTAAAGATTATTTATAGAAAGATAAAAAGTTGATTAATGAATTCTTATATAAATTATAAATATTTCATAACACTTTTTACTTTCATTAATCGTTTATTGTATCACATCAAAGTAAACAATAAAAAACATGTTCACAACTTTTTAAATGATGCGCGAGTTTTGATGAATAAACAAAGAAGAGTTTTGATCATTTTTCAAAACTATAAACAAAATTTGTCATGACTCCTCATCTCTCGATTTATCAAGCCATCCCTTGTTATTCATATAATTCAACTCTCAGCAAAAAGATATTCTATCACAGTTCCAATATCTAACTAACATAAAATAAAATATTAAATATTAAATATTTTAAAGGTATATTTTGATATTTAAGTGTTGTGACTTAAATGCTATAATTATTGTGTTGAGAATTAAAATTAAGTTCATAATCTTTTAGTAAATATTACTTTTAAAATTTGGAAAATAATAATTTGGTACAATAGTAAGAGTGATTAATATATAATTTTAAACACCCATATATTTAACCCGTTTTGATTTTTCAAAATTTCAGTAAAAGCAAATATTAAAAAAATTTCAGTATAACTCTTTCTCACCCCTCAGTAGTCCAGAGTCACGGGTGGAATTGTCTTGCAGTGAAGACTCTACATGTCTTGCGTGAAAACTCTTGGGGCGTGTTCGGCAGACAGGCCTGTAGTGGTTTGCACTGAATAGAGATGGTTTACATGTGCGCAAGATGTTTGGTGCACACAATGGCCTGCACAAAGTTGGTAATTTCGGACCCACTCTCATATTTTTTGTTTTTTAAATCTAATTCGTTTGACTAATATTTTTAACTAATTAAACTTATTTTAGTTAATTAATAAACTAATATTCAGTTTATCGCAGGCCACTTTCCATCGTATTATTGTAACCAACCATTGCCGTTGATCCCTACTATATTTTGACTCCTCATATATTTCACTCTCACAAAGTTGTGAAATCAGCGGGTTTATCACAATTTTTTCCATTGTGAAAATTCTCGTATTTGACACCGAACCTATATTAAATTTAGTACATACTAAAATTTATAATGCAATCTAGAATACACTTTGTGTGATATTCTATTAGTTGTATTTATATTGTGTTTGTTTTCTAGATGGGAATAAAAAGTGTAGATTTCTTACATTTTAGTGTTTACTTTTAAGATTTAGAAAGGAGTAGAAATTCAATTCTATAGGGCTCATTATTTTTTTAGACTGAGGAGTGTGATTTCAACTCTCATGGCGGAGGTGGGAGTTAGAATTCACTCCCCTCTGTTCTATATTTATCCTTAACAAAAAATAAATAAAGTTAATTAAATATTATATTTAATAAAATAAAATAAATAAAATAATATTGTATTAAATATTAATACTTTTATTTTATTAAACATGTTTAATATTTAATATTTTATTAAACATATTTATTGTTTAATAAATATATTTATTAAATAATATTATTATGTTAAATATGATATTATTTTTATTTTATTAAATATTATTAATTTGATTTTATTAACTATGTTTAATATTATTAATCATATTTATTAATAAAATAAAAATTATATTATATTATATTATTTTATAAATTATATTTATTAAACATATTTATTAAATAATATGTTTAATAAAATAAAATAAATAATATTTAATAAAATATTATATTTAGCAAAATAAAATAAATAATATCATATTTATTTAAACACAATATTTTTTTATTTTATAAATTATGTTTATTTAGGATAATAATATTAAATATTTATTAACTACAATATTATATTTAGTTAAAAATAATCATTTACATTAATACAAAGATAAAATTACCTAAAAATATATTATTATACTCATAGAGAATTAATAATATTACTATATGTTATTTTTATTTTAAAATATAATATTATTATAGTTATTTAAAAATAATAGCATTATATTTGTTTAATATTAGTGATTAATAATAGTAAATATTTTATTCTAAGAAAATATCAATTTCGTACTATATTATTGGTAATAAAATTTTTTTTGTGTTGCTCTGATTAAAATTTTATTATTTATATAATTAAAATTAAAACTAATAAAAAATTATGATTTACATATTTAAAAATATTAATAATTATTGTTAATTTAAAAATATAATAAAATAAATATTTTAATTTTTAAATATATTTTTTATTAATTTTATAATAAAAAATTATAATTATTTAAATAAGAATAAAATTATAATTTAAAATTATTTACTTTCAATTCAAGATAATATAAAGACATAATTAGGTTCTAGTTTCAATTTTATACTCCGATTCTAATATAAATAAATAATTTATTTCCATTCCCACTCTACACTTATAATCCTAAGATTCTAACTTCTCACAATTTCCACTTTAATCTAAAAAGTAAATATTACCTTAATACACTTTAACATTATCAAGTACAATTTATATAATGTAGTGCATCAAAGTACTCTTAGCCCATATTTACTTTAGAGAAATTAAATGAGAGAACGTATAAAAAAAAGACAAAGAAAAAGTAAGGGAAAAATATTGTTATTAATTTTATTATTTGATTTAATTCATCTCTTTTTCTCCTTTTTTCTCTCTCTTCTCTTCTTTTACTCTCTTTTCATTTTTTCAAACCAAAACAGGTCATAAATGTAATCTTTAAGTATTGTTTCCCTGAAAAAATGAAAATGAGTTATTTTTTCACTTTGTATTATTCCTTTTTGGTTAAAGCATAGCCGGACTTGCAAAAAAAAAGAATTTTTTGAGATAATGTATTATTATATGATGAATTTTATTAAGTTACATTATTATAATTTATTATTTATTTAAAAATCATATAAACAATATACATTAATATACTATTTATATAATTTTTAAATAAATTATAAATTATAATAACTATAATTTAATAATTTTATGATAATTTTAATAAACAAAAGGAAATAGGTAAGATTTATATTTTTTGCGGTCAGTAACTTGTCACAAAAAGGAGTATTTTTACACAACAAAACCGTGTGGTTTTTGGGCGGCCCGGTACAAAATGTGAATAGAAGTTAATTCAGTTAATAAGGAGTAAATGGTGCCTGCCACGCATGGCGCCAAGTGATAGCTGACAGCATCTTGTTTATTTATTAAAAAATGAACAGCTTTCAGCTTCACGTTTCTCACATGGTTGACTGTTTTCAGTCGTTCACACGCGGCCAGCTGCTTGCCTTTTGTCTTATCTGAATGGTGTGACCACAATTAATTAATGGGTCCGCTAATTTTAACGAACACTTCATTTTTATAGGACGCCTGTCATCGTGAGGACGAAGGGAAATTTCATCCTTCTAAGTAGTTGTTGATTACAATTTTGAAATGACTTCGCTCCGACAAAGCTGTGGAAAAAAAATTAAGCTTACCTTTTAGGAAAGGAAAACTTAACATACAATTTTTATATATTGACACAAGTAAATAATATATAAAATTTATATTACATATTATTTATATATATAATATAATATACAGTTAATTATATGTTAGCGAATTATTTTAGAAAAATTTAAATAAATAATTTAAAAATTTTTTAATTTTTTAAAATTTATCACTCTTAACTTTTTTTTAATTATAATTAATCAATTATAATTTTTACTATAAAATTTACCTCCCATACTCTTAATAAATTACTAAAAAAATTTAATAAATATGTAGACCTCGTTATTCTCAATAAATTATTAAATTTATAAAATAATATTAATTATGCTTTAAATATTTTTTTATCTTATCACAAGATATTTTATCGATAAATTTTAACTATAAAAAATACTTTTTAAGCCACTAAATATCTTTTTTCTAATAATATAGATTCATAAAAAAACAAACTTATAAAAAAATCATTCAAAACAACAAAACTTCAATTAAAAATAAAGAGTGGGACCAAAACTTAAAAAGATACTTGTTGTACAACCAACTATTGCCCATAAACTTGTGTCATGTGACTATTGCACTAAATTACAGCCACTAAATGTAACAGCCATCATGGAGCAGGCATCTTAAATAATGAAACACGCGATGCTCCCTTCGTACCAAACAGTTGCACACCAACCTTTCACAAAACTACCGCGCTCAAAACGGTTAAATCCAAATTATACTCATTTATGAAATTATAATTAAAAAAATAAATATATTGTGTTTGGGTGCAACAAGTGCCTATCACATCGAACACAGTAATCATAAGTGCACCCATCGCTGCATTTTTTTTTGGTGTGATAGTTGTACTAATCCACACAAAAAATGGGAGCCTACCGCCTGTCTCAAATATATCACTACCATCATTCAATAAAATTACCCAATCTAGCCAACCTTGCTCAAACATATATTACAAAGCAAATTATAGTAATAATAACTTAATCGGTTTCACACGTATTTCGCCCAGTACATTATATACAATAACAAGTTTAACATTTTAACCAGAAATTATTTATAAGACTCAGCAATACAAATCTAATATTAACCAATAGCATGAAATCAATTGCAAAGTCAATTTAATTTCACAAGAAAACTCTAATAATTAAAGGATTAACTAATCTAATACTATATATATATATAAAAAGAAAATACTAACAGAAAATAGACACGTTGTTGCCTCCAATAAATAATAATGGACATGTTGTCGCCAAAAGTAAGCCGATGAGTTGTTGCATGACGTCCCTGTAGTGTTTCCAATGTCAGATCTAAAACGTTGTTATCATAGGTTACAAGTTCGAGAACGGGAATTGGCCGGCTATCGGTATGTGAGAGAGAGAGAGAGTTGTGAGAAAGGAAGAAGGACAATTTAGACCCAAAACAAACTGTATTTGGCTAACTATAATTAAAAAAAATAGTGGCCAACATAAAAAAAATATCTGAAAATTTTAGGCTAATTATGTAAATTTTCCATACTTTTACCGTTTGCTTATTTGTACACATAGACTCCTTTTGAAAAAAAAAATTGATTTTGAATATTATTACACAATTTAACTGAAAATAAATAAAAATTTTACTTTTAAAACATCTATAATAAAATAATAACACTAACACAAAATATAATATTTTTTAAATTGTATAACTATAAAGGAAAATTGTTTTAATATAATAAATTTAGAAAGATTTTTATGATATTAAAGTCTGTTACCCAATAGCAAGGCGAGTGCAAATGGTTAATCTTGTGTTCTTGTTTGCTTTAATGCCTGCGATAGAAGTCAAGACCTATTGGACGAATGAAGGGTTTACATTATAAAGAGGCTGTAGCTCACCTCAAGTGGGTCGGAAAAAAATTCAGAAGAGGTGTTCTCAGTATAATTTTGTAGACGCTTTTAAATTAGCCCGGACCAAATGTTACTGGCCCATATGACTAGTTTAAGCTTCAGAGTTCAGAGACCCCGCCCAAAGAGAGATCCCTCGAACTGACCAAGCAAGCCGGCTTCTCGCACAGGCAGTATCACCCATGTCTCCTCCTAGAATTCTGCTCTGCGGCGACGTTTTAGGGCACCTCAATCAGTTCTTTAAGCGAGTTCAATCGGTCTGCTTTGTCTTTGTTTATCTTTCTGGAAATTCAAATTATGCATAATGCAAATAGTAATTTGATTTGACAAATTCCAGGTCAACAAATCAGCGGGTCCATTCGACGCTGTTCTCTGCGTAGGCCAGTTTTTTCCAGACTCGTCGGAGCTGCTGGATGAGTTCATGAACTATGTGGAAGGCCGCTCTGAGATTCCAATCGCGACCTACTTCATCGGCGACTACGGCGTCGGCTCCGTCAAGGTCTTACTTGCTGCTTCCAAGAACTCCGCCAATCAGGGTTTCAAGATGGACGGCTTCCAAATCACGGATAATTTATTCTGGTTGAAAGGCAGCGGCAACTTCACCCTTCGCGGTAATGCTTTCGACTGCCCCCCCCCCTCCCTTGTTTAATGAGAATGTGACGGATTATGAATAGCCAGCTGAGCCCTTAATCTTATATCCTTCAAATGCATTTCTTTGTTGAAAAATACTTTATGCATGTTTGGTATGATTTGTGATCAAAAGTATTTATTCAATCTCATAAGCACTTTTTAGAATTTTTAGTGTTGTTCGGTTGCATTTGAGCAGAGTTTATGGAAATTAAATAAGTTATTTTTTCTTTATCAGTGAAAACTCAAATTTCGAGCTTCAAAAACTGTTTATTTATTTTACAATCTTATTTCATTATTTTCACAATGTAAAGTTTTATAAAAGTTTTACTTGAATAAGCTCTATTTGAAACTTATACCAAAAAGAGCCTTCCTACCTACGAAAACACCTTGACCCTGAAGCACTTTTGGAGAAGTGTTTCCTAAATATTTCTTGAAAATGCACTTATAGTGCTTCTCTAAAGCAGATCAATCAAATGGTTATCTGAAACACACTCTTGCTGGTCCTTTTTTCATTTAGCAATTTAAAAAATATAATTGTTTCGTTTTCAAACAGATACTAAGAACAAAATAATAGCATTTTCATTCTATTGTGCTTTTGTCTATTTGAATGCTTGTTTAACAGTGCCAAAAGACAACCTCAGTTAATGGCACTTATGTTTTGAGAAAAAATATAGAAGCTTGTACAATTCCTCAGTAGGTGTTAACGGCTTTGTTAGATTCAAAATGTTAGTTGCACTAATATTGAGTTTGGTAATTATCATATTCTCATCATAGCTGATCAACTGCACTCACGTCTAGGTTTATCTGTGGCATACTTATCTGGAAGGCAATCATCTGAAGGTCAGCAGTTTGGGACATATAGTCAGGATGATGTCGATGCATTGCGAGCATTAGCAGAGGAACCTGGAATTGTCGACTTGTTCCTAACATATCCTTGCTTATATGTTGGGTGCACCTTTTTCTAGTAGCTTTTTCTTTTTGATAGTACTTTCTCCCTCTCCTAGCTCCATGGTCTGGTTGTTTGATTTTGCTTAATCAATTCCACTAATGAATGGCCCAGTGGGATCACAAACAGAGCAGCTGCATCTGATATGTTAGTGGGAATCTCAGATTCATCAAATACTGATAGTACAGTGTCAGAGTTGGTGGCAGAGATCAAACCACGGTAGGTGATGTTTGGAGACTACTTCTTATGAATCTATGTGAATGAATATGAAAATGTGTAAATTCTCAATTGGTGTTTAAAATGAGACGCTTCTTGGGATGGAAACATCTCTCTTGCTCTAACACATTTCATGCCTGTCTTATCTCACCCTCACAAGATGTCATGGTTTCATGACACTTGCTATACAATTTTAGCATCTGGTTTGTTATCTTAATGTCGGGAATTATGTCCAGCCCAGTTCATTTGTGTATTAATATTGAAAGGCAATGTTTTGGAGCTAGCAGAAGATTGTCGGAAATCATCCTACAATTTGATTTTAAAGTGGATCGGTTTTTTTTTTCATCTATGCTGATGTGTGATCAAGATCAATGCTTTGTACATTTGGGCTGATGGAAAGCAGCTTCTGTTAATTGAGATGCGGTTCTATTGCATATTTCAATACTCTTTTATTGCTTTCTGACATCTCCACTGCTGAAGAGAACTTTAGTTTTACTATCCTAGATAAATGATGGTTCATCTTTCTAATTAATATTGTCCTCTGCGAAGCTATCACGTTGCTGGTTCTAAGGGTGTATTTTATGCTCGTGAGCCTTACTCTAATGTTGATGCTGTGCATGTGACTCGCTTCTTGGGTCTTGCCCCCGTTGGAAACAAAGAAAAGCAGGTTTGATTACTATGTCACTGAAATTTTAGATTTTGATGAGTATCAAGTCTGGATGCAAAGACACGGTATCAAAGTAAAAAATTGTAGACATGACGCAGGGTGAAGCACTATATATATATTCATGTATGATATTAAACATAACATGAGGCAGGGTGAAGCACAATATATATATATATATATATATATTCATGTATGATATTATACATATGTGCTAATCATGGCATATCAAGCTCAACCTGTTTTAACTTATATTAGCAATTAAAGCACATTCTTATTGAAGACTATCACAGAGTGTCAGATATTGTAGTGATTGGGATTGCACTTTAGCTGAACTCTGCAGTCTAAGTTCCTTCGAAATGAGATGTTTTAGACCATTTTTCCTTCTTCTTAGAAGTTTGATATATGCTTCAGCTGCTGCTAATGAGCAGTCACAACTTGGTTCAACCTTTAGATACACTTGTTTTCTTCTAATAACTCATGGCCCTGTACCATCTTCACAGAAATTTATTCATGCACTTTCTCCTACGCCAGCAGCTACCATGTCTATGGCTGATATTAGCATGAAGACACCACATACTACCTTATCTCCATACACTTTTCTAGATCAAGGATCTCATTCTAAAAAAGCTGGAAGGAGGCTGAGCGATAGTGTTTCTGATTCACAATATTGGAGATACGACGTCTCTCAAAAGCGACAGAAACATGGAGCTGGTGATGGTGATAAGATGTGTTTTAAATTTTTATACTCTGGGTCTTGCCTTCGTGGGGAAAAGTGCAACTTTCGACATGATACTGCTGCGAGAGAACATTGTTTGAGAGGTGTTTGTCTTGATTTCATTATCAAAGGAAAATGTGAAAAGGGTCCTGAATGCAGCTATAAGCACAGCCTACAAAATGATGACTCTCAGAGGGCACGTCAATCTGAAAATGCAAGTGCCAACAGGTTGGCGCGTCACTGAAATTACTCTTTTCATATGGAATTGTTAGGTCGTTGCATTCTGTTTTACACTGTTTTATGTCATTTTCATTTTTTTGCTTTGTTAATAGGTAGATTGTTTGCATTCATTTTCTCAATGCTCTGAGTTTGTAACTCAAATTTTGTTTATAGAATGTTGTAATGATGAGTCAATGGCGTACCCTGTGATTGATTGCAGATCAAAAGAATGCTGGTTTTGTTTGTCAAGCCCCAGTGTCGAGTCACATCTGATTGTTAGTGTAGGAGAATATTACTACTGTGCGCTGCCCAAAGGTCCGCTTGTTGAAGACCATATATTGGTAGTCCCTGTTGAGCATGTACCCAACACCATTTCTACTTCCCCCGAATGTGAAAAGGAGCTTGGTAGGTTCCAGAACAGCCTCATGATGTATTATAAAAACCAGGAGAAAGAAGCTGTTTTCTTTGAGTGGCTTTCCAAACGTGGTACTCATGCTAATCTTCAGGTATTTAAATGAAAGTGCCACAAGTGTGACAATCATATGTCTAAATTTGTGAATGGATAAGTTGCTAATAAAGGCATGCTGATTTCACCATATTAGTTGTTATTTCTATATGTAGATAATGCTTCATGTCAATGATATATCTTTCTATTCCCATTTTTTGTTCGTTATATAACTCCTCCAGAGGAGATAATATTCACTTGTGCACTTTTTCATTTCTGTGTTATGCCTTCAGAAAAAATTTCAAATCTTGTTGCCCTTTGTAATAATTAATGTAAGTTAGCGCAGCTATTGCACATCATGAACTCATAAGTTTAATTTCTACTTATCCAACAAAATAGTAAGAGTTTGACTTTTTCTTTTTTTATTTGCTTGCCAATTAATTGTGGAGAAAATACTTGCCAAATTTACAGCATGTCTACGGATCTTAGCAGTTATTTTGTTACTTCATTTATTGTCTATTTCCTCTCTGCAGGCTGTACCTATTCCAACATCCAAGGCAGCTTCTGTTCAAGATATATTTAACTTGGCTGCAGAAAAGTTGGGTTTTAAATTTTTGGCCACAAAGTGTGAGTTTCATTTTATTATTTTTAGTATGTATTCCATATTTTTAATGTTAACTGTATTATGGATTATGACCTGGATGCTTCAAGTTTTCCATTTTCATGAATTTTGTGTTACATATTGCCTGTCCATAACCGATAATCTGACTTGAGAAGTCATAGAAGCTTGAAATATCTTCAGCTACTTTGCTTCCTTTCCTGGGAGTGTTCTGTCAACATGACCTTGATCAAGAAGGAATTGTTAAGCTTGTTTCAATTATATTAAGCATTATATGATGTATCCTTAACTCCAACGTGCACCTTTATTCTTATATATATATATATATATATATATATATATATTTTTTTTTTTTTTTCTTTTTGGGCAGCGAGTAAAAGTTCTGATGGTAGAAGATCATTGAGGGCACACTTTGACATGAACTGTAGTTTCTTTTATGTGGAGCTCCCAGGAGGTACAGTACTGTCACATGTAGTTGAAGAGAACGAAAGATTTCCAGCTCAATTTGGACGCGAGGTATGATACGTAAATTGAACTACTGAGTTTGACATTTTGCTGATGTTCTACCTGGGCATATGTCAAAGGAAGTGGATAAAGAAATATATATGGGTTCTAATGGAATGTGGCTGATGGTGTCAGTGTCATATTCTTAAATGTGTTTCATTTATTATCTGCTCACCTATTTATGGTTTTTAAGCCATGAGTTTTCTCCAGTACCCACTCTCTCCTTTTCATCTAGGTAAATCTGTAACATTAATATTTAAGCATATACAAGCATCCCTCGGATAGCCATACATTTTTCCTTTTCTATTTTCTGGTTAATTACCCTTTTAAATCTTACAGAAATCGGGTGTAATCTCTGTTTTAGACAAGGATCATCTGCATTATCCTCCTGTGTGTGGAATGGCTGCATGTGTGTTGTTTTATTTGGTGTAAATCTGTTATTATTTCATGTGAAGGACAAGGAGCTAATGCTTGACAACAATTTTTCCTTTAAATTTCTTTTCATTTTAAGTTGATAGAAAACCACTGATCAATTCTATGTTGGACTCCTTGGTCTTACACTGGAGTAGTAGGGAGCTATAGTATACTGTATAATTTTTCTTTGATGCTAGATTAAAGTGATTAATTTCAAATTGACTTTGATTTTTATTAGTATGCTTCCCCATTTGACTTTTCAAATCATGATTTTCAATTTCTTAAATACATTGTTCGCAGACCAGTTATTGTTAATGTTCTATTATACAAGATCTTTAATGTTTGTGGAAATCGTACGAACTTACATTTTTTATTTTTGTTTTTATTTTTTATTTTTTATTTTTTTAGTTCAGGATATCTGTTTCCATTTTCAAAGGAATGTGATTCAAGAGATGGAGTTGCCACATCAAAAACTGATGTAATGGAATGTTATGCAGGTTTTGGCAGGCTTGCTGAACATTGCTGATAGAGCTGACTGGAGAAATTGTATGCTTGGTAAAGAGGAGGAAATGAAGATGGTAGAAGATTTTAAGAAACGGTTTGAAGCTTTTGATCCTAATCAATGATTTTTACTATTAAAAAGAAAAGAAAACCGAGAGCCTCATCTTCTAATCTGTAATGACCAAGCAGATCCTTTTTTTGGTGCTTAAACTAAGGAGGTGAGTAATGCACTCCGTATTTGATGTTGATTTGTCATTACAGTCGTGATTGGTGAGGGTACCCCATAATCCCTATAGATGAAAGAAAATCTTCTTTTAGATTAGAGGTGCTAGTTTCTCTAGTCTCCATTGTGCTCTGCACAACCCTGCACCCTGTAAATCCTAGTCCCCACTTGAACCTTCACATATGTTAGAAGGCGGCAAATTGATACAAGCAGAAAGTTAATTCTTCTTCTTTCTTCCTTTTTTGTATTGTTAAAAACCCAACTTACCTGTAATCAGGTTTTTGAATTTAGATTTAAGGCGTCTGCTATGCAGCAATTTAGCATAACGTGAACCTCCAGTTTTAACCATCTGTCAGTTACTATAGAATAACCCTACTCCCAACCCGATGAAGATCAATGTTTGAGCCAGTGTTACCAATGCTTGTACCAGTGACCAGCGGTTGAGCTTCAATAATGAAATTGCATTTCAGTCACTTACATCACTCTTATTTTCTTTAGAAAGGAAGAAAAATAGGAAATTAATAGAGGCAACCTTTATCTACCACAACATTTTTTGTGTACAGAGATGTATTGATTTATATTAAAATCAAAATCGCTTTCTTAGAAGCAATTCTTCTTCAAGTCACGTACAATATGGTTGTTTGGGCTCCCAAAATAACTTAAGAGATGTACTCGTTTTAGATTAGAGATGATCAAGGGGCCGAGTTGGACGTGGCAAAGCATGTGTCTGTAAAGCACGACACCTACAAGCACGTTTTGATGGGGCACGGCACTTACGTGAGTTGGGCGAAGCTCAGAATTTTAGGCACTTTGGTTAAAACCCCGGTACGATTACAGGTGGGATATAGCACAGCATGGGAAAAGGTCGTAATAAGTACAGTTTATTGTTTAATGAAAGAAAGTTTAAAATTTTATGGTTTTATAAATATCTTGAAATTGAATCTTTAATTATATTGTATTAGTGTAAGTTTTTTTTTAATTTTATTTAATTCATAGTTTCAAAAAAAATCTCTACTTAATTTATATTTATAATTTATTAATGAATGATTGATATCACGTTTTTAATAAATAAAAATGTAAATATCATGATTTTATAAATATGTATTAATGTTATTATAGACTTTGATTTATGATTTTATGTAAGTTCAATTAATAATTAAGTTAACTCTTAAGAAGAATTTTTTATTATTGTTATTGTTAAGCATTAAAAAGAATTGTAATACTATAGGGTTTGATTTAATAACTTATATTATATGTTTGATTTAATAACTTATATTATATTATCTTATTATTATTTAAAATAAATTTTAGTTTTGAATTTTTTATTATATTGAATTTGATTAAAGACAGCATAAATTCAATAGGCTTGAAAAAAGTAGCACGTGCCCTTTTAAAAAAGTTATAAAGAAAATACATATGTATATTTATGTACATATGTACATACATATATACATATATGTATATATGTATATTCAGAACATCAAAATGCAGTTGAGAAGCCTAAAGATCATTGAAGTTTCCTTTAGAGTCAAGTCAGGTAAATGTTGTGTTGTAGGCCTCCTTGCACGTGGGGAATGAATAATCACACAATCCACAAGCCTCTCTTTCTTCTTGTCAGCCTTAACAAAAGGCAAAGTAACAAAGCTTCCTCAATCGAAGCTTGTAAACCAGAAGGTGTTCACTAAGGGAGTTTGATTGCATGCATGAGATATCACATGGGTCTTTGGATCTTGTAATTGAAAGCATGGGCCCCCACCCCCAAGATCTGAGAAAGATTCCTGAGCTTTATGCATACACATGCATCCCCCCAAAGCGAAGTAAATGAAGAAGCTTTATTGTGAATTAGGAAACAAACATTTAGGCGTCACAAGTGTTACAGCAATTTTGGCCCCTTTCTTTGTGGTTAACTATGAATCCGGGAAAAAAAAATACAGCAATAAATCAAATTCGAAAATTTTGTCGTATCTGTGGAGCCGGCAATAGTTAGTGAGACAAACGAATTTTGCTACATAATTAATAAGTCTTTCGGTTTTTGGCTGGGCCCCATGAGATCTTTTCTGGGTTTTTAGTTTTGGACATATAGTGGCTTGTCACATCAATCGAATAATGGTTAATGGAAATTTTGGTTTTAAAAAAAAAAATCAGACATTTATTTATTCATGCACTGAGGTTGTGAGGACGAATCAACTTCTGGCTTCTGTAATTATTGAAAATGTATACAAGTTGTGAGAATGTGGCAAAGCATCTTGCCACCGACTAAAAACGTTCAATCTTCTCATCATCATTCACACATTAAACAAAATTAACGAGATGATTTTTCATAATCAAGCTGTCTAAGTCTTTCCCTGTAATCACATGCTGCATAGAATTATTTTTCAATTCATCATCATTAGTTGGCCGCGTGACCGTTCATTTGGGCAGCCTTATAAAATTGTATTTAAACAACTACCTTATCTTATGTTTTCTTTGGCAAATTTATTATTAGTAACTTATTTTTTTTGGTAAATTCCTTTTTGACTTTTTTGGTTAGGTGATTTGGAGCTTTCCCAACAATAAAAGAACAAGAAAACAAAGAGCCCACGATTTTATGCTTCGTGGCTCCCTCAAAATTCAATTACCTAACGGCCTTAATTATATTTCGTGCAATTCAATAGATTGTTGATATTTAACTATCCTAGTCCCTAGATGCATTTCGTTTTCGATTTCTATTTTCCATTGTGCAAGTCAGCATGCTTCAATAATTATGCCAATGCCACTCAGGCTGTTTCCTTTTTGTATTTAGACTCAAAATTCCTCCTACATAAAAGACTCATGCTTGTAGATTATAATATAACTATTATGTTTTATTTTTTAATAAGATTTTCAATACTTGACAAAAGTTTTGAATAAATATTCGTTTAATTCTTATATTTTGAGTCAAATATTTATTTAATTCATGTATTTAAAAACATATATGAAGATGCCCATATTATTAAATGTGTTATATTTTTACCCTTATTTTTCTTTTATTTTACAATAATACTTTTGCAATAGTATTCTTGAGTATATTAATAGAAGAAAAATGATAATTTATCAAATTAACCTTAAAAGTAATATAAAATTCACAAACTTCTATATTACTATTTTACTTTTAGGATTAATTTGATAAATTAATTTTTTTACAGAATATTATTAGTAAGATTATTGTAAGAATATTAAACAATACTTTAAAGTTGGTTAGTATTAATTTATTTATAAGTAATTATTAATAAGATTGTTGCACATGAACAAGAAATACTAGTTCTTTTGCACTGATACTTATAAATTAATTTGTTAATTATTTTTTATAGATGAATTAATTATTATCATTAATATTGATGAAAGGATATAATTATAAAATGAAAGAAAAAGTTACGTAAGATTGTAATATTTTTACATGTAGGAGTGTTTTAAAGTATTTTTGAAAATATAAGAATTAAATAGGCATATAAATTAAAATATAAGGACTAAAGGAGCATTAACCTTAAAAATTTCATATGGTGATATTTCGACCTCACAGAATCTGTAAATCTATAACACTTCATTTAAAAGATAATTACAAAAAATTCACATTATTTTAGAAAAAATTTAAATAAAGAAAAAATCTGAAGAATTAATCAATTAAATGTTTCTTAAATTCTTCGTTTATTTTTTTACTTAGATTTTTAATTAAATTTTAAATTCATTATTTTATCTCAAAAGGTAAAAGTACCAAAAGTTTTCTTTTACCTTCAACTTTTTTTCATTTTTATACAAAATGCATTGTTCCTAAATGGTCAGTTCTACTTATTATTATGACTATTAACCTTTAATTAAAAGAAGGTAATGCTTTTATGAGCACACTTATGTAAATATTAAGATGTCAAATTTATGTCATTTATATGTAAAATATTAAAAATTATTAGATTTTGTTTAAAAAATCAATTTGACTCTTAAAATTAAGTACCTAAAGTATTAGATACAAAAGCACATATTTCTTTGGGTAATTAGTCATTTTATGTCATGCGGATAAAACAATTAAATAAAAATTATATTAAAGCAACCTTAATAGTAAAAAAATTAAGTAAAAAATAAAAATGATTTACTTGATTAATTATACAAATATTTTTGTTGATGTGTATATTTTAAAAATAACATGCCTTTATTGTAAATACTTTTTAAAAATTGGATAGGTTTACAAAATAATGGGTGGAATTATCTCCACACAAAATTTCATATGAGAACGTCAAGTAAGAAATCATAGAATTATTTTAATTATTTCCAAAAAGATCAAATATTTATATTTCAAGAAAAACAAAACAAAAGAAAAGTTTTGAACATTTTAGAAAAGAAGCAAAAATTTTTTCATATGTGTTTAACATTGTTTGTCAAGCAGTACTTGTCCACTGGCACAAATGCCCTCAAAATGATTGGGAGCATGAATTTGAATCCTCAAGGGAGCAACACTTCTCTTCAAAGTTATTTTTTTAAAAAATATATTAATGCAGCGGTGAGTATATTTTAACTTTAAATTATGAGACAATTTCTAATACATTGATTTTATGCAAATCCAATAGGTTGAAATAGAAACATTAAATTCTACTTTTTGACATTAAAATATTTATTATTTGATTGTATAAGATCAATGGATTAGAAATTGTGTTAAAATTCAAATTCATAACTTTAGTGCATTAATTAGCATATCAATGCCCCATTCACGTGTAGGATCACCGCCGTTAGCGTTATCATTTTGGAATCGATACACCTACAACCAACATATAAATGATTATCAACAAAGTTTACGGTGTTTAGGGTAGATTCTTAACTAAATGATTGATTATCAAAAAATTATAGGGAAAATTCTTAACTAAATGATCATTTGACAATCTATCAAAATCTCACATTGTTTGACAATCTATTAAAATCTCATATAAACACACTCTTTTTTAGATTCCAACAAATTCTAGAAAAGCATTTTTTTAATAATAAACCAATTCCGAATGGAATGGAATGGAATATTAATCTTAATTTTTGTTACCAAAGAAAATATATGAGCTAAATCTTCATCGATCACATTTAAAAAAAAAAATGTATTTTTTTAATCACAGGATAGACAAATGGACCTATAAATAAAATTACCCCCAATAATTTTCCTTTCTTACAAAAAACCCTTCATCTGTAAAGTAAAAAGCTATTTGATGATGAAATGACCTAAAACTCCAAAAAGACCCAAATCTCTAATCACCGTCCATCAATCAATGTCTGACACCGATGTTGAACCACGCTTTAGAATATGCTAAAAATATTTAAGCTAAAAAAATCATCGCTTCCCCCCCCCCCCCCCCCCTTCAAAACAAAAAAAAGCTAATTATCATTAAAATAAGGGACTAATAGTGATGTGTCAGTTGTCAAATTATTTAATCTGGACACATGCCCACAGCTCACACTCTTTCTCTCTCTCCCGCAATCAGTTTGGCCAACAGAATCAACTGAAAATCTGCAAGAAATTAAAAAAAAATATCGTCATGCACAAGCAACCCAACTGGATAAAATTAAAATTACTATAATTAAAATTCGAATAGAATTTTTTTAACCCACCACGTAATAGTAATTGGGTCCAATAATTTCCCAATAAATTATCCACTTTATGAATAAATCTATATTAACCAAAAGAATCTCTCTCTGACTCTGAGAGTCTGTTACTTACGTGGTTACTGTACTTGTCTTGTGTTTTATAGGGACACTTAACTCTTAAGCTATATTATTGTCTTTGTGTCAGTTTCGGTTGTGTTTTCAATATCAATAACGCTCGTATTTTCAGTTTTGAGTTTTTACAGCATCCATGAAAATAATAATTATCTATCTTTTTTTCTTTTTCTTTTTTTCCGGGTACAAAGTTGAGAGTTTAAGTTCTGGGGAGAGCATTAAACAATAATCATTAAGCATAGCTATGGTTCTTCCCACCAAACTTAAATTTTATTTTATTTTATTTTATAATTTTTCTTCTGGGTTTGGCCTTAAACTGCCTTGTCATTGCTTTTCTTTTACTTTTTGCGGGCATTTGTTAATGTGACATCTCTGTTATTGTTTCTTCCCTTCAAGCTCTCAACCAGTGTCTTAATTTACTATTCAATTTTCTTTCTTTTTCTTAAAATTGTTATTACTAGTGTATCATCATTGAGGAGTTGGTTTTGAGATTTGGTTTTATGGGTTAGTGATGGGGATGGTTATGCCAGTGATCCTTCAGCTGGTTAAGATATGTGTCATTGGTTTTGCTTTCACTGTTCAAGGATCTGCAGGTAAGTTCATCTTTTTGGGTACTTCATTCGTTAAATAATTATTCGATTATACCCTGTTAGTAAAACGATTTTTTTGTTTGAAAGATTCATCATTTTGTGGTATATCAGTGATTGCATGCTCTAAGTTGATGTGAATTCTCCTCTGTTATTTATAAGACCAGAAATGTGGAGTAGCGGAACATGTTTGTTCAGTGTCTGTATTGTGATCAAATTCTTAGTTTCACCGATCCAGTGAGTAGAGGTGGACAATTAAGAATTAATGTGAGTGATTTGAACTCCGGCATTTCCATTATCAGAAAATGTCATTGTCTGATAAAATCAGATTGCAGAATTTGCCTGGATTCAGTTTTGAGACCAGAGGCTTGTGGTTGTAAATTAGTATACAACTTTTTCTGAGTGTACCTATAGCCAATGTTTTACTGACCTATTTTATTTGTATCACTTAGTGCTCAAATAATAATTTTGTTTTAGCATGATCTATCTTGCCTGTAGCTTGGTTTAGGCTGCATTTGAGAATGATTTCTGCTAAGCCTTTTTCCGGAAAAAAATACTTTTTATTATGTACATACTGCTTATAGCATGTTTATGGCTGCCTCACGGATTCTCATTAGGTGATTCAGAATGTTTTGAGTTTAGGCACCTTTGATAAGTGGTTTTGTATCTGATCTTCGTCAAATCCTGTGCGCAGGCTAGTTTCTAAGTTTTCCTTCCCTCTTTTTGTAATAATTATCTAAGAACTGGACAAAGATTTCTGATGGTTCCAAATTCTCTTATGTGAATGGTGAGTACAATCATTAACCAGAAATTAGTCCTTTCTGGTGAAACATATAACGACTGCTTTAATCAAGTCATTAAGCTCATGTGTCTTGGTTTTATGATGCAAGCAGAAAACCCCTAAGTAAATATTTGAGTGGATTGTTTAGACAATAAAGATTAATAAGTCTCAATTGTTAACAGCCTTTATGGTTTTTATGCTAAAACATTTACTTTGTTCAGGGTATGGTATCCCACCATCTCCATCAATTACAGGAGGACACTCTTTCCCTCCAAGACCACCAGTAACATTCACCCCAAAGCCCCATCTTATAGGAGGACATGCACCATCCTTGTCACCTAGTACCCCCATAGAATTGCCAACACATACTGCTTCTCCAACCGTAAATATACCGTCCATTTCACCGAGTACACCGGTGGTATCAGCACCATCATCAGCGGTTTCAGCATCATTTGATATGGCCCCTCCACCATCTTTGATCCCAACTACCCCAGTGGCATCACCTGCATCTATTACAGCTCCTCCACCCGTCAACATGGCCCCTTCACCATCTTTGATCCCAACCACCCCAGTGGCATCACCTCCAACTGTTACAGCTCCTCCACCAGTCAATGTGCCCCCTCCACCATCTTTGATCCCAACTACTCCACTGGTGTCACCTCCGTCCAGAAATGCTCTTCCGCCTGCTTCACTTCCATCTAATACAACTCCTCCACCTGGATCACATCCATCTAATACAACTGCTCGGCCTACATCACATCCATCTAATGCAGCTACTCCACCTGCATCGCATCCATCTAATGCTCCTCCTCGACCTGCATTGCATCCATCTACTGCAGCTCCTCCGCCTGCTTCACCTTCATCTAGTACAGCTCCTCCGCCTGCATCGCCTCCATCTACAACAGCTCCTCCACCCGCATTACATCCATCTACTACAGCTCATCCACCCGCATCACATCCATCTAGAACAGATCATCCGCCCGTATCACATCCATCTAGAGCATCTCCTCCGCCTGCATCACATCCATCTAATACAGCTCTTCCGCCTGCATCACATCCATATAAAACAGCTCCTCTGCCCGCATCACATCCATCTAACAGAGCTCCTCCACCGTTGTTTGTTCCTGTGCTACCAAGTGCTCCTCCAGGGAAGGCACCTGTCAGCAAGGGTCCGATCTTACTTCCTGATGCTCCAGGTACAGTGGTCAGCATTTTGTTGTGCCCTTTAGCAAGTTTTAACCCTAATTTTTCTAAGATCAGATTTTTCTTATTTATTGTCTACTTCAGTTGCAACTCCTCGGGGCAATTTTCACTTACATTCACCTGCCATTCACCCAAGCATTCCGGGACCTTTGCCACCAGTTGCGCAGAAAGGAAATGGATCAAATAGAGAGGCTCCCATCCCTGTACCAATTGCTCCAGGTTTAATGATGGTATATAGTTACATTACCATGAAATTTCTAGTAGATATCCTTTTGATCTGGCTTCTGTTTTCATTTGTTTCTGAAACTTCACATAGTTCCATTTCCACCAAGGAACTCAAGACAGAAGTCCCCAGTCATCCGCCCAATCATTCCGGGAGGAACACCTTCTGCATCACCCGGTATGTCTTAATATATCTATACTTTTCTTTGAAACTTCTACCAATGAGACCATTTAAAGTGGAACTGGTCTTATCTTCTTCTTTCAATGAAGTACCATCTTCAGCACCAACTAGGAAACTGCCGCAAACTCCACCAGCTGTCCACCCAGTTGTGCGAGGAGAGCCTCCATCTGCATTACGAGGTACTGCTTTTGGGATCATTTTATTGTTATTTTCAAAGTTAGTTCCACTGGCTGATTTGAGAGGATTCGACATCTTCATGTCTTGGTTGAGGATAGACACTTAAGTTTCAAATGAAGTAGGTTTTGACAGTTTAGTGAAGTGCTAAACTCCTCACACCCACTTTCTTTCCCATCTGTCTTTCGAAACCACTTTGCGTCGAGGAATCACAGCTTGGTTTGAAAAGTGTTCTCTCTGTATCTTCACTCTGAAGATTTGATAACATGTCTCAGATCATTGTAAATGTTATGATTAACATGGTAGTTGAGCAACATAGGTGGTGTTATACGCTGTTATTAGATACAGTTGCTTGTTTGGTGGTACAGCTGTTGAATGAAAAAGAACATGATTTTTTCTGCTTTGTTCTCTCTCTCCCTCCCTTCTTTTTTTATTCTTTCTTCATCTTTTGGAAAATACTCATTTATGAGTATCTTTTGTGTATCCAATATGTTCGTGTAAATACTACGTAATCAGTAGTTAAATACCAGTGGTGACACTTCCATGTTAATAAAAGCTCTATATACTGATGGATTTTCTTTTGGTTGGTCTATGTATGAAATTGCAGATCTTGATATACCTCCATCAACCCCACCCTCGAGTGTTGACAGGAAAAGGGTTGGAATACCTGTAGCTGAACCTTCATATGACATACAAATACCACCACCTGTGAACCATTCCCCGTCAAAAGGTATACTTCATGACTCTTGATGAATTCGGCCAAATAACCGACATAAAGTATTACAATGAAGACAACAGAGTTGTCTTGATATACTTAAAAGGTTCTTTTTTTCTTCAACAGCACCTTCTACACACAAGTACATGAAGCACTCTAATCATTCTCCTCTTCCACCGCTTTCTTCTCCTAAACCTCCTCAAAATAATGGGAATGATACTCCTTTGTCCTCACCTTTGGTCTCATTTCCTAAGCATTGTGATGCAAGGAACAAAATTGCCAGCCTCTTGCTCCATCATATTTTATTCCTCTGACCACTTCTATACATCAATTTCTAAAGTTCATACCCAAGGCATGTTCCAAACTGATATCTGATTATGAGTTATTATGTTCTTTAATGAATATCCTATTTTCCATTTTATTTTTTATATAGGTCCAGCAGCTCCTCCATTGTCTATTCCTACAAGCAGGAGAAGACACCATGCTCCACCCCTTAGTTCAGGTACCAGAATGGTTAATGCCATTAATACTCATTCAGACCAGAGCTTTAGCTGTGAAATGAATGGCATTTTAACTCTTAACGTTATCACTCCTTGTGGTTTTCAATTTCCCCATCCCATTTTCCACTTCCAACACCAGTGAGTCATGTGCCAACCTCTCCTTCACCATCTCCAATGGGTGCATCTGGCCAGACTGAATGTGAGAAAGCTCACATCACTCCCCTTTTTACTTTTATTGTACAGCTACATTTTACATCAACATTTCTTATTTCATTTGTTATCTATTTAACGGCTTACCTTGGGATATGTTTGTGTTTCGAAGTGCCTCTTTTACCCCCTAAAAGTTCTCCAAGTGGTCCTTCGGCAAAGAGTCCAAAAACACCTGTCCTGCCACCCATTCAAGCATTTCCGCCTCCCCCTCCTAATGCAGGTATATAACACTAGGTTCTCTTTATCTCTGGGGTTCCTAGAATATCTTCTTTTTCATTGTCCTATAATATTCTTTGACTTGGTAACATATAACCCAATGGTTGATTATTTTTGTAGATTGTTCGACAACTATTTGCACAGAGCCATATACAAATACTCCACCTGGTTCACCATGTGGTTGTGTCTGGCCCATGCAAGTTGGACTACGCCTTAGTGTTGCACTGTATACTTTCTTTCCTTTGGTCTCAGAGCTAGCTGGGGAAATTGCTGCTGGGGTTTTCATGAAACAGAGTCAAGTAAGAATTATTGGAGCCAATGCTGCAGAACAACCTGAGAAGACAGTTGTCCTTATAGACTTGGTACCCCTTGGAGAAAAGTTTGATAATACCACGGCATTTTTAACTTATCAAAGATTTTGGCATAGACAAGTTGTTATAAAATCTTCGTACTTTGGTGATTATGAAGTATTATATGTGCGCTATCCTGGTATAATAATATTCACTTTCTTGGTTATCTTCGTTCAAAATTATTTTTATGAATCATGTCAGGGTATTTATATAGAAACACTGCATCTATAGGTTTACCTCCATCTCCGCCTTCAGCATCTTCAAGCATTGGTATAATTGATGATGGACCATATTCTGGAAATAATGGAAGGGCAACAAAGCCTGAAGGAGTTGATGTGCCAAAGAGTCGGCAGAAATATGGGCTTAGTGGTGGCATGATTGCTATTGTTGTTCTGTCAGCCTTTGTAGCTGTTGTCTTATGTTCAGTGGCTGCTTGGGTTTTGTTGTTCAAATATAAAAGTCATGCTTGTCAAGCAGAAGCAGTGCCACAATCTTTGCAACCATTTCACGTAAAGCCATCAGGTAGCAATAATTTTTACAGCCAGGTGCAATTTTTTCAGTTGGTATTGACTGGTTCTTCCATAAGTTGATTTCTTAAGATGATTCTAAATATTTAACATTAATCTTTCACCATAAACTGCTCCATATAATGAATCTGGCTAGATGTTCTCATCTAATAAAGCATGGTGGGCATATATGGAAGATAATAAGCTAGTTATCAGTCTTTTGTGCTAACATAATCAATATATTTCATATGCATGAATGAATAATTGTTCTGATCTTGTCCACCCACGAGCAGTGCTTCTATTTTTTACTTCCTTCTGTTGATATAAAAGCAGTTAAATTTTCAGGTGCCGTTGGGTCAATGGTTGGCAGTGGTCTTGATTCCACTTCCTTGTCATTTGGATCTAGCATTGCAACTTATACAGGGTCTGCTAAGACCTTTAGTGCTAGTGAAATAGAGAAAGCCACTAGTAATTTTGATGCTTCAAAAATACTTGGGGAAGGTGGTTTTGGGCTTGTTTATAGTGGCGTTCTTGAAGATGGAACTAAAGTAGCTGTCAAAGTTTTAAAGAGAGTCGATCAACAGGGAGGCCGGGAGTTCTTGGCTGAAGTTGAAATGCTAAGCCGCCTGCATCATAGAAATTTGGTGAAGTTGATTGGCATATGTATTGAAGAGCAGACCCGCTGCTTGGTTTATGAACTCATTCCAAATGGCAGCGTTGAATCTCATTTACATGGTACTTGTTTCAGGATAAATGAATGGTTGATTCCCTGTTAAAATACTCTTGCTGATGTTAGTTTTGCTTTGTTATCAGGAGTAGACAAGGAATCAGCTCCTCTTGGCTGGGATGCCCGGCTGAAGATAGCACTTGGTGCCGCTCGTGCTTTAGCTTATCTGCATGAGGATTCAAGCCCTCGTGTCATACACAGGGACTTCAAGTCCAGCAACATCTTGTTGGAACATGATTTCACTCCTAAAGTATCGGACTTTGGTTTGGCTCGATCTGCCATGGATGAGGAAAGCAGACACATATCGACACGTGTCATGGGTACATTCGGGTATGAGACCTTTTTCCTGTTAATATTCAACTCATCGTATCACCCATGCTGTTGCAACATGGAAAATTGCATGGGTGATGGTATGACAGAAGGAATTATAATTCTTTAGAGCAGACTCAAGCTCTTGCTTGGCACCTTTAGTGACTGGCCTATAAGCTAAATTGGCATTGTGGAAATTGCTATGTCAAGGATTCAGGGGACTAATCTTAAAATACCTAGAATTTTTTTTTTTTTTTGGCAGTAAGTGGCTTTTGAAAGAAACAGGGAAAAAAATAAAAAACTGAGGAAGTTCTGGCTCATTGTCACATCACCACTTTATCAAAATGGTGAAATAACATTGATGAAATTTACGACCTCACCCTGACTTTTGCTATTTTGGCAGCCATCTTATAGCATCACCTGATGAATAAAAGTGGCCATCTTCAACTGCCACCATAGTACGTGTCAACAATGGTTTTGAGATACTTCGAATCCTGCCCCATGGTTTTGAAATTAGTCATTGCGACCTGCAGCCATTAGCCAATCCTGTAAACTTTTCCTGTTGACTGTCTTGACCTGTACAGATCCTTTTCTACCCCTTGATGCTTACACTTGAATGAAAACATAATTTTACGCTTAAAAGTATTCATGTGCTGTCCTGCTAGACTTGATAAATAAGTAATTTAACATAGAGCCTAAAATTATTATTTAAGAAAGAAAAAATAACTTAAGTCAATCTTTATCTTTTTGTTACTGAGTTTAGTCCTTAATTTGCATGCTTGTAGGTAATGCCATTGCAGAGAAGAAGTTTTATCAATTCAAGGTTATTTCCTAGATTATTGAACACACTGGATTTTTTAAATAGCTAAGTGATGTATTAAAATTTTTGATTTTATAAGGAGAGGAAAAAAATAAAATATTCTGCTTAATTGAGGTACAGTAATTTAAAATTTGCAGTAACCTGTTGGAAGAGAAGAGATGTGTGGCTGATCATCAGAAGAACTGGTGTAACATGGCTTTTAGAATGGCTTGTGATTTTTGTGCAAAGTTATTGAATTTCAATGCTTCAATTTCGTGGAAGAGTGGGTTTAGGAGAGGATGAATTCAGAGCTATTTAATTTTTTTCTTGTCTCGTAAATCATCTTCTCTTCTTGAGCTTTGTCCCACCATACAGGCTAAAACCCAAAAGCAATAATAAAACCTCCAACCACACTAAACAGTCGAAAAAAAATTGAAACCATATTATAGTTAAAATAAAAGCTGATACTGAAGTTGGTTCCAACTGCTATTTTTGGTGTTTTTGTCTGGGGGATCTGTTAATGCTTCAATTATTTAAAATGTGGATTCTTAACAAATAATTTAATCCAGGTATGTCGCCCCTGAGTATGCAATGACCGGGCATCTGCTTGTGAAGAGTGACGTTTACAGCTATGGTGTAGTCATTCTTGAGCTCCTGTCTGGTAGAAAACCTGTGGACATGACTCAGCCTCCTGGTCAAGAGAATCTGGTTGCTTGGGCTCGTCCGGTCCTCACAAGCAGAGAAGGGTTGGAAAAAATCATAGATCCATCTCTAGGGAGTGATGTCCCCTTCGATGGTGTAGCCAAAGTAGCAGCTATTGCTTCAATGTGTGTACAACCTGAGGTACACCACCGTCCTTTCATGGGTGAAGTTGTGCAGGCCTTAAAATTAGTGTGTAATGAGTGTGATGAAGCAAAAGAAGTGGGTTCAGCAAGTTCTAGCCAAGATGGTATGTCCATTGATTTACACTCAAAGGTCAGCGCTGGCTCTGGACAATTGCCAGATCCTTTGCAAAGACATTATTCAGTTCCAAACTGTGATCTGGGACTTGATACAGAGAGGAGACTGTCTGCATCGTATTTATTCAGCTCATCAGCAAGATCTGGGAAGGAGGAATCTGAGTTGTTTAGGAGATTCTCAAGCTCAGGTCCATTGAGAACGGGTAGGGGCAGACAGTTCTGGCAACAAATAAGAAGATTGATGGGGGGAAGTGATAGTGAGCATGGTGCTGTGTTCAGCTTATGGCCAGGCTCATATTGAATGCTTAAAATACCCTTTCGTGTGGATTGATTTACCTTCCTCTGAACATTTATTATCAAATTAACCAGCAGCAGTAATTAGGCCCTGCAGCATGGAACTGGACAGTGAGCAAGTTGGATGGAACTGCAGACTTGATCATACACAAGTCCTAGGTGGAAACCGGATAACAAGGGCTGGTCTCAAAAGACAGTTCAATTGGCTGAGTTGTAGAAACAATAACAGTGATGATGATTTGAGTGACGGCCAATCCGCCATGTATTGAGAGAGAGCGAGAGAGAGAGAGAGAGAGAAGGAAATTCTCTTGTTACTGAAATGTGCAGGGTGTATTGTGGCATAATATTAGTCATAACATTACATTTTAGAGCAGTAAATTTTCAGGTAATTATGGCCATTTTCTTCGGTAGAAAAACTGAACCTGGTATCTTATGATTAGAGAATTATCTATTTTTCTTTTTTCCTTTTTTTTTTAAAATTTGATTAGAGTTTAAGCTGGTAATATTACAAATTTTTACCCAAAAAAAATGAAATAAACATGTTAAAATTTTGATTTTTTATCAAAAATATAAAATCTTGCTAAATGCATGACACCGTTATATTGCGACTGAAAAAAAAAATCAGGTTATTGCTCAAAATCCTTGCACCATATAAAATAGATTAGATTTGTGTTAGCTCAAACTTAACTCTAAGATGACACAAAGACGATAATAAGCAACCACCATGCAATGATATTTATGGTTTATTTTAATTATTTCTTATTGTATCATTTATTATTATTATTATTATTTTAGTACAATGCATATAATTAACTAAAGTCACTGGTTTAAAAAAAAAGCAAAAACAAAAAATTAAAAAAATTTATTAAAAAAAAGGAATGCTATGTATACAAGCTCTTACTGAAATTAATATACAACACCTATTTCGATACTAATTTTATAATAGTTAAGAACTCCATGATAATATAATTTTATTGTATTATCCTTATTTTTAAATATATTTTTATTTATATTTATTATAAATTAAATAAATTATATGAATAGAAATTAAAATAAAAAATAAGTATTATAAATAAAAAATATATGTTTTGATGTAAATAAAAAATTAATAATAAAAATAATTTTTTTATATTTTTTGTTATTTTATGGATATTTTCTTGTAATGAATACACGAAATAAAAAAAAGCTCAAAAAAATCTCATTATTAATTTTTTTATTCATATCAAGACATATATTTCTTATTTTTAATATTTATTTTTATTTTAATTTTTATCTCGTATGATTTATTTAATTTATAATAAATATAAATAAATGTGTATTTAAAAATAAAAATAATATTATAAAATTATATAGGTAGAGAAATTATTAATTATTATAAAAATAATAAGAGGATAAATATGATATGAGTAATAATATAATTATAAATTCTTGTATAAAATTATTTTATATAAATATATAATTTAATTAATTAAATTAAATATCTCTTAATTTATATAATTTATTTTTATTTAATTAATGAGTCAATACCAAATTAATTTATATAAAAATTTATACATGTATTCGCGTGAAATAATTTAATTCCCCGGGGAGAAAATTGGCAACTTTGCCAAATAAAGTTTGACGCCCAACATCAACGGCTACCAGGCGAGAGAGCACGAGCGTAACTGTGTTGTCGGAGCACCAAATAGAAACGCGCATGCCATAAAAATCGAAATCAAAATGCCTCTCAATTCTGCCTTTGCGTTAACTCCAGTCAAGACTCAAGAGTCAAGTTGAAAGCAGAGGGTAAAGGAAAGAAGCCGAAGCCGAAGCGGGGGATCCATTTCGCTAACCAAACGTCTCAGATGGTAAGCCATCTCAATTGACTATTGAAACTATTTCTAAATTTTTTTTAAAAATATTAATTTTACTTGAAAATATAAAATGTTCTGATGATGTCATTTCTGTTTAATTCGATTTTTTTAAAAATAATTTGAAGGCTCCAAAGCCGATTACAAGTCCAGTGCCGGATGCGTGGTACCCGACCCTCTCCGTGTTCATGCTCGCCATTGGTCTCTTCGTCACTGCTTCTTTCTTTATGTAAGTAACCTCTCTATCAGATCTCCCTCCATTTTTCTTGAATTATTTTTTTGTTTTTTGTTGGTTGCTTTCTGAATTCCGAAACTTTCAATTGAGTTTTTGAAAAAAAAATATTAATGAAAAGGGATCATTATGAGTTATGTGCTGTGTAGATCTAGTTTGACTGGTAATTTAGTGATTGAGTTTGAAGTTAATCTCTGTGTTAGAAGAAAAATTAGGAATTAATTATTATGAGTGTATCTTATTTTGAATAGAGATTTCTGTTTGGGCGCTTATCAAATTCACCCTTAATAATGAATTAGGACATTGGAAAAATTTCGTAGGCATAGTCATAAAACTCATGACATAAGGTTTGCCATCAGATCAGGGATGTAAGTTCTTAATTTTGTAAATCAAAAACAGTCCATTACCTGGGACAACTAACCTGAGTTTAAGCAGTGAGTGTAATGGGATTGTGGTGATTTTGTTTGATGATCTTGTGTAAGTGGTCACCTGGTTTAATTCTTTATTTTATATATATATAGTATGGGAGTTGGGGATCAGGGACTATACATTTTTTGGTCTGCATTCACATTATTTCGTAGGAACTTCAGTCAGAATCATTAGTATTATTACTTTCTGATATAGCTATATCAGCCTAAGTCGCTTCCTCACGATGTTCTTAATCGATGTTGAATCTGTTCTCATTGAATTACTTGTTGACACATTTCAGTGTCATCAGTTATCACATTTTCCCTGGTTCATATGATTTTTTTAGTGATCAAGATGTATTCATGGGGATAAATTACTTCTTCTGAGATGCCATTTACTTGTTCAAATTGTCCTCCTATTACTAGTTAAGCTTCTAGTGCGAATTTATATATGTATGTTTGTAATTTTTGTTGTTCACGTAATTACTTTTATAGAAGATTTATAGCATTTAATAATGCTACACATGCTCTGTCAACTCTAAATCTCTCTGTTTCCTTATGAAGTTTTACTGTTTAGTGCTTCAATTTATAGTTCTCTTGTGAGCCGTTATTATTGTAATTCCTCTTTTTAGGAGTATGTGGTATTTTCCCTATGCTCATTTAACCATTTGAGATATTAGATCATTTAACTATTTGAGATATTAGATCATTTGTCTTATTACTTTTTCTCCCTATGCAAATATGCCAAATATGATCTGGTCATCCGCTTTAGCTTTTGATATCTGCCTTTTTTCGTTTTTCTTCTTTCCCTGCCACTTTCAAGGTGATCATAGCCATAGGGCTGAGAAGTTTGAGGATGTACAGTTTTCAATGTAATCAAAACTTATGGATTGATTTTACCTTGGATTTAACTACAGTGGATAATCCAGCTGAAATTCTGATCTTTTCATTTTCAAGTTTCATTCTTTTTCTCCTGAGAAGTCCTGGTTATGCATACATATTGCTTTCTTGCTTAGTGATCGTGTGTTTGCCTTATGATGGAAATCTAGAGACTTGATAAACTTCATCCATTAGTTATGAGATTCAAAGCATCTGAGCTTTGTCATGGTTTATCTTGTGTACCTGCTTTTGGTTGCTGAGAGTGCTATGCATCTTTTGCAGCTACGAAGCAACATCATCAAGGCAAAATCGCAGTCTTGCAAAGGAGCTTATAACAGGAGCAGTAGCATCTGTCTTCTTGGTATGGCTCAGTTTCGTTGCTTGTTGCCAGTCGATTATTGTGGATTTTGTTCAGTTGCTAACTATTATTTATGATTTTTCTCTTGCAGGGTTTTGGGTCCTTATTCTTGCTTCTTGCTTCTGGGGTTTATGTTTAATTCGTAATGTTCGAATGAGTTAAAATTTTGTTTAATCAGCATCAGATTATAGATAAAGCATGATGTGTTTGACAATGTTAGTTGAATTCATTTTTTGGTGACTTTGATTTGGATATTTTATATTAATAAGGCGGAGTGCTTGTTTCTAACATGTGGCATGCGGACTCTCAATCACTGAATGAATTGCTTAGCTGGTCTTTAGAAGAATTTCTGTGTATTAAGAAATATTGATAGTGCCGAATTTTTAAGCCAGCTGTTAATCGTCTTGTTCTGATTAAGCCGAAAGTGCATGCTATCCCATGGATCCATTGCGTAGCAGCTAAAGAAATTTATACATTCCCTAATCCCTCCAGTTTTATGTTTATGCAAATGTCAATTCACTTTCGCTTAACAATCAATGTTTTCAAACTCGCCTCATCATAATTCTAAATGGAGTATTAGTTTTCTTTTGGGGCTGTCATCATGTAACAAGTAAATTGTGTTGACCTAATGGCTTAAATCAAATGTATAACAATAACAAGTTCTTGATACAGGGGTTGAAAAAATAATGTATGATAGTTTTATTATTAATATAATTAGAGAGATTGGTCAGTTTCTCTTCTATTAAAATTAATATTATTACTTATTTTTTTTAATAATAGTCAATAATTTCTCTGAAGAGAGATAAGTGGGTTATTAACTTTTATGAAAACAATAAAAAAATAAGTAATATATATTAATTTTAATAGGAATAAATTGAAAATTTCATGTACAATTAAAGTTATATATATATTTTTTTCAATATAAAAATTATAATAAAGCCAGTTCTTTTAGTGTAATGCTTTTAATTATTAAGTTTTAAATAAAGTTGCATTTACGAGTAAGTTTTTAGGCGGGGGTAATTCGGGAAATTTACGAGAATAGCTATAATATTTTAAAAACTTTTCAATTCTATCCTTTATAAGTTTTTTCAATCAACATTAGCCAAATAAATTTTTTGAGGACCAAATTATCCTTATCATTCTCACCATTCCCTTTCACCCAAATTCTCTCTCTCTCTCTCTCTCAATGAACCAAAACCTAATATACATTGTCGGGGGCGTAGATCGATTCCGAAGTACCCCAATCACCAAATATTAGGTGAGCTATTACTTCTCCATTGATTTGTGTTGTAATTTTTGGGTATTTTTTAATTTAATAGTTGCTATTGTTGTTGTGTTTATTGGTTGTTTGTTAATGGAGGTGGTGGAATTTTATCGAATGGGGTGAAATTTCTTTTTGAGTAAATTTGATTGAGATTTTAATCATTATATGTTCTAAAAATTGCATAATAAAATTAAACTTTAGATATAGGTTATTAAAGTTGCATAATGAAACAAAATCTAGTGAGAATAATGTGTAACAAAATATCGCATATTAGCTATTTGACAAAATTCCTCTTAGAAAATTAATGATAAGTTCTTGCACAATGGAAGTGTGATAGGTGAGGTGTGTGTATTTTTTTATTGATAAAGTGAAAAACAAAAAAAATTTGAAAAAACATCGCGTGCAAGCGAAAAAAAATTTGAAAAAACATTGCGTGCGAGCGACATGGGCTGTCGCATGCAGCCCTCGTGCACACAGGCTGCATGCTATCTATGCGCGACACGCCCGGCTATCGCACCAGGAGCCAGCGCGCTCCTGGGGCGACAGTTCGCGCGTGCGGGCGCGGGACACTGCATGTCTCGCTGAATTTATGATATTTTTATAGGTCATAACCTGAGCTACATATGTTTGTTTTAGGCGTATGATATACCATTTCGAAGCTTACGACGAGACGAATCAAATCTAACATTATATACTTCATTCTATGATATGTTTGAATAAGAAATTTACTTCAATAAGAACCATTGCACTTAAGAACCATTATATACTCCACATACATATTATGCATATTCACTTATTTATATTTCGCAATGTGTAATCTTATTTCTTTTATTATTATTTTTTAGGTTTAATGGATTCAGTTGTGCTTCAATTGTGTTATGATGGTTGTTGGGAGATATTGGCAGATGGACAGGCAGTGGGACAGGTGCCTGTCTCACATAAGCACAAAACTAAAATGTGCGACAGACACATGTCTCACAGCCTGTCTCACATAAACACAGAAAGTTTAAGTGCGACAGGCACCTGTCCCACTACTTATCTCACCAACTTAAGTGAGATAGGTGCCTGTCCCACTGCCTGTCTTACATAACCGTTCTGAGTTTATGCGAGATAGGCACCTATCCCACTACTTATCTCACCAACTTTTGTGAGATAGGCTGTGGGACATTTGGCTGTCGCACATGATGTTTTTGTGCTTATGTGAGACAAGTGCCTGTCTCACTACCTGTCTCACTTGTTCTATACTCTGTTTTTCGCTTGAGTTTGTTTGTCTTTTTTATGATTTCTCTTAATTGCTCAACTTAAACATTGTACACTATTTTATTGATGAAAAATAATAATATTTACAAAAAAAAAACAACTTTAATTTCAAACTAAATTTTCAATCTCAATATATTAAAAATTTATGTTATGTAGAAACATATATTGACCTTAATAAGTTCTCCCCAATTGATGATTATATCTTCAGCTATGTAATGTTTCTTGGAGAGTGTTGAAAATTTATTGAGAGTGATAAAAAATCTCTAAGTGTATTGAGTGTGTTGAGATTTTTTTAATTTCCGTTTTGAATATTATAAGAGTGGCGTTATTTGAAAATTTGAAGAACGTGATTAGGGTAATTTTGTCTTAAATGTTCATCTTTAACTAGTTATGATAGAAAAAAGTTTATGTGATTAAAATTGAAAAATATAAAATTTTTTTGGTTATTTTTGTAAATTTCCCGTAATTCATGTTTATATAATCAAAATAATTAATCAAATTGGAAATAATTAAGCATTTTGACCAGGGAAAGTTTGAAATGTTCCAAAACTAGGTAGGCCGTTTCTATAAGTTCGAAACTTAGATCGGGCTCATAAATTCCAAGAACTTACCTTGGCTATACTCTTGACATACCGTATTTACTTCAATACACCCTCATACTTCAAAATTTCTCATATATACCTTTTGTCATGTGCAATTACCGAATTGTCCAAATTAAAATCCTACTTCCTCAAATTCAATTACAACCCAATCGTGTACAGAGCACTTGATTCAATACTCACGACCAACTTACACAATGCCCAATTTCTCCCAATCTAGGGGTTTTTGAATCCTATCAAACAAGAAAAAAAAATCAATAGATTGACTTCCGGTAAGGCTATTGTGTAGTTTCACTAGTTGGAGGCTATTGGGGGAGCTCTTTCAAATCAATTTGATGAGCATTGTAAGATTTCTACGATGAAGTTGTGAGCCTCAAATGAGATTCAAGCCAAGCCTAAGTTCTAGTGAATGATTTTGTTCATGTTGCATGGATTCAATCTTCTTAATAGAATAACTGGAGTAGTCAATTTTAGAAAATTAGATTTAAAGAGATTGATAATTACAATACCTCAATTGCCATATGAAAAGAGGCTTTATCTTACTAGTTGATGGGAGCAAATTTGTTGTTAAGTTATCGATTCACTGATTGTGTCTTGAAGGTTGTGACATGGTGTTCTTACCTTGAAGATTGTTTGACTATCCTGTTTTGTTTTGTTTCTTGATGAAGTTAAATGAGTTACTCTATTATAGTAGCTAAAGGAGGTTTGCTCATCATGAATTGCACTTAGGAATGGATTTTGCACTTGTTTAGTCGTCAATCATAAGAACATTCTTTGTAATACTCCAGCTCCTACTTTGTTGCTAGGAATTATGCACTGTTGAATCTGTTCCATCAAATGAAATGTTATAAGCAAGTTATGTCATATTTTAATTTTGTTAAAAATAGAATAGCCATATTCAAAATCAGTTTTTTTTTTTAAATATAGTTAGATGCATGACCTAATCAAATACTTGCGTATTTTTTATTTTCCTTTCCACAATTTTAATTTATAATAAGGAAGGAAGTAGAATGATTCGACATTAAGTGAGATCTTATTCAACAATAATTTGATTTGTTGCATTAGTCTGTGGAATGGCTATATGTCTAAGGTGCTAATAAGTGTTACTCTCTATATTCTTGGAGTTTGGTAAAGTGAAAAAGTTGTATATTCTTTAATACTTCATATTTTGGGTTTACTTATTTATTTTTTAAGCTTTTGTTTCTACTAGTTATTAATGATTGAGAGAGTAGAATTGATTGAAGCAAGTTTCGCCAAGGATGGTGAAATTGCAACTCCCTTTACAATTGGATTAAACAAAATTAGTGCTTAAGAATTGTTTAAATTGGAGTTTTATATTACCAATATCCAATCTTTATTTGTATTATACTGCTGCTCTGGGGCTTAATGGCATGTTGTTTTACGCATATTGATGCTTTTTTAATAGGTTGAGTCTAAGCTTATGAAGACAACAACTAGGCTTGAACAGCAATTGGCAAAGGAGCAAGCTACTAGATTAAAGGCAAAAGAGGTTGCACAATTAGCTTAAATGAAGTCGTGTAATGAGTACTTTACTCGACTGTAGTCGTGTAACATGTACTTTGCTTTACAGCAATAGTGTAACGAGTAATTTACTCAACTATAGTCATTTAACGAGTAATTTACTCGACTATAGTTGTAAGGAAACTTGTTCACGATTAGAATGTTGTGTAATTTTTTATTTAGTTTAGAATTTATTATTATGCAACTTTTTATTTGTGTATAAGTTGTAATTTAAATATTTTTGGTATGCGCAGATAAAACCAAAAATTAAGGAATATGAAATACTTCAAAGCAAAGATTTCTAACCAATCATCTTTAGATGCAGTGGATGACATAAAAAATAAATTGTCTAAGAAGCAAAAAAGCATTTTCAAGTGTTTTTGTTTCGGTCATTTTTAGATGTGAAAGAGTTGAAGTTTTTTGCTCAATTACTTTATAGCATATTATTAAGAGAAGTGAAATTAAATGAGAAGGCAATGGAGGAGTTTTGTCTTGGTAATAGGCTTAGATTGCAGTCCATCGTATGAGCTCGATACTAAAAATAATGACAATGATGACAGAATAGTTTATAAGTTTCTAGATGAAAATTGTGCAATCACAACAAAAGAACTTCACGAAAAGTTTTTGAAGGCTGATTCAGATGATGACATGAAAATGGTCAAGCTTGCTATGTTATATTTTGTTGAGTTGGTGTTACTGGAAAAAAGAATAGAAATTATATAAGCGAAACTAATGTACTCCTTATGGACAATTTTGATGAGTTTAATAAATATCTATGGGGATACAGTTCTTTTAAGATGACCATTGATAGTTTGAGAAAAAGCGTTGCAGACCATGTAACAAAGCATAAGAAGAAGTCAACTATAGATTGTAAATATAAAGGAGCAACGTATAGCGTGCATGGTTTCCCCCATATCTTTCTGGTGACAAAACTAAACCAATATTTATATTGCTTATTCAGTTCTTGAACATATGCTCACTGTTTTATTTTATTTTGATTATTTTTTGCCTAAAAAATTTCTTGTTTGCAAACTGAGTATATTTAAGTAATTTTTCTTATATTGTTTCCATAACCTACTCATTTAAGTTATAAATTGTATTTCGATTATACAGATGTGGACATTTGAAGTTGTTCTTGTCATTAGTCATAAATATGCAAAACGTTATGGTGACTTATTACCTAGGATTTTGAGATGGAAATTAACAAAGTCTAAAGATTTTGAAGAGATTCAAAAGAAGATATTGAATAAAAAGTCCTCTAGGATGGTTTTTAATGAAAAGTTACATGCTATCAGAGATAAAGAGGCAAATAAGCATTACATAATGTATTTTAATGAAGATGAGAGGCTTTAGGAGATCGATGAAGAGATAGTAAATTGTATTAAGTCAGATAGTCATCTAAAGGCGAATTCTTCACATGATGATGGTGAATCACCTGATATCGACATAGAGAGTTTTGATGGCTTTCCTAATGATAGCAAATCAGATGGTGCACCTACCTTCAATGCTCCAAGAACATTACCTTTAGAACATTTAAATGAGTTAACATCAATGCCAGCTGAGGTCACAAGAAAAAGGCAAGTCATTGTTGTATTGAATTATGCTCTAAATTCTTAAATTGTACTCTATATTATATGCCTATGCATATATCTCCAGTATTATATGAATAAGTAAAAAAAGGATGAGATGAATAATATTTATTGGAAGGGTTAAACTGTTAATGATCTTACGAGTTATGGCCAATAACTTTTGATTTCTTTGTTTTGTTGTTTTAATAATTGTTTCATTTTCTACTAAGGTAAATTATTTAGTTGATGGTTATTGTCATTTTTTTTCTAACTCTACCAGTTATATATTTGTAGTTGTGTAACAAGAATACGTTACTCGACTGCAGTCGTGTAAGGACTAGTCAACTCAACTATAGTCATGTAAGGATTAGTTTACTCAACTATAGTCATGTAAACTAGTTATTTACTTAACTGTAGTCGTGTAATTATACTATACTAGACTGCAGTTGTGTATTGTATACGCAGATACTGGATCGTAAAATGTTAGTGATGCATTTAACATTTTAGTTAATGTCTACTCTTCTAGTTATCCATGCAAATCTAATATTTCAAAATTTTTTATGCATACAAAGAGGTCCTTTTTGACATGCCTCCCATGTATTTCGTGGTTCTATTGTTGAGGAGAAGATTAATCATCTTGGATGTCACATTCAAAATATTTAAAAAATCATCATGATGGTTGAAGATATGATAAAGAATATGGGCTGAAAGATTGATAACATTAAGGGTAAGATCAGTCATATTGAATTGGTAGAGGGTAAATTGAATAAGCTTATTTAATTACTTGAGGCGCCGTCAGTTATAGAGTCTTAGGCATTTGATTATAAGGTTTGATATAAATAAAACTTTAAATATTTATTCATTCATTAACTCTCAGATAATTTGGTTGTTATGTTTATAACCTATGAACGATCCTATAGATGTTGCATTTGTCTCACTGATGCAACAATCTTTAGACATACTTATCAATCTTTATAACAGGGAAGGTGATATGTTGAGTGTTAGAAAGTATATATTTATAAAGGAGAAAATCGCTATTTTACACTTCAAGTCTCACTAACATTGCTACTTTTATTTATTTAAGTATTTTGTTGTTTAATTATGTGTGTTTTATTATAATTATGTATTTTATGTATTTTAGGGGCATCACGATCGTTTTACAATGAACGATTGATCAGACAGCAAAACGGACATCATATTTAGACTCAAGACGGGCGAAAACCTTAAGAGGAGCATAAAAAGAAAAATATCACTATTCACATATACGGTATTATTCATACGTATAGTACTGTTCATGGTACTATTCACGACACTATTCATATATATAGACCGATGACGTAGCATTGACCGATGACGTGGTATCTACCTATGACGTGGCAGTATTTGATTGGACGAATTATGTGGTATTGACTGCTTATGTGGCATTGACCGATGGTGTATCACAATCTTATTGGGCTAAATTTCTTATGTACTGTGGATCGATGACGTGGCAACATTTGAGTGGAACAAAAATCGTGTGTACGGTACATGCACACACATGGGATTATTTACTATTCAAATAGTATTACTGTGTAAACAGTGGTCAAACCATGTTACTGTTTAAACATTGACAGTTGACTGTTGACTGATGACGTGGCGTAATCCTGAGCGTCCGAATTGTTTTTAATCTGATGGTCACGATTTACTCAATGTATCTATAAAAAAGGGGCTTTTCCCCCTAATTTGATATCCTTGAATTCATTTTTAAGCTTATATTTTTTTAATTCCTTCTCCTTCTTGTATTTTCTACGTATTTTAATAAATTTCCATTTTGCCTCTAGTTAAAAAATGAGTAGCTAATTTTCTTTTAAGCTTGTGTTGAAGGTGAAATCTCAACATGTCCCATGGGCTTAATTTGATAAATTTACTTTCTCTTCCTCTCAAATATTATAGTTGTTTTGACTTTTCATCGATAAATAATAATAGTCTTGTCTATTATTATTTGGTACGATAAACCTTTAACTCCATATTTATTTGAGCGTGGTTTATGAGGTGTAGAATCCCCTGTTATGATTTAATTGGTGTTAATGTGGAATTTAGCCCATGCAGCATGTTGATACAGATCCGGATACCCAAGCACGTCATTTCAATAGATTCCAGTTCAATTTAATTCTTGCCATTGTAATTTAAATTCAAGCATAATTTACATCAATTTCACTACAAATTTATTCACCCATTAAAGAATATTAATTCTGCATATAATTAAAATCAACGTCCTCGTGGAACGACTCTTGTCACCGTTAATCTATTCTACAATAGATTCGTGCGCTTACGAGTTCAATAAAATTTGTACAATATGATACACTCCTAACGAAGATGCCAACTGATTGTCATGGTTCAGAAGGGGATCTTACTATCATATCAACAGAAGAAAAATATTGTAAATTGGTGTATACAAAATAAAAGAGGTAGGAAGACTTTGACTTACTTGCGGACGCTGTACCTCAATCCATTGAAGAAGTCATGAGAAAAAACGGATGTTGAGGTGCCTCCTCAAGATGGTTTATGTAATATAATAGGATGGTAATATATGATCTAAAAATACTCAACACAAATACACGATTGCAGAAAGGTATTTGCACAGATACATGATTGCATTCGGGTATTTACAAATAGAATGGTAGTAATTCTATTTCCAATTACTGACTATAGTTAAGTAAGAGATACTAATACCTGACTATAGTTGAGTAATTGTAAACCGAATTACTACTATTCTATTTGTAAATATTTGATTGCAGTCATGTATCTATGGAAAGACTCTACTGTAGTTAAAATTACCACCATTATATTTGCAAATACCTGAATGCAGTTGAGTAATGCATACTCATACTCGATTGTAATAGGGTAAATATAAACAAAATTACCACCATTTTATTTGTAAAATACTCAACTTAAGTCCTATAATGCATACTAATACTCGACTGAAATTGGGTATTTATAAACAGAATAACTAGTCAGTTTTTTGTAAATTACACGACATCTATGTATTTATAATATTGATTTTGATAATAACAAACAAGATTAAGAATAATTAAGTTTTAAAAACTTAAATTATTTTTCATAAATCATTATTTTGATTTTATAAAGATTTTATACTTAAAGGAAAAGTGATTTCATGAAATCACTTGTTTTTCAAGTTCATGGTTTAATTGAAAAAGTTTTGAGAACTTTGAAATTAACTAAAAATTTGAAAATGAGCTTATTCGTAAAGTTTTATAAAGATTTAGACTATAATCTTTATAAAGTTTTATAAAGAACAATTATTCCTCTTTGAATCAATTACAAGATCAACCAAGAACTTAACCAGTGCATTAATGAATCAAGAATCAGAAATGAAAACAAAGATAAAATGCACAAGATTTAAGTGGTTTAGCGCCAGTTAATTGTGCCTACTTCTACTAGAAACAAGCATTGTGTTTTCACTATTATTACTTTCAAGAGTCACAGAGAAATCAAAAGAATACATAACATACAAGCTATCAGCCTTTTCTCTCTTAATTTCTTCTACCATGTTCTCTCTTATCATGTGTGTAAAATAGGCCCTGAATCCATATATATAAAGTCTAAATTTTAGGTTTCTTGCAAGTTGGCTTTCCTACCAGTGCTAATTGAACTAACAATCTTAGACATATGCTTGCAGTATGATTTCATGACTTACGATGAAACGACAACTTTTTTTGTTGTTTTTCTTGTAATAAATTAAAACACTTGACTCATGTGCACAACGTGTGGACTACTTAATGCCTTAGACGATGGTCTTAATAGTCCCAATTTCAACCTGAGTGCAAATATATCATACTTTGTTCCAATTGATATATGACATGTCACACTAAAGTATTTAGTTCATTACTCAGTAATCTTTACCTTAAACTCAATACTTTAGTTACTCTACGGTGCTTTCTTCTCAACCATTTACAACTTTAGATCCTGTAAATCCTTGCCAAGTTCATGTAAAGATTGAACTTAGTGCAAGGTACTGCTTTGGTTAGCATATCAGCTGGGTTCTCAAGTTTGATAAAATGAAGCTTTATATCAATATGCTTAGTCTTTTCATGATGTGTTTGGTTTTTGCTGATATATATTGCATTTTGACTATCACAATAAGCCTTAATTGAGCCTTGTTCAGCTCCTAACTCAATAACCATTCCTCTTAACCATATGACCTCCTTGAAGGCCTCTGTAGCTACTGTATATTTAATTTCTATAGTTGACAGTGCCGCTACATTCTACAATGTAGCCTTCCAGTTGATTATGCCGCCTTTCAAAAATAAATGCCCTATCAAGGATATTTTTTTATCTAAATCCCCAATAAAATTAGAGTTTATATATCCTATCAAGGTATTTCCTTCATTTCTTGATCCACTATATAGCAAACCATACCCCAAAGTGCCCTTAAGGTATCTTATTATCCATTTCACTACTTTCCAGTGATCAATCCCTGGATTTGCCATGAATCTACTTACTATACTTATAGCATGAGAGATATCTGTTCTGGTAAGTACAATTACAAACATAAGGCTCCCTATAACATTTGAGTAAGGATCTTTGACATTTGTTGTTGTTTTACAGTTGTTTATGGATGCTAAGCTGCAAATAACTTAAAATGATTTGCTAGTGGTGTTTGAACAGGCTTGGATTCACTCATGCTAAAGTTGATCCGATTATTTCAATGTAGTCATTTTGAGAAAAAAAACATGGTTTTTTTTTTTTGTTTCTAACAATTTCATCCCAAAGAATCTTCTTTGCTGGCTTAATATCCTTAATTTCAATTTCATTGCTCAATAACCCCTTCAAATGATCAATTTCTTTTCTGTCACGATATGCTATTGACATATCATTAACATACAACAGTAGCTAAATCATCCTCTATTCATTTATCTCCTTGAAACACATACAACAATCATAGTTGCATATGTTATGATGAAGCTATCAAACCTTAGATACCTTTGTCTAGGAGACTATTTCAAGCCATAAAGAGACTTTTTAAGCAGACAGGCATGATCTTTTTCTCTGAGTACGACATACCCCTCAAGTTTTGCCATTACAATTTCTTCTTATAAGTCACTATGTAAGAAGTCCATTTTAACATCCATTTGTTCAAGATGCATATCTTGAATAGTAATAAGTGTAAGAATGATTCTTCACTGCTAGAGAGAATACTTCTTTAAAGCCAATCCCATCCTACTGTGTAAAGCCTATGGCTACCAGCTTAGCCTTAAACCTTCTAGGTTCTGCCCCAGGTATCCTTTTGTTGATTTTATAGATCCATTTATAGCTTACAGTCTTCTTTCTTTTTGGTTTTTTTTATTAACTCTATGTTTCATTGTTTATGAGAGATTCTTGATAAGTTTTTGGTTTATCATCATTAGTTTCCTAAGCTATTGATAAAGCATAAGTAATTAAATCTGCAACAATATACCTCTTTGATGGTCTTATTACTTTTCTCTTTTTATCTATTACCACCTCTTTAATGGTCTTATTACCTTTTTCTTTTTATCCATTGCTAGTTGATAAAAGTCTTTCTCACTCTTAGTTAATTCTGAATCTTCTATAACATTAGTTTCAACATCAACTCTTTCTAATTCTTCTTTAGTGAATTTTTTTGTCTTCTTTCTGTTAATAGGCTCTACCTCGAACTAAATTCTATTACTCTTAGTTTTAGGTTCATTCTCTTTAACCTTAAAACTCCTTCTTTTATTCTATATTTCTGCTTATTAAAGGTTACATCTTTACTTATTATGCACTGAAGTGGCTTAAAGTCAATGGACCATAGCCTATAGCCTTTAACACCTTCAGGATAGCCTAGAAATTTACACTTTAAAGCTCTTGCTTATAGCTTTCCTTGTTTTACATGTGAATATGCTTTATAACCAAAAATTCTGAACTTGGAGTAATTAGCCACTTTTTCTAACTATAGTTTTATTGGTGTCTTGTAATTTATAGCAGTTGATGGACTTTTATTTACCAAATAGCACAATGTGTTTAAAGCTCTGCCCATAGTGTTTTGGCAATTTTGATTGAATCAACAGACATCTTACCTTATCCATTAATGTTTTATTCATTCTTTTAGCAAGTCTATTTTATTAAGAAGTATATATTATTGTTTTATGCCTCAAAATACCATTCTTCTCATAGTACTCCTCAAACAACTTATTATAATATTCCAGTCCATTATCTATTCTTAGAGCTTTCACCTTCAAATTTGTTTGATTTTTAACCAATATTTTCCACTTTTTAAACTTTTCAAGGACCTCATATTTACTTTTAAGAGCATAAACCTATACCATTTTGGAAAATCATTTATAAAGTTTAAGAAAAACCTACAACCATCTAGAAAGGTTACCTATACAGGTCCCCATAGATTAGAGTATATGTAACCAGGCTTTTCTTTAGTAGTATGAACTGTAGATTTAAACTTTAACCTGGAAGCCTTCCCTATTATGCAGTCTTCACAGAATCTCAAAGAATTTAGCTGATCATTGCCAAATATCTCTTGTTTCTAAAGTTCCTTTAAACCTTCTCACTCATATGTCCCATCCTCAGATGCCAAAGGTTTGATTTATCTTCGTACTTTCAGTTATGCTTGCCTCCCCTATAGTTATTTGTCCATTTAACACATATAAGTCATTTATTTTGTTACCTTTCATTATTACCATTGAGCCCTTAATTATATTCAATACACCTTTCTTAGCCTTAATAATGCATCCTATCTGATCCAACATTCCCACATAAGTTAAGTTTCTCTTTAAGTCAGGAATATGTTTAACTTGTGCGATTTCCCTTATTGCACTATCAAATATTTTCAGACTGACTCTCCTAATGCCAACTAATTTATGCATGGAATTGTTCCCTATTAGCACCATGCCATCATCACATGACTGATAAGATATAAAATTATTTCTATTTGGGCATATGTGAAAGGTATATCCTGAGTTAAGAACCCACTAACTTTGAATATTTTCTTTGGTGACTATGAGTACTCTAGTTGTTTCATAACTGTATTTATTTGTGACAATTGTTGTGTTCCTACTTTATCCTTTGAATCTTTGATCTTGGACTTTCTTTTAGGGTAATCTCTTTTGAAATGTCCCTCTTTGTGACAATGAAAAGACTTAAGCTGCTTTTGTTTTGATTTAAATCTTTCTTGTTTCTTTCCTTTGCTTTTCTTCTTTTTAGATTTGCCTCTAGCCATCAAACCCTAACTAAACTCACTGTTAGTTACCTCTTGCTTGTCTTTTTGTTTCTTTATACCAAGAGCTAATTTAACCTCTTTCAAAAAAAGTATTTGTCTCCCATATAGTAAAGCATTAATAAAATGCTTATATGATTTAAGGAATGAGTTGATTAATAAGAGTGCTTTACTCTCATCACTCAAACCCTCATAAATAGTATCAAAGCATCAGACACCTCATTGAATTTATTAATATGCTTATCTAGAGATGATTTTTCATTCATCCTCAAGGAGAAAATTTTCTTTTTGATATATAGTTTTTTGGTCATATATAGACTCTCTAGTTTTTATCACAACCCTAGAATAATTTTTTCTTTTGCTACCTCTCTTATTACAAAATCTCCCAAGCTAAGAACGATAATACTTATTGCCTTCTTATTAATCTCAACTGCTTATTCAGGAATTGTTGAAGAAGAGCCCTCTTTTCCGTCTCCCTTGGTACCAGTTTGTTATGAATTAGGCCCATTCACAGAGATTAAACTGACTCCAAGAATAATTATTCCTCTTTGAATTAATTACAAGATCAATAAAAAAATTAGCCAGCATTCTAATAATCAAGAATAAAAAATGAAAACAAAGACAAAATACAGAAGAGTTAAGTAGTTCCACACCAGTTAATGATGCCTACACTCACTAGAAACCTGCACCGTGTTTTCACTATTCAAGCATTACAGAGATATTAAAAGAATACAGAATGAAATTCTAGTTATGCAACCTAAGAGGGGAGTGAATTGAGATTTTAAAATTTATTCTAGACAAATCACAACAATTAATTCTAAAACCTTAATGAAATGAAGAACAATAAGTTTCACAATGCTAAAAGATAAAAGAGTAGGGAAAGAGAGAACAAACAGGAATATTTTTATGTGGTTCAGTAAACCTCACCTACGTCTATGCCTCTAAGCTAATTAAGTTTGAGGATTTCATTATCTAAGTCCCTTAAGGCTTTAAGTTCATTATAATTGATTTTAAGGTGTCAATGGACCTTTATAAATCCAGGGATTATTCCTCAAACTTTTTACCCAAGTGTTTTCCACATTTATACACTCACAAATTTGATATAAAATTAAAGTTTGCATAAGAAAACTTTCTTCAAAAGTGAATGCACAAATTATAGCACAATAATGATTCAATTTATGATGATTTGTAAGTTAGAAGCTCAATAAATGATGTATACACTTGATTTTAGTTGTTGGAGAGTTTAGAAATGAGTTTAATTTGGGGTTTTTTTTATAGTTTTGACTCAAAAAATAGCTGTTATATGCAAAATTCAGAGTCGAAGAGGCTAGCCTCTACATTCTGGCAGTTAGCCATTTACTATAGTGAAATTACTGTTAAATTTGAATTTTGTTACAATAATACTGTTCAATTATATTGTAGCCTATAAACTCATAAAAATTTACAAATAAGACCATTTTCGGAATAGTTTGAACTTGTTATAGTACCGCTGTTCATAAAATTATAATTTTACCTAACATATTCTATAATTATACTATAGCTTTAAATATAAAAAAAAACTTTGTAAATAAGTCCAATTTCAAAATTTCTAAATAATATTTCTCATTCCCTCAACTTTAAGAAATTATGATATGGCTAAAATATTTCTAATTTTATAAATGAACCTAAATTCATATTTAAAATAACATTTATTAAAATCAAAGATTATAATTTTTTTTATTTAGTTCTCATTTTGATAATCACTTAATTTATATGAAATGCTTGATTTATGAGTAAAACTTTGAATTAATGAAAAATAATAATCAATTGATTAAAACGTGAGCTTTACAAATGTGAAACCATGAAAAAAATTAAATCATATTAGCTTTATAAGAATTTTTACAATATTGAATCCGTTAAGTTTCAAACTTCATTATTGATCGAGTCGTTGTTCGTTGAGTATCTTGAATTTGATTTCACTTAATTCACTTGTATAAATACGATCCTTCAAGAACTTAGTGAAAATGTAAAATATACTATTATTTAAAACAATTAAGACATTTATTTGTTATCATCAAAATTACACTATGTGTAGCCTTTTAGGCTAACACAGAGCATATAAGCTATCAGCCCTCTCTCTCTCAGTTTCTTTTATAATGTTTTCTCTTATCGTGTTATAAAATAGCCCCTGAATCCAAATATATAAAGCCTAAATTTTAGGTTTCTTACAAGCAGGCTTTCTCGCCAATTTTAACTGAATTAACAGCCTTAGACATATGCTTGCAGATGATTTCATGACTTATGACAAAATGGTAGCTTTCTTTGACATTTCTCATATAACAAATTGAAACACTTGATTCACACGCACAGAACGTAAACTACTTAATGCCTTAGATGACAATCTCGACAATGTCAGTTTCAACATAAATACAGATGAACGATATATCATACTTTGTTCCAATTGACATATGACATGTCACACTATAGTATTTAGTTCATTACTCAGTACATCAAATGTCACAAAACTAAATACCATCTCATACTACCATCAAATGCAAGTAACTTATGCAATAAAATTAAATGTAACTTAAATGTTAGAGAACATTAAATAAACCAAACCAAGAGCCACTAAATTCATATTTCTAATAGATAAACTAGATGCAACATTTAATTAAACTAACATGTAGTCTTATACTAGCATTACATTCAAAATTTAAAAAAGCAAGCATTCCATTAGCGAAGCACAAAAAATAAACAAGTTTAATCTAACATAATTACTAGCTTAACCCAAAATAATTGTATATTATATTGACATATATTTATACATTATATTGACATGTCAAAATTGGCTTTCAAATCAAGCTAATATAGCCAAGTAAATGGACATGAAAACTCAAAACATGCCCAAACAACCAAAGTATGTAATAAATAGCTCTTTTCCTTATATAAGCATTCATACATAATTTATCCATTCACACTGTACCTCATCCATTTCTACCTGAGTGTAAACTAATTTGTTGTTAAACTATTAATGGCTAAATGATTTAACAATAAAATATGGTGGACATAAAATACTAACAAAAAATGAACATAAAATATATCACTTACATTGTTAAGTATTAAACTAGGATCAACAATAATATCCTTCATCTATTACATGACATAATATCCACACTCATATGAATCAGGTTGTTTTAGAACTTATAGTAATAAAACTCAATCCAAGTACATGAAAAGCTATAACATGTTTCATGTAGTTAATTAAAATAATAGGGGAAAATTTTATTACCTATGTTGATTTTAATTTTAGATGTACTCTTTTTTTACTGCTTATTGCTACGAACTTGTTGATCCCACTAGAAGTTTAAAACTTATAGTTAAAACTACTAATGTTTATAGTGGACTTAAACATTATATAATGATTTAATCATGATATATTTACTTCATTACCAACTCTTTATTGTCTTCCGTTAAACTTGTTTTCTTTGCAAATCTATGAAATATCTAGTTTTTTGCTACCATATTGATCATAACAAGAATTAAATGGCTTTATAATCGAGCAACAACACTTAAATAGAAGAAATGAAAATTTAACAACTTATTTATTAATTAAAATGAAACTAGCTAGGATTGTAAAGAACAAATATCAATAAAGAATGATGAGCTTTGGCCAATCAATTAGAAATTGCTTATGTCCTCATTATAAGTATTTTAAATGCTTTTTCAACTTTGTTTTGCTATGACTAGAATTCATGAATCCAAAAGGCTTTCCATCTTATTATTAACATATATATATTCGTAATGTTGATTTTGATGATAACAAATAAGATTAATAATGATCAAGTTTTAAAAGCTCAAATTATTTTTATAAACAATTATTTTGATTTTATAAAGATTTTATATCTAAAGAAAAATTGATTTCATAAAATTGGTTGTTTTTCAAGTTTATGCTCTAATTGAAAAAGTTTTAAAAACTTTGAAACTCAAGATAGGCTTATTTGTAAAGTTTTATAAAGATTTAGGTAATAACATAAATGCAAAAAATTTTGAGATAAAATTATAATTTAAAAAAAAATTCACTATAGCAAAGTGGCAAGTCAGATTCTCAAAAGTAGTAAGTCAGATTTTTAAAAGTGGCAGACTGATTATAAAGTAGAAATTCTTTGAATAAAAGTGACAAACTAGATTTGTCAAAGCGACATACAGGCTATGCAAAAATTCAAATATTTGATTACAATGGTAACATAAAGCGGTAACCAGTTATCATAAAACACTAGCTGATTATCATTAGAAAGTCAATAACGACTAGTTTTTAACTCTAATTATAAAATTGACTCATTCAAATTCAAACACTAAGAGATCAAAGAGTTATCATTGAACTGGCTAATCATTATTGAGATTTAAACTTGTTTTTATTTCTTTGATTCATACATTGAGCTTTTATTTGTAATTAAACATATTGTATGAGAGAAAATTAATTTGTAATCTTTATTTTTGAGAAATTATAAGTGTTAAGATATACATGTGTTAAAAGATTAAGGATAATCTCATGTTATAAAGGTTAATTGACACCTGTGAAGTCAATCATAAAAGTTCTTAAAGCGTTAGAGGCTTGAATAGGGGAATCCTTAAGCTTGGTGTGTTTGAAGGAATGGACGTAGGCAGAGATAGCCGAACCACACAAAAATCTTGTTTGCTTTCTCTTCACTTATCTATTTACATTTTGATTGATTGATTTATTATTGTTTTGAATTTATTTAAGATTTGTATTAAGTTTTATTCAAACATTGCATAATTTTTAAAAATCTCGATCCACCTCCTCTTGAGTTGCCTAGTTATTATTTCACTTATCAGTTGGAATCTTGTCATATAAGCAATTAAGTTTTAAGAAAAAATAAGAATAAATATTTATATAAATTTTTAATAAATTTTATAATTAAAAAAGAAAAGAAATTACTTATGCCATATAGAAATGCATGCGGTTAAGGCCTAACCATTCCATATAGCCAATGTATCCCTTCTAATATGAGTTAAACATTCACCTTCAGGTATCTCATTATCAAGTGGGTGAGGAAGGTAATTTCCACTCAAAAAGCCTAAAAAAATTTAAATCTTAGATTCAGTATGACATTTTGTTAGTGCTAAGCAATTGCCTGGTTTGTCTTTCTTTTTTGAAACATTAGCTCGCATCACAACAATATTTAAGTTTGGTCTTTCAGACTAGTGCTATATTAGGATTATCCATTGCTTTTTTTTTTTTATCCTTTACTATCTTTAGACTTTTCTTATTAGGGTTGCCTTTTCTCTTCTTTGGAGCTTCAATGACTTTGTTGAAATCTTCTAGCATGGGTTTGTTGTTTTGAGACTTTTTTTTTATTAGGGCTGCTGTTTCACTTCTTTAGAGTATTAAGGAGTTTGCCAAAATCTCCCAGATTATTGGTTGCTACTTTAGGTCTTTTCTTATCAAGGTTGCCCTTTCTTTTCTTTGAAGTCTCAGAGATTTATTAAGGTCTTCAAATATATTCCTTGCTATTTTATACTTTTTCTTGTGGGGTTGCCTTTTCTCTTCCCTAAATTCCTACCATTCTTTCTTCAAGATGTTGCTATTGACTTTAATTTATATTTTAAAACCTATAAGACATTTCCATGATTTAAAAATAAGAAATTTAAGGTAATTCTCTTTTATCTTTATCATAATATTGAACAAAATAGTTTGTGTAGTATCTTTTATTCATCAACTACAATGGCTTTAATATTTATCTTAAGATCTCCATTATGCATATAATCATCCTTCATTGGTGTATTAAAGCTGCTAATGTCACAGTGCTTAGGTTTTCTTTTAAGTTCCTTCAACAGCTCTTCAAACAACTGCATTATACATTTCCATCCAATCCTCTAGCTTTGGTCTATCCTTTACCATTGTAGCTACATGAAATGTTAAAATAAAGAGATAGAGTTACAAACTTTCTAGTCTCTTGCCTATGGCCATATTTTGGCGATCTTCTTTAAAGTTTTTGCAAGCAAATCATTTCTTCCATTTGAACTTGAAGACACTTTCTTTTACATTCCATGTAGCCTTTACTTAAGTATTATTCACACTTTTTTTTAATCAAATATTGATATAAGAAACATAATTTTTTCAATAACATATACAAATTTGCTCTTATAAGGCTATTACCAATTAATAAAACATCATGCCAACAATTTTTTTTCTCTTACTCTTATCCAAACTACACTCCTATCTATTTAATCTTTACTAAGACTAGTTTCAAGATTCTGAAAAATTAAAGTTTGGCACTAAATTAGAAGTCCTTTTAAGCTATACATAATAAAAAATATAGGCAAAAAATACAAACAAAAGAATGCAAACAAAAATAAATATTTTAGAACCTATTATAATAATCAAATGCTAGCAATTAGAATATTTAAAAAAAATACTTACAATTTCTTCCAATGGTTCATAATATCCTCTTTGGCTTAAACAATAATTATACTTGTTACTAACACACATTTTTTGTTTCTCCTTCCTTGTCTTTTATTGTAAATTACAAACTAATACCAATGTAAAATTATACTCAATACTTAGTACTATACAACATTTTCTTAGTGTTATACAGCATTCAACTAAATTTTGGTGAGAATTTATTGAATAAGATCTAATTTACACACTGTAAACTTATAATCAATATAATCTCGAATGAACAGATCCCAATAATCTCATCTTATGTAGTAGTATCACAAAGCAGGTTTCTTTAGCTTTTTATGATCATTCTTATTTGGCAAAATGTACCCATTAGTCAAAGTGTAATTATAGTTCCTAAACAACTGTCCAATAAGTTGCAAAACTTGCTTATTACTTCATTTATGAATGAGAAATCACATCTAAATAATAAATTTTCATAAGTTTATTGTATAGAAAAAAGTAAATAAGCAAGGTTATAGCATTGAAAATTTGACCCAAAAAAAGATTTTATGCTTGAACAAATGGCCACAATGCTTTTTTATATTTATCCAGAACTAATCTCAAACACTTGTAGATGATTGGAAAAAAAATATAAGCCAACACTCTAAGGAAATGTGGATATTGCAGTGGCCTTTAATCTAATAAAAACATCATATCTATTGTATCTCAAGACAATTATCCCATTTTCACTCCTCAAATTCCTATTATCAAGATTAAGAGTCAAATTTTTTTATGAAGATAAACCTTTCGAAAATTGATTATCTTCATTTATAGGTTCTACATCCTCATCATCATCTCCTTTTGGCACTTGATTATTTTTATTGGAGTAACCCTGCTTCTTTTTATCACTAATAAGATCATCAATCAAATCCATTTTATTATACCTAAAATAAATGAACAATTTAACATTAGCTTGGTTATAAAAAAAAGCCAAGAAAATCAGAGTATCAACTTATAAATATAAAAAGAAAATGTTAAATGCAATTTAATCACAAGTAAAATAATAATCAAAATTCAATAGATAATACCTTTTAACTATAATCACATGCAATTGCATTCTATTAATATCTTAAAATGTTAATCTTGTCACTATCCAATCTCAATGGTCTCACTACCCTTACACAGATACTCTACTTAATTGTCATCATAAGATGTATCAATTCTTGTTATTCTTATTATTCTTGTTATTTCTTTAGTGAAAAGAACATGCTCCTTCGTACTATACACATCCACATCATTTTCAAAATTGAGAATGCCTTTAAAATAAATAAAACAAACAACTAACCTTTTTTTATCAACTGGATTAGTAGCATAAAACACTTTGTTTGATTTGTGAAGCCAAAATAAAGGGACCGAACTTATGACTTATTTGATAGAAGTCCATCATTGTAAAGCCAAGCTCATCAACTTTTACACCACCCCCATTTTTGACCTAATCACACTTAAATAAAGTTATTTTGAACACATTGTAGTGAAGTTGCCAAATCTCGTCAATTACTTCATAATAGGTTATATCATAAATTTTAGGATTTTTGTTTTTTGAAGTGGTTATTTACATTGCTTTTACAAACAACAATTAGACCATAATTTTGGTCATCCAATTCTTATCACATTGCCATATTAGAAATTAAAAATCATTGATGCAATAACCAGTGTACTTTAGCATATGTGGGCGAAGTCCTCGAGATAACTACCATAACGTATTTAAGACATTTGCATTGTCATTGATTAGATTGGAGACCTAACCAGTTATAATAAATTTTATGAGCTTAATAAATGAATTTTTTCATGAAATAAATTCTTATGAGTGCAATGATTTTTTATATTGACCTTTTGTGATAATTAATTTGTAAAAGAGTAGTTGTGTTACTTTTTCAACCATTTCTTATCTTTTTTTTTTTTGCATGGAAATTGTAAATACTCTATATACTAACAAACATGAAGTAAAAAAATGAAACGTTAGGACTAATAACGTTGAAAATAAATGAATGCCCAATCAAATCATGAATTTTAGTTATGAGTACATAATAAAGGGTTAAACTTCTTTATTATTTTGCAATGTATACAAATGAGCATGAAATGACAACTTATATTCAATAAGAAACATTTTGCCATGAGCTTTTGAATTGATGAGTTTTCCATGTTCCCTAGTGGATTCTTAAAAATTTATAGGTTGGATAAGTACTCAACATAGACTTTTTCTTTGAGTGTTTTCCTATTTCTTGCAAATTGATACATCCATATCTAGTAAATAAGACCACAAAGTCTTACCTCATGACAAGATAGACTATTAAGTGAACCATTATGTCAGAAAAGAAAGGTGAAAAGCATTCTTTTAAGAAACATAATGTCAACACTATGTCCTTTTTCATTTCATTGAATTTACTAGCATTAATTATTGTAGCACTTATGAAATTAAAGAAAAAGTAAAATCAAATTATTGCAACACATACATGGGCAAATAATATTTTCCATAATGTAATAATAAGAAGTTGTTGCATAAACATATGACAATCTTGTGAATTGAAACATTATAGCTTGTATTCCTATAAAGATACTATATTTTTCATATTATAAGCATAGTCATGAAGAACCTTAATGTTTCTCAAACATTCACAGTTGAAGCAGATTACTCAGAATCCTCTACCTTTGAAAATTATTTCTAATGGTCTTTGCATCCTTTAAATTGATACTTCTGACATATCATAGGGCACTGTTCTCCTTGAAAAGATAAATAAAAAGAACACTTGATCAGATATGCTAGTGGACATTTTAGTCCAGCCCAACAGCATTACCATATAATGTTCAAAGAAATCCTTGCCGTTAAACATGGGATAAAAAAATTTGAATATCATTTACTTGGCCACAAATTCCTCATCAGATTAAATAATTCAACTTTTCCTAAAGTCCTACAGTTTAAAGACAAAACGATCCCTAATAATCAGTTGCTTCATCTTCAAGAATGGTTTTCTCGATATAAGTTTAAAGTCCAGATATAAAAGAGATACAAACTTGATTCCTAATTTTCTATCCAGAGCTTATAAACCTCCTCAACCTGTATTTCATACTTCTCCTATTTTCTCTGTCATAGTCATGGCTTCTCATTCTCACAGAGATGTTCGTTCTACAACTTTTTCTTTTCCTTCTCAAACCCTCACTTAAAAAACTTTTCCTCTTGAAAAATCTTTCTCTGCTCTCTACCAGCTCTAACAGTGTGCAAAACAATATCTCTTTAGGTATTATATGAAATTTTACCTCCTTGAAGGTCCAACTATTTTCACCACTTTTGATCTAGAACATCTATTTCTCACTGGGTTGTATATTTCTCCTACCAGAGATATTACTAATGATGAATTATGGTATTTATGGTGTCTTACTACTTTTCATGCTATAAACTAATTCTTCCTCTTAAATCTACTATGAAAAAGATCATGACTCCTAATCAATCAACTTCTTTGTTATGACTCTTCTTAAATAGTTCTTCCATATTTCTTAGTGGAGACATAGATCAGGACAATTAGCTCATGGCTGTAATCTAAACTTCATTTCTCCTCATGAAGAAGATCAGTTTATATTTACTTTTACAGTTCATCAGTCTTACTTTTAACATTCAGAAACCCATGCTTTCTTCACTCAAACCCAGTGTTCCCATTATCACACTACACCACATCCTTCAACCCTTGAAGAAGATCTTAACTTCAAGAAAACCCTCACTAATTTCCTATTACAACTCAACCATGTCAAACCACCTGTCACTAATATTGTCTCCAGTTCTCTTGGTCCCTATCATGAAATAATTATGGTTCCTAATCATTCAAGTTCCAGCAAAGGCATCATAATTAAAAAAGGGCGTCCTAACATTCCTTTTCGGTTATATTATTAAGATGCCCAAGATCTAGATGATGAGTTTCTACCTCTCAGTCAGCATATCAGACAATTGGAAACATCTCCTTCCAATGTTCACGTTCAAGTCACTACACTGGAACAAGACCAGTTTTCTACTCCCAGAGTTATCTCTACCTCCGAACCAGTCATTACTTACTCTTCCTGTGTAAAGAATTGTATCCCTAGTATTGTGCATTTCTGAGGTTGTCCTCTTTACAATGGCCCCACATACCTAGATTATTGCACCATGTTATGTAGTCAATTTGGCACTATGTGTGTAAAGATGTCTCTAAATTATAGGCGTAACTGACAAGAAGAAACAAACTTTAGCTCAGATGATCCAGAATAGATAAACCTGTCCTCTTCTTAATAATGTTGTTTTGTCTTATTATGTGATTGTCATAGTATAAAGTAAGAGAAATAATTAACATACTTTATACTTTTGTATTATTAGCTTACTTTATGCTTTTGTTAATTTTTACTTTTAAAAAAGTATGGGGGTCCTGTCCCGGCCTTATCAAAAGTGTGTTTTGCTTTAACAATTTTGTTTGCTTTTAGAAAAGTGATAGGTCCTATCTCACTTTTCTAGTTTGCCTCATATGACCTTTATCTCTATATAAGGGCGTTTCTCTTCTTTGTAAAATAACTTGCAAAACTCAAAAAACTCAGAATATATTTAGTATTTTCTATGACTTTTTAATTCTCTCTCTTCTTAAGTTCGATGAAGCTCTAAAATAAATAAAGAAAAGATATAAGTAAAAAAAAATTTGTTCAAATTAAAACCAAGTCGTATTCTCTACATTTGCCTTCTCTGAAGGATCCTGTGTATCAAAAAGCTTGAGACTTTTTAGTTATTTTCTTGTCTGGTTTGGTACTCGTTTTAAGCTAAGGAAAAGCTGTTTTAGGGATTATAAACCTGGAAAAAGAAAAATATTATGGTTTCTAGTTTTCTAGTTAAGGTATATCGACGATAATCCAACGAAGTAAGTTCTAGAGGTGAACCAGAATGGGCACTAGTCTAATCTGCATTATTGGTAACAAGCCACGTACCTAATCGGTCGGTTTTCCTGATTAGTATCAGAGCCTGACAAAATTTTTCCAAGTAATTTTAGGATGATTTCTTTTCGATACTTATATCTGATTTAAGTTTTTTTCAACTTCAAAGAACTTCAGAGCTTCAATCTCATGGCATCTTCATCACAAAATCTAGTTTCTCCAGTTCAAATTACTTCGCCTACGTCACTTCCTAAAAATGTCACTAAGCATACTACTTTTAAGATTGAGAGTCTTGTGGAATATTCCTATATCCCTGATTCTGCTTAAGTAAATGAATCCTCTATTCCTCTTGTGAATCCTTATCAGTTATATAAATGACCATATTCTTTTGCTCGTTCTATTCGTTCTCCCATCCGTACAAATCGTTCTACTCCAAAAGAATATATACAGTCTTCATCTCTTGATCACTATTTTTTGCAGTCTACTTCTGCAGAACAGTATGTCACTCTTGAAATTTCTCTTGAGTTGATTACTCTCTGGAAATAGTCCAGATACACTCACCTTTATCTTGGTGGTGTTCGCATTATCCTTACTCTTCATGAAAGAAAAAGCCCTCCTATTACAGCCAGAGTTGCTTTACTGGATACAAGATTTAAATAATACGAACAAGCTACTATAGGCACTATCCTCATTGCCCTCCAAGTTGGCAGCGTTGTCCTCACTATCTACCCAAATTTCAATCTTTCACTGGATGATCCAAATCTTTCCAGTTTCCTAAAAATTCAAGTTCAGATCCAAGGAGCTGAACAACTTGCAAGTGCAAAGATTGCTACCATCCATCACTAGTTGGTCTATAGACTTCAAAATCATTCACGTGATCTTCCTTCATCTAATGAAGTCAATTCAGATACCCTTATGATCCTTGCTGAATCTCTAGATATCCCTACTATTATTCAAATCCCTAAATAGATCCCAAAAGCTGATTTTCTCTAGCTCATGGTGCTTGAGTGGATAATAAATTATGAACACTTCACTAAAATACCACTCCCATCCAGACTTCTGAACCCATGTATGAGAAAAAACCTGATGGTATTGTTCGCCTTCAGTTCAAACCTCCTCCATCAGCCCCCACAGAACCAGTAGAACTTCACAAGTAGATTACAGCTACTCAGCTTGATATCAATACCATGAGTATTGGTAGAATTTTTCAGCTTGCTCTATCTTTACTTGACCATCTGTATGAACAGAAGAAGCTTTTTAGAAATCTAATAAAAGAGAAACCTTCATTTAAAGCTGCTTATCGAAAGCCTTATTTGGAAATTAAATGCCAAAATAAGAAATAGTATGACTGTCCTCCCAAAGAAAAGAACCATAGATCTCACTTCCACAAGAAATCTCAGTTTTCATCTTTTTCTCGAAGTCGTTTCCCTAGACGTTCCAAGAAAATTTATTACTTCAGACGAATGAATCCCTATGAACTTCTTGATAAAAAATAGAAAAAGAGTAGATGTTTTATTTACAAGAAGTATGGACATTTTGCAAAAGATTGTCCATAAAATTCGAAACGTTCTATGCGTTTAGTTCAACAACTTCAGTCTCTTCATCAGTTTTCTCCTGAAACAGATCAGATTCAACATCTTATGAAGTCAATAAACCCTTATGACGTCTAATGCACATAAAAACCATCCAAATCTTCACACACAATCCATGCAAAATTAGAATCATATGCAATTCAGGGCTTGACACACAATCCATGTAAAGTCAATATAATATTCATAATGATTAAAAATTACTGCTTCACAAAGTCAAAATCAAGTAAACAATAATTAACTTAATTACTTAAATCATCTTAATTAGACATAAAAATTAGAAATAATGAGAATCATAACCATAATTTCACATGTAGCACCTAAAATCATTTAAATTTAAAATACAAGAACAAGAATGCACTTGCAGCGCATCGTTTCACAAAAACAAACAAGCTATCTTCAAAGCTCATAGCAATTTAGACATTAATCAACCACAAAACCATAACTGTAATTATTAGATAATTTCAATATTTTCTTTAGGACCAAAGAAATATAGACAATACCACTCAATGAGTCAAAAGACGCAACGCGAAGGTACTTTAATTTCACTCTTACAACAGAAACTAAAAGTTTCTTCTATGATAATAGTAGCCTAAACTATATGGTCACATCTTTAAGAGTAACAACAACATAATAAATATAAGAACCTAAAAAATTAATAAATAAATAAATAACCAAAACCACTACCAAACATTAAAAATAATTATTCAGAGAGCCACTAGATCTATTTATATTTTAACAGCTAAACTTTATTAAGTTCCATTAGAATAACATCACGTCCAATATCAATCACATTAGCACTTAAAATCAACTAGAGATTTAACATTACAAATTAAAAACTTAAATCTTTTGATTAACCTACTTTTTCCCTTTCTTTTCTTTCTTCTCTAATAACAACTGGTTTTTTGAATGAGGGATTATTGAGCAATGACTAATAAGTGTGAATAATTCTTGATAGGTGCTTTGTGGTTGTGATGGGCTTTGTATAATTTATTTTCTTTAGTTATGATAAGGTTGTAAGAGATTATGGTAATTTATCAATTGAGTAAAAAATAAGTTGTAGTTGTGGGGTGTTGTACAAATTTTATTGAACTCGCAAGTATATGAATGTATTGTAGAATAGATCAACGATGATGGGTGTCGATTCCACAAAGAAGTAGATTTTAATTTCATGTATAATTAATAGATCAACGATGAGGGTGAAAGTAATTTAAACTATCCTAAAATTTAAATTAGAATGATCGGAATAAATTAAAGTGATAACTATTATAATGAAGTGATTGCGTCTCTAGATCTATAGTCAACATGTACCACAAGATTAATATTTCTTATTAGTGCTAATTAGATCATGAGGGGGTGTCCACTCTTCATAAATCTCACTCTAATTAATATGATGCTAAAAACTTACCTGCACTAGAGATATAGTAATCCAATGCAATATTTAGATAAGATTATTATTAACTGTCAGTGAAAAGTTAAAACAACCATATAAATCAGAGGCAAAAAAGTAAATTTACCAAATTAAGCCCATGAAGTATGTTGAGATTTTGTCTTCAATTCAAACTTGAAAGAAAATTAGCTACTCATAATTAAACTAAGGGTAAAATAAAAATTTATTAAAATACGTAGAAAATATATTATAAAGAATGAATTACAGAAAATATAGCTCAAAAATGAATTTAGAGGTATCAAATTATGGGGAAGAACTCTCTATTTATAGATACAATGAGTAAATCATAGCCATTAAATTAAAACAACTTAGATACTCAGGATTGTGCCATGTGACAAGTTTTGACTAGGTAGAACATATTATTAGGCTATCATTTCGTGTATATGCATGTACAGTACATGTTTTTTTTTGTTCATTAATATATTGCCACATTATTAGCCAACACCACATAAAATCGTGATACATCATTAATCAACGCCACATAAACAGTCAATGTGACATCATTAATCAACACTACATAAACAGTCAAGGCCATATTATTTGTTCAATCAAATGTGGCAACATCATCGATCTATACCATGTCATCTTACTATATATGTGAATAGTACTATGAACAATATTGTACATGTAAACAGTGTCATTTATCATTTTATGCTCCTCGTAATGTTTTCAATTATCGTAAGTTTAAAATTGTTGTCTGTTTTACTATCTGATCCCTCGTTCATTTTGAAATGATCATGTTGCCCCCTAAAATATATAAAATACTTAATTATAATAAAACACACATAATTAAATCACAAGAAAATTAAATACATAAAAGCAAGAATAATAGTGAAACTTTGAGTATAAAATGACGATTTCTTCTTTATAAATATACACTTTCTAGTACTCAATATACCCTCTAACCAGTTTGTTGTTAGTCTCTAGCAAATTAAGGGAAACAAAATTCAAACTTGAAATGATTTTTTTAAATATTCATATTTATTTAATCAAACTAATAATAATAATCAAATAAAAATATAAGCATTATCTCAAATCTAGAGAAATATTACCCTCATATCAACTATCTACATGAATCAATGCAGTAAACTTTGTCATAATTATAATAATCAAACTGCTTTCAAGAATGACATATCAAACCCCAAAATCTCACTGTTAGTGACACTCTCATAAGGAAATTAAACCTAATAATAATAGTTACTTCAATGAATGGTAAATTGAGATAAAATAATAAAGAAGTAATATCACACACTCTCATCAAGATTAAATAAATATAGCTATAGCTTAAAAATAATAGGATCTTAAGTTAAAATGTGAGTCAAACTAATATATTTTATTTTTTTATTATTTTTTATTTATGCATGACTGTATCTTTTATCCCATATGACTAACTTCTACTTTAGATTATACTTCCCTAAAATCAAGAAGAACTTTTATTAGGACGTAACATAGGCTAGGGACATGGCAAATAAAGGATAAGAAATAGAAAAAGAAACAAAATATATATTTAAGAAAAAGTAGAGATTTTTTTTTTAGATTACAAGGTATATCTAGCTTATTTTTTATTATTTTATTATTTTGGACTAATATTTTTTTGAATTTTTTTAAAGGGTTGACTTAAAAGAAATATAAAGACTGTGTATAAAATAATAAGTTGTATGAAGAATTCATATAGAATTTATTATAATATGTGTATTCTTTCAAACAACTCATATTTGTCTTCGACATCACATGTAGAGTAGTAAACATGCTGTGACATAACTCAAGGGTAAAGATAATAAAAATACTAAAATTTGAAAGTCGTCATATCATCCAATGTTAAAAAATCATAAATTTTAAAAAATTTAAAATGTATATTTATAAAGAAGAAGTTAGAAAGAAAAAGTTAGAAATATCATACTTAAAATAACTGTTGAACTTTAATAATAAAGTAATATGAAAATGTCCTGAAAGTAAATTTTTTTCTTTTTCGTTTTATTAAAACTCCTTAATTAAAAAAATACATTTTTAGAGTCACTATACTTTATATTCAACTATCTTCAACCTAAAAAATTAGACATAGTTAGTTTTTATAATAAAAATTAATAAAACCTTTACCAAGATTTGAGAGATCCTACAATTATCAACTATTCTCTCCCTCAACCAAAACAAAATATTATTCTCAATATTTTAAGAGAAATAAGTAAAGTTTAGAAGATATCACTTGGCTGTTGTAACATAAAAGAAAATATTTATAAGTGAAGAGTTAAATCCAATTTGCACTTCTTACTATGGCTACGACTACCATCATTAGTTGGCCCTCCAATATTAAGGTCCTCAGATATGACTTGGTCTATAAGCTTGCAATAAATTAAGTACCTTATTAGTAGTATGAGCATAAATAAAGATTTTTCATTGTGAAAGGAATGAAATAGTTTTTTATTACATGATTAAGAATTGTGATAAAGTCATCATAAAAGTTATTGATATTTAATAAACTGATGGGTTTATGATAAATGTTCATATAGGCCAATGATTCTAATATAATTAGTGCTAGTGGAAAAATAAAAACATCAACATGTTTTAATATTTTAGTTATTCTCTCATACATGTACGAGATGACTAATTCTTCTCTAGTTGGTGAGTCAGACAAATAACCCAAAGGTTTTAGAATTCTTGAGATAATGCCTAACACTTGGCTCTCTTTTGTATAAGTAATTTCTTAGACCTGTTTTGGTAAGCTTCAGTCACCTTCTTCATAAATCAAGTGTAATTTTTTTGTTGTTATACTTTGACCAAGATCTAAGACTGCCTCAACAAATTCTTTATATTTGCCAAGTTAAAAAGCATACAAATATTCTTAAATTGGTTATTAAGAGTAACTGCCGTTGGGATACTTCTAAAAAATAATTAGTAAGTTCTTTAAAAAAATCATATTTAATGATTTTGGTGACAATAGTTCACAGTTATATTTAAAGTAGTATATCTGTGTCAAATAACGAATAAAGCACATAGCCTGAGAGTAAAAACAATAGTAAAAAGAAAAAATAAATAATGATAAAATGAAATTATTAAAGACAAGACTGCAAATGATCAAACAAATAGTTAAATAAAAAGATATTTATAGGTAGTTATGACTGTGACTTACATTTTCCTCTGATTTTATGACTAGAAATGACTTAAACGCCGTCTGTGGGTTGAGAATAGGGTTCTCATCCAATTTTCTTATAAATTGGCAAATATGGTCATTTACAGTCAAATTCTTGAAACTATATAGTGCATGCTCTTTCTAGAATAATGGTTATAACTAAAGTATTACTCTTTGTATGTATCCACTGAGATGCATTTCAAGAGACAAGAGAATATCATCCAATGACTCTTTATTCAAGCCATCCTTAATTAATTGAATTTTGTTTTCCCTATTTTCAGATATTATTCTTAAAAAATATAGGTTTGTATTGCAGCTTATTCTGGTACATTTATGATAAACATTAGAGAGTTTTAGAGCTTCTCATTTTTTTTTGAATAATTTCTTTACCATAACTATGCATGTATGCAATAAATTTGGGAGGTAACTTACTTGCCAATCACACTTTGGCTTTGATTAGCCATCAGATGTCAACAGAGATATTATTCCTCATAAGCAATCACATGTATTTAGATTGAGCTTTACAGATTGTGAGAAGAACATTCTAAGAAAGTGAAAGAAATTGTTTGTGAAGCTTTTCTAAAATCACGTCTTTGTCTATGCCTTTAGCTCAGAATATTAGTTATTATGGGTAATTGAAGTAACCGACATTGATTTTCAAGCATTACTATTATCCGTTACTTAACTAGGTAACTAACGCACACAAAGAAAATTAATTTCACAAATAGCCTCTTATTGAATTTATCTCAAGCTTCAATTGGATGTCGTAAATGATTTTTTTAATTTCTCTGAGTTGTCTTTCTAAATCCTTAATATAGAATACTAACTATAATGGTCATAGCTCCCAAATAGGATGTAATTTATAAAATCCTACTTGGTCTCTGAAATGAAATTGTATATATTGAAATTGTCTAAGAAAATTCAAGAGGAGTTTTTTAGTTGAGGTACTCATGTATAAAAATGATAAGAAAAAACTTAATGGTTAAACAAAATACTTAGACAAAAATAATAAAAACAAAAAAATAAAAAGAAAAATTTAAATCACAAAAAAGAAAAGAAAAATATCTCAGTTAAAATTTGATAGATTACTCAAATTTATTTTGGTACCCTCTTTATGTGGTTAGTACTCTTGATATGACTTTAATCTTTGATCATTAACTTTAAAGGCAACATTATTCTTTAGATCTTTAATTTCAGTTGCTCCATGTAGAAAAATAGTATCAACAATAAAGGAGCTGGACCATTGAGAGTGTAACTTACTTAGAAATAAGTGCAAGCAAGAATTGAATATAAAAGTACTTTTTAACCAGGATTAAAAGATTTTCTCATAATTTACTCGTTAGTAAAGACATTTATTTACTGCTTGTAAATCTTATATTTTTATATGCATCACTGTGAATTTCTTTAAGTTCTACCATATATAATCTTCTTTCTAAGCTAATTTATTACATGTCAAAATTAAATCTCTTAATGGCCCAGTATGTATGATACTCGAGTTCTATAAGTAAATGTAAGTTTTTTCATGCACTAACTTATGGGTGACATCCCAATCGGGGTCTTGAAAGCTATTCTATATGCTCAATAATACATTATTGAGTCTCAACAACTAATCTTTTATGTCTGGTCTCACTGTCTTTTCTAATATGTGTTTTACTTATTAATTAGATATATCAACTTGACCACTAGTTTATGAATGATATGAACTTGCCACTTTGTGAGTAATGGAATTCTTTGTTAAAAAAAGTTTTGAATGATTTGTTATAAAATTAGACACCACTATCATTGATTGTTACTTGAAGAAATCCAAAGTGTGAAACAATGCTGCTTTTCAAAAAGTCTATTACCACCTAGTGATCACTGGTTCTTCATGGAATTACTTCTATTAATTTCAATACGTAGTCAACAATTACTAATATGTATTAATAGCCAAAAAAAAGAGGAAAGGGTCGCATGAAATTAATATCTCATACATTAAAAATCTCAACCACTAAAATTGGATTTAGTGATATCATATTCCTTCAAGTAATACTCTTTATCCGTCGACACCTATCACATGAAGAATAAAACGTGTAAGTATCTTGAAATACAATTAGCTAATAGAAACTATATTATAAAATTTTAGTAACTATTTTATTAGTACTAAAATGACCTCTACAAGCTTGTTCATGGTAGTATAAAAAGATATTTGGAAATTCTCTTTTTAAGGCAAATCATTAACAATTTAATTTGTACAATACTTAAACAAATAAGGGTCATCCCAAGAGAAATTTTTTATTTTAGCAAAAAATTTAACTTTGTTCTACTTAGTCTAATGCTCTAAAAGTTAACTTATAAGAAAATAGTTAACTATATCAGCATACCATAATAATACTTCTACACTCATCAATTGTTTATCTTAAAATTATTCATTCAATAGTAATAGTTCTATAATTGTGTCAAAATTGTGACGAGTGAAATGGCTTGCCATAACATTTTTTATACCTTCTTTCTTTAAATTTGAAGTCAAATTCTTATAAAAGTAGCACCCAACGAATTAGTCTAGCTTTTGTTTGTTTCTTTATAAAAAGATATCTAAGAGCAATATGATCTTTGAACACAATTATTTTACAACTAATAAGATATTATTGAAATTTCTCAAATGCAAACACTACTGCTAGCATTTATTTTTAGTAATTAAATGTTTAATTATGCATCATTCAATGTCATACTAGCATAATAAATGATATGGGAAATTCGATCAACTCTCTAGTCTAATACTACTCTTATTACATGATCAAATGCATCATACATAAGCTCAAATGGTAAGTTTTAATTTGGGGGTTGAATAATGACTGATGATATCAACAACTACTTTAGTTTTTCAAATGCCACAAGACATAAATCATTAAAGACAAAAGTATATCCTTAGCACGTAGATTGCATAAGGGTCTAAAAATTATACTAAAATCTTTAATAAATTATCTATAAAAACCAATGTGCCTAAGGAAATATTTTACTTCTCTAATTGTTTTAAGTAGAGAAAGATTGAAAATGAGCTCCACTTTAGCTTTATCAACCTTAATACCTTTTCTCGAAAAGATGTAAATAAGAACAATACCTTGTTTTATCATAAAATTGACTTCTCTCAATTTAAGATTAAATTCTTCTCTATACATCTCTATAGAATTAGTGTTAAACTATGTAAACATTAATCAAATAAATCACCAAAGATAGAAAAATCATCTATAAAGAATTTAAAGAATCATTCAACCATATCAGAAAAAATGTTTAACATGTATTGTCGAAATATATCAGGTGCATGGCATAATCCAAATGGCATCTTCTTATAGGTAAAAGTGCTAAATAACAAGCGAAAGTGATTTTCTTTTGATTTTTTGGTGCTGTGGAAGTCTAATTATATCCTGAATAACCATTTAGAAAGTATTAAAATTCATCACCTACTAATCTTTCAAGCATTTGATCGATAAATGGTAAAGAAAAATGGTTTTTACATGTGACAAAATTCAACTTTCTATAATCAGTACATACATGCCACCATGTAGTTACTTTAGTAAGTATCTATTAATTATTAACATCGGTAACTATTGTCACTCCTGACTTTTTAGAGACAACTTGCATAAGACTAGCCCATAAACTATTAGAAATTTGGTAAATGATACATGTGCATAATAATTTAAGGACTTTAGTTTTAACAACTTCTTTCATATTAGGGTTTAACCGAGGTTGCATTTTTTTAATAGGCTCATCAAAGTGAATGTAATGCATATGATTTATTGATTTTATACCTTTTATGTTTGCTATGGTCTATCTTAATTCTCTTTTGTGCTTTTTTAAAACTTTCAACAACTTATTCTTTTGTTTGTCATTTAGGGATGAAGAAATGATTATTGGTAGAATACTTCATTCTCCCAAGAATGCATATTTCAGAGTATTGGATAATGGCTTGAGCGTAAGTTTTGATGGTGATTCTGATGATGGACTGAGTTTCTTCTCCAATAGTGATAGTTATTCGAATCTTTATTTTTATTTATTAGTGTCCATAGATAGTGTTGAGTCAAGTAAGGTATTGGCTTTATCGATTGATCTAGCAATATCAAAATCTAAACCAAAATTAGTTAAACATATTTGTAAAGGGTCATTACCAAGGTTTAAAAGAAAAGTATTATGAACTAATTCTTTTATTAAATCCATATCAGTAATTCTATCATCTGCATTGTAAGGTTGCTTGGGAATGTTGAAAATATTTAATTCCATAGTCATGTTGCCAAAGAACAACTATATATTTCTAGCCCTACATTGAATGTGAGCATCAACCATTCCTAAGAAAGATTCGCCTAGAATAATTGAGATATGGTTCTTTGAATCCGACACTGACTAAGTGTCAATTACACTAAAATTAATAGAAAAATAAAATTCATCTACCTGGATAAACACATTTTTTATAATACCAAGAGGTATTTTCATAGATCGATCTGCAAGCTCTAACAATACTAAAGTTAAGTAAATTCTCTCATTCCAAATTTCACAAATACTAAGTAAGGCAATAGATTTACACTAACTCCTAAGTTTAACAGAGCATTTTTAATTTATGGTTCCCTATACTATATGAAATAGTAAAAGAGCTTGGGTCTTTGTATTTTAGAGAAATTTTGTGTTAAAGTATAGAGCTAATGTTTTTTGTTAAAAAGATATTTTTTTAACATGAATATTTTTCTTTTTAATACAAACGTCTTTAAGGAATTTCGCATAAGATAACACTTATTTTATAGCATTAAGCAAATGAGGTTGATACTTACCTCTTTAAAGATTTCAAAAATCTCACTCATGGATTTTTTCTTCTTTGCTTTATCTAACCTTTGGGGAAAAAGAGCTTTAGTAATGTATTCTCGCGGGTTAGTTTCTTCTTTCTCCTCTGATGATGAGTTCTTAGCATTTATAGGTATAATTTGGGTTGTTTTAGTCACCGACATCTCTACTTTATTATTGACTTCTTTTCTATTTTACAAGTTTATGACAACTTTGATCTCTCCATACTACTGAGAGGAATTAGTATTTGTCTCATGCACTCTTTTAGGATTAGGCATTGGTTGACTTAGGAATTTATCTTTTTTAACAGTCACTACCAATGTTTGAATTGAGGAAACAAGTTACCCCACCATTTTTATGAGGTTTAAAACTGATTGAGTCTGTGGGTTAAAGCCTATTCTCATCTCATTTTGTAGTTCATTAATAGTGCAATTTTGTTATTTAATTATAGAGTAAGCAAGATTTTTGAATTCTCTAATACATATTCGAATGGTCTGGGTTAAGAGTAGTTCGAGTTCTAATTGATGATATAAACGGTGGCTGGAAGGCACGAGGAACTTGAGGAATTAGTTGCATTAGTGGAGCTGAACCGGGTAGTCCATTATGTTAAAATTCTCAAGACCTATAAAAAATTAAAATGACCCCTCTATCTTGGATTATATGTGTTGAAATAAATGCTGTAGTTTGATGGCTTTCTTATTATACCAATATCATTGACTTGATTAAGGTATGAGTGATGGTCATATGACTTTGTTGATTTAACAACTGTTAACAATATTGTTTGTAAGAAAAGTCTTTTAACTATCTCTTTGACTTCTTTAATTCTAAACTTGACTCGTCAGTGTAAACTTCATTTACTCTCTTAATTTTTTTACTATTCCTGAGTGATTGACTCTATTGTTGGAAATTATTTATGTGCTGTTAGAAATAATCCGAAATCTCTGAAGCACTTTTTGACATTCTTGTATATGCGGTAATAATCCTTTTAAAAAACTTTTCACCACTTGTTATCATTAGTCATTCTTGTATATGCGGTAATAATCCTTTTAAAAAATATCGGCATTGGTGTTATTTCTTGTACCCATGATATGGACACTTTAAGAGTAGTCCATTGAATCACTCTTATGCTTCGAAAAACTACTCGTATTTTCACTAGGTAAACTTTGAAATTTCTCTATAAATAGCATTGGTTTTATTTTTGGAAAGTATTTATTTAAAAATTTTATTATCATTTATTCTCATGATGTAATGCTATTAGTAGGTAACAAAAAAAATTATTATGCAAATTTTATTGGACAAAAAAAAACACAAATCTATTATAGAATAGATCAACAATAATGAGTGTCGATCCTACGATGAGATATATTTTAATTTCATGTAGAATTAATTTTCTACGTAGATAGTTAGAATTATGGTGAAAGTAAAGACCATCCTAAAATTTAAATTGGAATTATGGGAATAAATTAAAGTGACTATTATTATAATAAAGTGCTTAGGTCTCTGGATCCGCATTCAACATGCATCATGGTCTTAATGTTCCTTATTAGTGCCAATTAAATCATGAGGGATGTTCACTTCTCATGAACCCCACACTAATTAATATAGTGTCAAGGGTTTATCATATCAAATAGTAATAACTTTACACTACTCAGACTGTTATTCAATGTAATATGTAGATAAGATTATTACTATCTATCAATAAAAAGTCAAAAACCAACATAAATTAAAGGAAAATAAAAAGGAAAATTTACTAAAGTAAACTCATATAATATGTTGAGACTCCACTTTCAACCCAAACTTGAAAAAAAATTAGCTACTCATAATTGAACTAAAGGTAAAATAGAAATTTATTAAAATACATAGAAAATATAAGATAGAGAAGGAATTACAAAAAATGAAACTCAAATATGAATTTAGAGATATCAAATTGGAGGGAGACCCCTATTTAGGAATACAATTAATAAATAATGGTTATCGGATTAAAACAATTTAGACACTCAGGATTGTGCTACATTACAAACTATTATTAGAAAGAGCACATTATAAGGGCTATCATTCCGTATATATGTATGTACCGCACTCATTTTTTTTAGTTCATTAACATACTGTCACATCATCAGTCAATACCATATAAATATTTTAATCCAATAAGATCGTAACACATCATCTGTCAATATCACATTATCAGTCAATGCCACATAAGTAGTCAATACCGCATCACTCATCCAATCAAATGTTGCTACATCATTGATCAGTTCCATATCATCATACCGTATATTTGAATAATATCATGAATAATATCATGAACAGTACATGTAAACTGTGTCGTTTATCCTTTTATACTTCTCTTAAATTTTTCAACTATCCTAAGTTTAAAATTGATGTCTGTTTTGCTATCTAATCTTTTATTCATTGTAAAATGACTATGATGCCCCCTAAAATATATAAAATACTTAATTAAAATAAAACACACATAATTAAATCTCAAAAAATTTAAATACATAAAAGTAGAAATATTAGTAAAATTTAGAGTGTAAAATAATAAATTTTTCTTTTATAAATATACACTTTCTAGCACTCAACATGGTACTTCTTTTGTGCTTGAGAAGGTGGAGAATGAAAAAGGAAAAGAAAAAAGGGTTTTAATCGTTGCAACACTTCAAAAATTTTGCTAAGTGTTGGAATTGTGTTTCCAAAGCAAAATGATAGTGATTTATTTTCTAATTTAATTTAAAAAGGGGTTTCAGTCATTGCAACACATGGCAAATTTTGCTAAGTGTTGAAACATTATTTCCGAAGCAAAACGATTGCTTTTTTTCTAAATTAATTAACAATGACAATCTTGTTAAAAAGTAAGTTATACATTAAAGAAATATTTTTAAATAATAATTATGGCAAATTTTTAAGAATCTAATCTTAAAAACTTCAAATTTTATAAATAATTCAATTACATGTTTAAATTAAATAATTTTAAATAATTCATTTTGACCCATGACAATTTTTTGTCATGTAAATTAAAAGATTTAAATGGCATGCAATTTTGAATTTTTTTATATTTAAATTAATCGACCATGACATTTATCCATTATCAGGTTATGTCTTTTCTCTATTTCAAGAAGGTGCGGTATATGTTATATATAACGAAAATGTCATTACTATATGAGAGGCTCGTGACATATTGATATCTACATAAAAAGATCTATCATAGATTAGTATTTTCTTAATAGTGTTTACTTCCTAATAAAAACTAAAATAACTTATATTTTCATTACATTTATACGAAAATTAATACAACACTTTTTTTTGTATATTTGTTGAAATCTCATTTTATTATTATGACTTTCAAATGAATATTTAGTTTTATGTCGTTTACTCTACTGTAGTCATGTATTTATTATAACTATAATCGTGTATTTTCTCAATTTACTTGATTTTGGTCATGTATATGTAGAGATAGCAGATTAACTCAAACCCAACCCAAGCCTAGATAAACCAGATGATTCGATCTAATTTTAACCCGCACTAGATGTTAAAATAATCTAGATCCAGAAATAAAATTTTAAACTTGGACATATCCGAGTCGGTTCTAGGTTTACCTAGACTTAGATATACGAAAACCTGACCTAGATATTTTATTTTTTGAAACTCTATAAATAATTGAGTATAAAACAAAAAAAAGGAAAAAAAAGGAAACACTAAATGAGTGTAGCCACCAATTCTCCTCTCCCCTAACCCTACAAAGTCCATCATCACCAATTGTTATCAACTTATCATCATCATCAAGCATGATTAATTCATCTTCAATTAAACATCATGTTCGTGACTTGCCATTGCTCATCTTCATATTTATCTTTATTGCTTTGGTTTTCTTTGAAGTCAATTAGTTGTTCTCTTTAGTGTAGCAATACAACACTAAATCATTATTTTCACCCCACCGTTAATTCATCAACAACTATCAATCATCAAGACAATGTAATTTTGCAAGCCCACTTTGTAGAGTCATTGAATGTTCATTTCTTTGTGTAATAGATCCTTCTCCATAACTTGATGGCTTGCAAAAATGATTATGTTTAAAAATTAAACTTTTGTGCTCTATTATGATTCAGGCTCTTAAATTTTACTTTTAATTATTTGATTTTGAATTGTTCTCTATTTATTATTGTTAATATATTAGAGATCTGGAAAGGGATTGAGTAAAGATAGAGATGGAAACTTGCATCTCTTGAGCAACTAACAAAGTTTTAAACCTAGAGCCTGAAACCCAGATTTGTTCGGGTTCAACCCAGTCCAGACCGAAGTATAAAAATCGGGTTTATATCCTTATTTAGTATAGAAAATTGTCATTAGGGTCTAGAACTGGCAAGGCCAAACCTAAACTTAGACCCAGATTTTGTTATCCCTATAATATGGGCAAAATTTTCTATAATCTGTTATATGATTTTACTTTTAGTACATATTCTAATTATTATGCACTGTATTATTAAAGAAAATGAATTTAGTATGTGTGCCTATTTCATTTTATGATTAACAAGTTCAAAGAAATAAGCATTATAGATTTAATGATACAAATATAAAGGGAATCAATTTACAAATGAGACAAAGCAAAATGCCATATGTGCTTGGGCGGCATTGAACTTGCCCAAAACAACTAAAAAAGCAACTAAGAAAGCAATTGCATTATTGAATGATACTAATGGCTTTAATTTATTTATGTTCTCTTTAGACTTAACTATGACACTAATATATTTTCAAGCGAATATTATTTTTGTGTTGATGAAAACTTTTGGTAATTTATATTTTTTATCCATTTACTTCATAGAGTAGTGAATTTATGAATTTACATGACAATAGTAAACAATTTATGTTGAATGAATGTTAAGTGACTTTTATATGACCAAAGATTTTCTATTACATATATATGATACAAAAATGGAGAAAAGGAAAATAGTAGGAAAATACATAATTCATCTATTTCTCAAGCAAATTTAGTAGTAGTCAATTTACTCAATTATAATAGTGTTGAAGTTTTCTTCATAGTTACCCCACAACATAATATTTTGGATTCTAAGGTCATGAAATCCACGCAAAACATTTTCTCAAGTGTAGTAGTGTAGAGATGCAAAAAATGACCAAAGGAAGAATAATTGAATATAATTTTTTGCTCCTCATATAATTTTTTTTTAGGTGCTTGCAATTGCACTTAGTGACGATCACTTAGAAATCTTTGTTTTGAAATAATTAAACTCCTTGAATTTTGATTCCATTTATCGAAATGCAAAGATATTTGAATAGCATGAGAAATAAGATTAAAAGTTGTACAATAACATATTCTAAACCAATCAAACAAATTACATGATGTACTAGTTGAATGAAGTATTGATTACATGACTACAGTTAAATGTATTCATTACACTTATAAAGTTAAGTAATTTGGTTACTATCACTTTAAATAAAACATAAAAGATTCTTTATATGTATATAGCATATATGATCTCCTATTAAAAAAAGTAGATCAAATTCATCATCAATTCATTTTTTATTTATTCATTTATTATTTTTTTGTAAAAACTATATGACTTGCATATCGAGTATAATATTAGATACACAAGTTAGCTTGAGTAATTTGGCTAAAGGTTCCTTAAGTATGTTTCATTTTTCTCATTTTAATTGTGTAGAATAGCAAAATTTAAAAAGCCAAGTTCTAAAAGTATAAGAAATTGAACCTTTATTTAGTCAAATTAAAACTTGTTAAATTCAATAGAAAATCATGATTTCTGTGTCATTTATCTAGAGTGGTTGGTCAAGGAAAAAAAAAATCAAATGCAATAATAAACTCTTAAGGGAAAATGGAATAAGGGGATTTCTAAACTTATTAGCTTAATGTTACTCATAATTGCACCCTAAATTTAAAGCACATAAAATATACATAAACCTATAGAAAAGAGAAAGTAGCATCAAGTATGGTAATGAACTCTTAAAAGCAAGTATAGATAATGTCTACAAAATTTAATAATAACTGCCTGAAGCTTATATTCAAGGTAAGCATGCACATAAAAAGAGAGAGATGTTGGATCTTTAATCTAACATTAGTCTTATATGTAAATAATTATATATTGCAAACTATCATATAAGACTAAACTTAATTAAAAGTTATCTATTAAGGTTTTTAATAATTTGAGCTTTAATATATCTATTAGAGTATGCGCCTTTAATATGTAGAGACTTAAAGCAAAATTTTTATTTTATGATAGATTAAAATAAAAATACCAAATAATAACAAGAAAAGTTATCTATATAAGTATTTATGTCCCAAGTTCACATGTAACATTATCTTTTCTTCCAACATCTCCTCATCAGAGAGAGTATAATGAGAAAGTTAAAGGATTCTTTAAGATAATACGTTAATCTAAAAGGTAACCATATGATTCTAAAAAGTAATTAATCATTGTAGATTTTGATACACTTCCACATATTTTATTATTGATTTTTAGTGATATAATATATATTTCTTGGATTATAGGTGATTGTTTTCATCAAAGAATTTATTATTTTAACAAATAACATTAGAGCCTTTTCAAGTTAGATCATTAAGCATCAAATTTTGTTTTCGATTAATGATTAAAGTCTCATTTTTAAGGATTAATATTCAATTTAAGTTTATGGTAGGCAGTAATAGTAGCTATTGCTACTAGTGTTGGCTGTGCAACATGTGACCATTAAGTTGCACCATGCATGGAAATCATAGTCTGCTTGAGGAAAAACAATTAAAATAAAAATTATACATTTAGGTTAGCAGCAACTATTGCCACCAGTGGCAAAACCAGGTTGGCAATGGTAAGAAAAAGCCACAACATTTATAAGAAAGGCCCCAAACAAAAAAAAAAAAGATAGACAACTCCAGGATAGAGAAGTCTTACCACCAACCCAAGCTATGACAGATAAGATAAAAGTAGCCATTATAAAAAAGGTAATAAAAAAAAGGTTTTAAAAATGAGTTGTTTGTCTTAGGATCCAAGTTAGTTTGACCCGACCTAGTCTCGACTTGGCCTTACCAATAGTTGATCAATTCAAATGGTTGATCATTAATTGTTGACTTTGATTTTGACCCAATTTTTGGGATAATTTTGCTATAATTTTTAATTCAAGTATTAGTATATTTATATTAGATTTTTAAATGAATTAATTGTAGTAACATGTCACCAAAGTGATCTCTTTTATAAAAATTAATTTGTTTGGAATACAAATAATTGTGTGCATGTAATTTGTATGAATATCAATAAGTGTAAAGGAAGGTTCATATTTGACAGTATTGTATGTACACCTATGGTAATAAATGCATGATGGTTATTTGATTTTAAATGTACATAATAAATTAGCCTAAAAGAAGATTTATTATTTAAAATGTTCTTATTTTCAAGGTTTAATTACTATACTAAGATAGCACTTATAGGTTAATATTTTATCTAAAGATTTATGTAAAAAGAGTGTCTAGTGCCTGGGGATGAATATACCATTATTTGAATTTAACTTTACTTTGAGATTACATGAATTTGTTTTGTTTATTTTTTTTTTAATTCAGTTATAACTCCAGCTAATATTACTACCAATATCATTTCTATTCCAATACTAAATGGCTCTCATTTAAAGTCATGGCAAGAGAACCTTTTAAAAGTTCTCATAGTCATAGATCTCGACTTGTATTAAGGGTTGATTCTCTTCTATCTTCTTACAGATTATGCTATCCTTAATAACAAATAAGATATCTGAAATACAGATAAGCAACCCAAGAGGAGGGTGAATTGGGTTATTAAAATTTATTTTACAAATGATTCAATCGAATGCCTTAATGCAAACAAAAATTAAGTTTTACAGGAATTAAATCAAATATAATAAATTAGACAATGCTTGCAAACTAAATGAGTAAGGGAAGAGAATGCAAACACAGTAATTTTTACGTGATTCGGTAATCCCCACCTACGTCCACGCCTCTAAGCCAACCGAGCTCGAGGATTTAACTATCCAAGCCTCCCAAGGTTTCAAATGTTTACAATTGGCTTCTAAGGTGTCAATGGACCTTTACAATCAAGAGATTATCACCTTAATCTCTTTACCCCAAGTGTTTCCCTCACTTGAACACTCTCAATACGATACAAATTTGAAATTACAGCAAGACACTCTCTATAAAAGTAGATTTACAAATAATGGCACAAAAATGATTTAATCCATTGTGATTTGCAATATGAAAGCTCAATATATGTTTTACAAACTTGTTTTTGCTTGCTAGAGTTTTTGAAATGAAGTTAGAGTTGAGTTTTTATAGTTCAAGCTCGAAAACTAGCCGTTATTGTCAAATTCCAGTGCTCAAGCGGCTAGCCGCTTAATTTAACCGGCTCCCCGCTCGTAACAGTGAAGTTACCGTTAATTTTGAATTTTGCTACAGTAATACTGTTCATAAAATTATAATTTTACCTTAAAACTTATTCAAATTATGCTGTAGCCCAAAACATTATAAAACTTTTCAAAAAGATCCAATCTCAGAAATTTTAATTATTATTTAATTCCTAAAAATATTCTGAAATTACAGTGTGGCCCTAACTAAAGAAATCTTTTCAAGTAAGTCCTTTTTGAGTTTTAGTTAAATCACCACAATCTTTAAAGTTTTTAAAACTTTTCACTTAAACCCCCAATCTATTATAAGTTACAATATAGCCCAAATGTTTTAGAGCTTAGCAAATAAGTCCAATTTCGAAATTTAAAACTTTTTCATTTTTACCCAAATTACTTAAATTCATAAAATATTTTATCTTATAAAGATAAAATTAATTTAGTTTGAAAAATAATTATTAACATAAAATTGAGCTTCACAAATGCTAATCCAAGTATAAATTAAATCATACTGGCTTTACAAGAAATTGTCGCAATAAATTATCCGTTGAGCTCGAAATTCTATTCTTAACTTCGCCGTTGTCCGTTGAGTGTCTTGAACTTGATTTCACTTGATTCCATTTGATTCATTATCCTTTAAAACTAGTAAATTTATTAAATACAAAATAAAACACTTTAATGCAAATGTTTGTTATCATCAAAATCATAATATTTATAGCCTTTCAGGCTAACAATCTCTCCTTTTTTTATGATGACAAATATATCATGTATTTTGATATATATGCTCCCCCTTAATACATGGCGTACATAATCAAATTTAAAATAAACTACCCTTGAAAATATAATCTATAACAATTCATAGGCTCCCTCTTAATATTTCAAAAAACATGCACAAATGTGTAAAAAGAAATATAAAACCTGTCTTCGAAATACATGACTTCTCTCCCTTCATCATCAAAATTAAACTAAGGCAATAATAATCAACCAAATATAGACAAGAGACATAAAAATCTAACAATATATTAAGAAGTCATAATATAGCATCCAAATACAAAATATCCAAATATAAGACATCCAAAGATAAAGCATCCAAATACAGAACATCCAAATAACTCATAATGAACATCCACAATTCATACAGAAAATGTAAATGCATAAAAATGTGTGGTACAAAGTGACAGAAAATAAAAGAGCTATGGAGATGGTGGATATGATGAAGATGATGGTAGGGGAAACCCAAGAGCTACAAAAAACTGCTGCTGGCCATCAAGAATTTGCTGCTGTTGAGCAAAAAGTCGCTGGTGTTGGTCAAATAATTGCTGCTGCTGCTCAAAGAGGCGCTTGTGCTCCAAAGTGGATTGAGCTGAAAAATCTTCAAACTGAGATTGAAGTCTGCTTTGCTGTGTCAAAAGAGAATCTATTTTAGCCAACATCTGCTGTATCGGATCCTCATGGGCAGCTGAAGGAGTTTTAGAAGAACTCACAGAAGATGGATAATGACAGTGTTGTGGGACACTAAGATTAGGAAGTTGTTCTAATGGAAGAACATCGTTAAAGAAACGATGATCTGTAGGAGCAAGTTCAGAAACTTTGGTGGAGTATCTCTGGTCTCTAGTCCATTTACCTTCTACCCAAATCAATCCTAAGTTGGCAATGGCATCATCTCCCAGTTCTCTTGAATTTAAAAAAGTTGGTTCGGTAATGGGTACTCAGAAATGTTTGAGGATGCGGGTAATGATATTACCATAAGGAAGGGATCTTTTAGCCATACAACGTGTGCTAAGCATATGATTGAGTATAATGTACCCAACATTGAGCTTTCTACCCTCCAAAATACAATCCAATAAAGCCACATCCAATCAGTTAACTTCATCCCCATGACCATACCTAGGAGTAATCACATGATGAAGAACATAATGCAGGATTCTAATTTGAAGAGGTAAAGCTTGAGATTTCAATGATGATCGACAAAATTCATCGGACAAATCACGTCGGTGATAAATTTTTCGAACAACATTTTCAAGAGAAAACCATGGATGATCTATTCTAGCTCTAGCACTGTAAATTTCAAGAGAAAACCATGGATGCCCAATTGTACCAATTTCACTTTTCGGCCATTTTTTATCAATCTCGTCATCATTTCTTGATTCCGAAACCTCTCAAGAACCATTTTAATGCATGAATCATGATTTTAAACATTTAAAACATGATTAATTCAAGCAAATAATTCATCTATCAAGCATGTATCATGAAGCACACAAGCATTTGAAATGAATATATCATAACACCTTACTTATTTATCATGCTCAAACTCTTTCAAAAACATTAACAACCATTAAGCACACAATTTTAATAGATTCAATAACATAATTAGAGATGTTAATGTGAAAATTTCATCATCCCAAGTTCATGCCGAATTTTTGAAAATTGTTCTTCGCAAAGGGGTTTTGTAAAAATATCGGCAAGTTGTTTTTCTGTAGAGATAAATTCTAAAGCAATATCACCCTTTTGTACATGATCTCTTAAAAAATGATGTGTAATCTCTATATGCTTGGTTCTAGAGTGCTGAATGGGATTCTTTGAAAGATTAATAGCACTAGTATTATCACACTTGATAGGAATTTATTTAAGTTTAATGCCATAGTCTCTAAGTGTTTGTTTCATCCAAAGGGCTTGTGCACAACAACTATCTGCGGCAATATATTCCGCCTCAGTGGTTGAAAGTGCAACTGAGTTTTATTTCTTACTAAACCATGAAATAAGAGAATGATCTAGAAAATGACAAGTTCCACTAGTACTTTTCCTATCCACCTTATATCCAGTAAAATCGACATCCGAATAACAAGTCAAATCTATATGAGTTCCTCTAGGATACCAAAGGCCAAGATCTATGGTTCCACTCAAATAACGAAAAATTCTTTTAACAGCAAGCAAATGAGATTCCTTGGGACATGATTGAAATCTTGCACACAAGCATACACTAAACATGATATCGGGTCTACTTGCGGTTAAGTAAAGTAAAGGGCCGATCATACCTCGATATTTTTTAATATCAACTTCTTTACCTTTTTCATCTTTGTCAAGCTTGATTGTTGTACTCATTGGAGTGCTTTTAGTGTTTGATTCATCAATTCCAAACCTCTTGAGCAAATCTTTGACATATTTAGCTTGGTTGATGAAAATTCCCTCATTGTTTTGTTTGATTTGAAGTCCAACGAAATACTTCAATTCTCCCATCATGCTCATTTCAAACTCCTTACTCATACAAAATGAAAACTCTTTGTACATGGACTCATTAGTAGAACCAAAAATAATATCATCAACGTAAATTTGAACAACAAGTATGTCTTGATTCTTATACTTAACAAAAAGTGTAGTATCGGCTTTTCCCATTGAAAAATCATTATCAAGCAAGAAATTTTTAAGCCTATCATACGATGCTCTAGGTGTTTGTTTTAATCCATACAATGCTTTTGATAACTTATAAACATGATCAGGAAATTTTTCATTTTCAAAACTAGGGGGTTGTTTCACATAAACTTCCTCCATAATATATCCATTTAGAAAGACACTTTTGACATCCATTTGAAATAAAATGAAATCTTTATAACATGCATATGCTAGCAACATTCTAATGGATTCTGATCTAGCTACAGCTGCAAATGTCTCATCAAAATCAATTCCTTCTTTTTGGTTATATCCTTGAGCCAATAATCTAGCTTTATTCCTTACAACCACACCGGATTCATCCATTTTATTTCTAAATACCCATTTAGTTCCTATAATGGATTAGTGTTCTGGTTTAGGAACTAATTCCTACACTTTATTTCTCTCAAATTGGTTTAACTCATCTTGCATTGCCATAATCCAAGATTCATCATTTTCCGCATCCATAAAGGATTTTGGTTCAAGTTGAGAAATAAATGCAGCATGCTCACATGTATTCCTAAGTGATGATCTAGTTGTAACACCTCTAGATGAATCTCCCAAAATGTATCCTTTGGGTGAGAAGAAACATACCTCCACTCCCTAGGGAGTACTTGAGCAGTACCTTGATTTTGTTCTGCACTTGTTTCTTCATATTGCTCCACTTGATTTTCTGCATTCTTTTGGTTGCTCTTTGATGAATGTTCTTGTATATTTTCGTCTGCATCATCACTAACAGTAACTTTCTCTATAGAGGAGGTATTAGACTCATCAAAGGTAACATGCATAGACTCTTCCATAACCAAAGTTCTTTTATTATACACTCTATAAGCTTTACATGAGTTTGAATACCCAAGAAAGATACCAACATCAGATTTTGGATCAAATTTTCCAAGATTATCTTTTGTGTTCAAAATAAAACATTTACATCCAAAAACTTTGAAATAGCTAATGTTGGGTTTTCTATCTTTCCAAAGCATATAAGGAGTTTTATTAAGATAAGATCTAATCAACACCCGATTTAAAACATAACAAGTGGTGTTGACGGCTTCAGCCCAAAAATATTTAGGTAAGGTATTTTCATTTAACATGGTCCTAGCCATTTCTTGAATAGATCTATTCTTTCTCTCAACAACTCCATTTTGTTGTGAAGTTCTAGGTGATGAAAATTGATGCTCAATGCCTAAATCATTGCAGAAATTTTCAAATGAATGATTCTCAAATTCTCTACTATGATCACTTATAATGTAAGTAATAGAGTATCATTTTTCATTTTGAACCTTTTTACAGAAAACTTTAAAACCTTCAAATGCATCATCTTTATTAGTTAGGAATAGTACCCAAGTGTATCTAAAATAATCATCTACAATTAAAAATGCATAATATTTTCCACTTAAGCTAGCATGTCTAGAGGGTCCAAATAAATCCATGTGAAGTAATTGAAGTGGTTTTGAAGTAGAGACATGATTCTTGTTTTTAAAAGAAGTTTTGATTTGTTTTCCAATTGACAAGCTTCACAAATTTTATCCTTTTAAAAACTAATTTTTGAAAGTCCTTTAACCAAATCATTTTTCGAAATTTTTGAGATTAAATCCATATTTGCATGACCTAGTCTTCTATGCCATAACCATCCATCATCATGCAATGCCGAGAAACATTTATTAATGGTAGATGCACAATCTATATTAATGGTATAGACACTAATACATCTATTTCCTACAAACAAAACTTTTCCATCACATGCATTTTCAATAACGCATCTAGATTTATCAAATACTACTTTATAACCCTTATCACATAATTGACTAATACTAAGTAAATTATGTTTTAAGTTTTCAACCAAGCACATATTTTCAATAAGAGTAGAAGATACATTACCTACATTGCCAATACCAATGATCTTTCCTTTTGAATTATCTCCAAAAGATACATCTCCATCATTTTCGATCTTAGTAAACCTTGAAAACCAAGCATAATTTCCTGTCATGTGTCTTGAATACCCGCTGTCCAAGTACCATTTATTTTTCTTCTTCTTTAAGCCCTGCAGAGAAAATTTTAAGTCTTAAGTACCCAAATCTTTTTGGGTCCTTGGATGTCAGCAATGGTTCCTTTTGGAACCCAGACATATTTTATACCATAATAAGTATTTCTTTTCATAGGACATCTATTTTTCATGTGACCATTTCTATTGCAATAATGATAAGTAATTTTATAATCACTTGTGGATGTAGCTTTAACAAAATAATTCTTGTAATACTTTTGCTTCAATTTAGGCTTATACCCAAGTTCTCCTTTATCAAAAACACATTTTTGAGAGTTAAGTAAATTATCCAACATCTTTTGGCCATTTGTGAATTTTATCACAATTTCATTTAACTCATTATTCTTCTTCTTGAGAGCTTCATTCTCCTTTATCAATTTCTCAACATGTAATTTTTTATACTCATATGAGGTATTAAGTTTCTCATTTAAAGATGTGACTTTATCATGCAAAATTTTATTTTCTAGTTCTAAACATGTAATCTTTGCATTCAATTATTCATTTTCATTTTTGAGATCTATTAATTTCTTTTTAAGGCCTACATTCTTTTTACCTATCTTCATTAACTCATCATATAATTCTTTAAAAGCATCATGTAATTCATCATAGGTAGGAAAATCATTTACCTCATCTAGTTCATCATTCGATTTATCTACAATCGCCATAAGAGCTAGATTTGTCATTTCTTGATGCTCTTCATCATCACTTGTTTCTTCATCAGTATCATCCCACGTGGCCACCATTGCTTTCTTCTTGAACTTGTTGAGAAGAGGGCATTCTAATCTTATGTGGCCAGGCTTCTTACACTCGTAACATTTAATTGCTTCCTTTTTCTCCTTTTGGTTCTTGAAATCTTTAAATTTTCTTCGCTCACTAGTTTTCTTGAAATTTTTTCTGAACCTCCTAGCAAGCATAGCCAATTCCTCATCATCCGGCTCACTTTCTCTATCACTTTCAAATTTTGTGACTTTGAGAGCAATGTTTTTCTTCTTCTCTTCATTGCCTCTTTCAGCTGCCAAATCTTCCTCATAAGAAATAAGAAAACCGATTAGATCATCAATAGGTAAAACATTTAAATCTTTAGCTTCCTCAATAGCAGTTCTTTTTTGTCTTCAATCCTTAGGAAGTGATCTAATGATTTTCTTAACTTTCTCATTATTTGAAAAAGTCTTTCCTAGGGCTCCTAGAGTATTCACTATGTCTGTAAATCTAGTATACATAGAATACACACTTTCATTTTGTTCTATTTGAAACAATTCATATTGTCGAGTGTATCTACTAATTTTAGACTTTTTCACTTGATTCGTGCCTTTATAAACAACTTCAAGTTTGTGCCAAATTTCATAAGCACTTTCACAACTTGACACTCTATGAAATTCTTTCTTATCTAGTGCACAAAATAACGCATTCATGGCTTTGGAATTTAGAGAAGCTTTTCTCTTTTCCAATTCATTCCATTCCCGTGAAGGTTTTGGAATATCTTCCCCGACTTCATTTTTAGTCAAAGGCATAAATGGACCATCACATACAACTTCCCAAATTTCATAATCTAGGGCTTGTAAATAAATTCTCATCCTAGTTTTCCAATATGGATAGTCATTTCCGACAAAGAGTGGTGGTTTTGTTGTGGACTGCCCTTCCCTAAATGTTGAATCACTTTGGGTTGCCATGAATCTTTTACTCTAGACGGTTAAATCCTAATAAGAGAACCAAGCTCTGATACCAATTGAAATACAGATAAGCAATTGGGTTATTAAAATTTATTTTAAAAATGATTCAATCTAATGCCTTAATGTAAACAAAAATTAAGTTTTATAGGAATTAAATCAAATATAATAAATTAGACAATACTTGCAAACTAAATGAGTAAGAAAAGAGAATGCAAACACAGTAATTTTTACGTGGTTCGGCAATCCCCGCCTACGTCCACACCTCTAAGCCAACCGAGCTCGAGGATTTAACTATTCAAGTCTCCTAAGGTTTCAAATGTTTACAATTGACTTCCAAGGTGTCAATGGACCTTTACAATCAAGAGATTATCATCTTAATCTCTTTACCCCAAGTGTTTCTCTCACTTGAACACTCTCAATACGATACAAATTTGAAATTACAGCAAGACACTCTTTATAAAAGTAGATTCACAAATAATGGCACAAAAATAATTTAATCCATTGTGATTTGCAATATGGAAGCTCAATATATGTTTTACAAACTTGTTTTTACTTGCTAGAGTTTTTGAAATGAAGTTGGAGTTGAGTTTTTATAGTTCAAGCTCGAAAACTAGCCGTTATTGTCAAATTCCAGTGCTCAAGCGGCTAGCCGCTTAATTTAACCGACTCCCCACTCGTAACAGTGAAATTACCGTTAATTTTGAATTTTGCTACAGTAATACTGTTCACAAAATTACAGTTTTACCTCAAAA